>NC_069404.1:9374290-9602793 GCF_026875155.1 Cherax quadricarinatus | reverse complement strand
TGAGGGTTTTTTGCTAGTGTGAATGGACCGAGGAACATAAAAGTGATTTGCCTTGTTTTTTGTCTGTTTTCTGTTGAGGTTGGCAAGGAGATGTTTGGGGGGAGGGTTAATATCGGGTTTAAAGTGTTCTATTGTTATTGCCGAAAATTTGGGATTTTTGTAGGGTGAGGGGGTTTAGGTATTGAATATTGGGTGGAGTGTGCTCCCTGTATGGAATTTTTACTTTTAAACTGCACCCCTTTTTTTGGGGTAATTGTGGTCTGAGATGGTTAATTGTTGTTGAGCCCTGAAAAATTCCCATAGGGGGAATGGGGGTAAATAAGGGTGAATGGGGCCGGGGGGCTGACTGTGGAAACATAGTACCGTATCTTCGACAGTATGCCTACGTCTTGGAATTTCTTAGAAAATTTGTTGTATATGTGTAAAAATTTGGGGTCTATTATCAGGTGGATTCCTAAGAATTTTCCCTCTGTACTTTGTGATAGGTGATCTTTTAAATCATTATGTTAAGAGGACATTGTAGCTTGTTACCAAACAAATTTGAAGTAGGTTTGTCAATGTTTAGTGAAGTTTGTTATCCTATCCAGGTGATATTTTCTGTAATTCGGATTTACGTATTGCTAGCTGAGGGGCCCGGGTGAGAGAAGATTGTAGTGTCATCTGCAAATAGTGGAATAGAATTTTTTAGTGTTGGTTGTTTTTGAGTTAGAATAAATAAACATATTCCATCTCCTTGATCAAGGGGACTCATCAAGTACTTTACATCACCTATTTAAAATACACAAATAACCCGCACATAAAAGAGAGAAGCTTACGCGACGTTTCGGTCCGACTTGGCCCATTGACAAAGTCACACTACCAAGTGGAGCAGGACGGTAATATAGGCGGAAGAGGTGGTGGTGGAGTATATAGTTTGGTAAAAGAGTTGTATATATACCGCAGATAAAATTAAGACACATGGCAACACCCGGTTTCCCATCATAGAACGTTTCGCCTTCCAGCCAGCACTGGATGGCGAAAACGCCCAAACAAAACAACGACGCGCACTTTGTTTAATTTCATCAGTAGTTGAGTATAGAAGAAGAAAGTATGTAGTGGTGTAGTAGAAGTGGGATTAGGAGGAGACCCCAGTCAAATACAAAAGAAGGGGAACACGCAATAGAGCTAGTGCCACAGAGGGAGAAAGAGCACAGAGGTGCGTGAAAGGAAGTGGTGAAATAAATGAAGAAGGAACAGAAACACGAGACGGGGAGAGAAGACAACCCAGAGGAGAAAAGGAAAGAGGAAAGGGGAGAGGAAGAAGAAGAAAAAGAAAAAGAAAAAAATGAGGAATTCAGGTAAGTCACAGGTGTTGAATTTTGGAGCATTTACAATGTATGGGAGGAAGGCATACAGAGACGAAGCCGGGGCAAAGGTTTTCATACAAGGAAGTTGTGTATTAGAGAGGATTCAACTAGACGGCGCTGTTCGATTGGAATAAGGAGAAGTTTTAGCAGAAGACCAGTCAATGGGATGGCTATGTCTCTGACATGACAGAAAGACTTTGTTAGTGCGGCAAGCTAACACATTTTGTGCTCCCTAAGTCTGTCAGAAAGAGATCGACAGTTTCTCCGAATATTGAAGGACAGGAGGCAAGAATAGAGTAGAAAAGGGAAACATCTGTAGAGGGAGGAGAGGTATGAACGAGTTAGTGCGAAGAGTGTTAGTTGGCGGAAGGTAAGTTGATGTCTAGGTAGGAGAAAAAATTGTTGAGATTAGAAAGGACGGAAATGTAGGGAAGAAGGATAGAAGATCTCGAGTAAGGTTTGGGAGAGAAGAAATTGGTTTAGCACTTTAGAGGGCAGAGTTATGAAAGGGAGGTGCAAGAGGGAGAACGAATTAAAAGAGTGGAAATTTCTGCTGGAAGGAACTGAGATCCAGATTTTGAGGCACGGAGAAAGGAAGATAAGAACATTTTTCTTGACAGGGAAGCATATGGGAAAAAGGTAAATTGTACTTGCCACTGTGCATACGGTAAAGGGAAAAAGGGAAAAAACCTGTATCTGAGCGGTGACATGGACATCAAAAGGAAAAAAGGAAATTTAGATTCCATTCAGCTTTAAACTTAATGGAAGGGGCAAGATTTTTAAAAGAGCTTCAAGAAAAGGTTGGAAAGACGGAGTCATGAGGCCACAGAGCAAAGATGTCATCCACATGGGGAGCCAGAGTGAAGGTTGACACAGGGTAGGAAAAGAACAGTCTCAAAGTATTCCATGTAAAGATTAGCAAGGACAGGAGAGAGAGGAGAGCCCATATTGACACCGAAGGTTTGAGAATAATTTTCCCTTGGAAGGAAAAGGAGTTAGAGTTTCCCCACAGAGGCGGATCAGATCAGAAGACATCAGTGGGGATAGGGAGATGAAGAAACCCTTCATGGGCCTTCTCAAGGAAATCAAGGACACATCAAGAGGGACATTGGTGAAAAAGGGACTCAACGTCAAGACTACATCTTACAGGTTGGGAGAGAGCGAACCCGTTCAATGAAGTCTTGAGAGTGACGGAGGTGGGCAGGAGAAAAAGTACCAAGAAAGGGAGTGAGGGTTTTGGCCAGCCAAGAAGCAAGAGAATAAGAGACAGAACCTCTAGGGATATGATAGGACAAGAGGAATATCAGGTTTAGGGGGTTTTGGGAAGGCCCTAGAAATAGGGAGAGAGGGACAGATGACACGAAACCGTTGAACAAGGTCAAAGTCAGGAGGAAAAGAGGGCGGAGAGAGTCCTTAGTTTTTTGTTGAAAGTTCTCTTGATGCGATCAAGAGGGGTTTGGGAAAAGAGAGGAGTGTAGGTGCGTGAGTCAGAGAGCAAGACATCAGCCCTTTACAGAGGTAATCCCCGCGATCAAGGATAACTACTGAATTTACCTTTGTCAGGAGATAGTATGACAATGTTAGTGTTGGATTAAGAGAGAAAGGGCAAGTTGGTAAAGGTGGGAAGGTGGTGATTCTTAGAAAACAGACTAACAAGAGCAGGAAGGAGAGCACCCCGAAAAGTGGACAATCAGGAAGATTACGGAAGCAAGATTGATGAAAGGAATCAAAAAAGCTAATCAGGGAAATACCAGCGCGAGGAGAGGCGAAGTGGCAAAGGAAAGGCCAAAACCAAGAAGTTTAAGCTCATACTGAGAGAGTGAGACAGAAGACAGATTTGTAACACAGTCAGTGAGGGAGAATTTAGACCAAGGGGTAGCTGAGATGAGATGTTGAAGTTTATTTTGTAGTTTGGAAGAATGAATTTGTGCTTCAGGCGAGCAGTGTCAAAGGCAATGTAGAGAGAAGGTTCAGAGATCCTGTGGTGAGCCCAAAGAGAGCACGTGACGTTGATGAAAGTAAAGAAGCTCTTCAACCTGGATTTAGTAAAAAGAATGAGCTGTTAAGTAGAGACAGGCTTGATCAGAAAGGGAGTTTCCCAGGGTTGGTTTTCAGGAAGTGGGAAGGAAGGTGGCGAACTTGTTTCTGCAAGACAGTCACGTAGGAAGCGAGCTATTCTTACGACCCGGGTAGCAAAAAGACAGCCTATAAGATCGAAAGAGGGTTTAAAAGAGGAAGAACATTAAAAAAGTTGAGAGATATGACCTTTTAAATGCGGGCCATAAAAAACAAAAGGCACAATTCCGTCTGAAAAGATACACAAATAACCCGCACATAAAGAAGAAACTTACGACGACTTTCGTCCCTGGACCCCTTTACAAGTCCCCACTAACCAGAAGTGGAGCAGAGGCTTTTATATAGGCAGAAGGGTGGTGGTATAGTAGTAGTTACAAGATTTGCCAGTCTTTTTGCTTTCGTAGTGAGAGATTTTCGTGTGCAATTTGGTATAGTCCCCTAGGATTTTCCAGGTGTATTAACATGTATCTCTCCGCTGCTTCCAGGAATACAGGTTTCAGAACCTCAAGTGCTCCCATAACTTTAACATTTTCCAAGTGTGAGGTAGATACATTGTTATGCTTCATAGGCGAGATCCTCTGACATTTCTCCAGGTCCTTCACATTACTTTTGTTCTTATTTTATGTTTAGAATTTATTGTATACCCTGACACATTTTTAATTTCTTCAAGTTTTCCATATATGAGTAGTTGAAATTTCTCCTCATTGAACTTCATATTGTTTCGAGTGGCCCATTCGAAGATTTGGCTGATGTCCGCTTGGAGTTTCGCAGTGCCTTCGATGGAGGTCACTGCCATGGTAATCCAGGTGTCATCCACAAAGGAAGACACAGAGCTATGGCTTACATCTCTGTCTATGTCAGAAATGAGGATGAGGAATAGAATGGGAGCAGGTACTGTGCCTTGCGGAACAGCCTTGTGGAACTGCTTGTGGGGTAGCATTTTACATAAAGGCCTTGAAGTCTAGGGTAATACTTACATTCATGATTGGTTATCCTAAGTGTCTCTGAAATCGTTTCACCAGCCCTTTCAATAGGTTATTTAAACTACTATTACAAAAATAGGGATATATTCTAGATAGATATATACAGAATATACAATTTTAACACTCTCCTATTCAAAACATAAGCTACACACTCTTTAGCTGCTCCCCTTGGACAGCCCACATGGTGTCAGTATAGCTACTGAATTCCCCTATACTTATACTTGTGTAGTATATTGTAGATCATATCATCCATGTATATATTTAGGCTCCCTTTCAGTAGGCTCAGTGACTAGCTTGTGTGATGTCACGTGATGCTGGATGTGAGCACTGCACTCCCGGCCTCCCTTTCAGTTCTCCATGCTTAGGTCTACAGGCAACACAGGCAGGCTGGGCCTCTCCCTCTCACACTGCTAATATAAGTGTTACCATCCAACGACTGCGTTTAACTCCAACCATCACATCTCCACGTACCCTCCCAACAAATGGTGCCAGCAGTGCTGCCGTAAATTTGATATTTATGCTGATGTATGGAGATTATCTTCTACCAGCCGATGGATGTGTCGCCAGCAGGCTTAGCCTAGCAGCCAGCTACCCGAGCAAGCGTCCACCAGCCTGTTTGCTTCCTGCTTACTGGTCAGTCTTTGTGTCTTAGTGTTTATCTGCTTATTTGCATTACTTCCGAGGGGTTGACCCAGGTTTGCAAATTAAGCCAAGCCACCAAGCCAGTCTGGGGGGGGAGTAAGCCCTACACTATCCAGCCTGTCTTAAGTACCAGCCTTTTCCTGCTAAGCCAGCTTTCCATCCCTGCTGTGCTCATCGTTACAAGTTCTCAAGCCAGCCTGTGTGAAGGGTTAAGCCAAGCAAGCCAGCAACTAACCCAGGTGACTTAACCCAGTACTCAAGCAAGCCACATGAGTTCCAGCCTTCACCATTGCTTGTGCTCCAAGTTCCAAGCCATCCTGAGTGCTTGTACCATCCCTGTGGTGTTGTGGTGTTTTGTGGGTTTTTAAGCCAGCCTGGCTTAGAATATTTTTGTGCCTGGTGCAGGTGTACCCAGAGCACGTGGGTTACACCGCTCATCCAGTAGGCCCAACCACCATGCAGTGTCCCAGCGCGCTGCCTCAACCACCCACACCTTCCCACTACCACTGCTGTTTTTTTTTTTTTTTACCCTTATAATGGGTCCTAGCAACTTGTTTTACGGCTCACATAGTGGGTCAAGACACAAGATTATTTCATCGTACCTGTGCGTCAACGAGTAAAGCCTTGCTGTGTGGGTGAGTAGTGGAGTGCTGCACCAGCCACGAGACTCCACCACTACATCCCTTCACCCTCAATTCCTTTCTCTGACGTCGCTCCAGTGATGATAAATAATATTTTTTTATAGAGACATTTGCGAGTGTTGAGACAATTTTTCAGTGATTCCTTAGTGACATTTCTTTTCAGTGACTTTTGATTAGACTCAGTGTTCATTACATTCTTTTGCATTATTCTGTTTTTTCTTCAGTGTTTAATTTTCGTGCTTTATTTTATGTCTGTTGTATTGTATTCCTTTTTTTATATACTTGAAGTAAGTACTTTAATGTTTTGCCCTGTTGTGTGCAATATATAAGCAGTATAAACTTGTGTTTACACTTCACAATTATTTTGTGTTAAACATTTACTGTTTTTTTGCCAGAAATTTTATACAGTTTACCGGGAGTTTACCGGAAAAGAGTTTCGGGGGTCAACCCCCCCGGGGCCCCGGTCTTTTTACAGGCCCCCGGGTGGATCGGGCCCCGATCAACCAGGCTTTTGCTGTGGCTGCCCCGCAAACCAAGGGACGACCCAACACCCCGGCTGATCAGGAACTGACTTTAGGTCTTGTCCAGTGCCAGTTTGAAGATGCCAGGGGCTTTTGGTAACCCCCCTTATGTTTTCTGGGAGGCAGTTGAACAGTCTGGGGCCCCTGACACTTATTGTATGGTCTCTTAACGTGCTAGTGACCCCCCTCCCTTTTCTTTGGGGGGGAGGGTGCATCGCCCCTGCCAAGTTTTTTTTGCTTCGAAAGTGAGTGATTTTCGTGTGAATTTTCGGTCCCTATTTCCCCTTGGATTTTAAAAGGTGTAAAAATCTGTATCTCTCCCTCCTCCCATTCCAGGGAATCAGGTTTAAAAACCTCAAGCGCCCCCAAAATTGAGGTTTTTTTACCCCTTTATGCGCCCCCGGGAAAAGTTCTCTTTTACTTTTCTGGGCGGCAATTTCACCTCCCTTTGGGAAAGGTGCGTTAGAGTGCAGAATTTTTTCCGCCTAGATAGAAAAAAGTGCCCTAAAAGAGTGTCATCAGGGCCCTTGGCCTCCCTAGTTTTGAAGGTTCTATTACCCAAATCCTGTCTTTTTTTCTAGCAGATGCGTTTGATACAATTTTTATGGCCCTTAGGTGAATCCCCGACATAATCACTCCCCGGCTTTGACGTTGGTGTTTCGCTCTATTTTGTGGCCCGAATTTTTTTTTGTACTCTGAGAGATTTAATTTCCCCTTTTTTACCAAAATCTGAGTAATTAAAATTTTTTCACGTTGGGAAATTCAATTGTTTTTTTGCAGCCCCCTGAAAGATTTGGGGTTTATGTCCGCCTGGAGCCTTTCAGTTCTGCAATTGGGAAAACACTGTCTTTCAAATTCGGGTGCCTCTGCAAAAGGAAAACCCGGTGCTGTGGGGTGACTTCCCTTTTCTATGTCGGATATGAGGTAGGAACAAGATGGGAGTAGTACTGGGCCTTTTGGGAAAAGAGCTTTTCAAAAATAGCGCCTCGGACTTTTCTCTGGTTTTACGACTACTTCTGTGTTCTGTTTGTTGGGGGAAAAATTTTAGATCCATCGACCGACTTTCCTGTTATTCCTTTAGCGCGCCCTTTTGTGGCTATTACGCCATGGTCACCCCTTGTCGAAGGCTTTTTCAAAAATTCCCTTTTTATATTACATCTTTATTTTTTTTTGTCCTAGTGGGATTTAGGACCTTTTTCGTAGTTTATCCGTAGTTGAGACAGGGCAGGAGCGACCTGTTTCCCAAACCCAGGGAACTCAGTTAAAATTTTTCTCTTTTATTCTGCATCCAACTCAAAGGTTTTTTCCTTTTTTTTTTTTTTTTCTCTCAGCATTTGTGTATTTTGCCTGTTTTTGTATTAATTCTTTTCTCATTTTACTGTGTGTTGAACATTCTTTTGTGTTAATTCTTTATTTAGCCAGTGTCTAATTTGTTCTATCTCCACAGACAATAGTGCCATTATTTTGTTGAAGCAAGAGAATTATTTTCCATTTTTTGTCTACACAAGACCTTATTGCAAGAAAGTTCTCATAGTATTGTGCATATACTGATGTGTTTTGTTCCTGCGTTATTGTAAGTGTTAACCTTTCTCTGTTTTGCATTTTTTGCCTTTATTTTTCATGTTTCATTGAACAAATTCACTCTTAGTGCAATTTTAACTTGTAGATGAATGGTTCAAATTACCGACACGTTGTTAAATTAGACACATGTGCAACTCTTGGGTATCTTTATTGAGGAAACGTTTCGCCACACAGTGGCTTCATTAGTCCATACAATGGATAAACTTGAAGAACAGGAGGAGAATGAGGTAATCAGTCCCTCAACCTTGAGTCGATGTGGTCAGTCCATCAATCTTGAATAGAATATGGCATATGAGCGGAGAAGGAGCTTATAAACTGTATGACAGGAGAGGTGCAGCAGTCATAGGAGGTGTCACATTTGTTCAATGTGGAAGTAGGTATTGCCCAAGGGTTAGGCAAGCGAAGAATTCCCAAGTATTAAGATCCCAAGAAGTTGCAGTGTCTGACAGGATTGTAGATGAATTTATCAACATGTCGGTTCTTTGAACCATTCATCTACAATCCTGTCAGACACTGCAACTTCTTGGGATCTTAATACTTGGGGTTTCTTCGCTTGCCTAACCCTTGGGCACGACCTACTTCCACATTGAACAAATGTGACACCACCTACGACTGCTGCACCTCTCCTGCCATACAGTTTATAAGCTGCTTCTCCGCTCATATGCCATATTCTATTCAAGATTGATGGACTGACCACATTGACTCAAGGTTGAGGGACTGATTACCTCATTCTCCTCCTGTTTACCTCCTGTTCTTCAAGTTTATCCATTGTATGGACTAACGAAGCCACTGTGTGGCGAAACGTTTCCTCAATAAAGATACCCAAGAGTTGCATATGTGTCTAATTTATCAACAATTTTAACTTCTTTTTTTTTAAGTAAAGCATTCTTTTGCTTGTTCAGTGTTTCCTTAAGCTGCAATTAAGAGTTAAAGTGTTCAATCAGTTCATTCCTTGATCATTTTTTTTGTTGCTCTTGTAAACTGAATTTTTTTTTGTGTAATTTTTTTACTGCAGTATTGACTCATTCTGGAATGATTCTTGTGCAAGTATTATGCTGCCATTATTTTTTTTTCTTTCAGAATTATTTTTTTTTATGTAGTGTAGTGCTGTGCAGTACTTTTGATTTAGTAACTGTTATTTGCAATATTGCTACAGTTATCTCAGCGCAATATTCTGTGATTTCAGTTTTACATTTCTTGTTCTGTGCATAATATTTTATATTTTGTGTCACTTATTTTTTTTTTAGAGAATTGCTTTCCCAGTCCATTTTATTTTGCACAAGATTTATTGATTCCACTTTAACATTTTTGATTGATTTATCATTTATTGTTGAATTTCTTTATTGAATTGAGAGTAAAGACAACTCACTGTGCCATTAATCCAAATTAAAGTAAATTTGATCTGAGTAAAGTACAATTTCTCCTGATTTTCAAAGTGTTGCTTATCCAGTTGAGTAATTTATGTGAGTTTTCCTTGCTTTACAGTGTGACTTGACAGTTTTCTTTACTTATGCAGAATAGTTATTAATTTTTTTTCTATTTAAGCTTACTGTGTCATATATTCTTTATTATTCTTGCTTTCATGTCCTTGAGTAAGTTCACTGAGAAGATGTCCCAGTCACTTTTGAATGCTCACTTAGTGTATCATGCCAGTCAAAGTAAATGTGAATCAGTCCACAGTCCTAATATCCCCTTACTGACTGAAAGACAATACTTAGCTCTTAGACAATGTGTTTGTTCTCACAGCTTGTATCTGAGATTTGTTAAAGTGCTGCGAAATGTGAAGTTCAGATTAAGTTCCTATAGATCCGTGAATTACTTATTAACGTAGCCGAGCGGTCAGGCACTAGTAATACTGTCACTCCTGTCTGGAATCCAGCCACAATATCGTGCACGCAGGATAGTGTACAGTTACCTTGGGTTTCAAAGTAACCTCAGACAACCCTGGGTGCTGAGACTACTATCCTTGCGATGGCGACTTGTTCAAGTATTCGTTCCTTCCCAGGGGACGCTTTGAGAAGAACTTTACTTGCAATGAGTTACGCCATCTCTTGCTCATGTCACAAGCCGTTGCAGAAAGACATTTCTGTGGCTAGTGTACTCACTTGAGTGTTGTTGTCCCTTGTGTTCCAGATGGTGATACTATCCTCGTTGACAGTAATCCGTGCATTGTAAAAAGTTTTCTCGAGTAATCTCCATGTGTCATTAATGTTTATAGAGCAGTCTCTTTAAAGTTGATACCTCGTGTCACTGTGTGCGGCTCAGAATGAATACCAGTATTGTTGACCATGTTCATTTCTTTTCCTCTGTGCTTGCCGTGAGAGATAGTAGATCCATTCTCCCTTGCTTATATTGCGGGTTATAGCATTATTTTTTCAACAGGGGAGAGTCATCCACTCCACTGAGTTTGTTCATTCCTCCAGTAAGAAAGAACTGATCCCTTGTGGTCTGGTGTGATTCGATTTCTGCTCCAGGAGATCTTATTCTGACTGTGAAGCCACCAGCACTCATTAGTGACTTTGTAATGAGCCAAGAATTATTGTATCGAACAGCCGAGTTAGGTACTCCAAGCAGAAGAGTATACCAGTTAGTAATTCCACAGTCACTAGTGAATGTAGCTGTGTCTTTTGTAGATACGTACTTGTTCAGATCTCCCTCAGTCAAGGCATGTGTTAGCCATTGCAAAGGAATTCGATCCTCCCAAAGACGATAACCATTCTGCATATGTAAATCTTACCCTCGCAGAGTTGGGTTTAAATGTACATAGCCTGTATAATTAGATGTTCAACATGAATGAAGTTGTCCACTGTGTTTATTATTAGCTGATCAGTTTTCAGAAACTTTTTTGTGCTCACGTTCCCTCTGAATTCTGAGAATTTAGCAGTAACAATCTGTGTGCGCCATATCTGTCTTTGCTGTTAATTACTTTCACCTTTGTAAATATACATATTCTTCCTCAGAATACATAGTGCAGAAATACAGATCGATCGATCAATTCCATCCTTTATTATATGATTTGTTCTTATAATTCGTAATGCATTACGTTAACACCCATTACATTAACCCCCATTACATTAACACCCATTACATTAACACCCATTACATTAACATCCATTACATTAACACCCATTACATTAACATCCATTACATTAACATCAATTATGATACCATCCATTACTTTTAAGTTACATATGTCTTTGCTATATGATGGTGACAAACAACACAGTACCCACTGGTTATAGTGCAATACAACACAGTACACACTGGTTATAGTGTCATACAAGACAGTACACACTGGTTATAGTGCCATACAACACAGTACACACTGGTGATAGCATCACACAACACAGGACATGTTGGGAGGGTTTGTGGAGATGTGATGGTTGGAGTTGAACACACTTGTTGGATGGTAACACTTATATTAGCAGAGTGTGAGAGGGAGAGGCCCAGTCTGCCTGTGTTGCCTGTAGACCTAAGCGTGGAGAACTGAGAGGGAGGCCGGGAGTGCAGCGCTCTCATGCGGCATCACGTGAGGTCACACAAGCTAGTCACTTAGCCTACTGAAAGGGAGCCTAAATATATACATGGATGATATGATATACAATATATACACAAGTAAAAGTATAGGGGAATTCAGTAGCTATACTGACATACACACTGGTTATAGTGTAACACACAACACAGTACACACCGGTTATAGTGTCACACACAACATAGTACACACTGGTGATAGTGTAACACACAACACAGTACACACCGGTTATAGTGTCACACACAACATAGTACACACTGGTGATAGTGTAACACACAACACAGTACACAATGGTGATAGCATCACACAACACAGTACACACTGGTTATAATGTAACACATAAGACAGTACACACTGGTTAGTGTCACACACAACACAGTACACAGTTAGTGTCATACAACACAGTACACACTGGTTAGAGTCATTCAACACAGTTCACACTGGTTATAGTGTCATACAACACAGTACACACTTTGTTATAGTGTCACACAACACAGTACACACTGGTGATAGTATCACACAACATAGTACACATTGGTGATAGTATCACACAACACAGTACACACTGGTGATAGTATCGCACCTCACAGTACACACTGGTGATAGTATCACACAACACAGTACACACTGGTGATAGTATCACACAACACAGTACACACTGGTGATAGTATCACACAACAGAGTACACACTGGTGATAGTATCATGCCTCACAGTACACACTGGTGAGAGTATCACGGCTCACAATACACACTGGTGTTAGTATCACAGAACACAGTACACACTGGTGAGAGTATCACACAACACAGTACACACTGGTGATAGTATCACACCTCATAGTACACACTGGTGAGAGTATCACACCTCATAGTACACACTGGTGAGAGTATCACACCTCACAGTACACACTGGTGATAGTATCACACCTCACAGTACACACTGGTGATAGTATCACACAACACAGTACACACTGGTGATAGTATCACACAACACAGTACACACTGGTGATAGTATCACACACAACACAGTACACACTGGTGATAGTATCACACACAACACAGTACACACTGGTGATAGTGTAACACACAACACAGTACACACTGGTGATAGTATCACACACAAACACATACACATGGTGATAGTCACACACACACACAGTACACACTGGTGATAGTGTAACACTACCACAGTACACACTGGTTAGTAGTTACAACCACAGTACACACTTGTGATAGTGTCACACCATCACAGTTACACACTGGTTATAGTGTCACAGCACAGTACACACTGGTTATAGTGTCACAACACAGTACACACTGGTGATAGTGTCACACAACACAGTACACACTGGTGATAGTGTCACACACAACACAGTACACACTGGTTATAGTGTCACACACAACACAGTACACACTGGTTATAGTGGAACACCACACAGTACACACTGGTGATAGTATCACACCTCAAAGTACACACTGGTGATAGTATCACACCTCAAAGTACACACTGGTTATAGTATCACACAACACAGTACACACTGGTGATAGTGTAACACACAACACAGTACACACTGGTTATAGTGTTACAACACAGTACACACTTGTGATAGTGTCACACACAACACAGTACACACTGGTTATAGTGTCACAGCACAGTACACACTGGTTATAGTGTCACAACACAGTACACACTGGTGATAGTGTTACACACAACACAGTACACACTGGTTATAGTGTCACACACAACACAGTACACACTGGTTATAGTGGAACACCACACAGTACACACTGGTGATAGTATCACACCTCAAAGTACACACTGGTGATAGTATCACACCTCAAAGTACACACTGGTTATAGTATCACACAACACAGTACACACTGGTGATGGCATCACACAACACAGTACACACTGGTGATAGTATCACAGAACACAGTACACACTGGTGATAGTATCACGAACACATCACACTGGATAGTATCACACACAGTACACACTGGTGATAGTATCACACACACACAGTACACACTGGTAATAGTATCACACACACAGTACATCACTGGTGATAGTAATCACAACTTACAGTACACACTGGTGTATAGTATCACACACCACAGTGCACATTGGTGATAGTAACCCTCACAGGCACACAGGTGATAGTATCACGAACACCAGTACACACTGGTGATAGTATCACACACACATACACACTGGTTGATAGTATCACACAACACAGTACACACTGGTGAGGATCACACAACACATTACACACATGTGATAGTATCACACGAACACAGTACACACTGGTGAAGTATCACAAACACATTACACACTGGTGATAGTATCACACAACACAGTACACACTGGTGAGAGTATCACACAACACATTACACACTGGTGATAGTATCACACAACACAGTACACACTGGTGATAGTATCACACAACACAGTACACACTGGTGATAGTATCACAGAACACAGTACACACTGGTGAGAGTATCACACAACACATTACACACTGGTGATAGTATCACACATCACAGTACACACTGGTGATAGTATCACACAACACATTACACACTGGTGATAGTATCACACAACACAGTACACACTGGTGATAGTATCACACAACACAGTACACACTGGTGAGAATATCACACAACACATTACACACTGGTGATAGTATCACACCTCACAGTACACACAGGTGATAGTATCACAGAACACAGTACACACTGGTGATAGTATCACGCCTCACAGTACACACTGGTGATAGTATCACGCCTCACAGTACACACAGGTGATAGTATCACAGAACACAGTACACACTGGTGAGAGTATCACACAACACATTACACACTGGTGATAGTATCACACCTCATAGTACACACAGGTGATAGTATCACACAACACAGTACACACAGGTGATAGTATCACACAACACATTACACACAGGTGATAGTATCACAGAACACAGTACACACAGGTGAGAGTATCACACAACACATTACACACAGGTGATAGTATCACACAACACAGTACACACTGGTGATAGTATCACACAACACATTACACACAGGTGATAGTATCACAGAACACAGTACACACAGGTGAGAGTATCACACAACACATTACACACTGGTGATAGTATCACACAACACATTACACACTGGTGATAGTATCACACAACACATTACACACTGGTGATAGTATCACACAACACATTACACACTGGTATAGTATCACACAACACATTACACACTGGTGATAGTATCACGCCTCACAGTACACACAGGTGATAGTATCACAGAACACAGTACACACTGGTGATAGTATCACACAACACATTACACACTGGTTATATTTTAACACCAAAAACAACACAGGGGGTTTTTTAGTGTAACCCCAAACACAGGACACATTGGTTTAAAGTGTCAAAACCCCACAGTACACATTGTTAAAAATTGTAAAAAATTTCACAGAAACCCCCGGGGGTTAATTGTAAACAAAAACACAGTACCCCCCTTGGTTTATTAAACCCCAACAACACAGTACAAAAGGGGTTTTAAGTGAAACCCCACAGTAAAAACCGGGGTTATAGTTTTAAAAACAACACCAGTACACAGGGGTTTTAAAAAGTGTAACAACTCCATTTACAAAGGGGTTATAGAAAACACCCACACAGAAAAACAGGGGTTAAATTAGGGGCCAAAAACCCCCAGTACACCAGTTTTTTATAGTTAACACACCCCCACAATACACAGGGGTTTAGTTTTCACAAACCCCCAGTACACAGGGTTATGGTTTAACACACCCACAGACACAGTGGTTATAGTGTAACCCCAACCCACAGAAAACACAGTGGTTAATTTAAACACCCCCACAGTACACGGGTTGGTAATGGGGTAACACAACCACAGAACCCCTGGTTAAAGTGTAACACCCCAACACATTTAACAGGGGTTTAAATAGTTTTAAACACCACACAGTACAAAATTTTTTTATAGTAAAAACAAACCCACAGTAAAAACAGTGGTTAAAATTGAAACCACACCACACATAAAACATTGGTTATTGAAACCCACACCACACAGAACACAGGGGGTTAAATTTTTAAACAAACACAAAAAGTACACATTGGTTATAGGTAAACACCCCCACAGTACCCAGGGGTTATAGTGAAAACCCCCCCAACCACACAGTAAAACAGGGGTTATTGTCAAAACCACGGGAACAACAGGGGTTAAAAGTGTCACACCACCCCCAGTACACAGGGTTAAGTGAAACACAACACAGACACAGGGTTAAAATAGTTAACAACCCACAGTAAACAGTTTTTAATAGGGGAACAACCACGTACACATTTGGTTTTTGGGTAACACCACACAGAAACCATTTTTTTAAAATGAAAACAAAAACCAAAATTAAAACAGTGGGTTTATAGTGTAACACCACACAGTACCCCGTGGTTTTTAGGGTGTAAAAAACCACACATTTACACAGTGGTTAAATGTAACACACCACACAGTACAAAATTTGGTTTATAGTGTAACACCACACATAAACAGGGTTATAGGCAAAACAAACCCCCCAAAAACACATGGTTAGGGGGTTAACACCCAAACAAAAATACAGGGGGGGGTTTTTTTTAAGTGTCACCCCCACACAGTACGGGGCAGTGGTTATAGGAAAACCCAAACCACCGAAACCAGTGGTTATAGGGGGTAAAAACCCCACAGTACACAGGGGTTATAGTGTAACAAAAACAAAAACCAATTTACACAGTGGTTAAGGGGTCAAAAACCACAGTACAAAAAAGTTTTTATAGAAAAACCCACACCACACAGTAAAAACAGGGGTTATAGTGTAACCCCACAAAAGTAAAATTTTTGGTTTAGTTTTCCAACCCCAGTAAAAAACATTTGGTTTATATTTGGTAACAACACACAGTAAAACAGTGGGTTTTTAGGGGTCAAAACAACCACACAGTACACGGGTTTTTTATGGAAAAACACCCCAACATAGCTACACAGTGGTTATATTTGTCCCACACCACAACAAAAAACCACTTGGTTATAGTGTAACACACCCCCAACAGAAACACAGGTTATAGTGTAACACCCCACACCAGTACACATGGTTATGTGTAAAACCCCCCAAACCCAGAAACCAAAAGGGGGTTTTAAAGTGCCAAAAATTAAACACGGGTTTAAAGGGAAAACCCTCAAAAACCCGGCCCGGGATCCCCCACCCATCAAGTCTTAATTTTGGTAAGAAAACCCTTTGGTTTTTTTCCCCTTCCCATTTCCGGGATTGTGTCCCCCCTTCCCGGGGATGGGGTCCCCCCCCGGGGTTGTGTCCCCCCGAACCTGGGGTTTTGCCCCTTTAAACCTTTTCGGGCCTTTTTTTGGTGCCCTCCCGACGGCGGGCCCAGGGGATGTGTTCTCCTCCCCGTGTGGTTTGTTTCCCCCCGAATGCGTGGTTGTTCCCAACCTTTCCCTTACCAGGGGTTTGGTTCCCCCCTTTTCCCGTGGGTGTTGTGTCTCCTTTCCTTATTTTTGGTGTCCCGCCTTTAAAACACGTTTTTTTGGTTGTCCCGGGCCTTCCTTGATTGTGCTCCTTCCTTTAGGGTGGTCCCCCCCCGCCCGTGGTTCCTTATAGTTCCCCCCGCCAGGGGGTTTGTTCCACCCCTTCCCTTATGTGTTCTCCCCCCGCCCGTGGGTTTCCCGGCTTTTGTCCCCTCCCCCCCGCTTGGTTTGGTGTCCCCCTTCCGGGAAAGGGGGTTTTCCTCCTTTCCTTTGAGTGTGCCCCCCTTCCTTGGATGTGTTCCCCCCCTTCCTTGGATGGTGTCCCTTTCCCCGCCTTTTTTTGTGTCCCAACCCCCTTGAATTGGTTGTGTCCCCCCCTTGATTGTGTCCCTCCTTCCGGGGATTGTGTCCTGGGCCGCCTTCCGGGATGTTTCCTGCCCCCGCCTTTTTTGTGTCCCCCCTTTTTTAAAAAGCCGGGGTTTATGGCCCCCCCGCCTTGGGGTTTTTTCCTGCCCCTTATCTGGGGTTTTGCCACCTTGAACGTGGTTTGTTCCCCGCACTTTTCCTGTTCCCTATTGTGTCGCCCCCCCGGGGTGTGCCCCGCCCTTCCGTTTTTTTGTGTCCCCGCCCCCGTCCTTTGTTTTGATGTTTTCCCCCTTTCCCCCGTGGTTTTTGACGGTGTCCCTTCCTTCCGGGGTTTTGTTCCCAAAACTGCTGGGGTTTTGGGGCCCCCCGAACCGGGGTTTTGTCCCCCCCAAAGCCGGGGTTTGTTTCCCCCCCGGGTCGCCTTTTTTTGGTGTCCCCCCGCCGGGGGTTTGTGTCCCCCCGAAACCTTTTGGGGTTTGGTTCCCCCGAAAAGGTTTGTGTCCTCCCCCTTAAATTTTTTGGTGTCCCCCCCGCCCCTGGTTTTTGCCCCCAACCTTTTCACCTTTTAATGGTTTTCCCCCCGACTTTTCCCGGGTTCCCTTTAGTTTTTCCCCCCCCTTTTCTGGGGTTCCTTTTTGATGCCGTGGGTTCTCCTTCCGGCTGCCCTGGCCCCGGGATGCTGTGTTTTTGTTTTGGGTGTGATTCCCCTTTTTGATTTTTGTTCCTTCCCCCCCGTGCTGTGGTCTGCCCTTTGGTCTGTTTTCGGGGCCTTTCCCCCTTGCTTTTTCCCGGGCCTTTCCCCCGTGCTGGGGCCCTGCCTTCCTTGATGCTGTGCCCCTCCCTTCCTTGGGGCGGGTTTTGTCTCCCTTTCCCTTTGGCTGGGGTCTCCCTTTCCCTTTGGGATGCTTGTCTCCCCTTCCCCCGCTGCTGTGTCTCCCTTCCCCTTGATGCTGGGGGTCTCCCTTCCTTGATGCTTTTCTCCCCTTCCCCCCGTGCTGTGCCCCTCCCTTTTGTTGCGTGTCTCCCTTTTCCCGCTGCTGTGCTCCCTTTCCTTATGCTTTTGGTCTTTCTTTTCCCCCGGGGTGTGTCCCCTTTCCTTGATGCTGTGCCCTCCCTTTCCTTTGGGAGTTTGTGTCGGGCCCTTTCCCCGCTGCTGTTTCGGGCCTTTCCCTTTTAAAGCTGTGTCTCCCTTTCCCCCAATGCTTTTGTCTCCTTCCTTAAAGTTTGTGTCTGCCTTTCCCTTTTGATGCTGGGGTCTGCCTTTCCCCGCTGCTGGTCCTGCCTTTAAAGCTGGTCCCCCCCCCCCCCGCGCTGTGTTGCCTTCCTTGATCCCCTTGGGGTCTCCCTTTCCTTGACCCGGGTGTCCCCCCCCCCGTGCTTTTCCCCCCTCCCCTTTTCCTTGATGTTTGGTGCCTCCCTTTCCCCCCCGCTGCTGTGTCTGCCCTTCCCTTGATGCTTGCCCTCCCTTTCCCCCGTGCTGTTTTTCCCCCTTCCCTTGAAGGGCGGATGTCTCCCTTTCCCCCGTGCGGGGTGTCTGCCTTCCCCCCGCTGCGGGGGGGGGGGGGTTTGTGTCTCCCTTTCCCCCCCGTGCTGTGTCTGCCCCCCGTGCTTTTGTCTGCCTTCCTTGATCCGGGTTGTTTTGGCTTGGCCCTTTCCCTTGATGCTGTGGTCTGCCTTCCCCCCTGCTGTGTCGCCTTCCTTTGATGCTTTGTCCGGGCCTTCCCCCGCGGTTTGCCCGGGCCTTTCCCTTTGATGCTGTGTCTGTTCCCTCCCCCGCTTTTTGGGTGTCTCCTCCTTTTTTTCCCTTTCCCAGGGGCTGTGTCCTCCCCTTCCCCCGGGCCTGTGCCTCCCCTTCCTTTTATGCTGTGTCCCCCCTTTCCCTTTGGATGCTGTGCTCCCCTTCCCCGCTGCTGTGTCGGGCCTTTTCCTTGATGCTGTGTGGGGCCCTTCCCCCGGTTGTTTGTGTCGGGCCTTCCTTTAAATGGCTGTTGGTCGGGCCTTTCCTTATGCTGTGTCGGGCCTTCCCCCGCTGCTGTGTCTGCCTTCCTTGTTTTGCGTGCCCTCCCTTCCCCCTTTGCTGTGCCCCTTTCCCCTTGATGCTGTGCCCTCCCTTTCCCCCTTTTCCCCCCCGCTGCTTTTGTCCTCCCTTTCCCTTTTGATGCTGGGCTGCCTTCCCCCCCGCTGTGTCTGCCTTCCTTGATGCTGTGTTTTCCTTCCTTAAATGCTTTTGTCTGTTTGTTCGGGCCTTCCCCCCGCTGCTGTGTCTCCCTTTTCCGAGGGTTTTTGTTTTGCCTTCCTTGATGCTGTGCCCTGCCTTCCCCCCGGCCTGTTTTTGTTTTTCTGCCTTCCTTATCCCTGGGGTCCTGCCTTCCCCCGCTTTTGTCTCCCTTTTCCCTTGATGCTGTGTCTGCCCTTCCCCCGCTGCTTTTCCCTGCCTTCCTTGATGCTTGTCTCCCTTTCCCCTTGGGGGCTGTGTTTTCCCCTTTCCCCCGCGCTTTGTGTCGCCCCCCTTGTTTGCGTGTTTGCCTTCCCCCTGCTGGGGTCCCCCTTCCCTTTTCTGTTGTGCCCTGCCCCCCCTTTGCTGGGGTTTTCCCCCCCGTGTTTGGGTTTTTGCCTTCCTTAAAGCTGTTTCCCTCCCCTTCCCCCCACCCCCGTGCTGTGTCTGCCTTCCTTGTTTGTTTTGTCGCCTTCCTTAAAGGGGCGGGTTTGTCCCTGCCTTCCCCGCGGCTTTGCCCTGCCTTTTTTTGTGCTGTGTCCCTTTCCCCCCCTCCCTTTTGTCCCCTTTCCCTTGATGCTGTGTCTGCCTTCCTTGATCCTGGGTTTTTCCTTCCCCCCCGCTGCTTTTTGTCTCCCTTTCCCCCGTTGCTGTGCCTCCCTTTCCCCCGCGCTGTGCCCTGCCTGTCCTTGATGCGTGTCGGGCCTTGGTGCTGGCCTCCCTTTCCCTTTGGGATGCTGTGTTTTGCCCCCCCCGAAGCTGTGCCCTCCCCTTCCCCCCTGCTGTGTCTCCCTTCCTTGTTTTGTGTTCTCCCTTTCCCCCCCGCTGCTGTGTTTTGCCTTCCTTGATGCTGTGTCTCCCTTTCCCTTAAATGCTGTGCCCTCCCTTTCCCCCCTGCCCCTTCCCGGGCTTTTCTGTTTTCCCCGGTGCTGGGGTCTCCCTTTCCGTGCTTTTGCTGCCTTCCTTATGCTGTGTCTGCCTTCCCCCTGCTGGCCCTTCCCTTTCCTTTTATGCTTTTCCCTCCCTTTCCCCGCTGCTGTGTCCGCCTTCCTTGATGCTGTGTCTCCCTTCCTTAAAAGCTGTTTTTGCCTTCCCCCGCTGTTTTTTGTTCCTTCCTGCCTTCCTTGATGCGGGGTGCCCCGCCTTTCCCCGTGCTGTGTCCCCCTTCCCCCCCTGTTTGTGTTTTCCTTTTCCGGGGGGAGGTGCTGTTTCCCCGCGCTGGGGTCCCCTTCCTTTAAAGGGGGCCCCTTTTTGGCCCTCCCTTTCCCCTGATGTTGTGTCGGGCCTTTCCCCCCGCTGCTGGGGTCCCCTTTCCCCTTAAATGCTTTTTTTGGGGGTGTCTCCCTTCCCCCCCCCTGTGCCCGCCTTCCTTGATGCTGCCCCTCCCTTTCCCTTTAAATGCTGTGTCTGCCTTCCCCGCTGCTGGGCCCGGGGTTCCCTTAAATGCTGTGCCCTCCCTTCCCCCGCTGCTGGGGCCCCTGCCTTCCTTGATGCGTTCGGCCCTTTCCCGTGTGTGTCTGCCTTCCCGTGCTGTGTCTGCCTTCCTTGATGCTTGTCTCCCTTTCCCCGTGCTGTGCCCTGCCTTTCCCTTTTAAATGTTTGGCCCTGCCTTCCCCGCTGCTGTTCCCCTTTCCCCTTGTGCTGGTCTGCCTTCCCCGCTGCTGTGTCTCCCTTTCCCCCGTGCGTGTCTCCCTTTCCCTTTTGTGCTGTTTCTGCCTTCCCCCCCGGGCGGTCCCCCCTTCCTTGATGCGTGTCTGCCTTCCTTGATCTGTGTCTCCCTTTCCCCCCGTGCTGTGACTGCCTTCCTTGATGCGTGCCCTCCCTTCCCCCGCTGCTGTTGTCTGGGCCCTTTCCTTGATGCTGGGGCTCCCTTTTCCCCGCTGCTTTTTGGCCCCCCCCTGCTTTTGTTTGCTGTGTCCCCTTCCCTTAAAATTCCCTTGTCTGCCCTTTCCCCGTGTTTGTTCTGCCTTCTTTGATGCTGTGCCCCGGTTCCTTCCCGCTGCGGGGTGTCTCCTTTCCTTGAGCGTTCCTCCCTTTCCCCCGCTGCTTTTCTGCCTTCCTTGATCCCGTGTCTGCCTTCCTTGATGCTGGGGTCTGCCTTCCCCGCTGCGTTCTCCCTTCCTTAAGTGCTGTTGTGCGGGTTTTCCTCCGTGCTTTTGTCTCCTTTCCCTTGAGCTGTGTCTGCCTTCCCCCCTGCTGTGCCCCTCCCTTTCCCCCGTGGTTTTTTTGTGCTTTTGTCTGCCTTCCTTGAGGCTGTGCCCTGCCCCCCCCGGCCCCCCCTGCTTGGCCCTCCCTTTCCTTGATGCTTTTGTCTCCCTTCCCCCGTGCTGTGCCCTCCCTTCCCCGCTGCTGTTTCTGCCTTCCCCTTTGATGCTGTGTCTCCCCCCCCCCCCCACCCCCCCCCCCCCCCCCCCCCTTTTGCCTTCCCCGCGGCTTTTCCCTCCCTTCCTTGATCTGGGGCCCTCCCTTTCCCTTGATGCTGTGTCGGGCCCTTCCCCGTTGCGGGTGTCCTTCCTTGATGCTGTGTCTCCCTTTCCCCCGCTGCTTGTCTGCCTTCCTTGATGCGTGCCCCCTTCCCTTCCTTGAGCTTTTTGTCTGCCTTTCCCTTTTTTGATGCTGGCCCTTTTTGGCCCCTTCCTTGATGCGGGTGCCCCTGCCTTTCCCCGCTGCTTGCCCTCCCTTTTCCCCTTGATGCTGTGTTTTCCTTCCCCCCGTCTGTGTTCTCCCTTTCCCCTTTGATGCTGTGTCGGCCTTCCTTAAAGCGGGGTTTCTCCCTTCCCCGCTGCTGTGCCCTGCCTCCTTGATCTGTGTCTCCCTTTCCCCCGGCTGTGTCTCCCTTTCCCCGTGCTTTTCTCCCTTCCTTGTTTGCGTGTCTGCCTTCCCCGCTGCTGTGTCGGGCCTTTCCTTTGATGCGTTTTTCCCTTTCCCCCCGCTGCTGTGTTCCCTTCCTTGAGCTGTGTCTGCCTTCCCTGATGCTGGTCTCCTTCCCCGCTGCTTTTCTGCCTTCCTTATGCTGTGTCGGGTTTCCCCGCTGCTGTGCCCTGCCTTCCCCCCCTGCTGTTTTTCTCCCTTTCCCTTGATGCTGTTTTCCCTGCCCTTTCCCCCCCCGCTGCTGTGCCCTGCCTTCCTTAAATGCTGGTCGGGCCTTCCCCGCTGCTGTGCCCTCCCTTCCTTGATGCGTGCCCGCCCCCCCGCGCGGGTGCCTGCCTTCCCCCCTGTTTGGTCTGCCTTCCTTGGCTGTGTCGGGCCTTCCCCGCTGCTTGTCTCCCTTTCCCTTGATGCTGTGCCTCCCCTTCCTTGATGCTGGGTCTCCCTTCCCCCGCTGCTGTGCCCCTTTCCCTTTTAAATGCTGGTTTTCCGCCTTCCCCCGCTGCTGGCTCCCTTTCCTTAAATGCTGTTCTCCCTTCCCCTTGATGTTGGGGTTTTTCTTGTCTCCCTTTCCCTTTGTGCTGTTTTCTGCCCTTGATGCTGTGTCTCCCCCCCCCCCCTGCTGGGGCCCTCCCTTTCCTTGATGCTGTGCCCTTTTTTCCCCGTGCTGTGTCCCCCTTTCCCTTTTGATGCTGTGCCCTCCCTTTCCCTTGATGCTGGGGGGGGGGCCTTCCCCCCCGCTGCTGTGTCTGCCTTCCTTTGATGCTGTGTCGGGCCTTTCCCCCGGTGCTGGTCTCCCTTCCTTGATGTGTGCTCCCTTCCCCCCCTTTGGGGGGTGTGGCTTCCTTTCCGTGCTGTGTTTTCCCTTTCCCCCCCGCTGCTGTGTCTCCCTTTCCCTTGATGCTTTTCTCCCTTTCCCTTTGATGCTGTGCCCTGCCTTCCCCGCTGCTGTGTCTCCCTTTCCTTGAGCTTTTGGTCTCCCTTTCCCCCGTGTTGGGGTCCTTCCTTGTGCTGTTTTCTCCCTTCCCTTGATGCTTTTGTCTGCCTTCCCCCGCTCCCCTTGCCCCTCCTTCCTTGATGCTGTGTCTCCCTTTCCCCCGTGCTGTGTCTCCCTTTCCCCGCGCTGTTCTCCCTTTCCCTTTATGCTGTTTCCTTTGCATTTTCCCTTCCCTTTGATGCGGGGCCCTGCCTTCCCCGCTGCTGTTTTTCCCTTTCCTTGAGCTGTGTCTCCCTTTCCCCTTTGATGCTGGGGTCTCCCTTCCCCCCCCTGCTGTGCCCTGCCTTTTCCTTATGCTGTGTTTTCCCTTCCCCGTTTCTGTTTTCTGCCTTCCTTGATGCTGTGTCCGCCTTTCCCTTGGGGTGTTCCCCTTTCCCCCCTTTCTGTGTCTCCTTTTCCCTTTTAGGGCTGTGCCCCGGGCCCCCCCCGTGCTTTTCCCTGTTTCCCCCGTGCTGGGGTCTGCCTTCCTTGATGCTGTGTTTTGCCTTCCCCCCCCTGCTGGGGGTCCTGCCTTCCTTGATGCTTTTGCCCTCCCTTTCCCTTTGATCCCTGGGGTTTTCCCCCCCCCCCCCCCCCCCCCCCCCCCCCCCCCCCCCCCCCCCCCACCCCCCAAACCCCCCCCCCCCCCCCCCCCCCCCCCTTTTTCCCCCCCCCCCCCCCCCCCCCCCCGGGGGGCCCCCCCCCACCCCCCCCCCCCCCCCCCCCCCACCCCCCCCCCCCCCCCCCCCCCCCCCCCCCCCCCCCCCCCCCCCCCCCACCCCCCCCCCCCCCACCCCCCCCCCCCCCCCCCCCCCCCCCCCCCCCCCCCCCCCCCCCCCCCCCCTTTTCCCCCCCCCCCCCCCCCCCCCCCCCCCCCCCCCCCCCCCCCCCCCCCCCCCCCCTCCCTTTCCCCCGTGCTGTGTCTGCTTTCCTTGATGCTGTGTTTTTGCCTTCCCCCGGGGGGGGGGCCCCCCGCTGCTGTTCTCCCTTCCCTTTTGATTCTTTTGCCCCTCCCTTTCCCCGCTGCTGTGCCCTCCCTTTCCCTTGCTGCGGGTGTCCTGCCTTCCCCCTGCTTGTCCTCCCCTTCCTTGATCCCTGGGGCTGCCTTCCTTGAGCTGTGCCCTCCCTTTCCTTATTTCTCCCTTTCCCCTTGATCCCTTGTGTCTCCTTTCCCTTTGATGCTTGCCCTCCCCTTCCTTGATCCCTGTGTCTCCCCTTCCCTCCCGCTGTGTGGGCCTTTCCCCTTCCCTGCGGGTTTTCCCCTTTTCCTTTGATGCTGTGCCCTGCCTTCCTTGCTGTTTGTGCCCTCCCTTCCTTGCTGCTGTGTCTCCCTTTCCCCGCGGGCTGTGTCTGCCTTCCTTGTGCTGTTTCCCCTTCCTTGATGCTGTGTCCCCCTTTCCTTTCGCTGTGTCTGCCTTCCTTGTTTCTGTGCTGTTTTCCCCTCTGCTTGTTTTGCCTTCTGCGGTCTCCCTTTCCCTTTTGATGCGTGCCCTCCCTTCCCTGCTGCTGTGTTTTCCCTTTCCTTTGGCTGCTGTTTTCTCCCTTTCCCTTTGCTCTGTGTCTTTTTTCCCCCCTGCTGGGGCCCTGCCTTCCTTGCTGCGTGTCTCCCTTCCTTGATGCTGTGTCTGCCTTCCCTTGCTGCTGTGTCTGCCTTCCTTGATGCTGTGTCTGCCTTCCTTGATGCTGTGTCTGCCTTCCTTGATGCTGTGTCTGCCTTCCTTGATGCTGTGTCTGCCTTCCTTGATGCTGTGTCTTTTTTTCCCTGCTGCTGTTTCTCCCTTTCCTTTTGGGGGGCTTTTTCCCTCCCTTTCCTTGTTTTCTGTGTCGCCTTCCCTGCTGCTGTGCCCTCCCTTTCCCTTTGCTGCTGGTCTGCCTTCCTTGCTGCTGTGCCCTGCCTTCCTTGATGAGGGTGTCGCCTTCCTTTTTGCTGTGTCTGCCTTCCCTTGATGCTGTGTCTGCCTTCCCTCGGTTTGGTCGCCTTCCTTAAATGCTGGGGTTCCTCCCTTTCCCCCTGCTGCTGTGTCTGCCTTCCCCGCTTTGTTTGGGTCTCCCCTTCCCTTGTCCCGGGTGTCTCCCCTTCCTTGATGTGTCTCCCTTTTCCTTGATCCCTTGTCTCCCTTTCCCTTTGGTAAAGTGCCCTTCCTTTTCCCTTGATGCGGGCGCCTTCCTTGATGCGGTGTCTCCCTTTCCTTTTATGCTGTTTTCCCTGCCTGCCTTTTTTGCTGGTCTCCCTTTCCTTGAGTGTTTTCTGCCTTCCTTGATGATGTTCCCCTTTCCCCTTGATGCTGTGTCTCCCTTTCCCTTTGAGCTGTGTCTGCCTTCCTTGATGTGTCTCCCTTTCCCTTTGATGCTGTGTCTCCCTTCCTTAAAGCTGGGGGTCTCCCTTCCCTTTAGGCTGTGCCCTCCCTTTCCCTTTTGATGCGGGGCCCGCCTTCCTTGATCTGTGTCTCCCCTTCCTTGATGCTTGTGCCGTCCTTTGATCCCGTTTTCTCCCTTTCCCCTTGAGGGCTGTGTCCCCCTTCCTTTGAGGGTTTGTGTCTCCCTTTCCCTTTTGATGCGGGTTGTCTGCCTTCCTTGATGCTGGGGTCCCCCTTTCCCCTTGATGCTGTTTCCCTTTCCCTTTTATGCGGCCCGGGGCCTTCCCCGGCGTTTGTGTCGCCTTCCTTGATGCTTGTCTGCTTTCCCCGCTGTTTGGGGTCTCCCTTTCCCCTGCTGCTGTGCCCGGGCCTTCCCCGCTGCTGGTCGGGCCTTCCCGGGCTGCTGTGCCCTGCCTTCCCCGCTGCTGTGCCCTGCCTTCCCCCCGCGTTTTCCTGCCTTCCCCTCCCGTTTTTGGGCCTTCCCCGCTCCCTGGCCCTTGGCCTCCCCCCTGCTGTGCCCTCCCTTCCCCGCCCCTGTTCTCCCTTCCCCGCTGCTGTGCTCCCTTTTCCCCTGCTGCTGTGTCTCCCTTCCCCGTGCTGTGTCTCCCTTTCCCCGCGCTGTCCCTTTCCCCTGTTTCTGTGTCTGCCTTCCCTGTTTGCTGTGTCTGCCTTCCCTCCCTGCGGGCCGGGCCTTTCCCCCGCTGCTGTCTGCCTTCCCCGCTGCTGTTCTGCCTTCCCCCTGCTGTGTCTCCTTTCCCCTCCCTGCTGTGCCCTCCCCTTCCCCGCTGCTTTTCCCCCTGCCCCCCCCTTGCTGCGTTCTCCCTTTCCCCCTGCTGCGGGGTGTCTGCCTTCCCTCTGCTGGGGCCCTCCTTTCCCCCCTGCTGCTGTGCCCTCCCCTTCCCTGCCCGTCTGCCTTCCCCCCGCTGTGCCCTGCCTTCCCCGCTCCCTGTGTCGGGCCTTTCCCCCTGCTGCTGTTCTGCCTTCCATGCTGCGTGCCCCTCCCTTTCCCTGCGGGCTGGGTCGGTCTTCCCGTGCTGGGGTCTGTCCCCCTTTTGCTGCTGTGTCTCCCTTCCCCGCGTTTGTTCTGCCTTCCCCCCCCCTGCTGTGCCCGCCTTCCCCCGGGCTGTTCTCCCTTTCCCCCGCTGCTGTTTTCCCCTTTCCCCGCTGCTGTGCCCTCCCTTTCCCGGGCTGCGTGTCGGGCCTTTCCCTGCGCTGGGGGTTCTGCCTTCCCTTCCCTGTTTTCCTGCCGTCCCGCGGGCTGTGTCTCCCTTTCCCCCGTGCTGTGGCTCCCCTTTCCCCGCTGCTGTTCTGCCTTTCCCTCCCTCTGTGTCTCCCTTCCCCCGCTGCTTTTTCTCCCTTCCCCGCTGGTCCCTTTCCCCTGCGCTGTGTCTCCCTTTCCCTGCTCTGTGCTCCCTTTCCCTTTTCTCTTGCCCCTTCCTTTCCCCCCGCTGCTGTCTCCCTTTCCCCCTGCTGTGTCCCCTTTCCCCGCTGCTGTGTCTCCCTTTCCCTCTGCTTGTCTCCCTTTCCCCCCCCGCTGTTTTTGCTGCCTTCCCTGCTGCTGTGCCCCTGCCTTCCCTGCTGCGTGTCCTCCCTTTCCCCTCTGCGGGGTTTTTCCCCCCCTGCTGCTGTGTCCCCTTTCCCCTGCTGCTTCTGCCTTCCCCCTGCTGTGTCTCCCTTTCCCCCTGCTGGGGCTCCCCTTCCCCTGCTGCTGTTCTCCCTTTCCCCTTGCTGCTGTGTCTGCCTTCCCTGCTGCTGTCGGGTTTTTTCCCCCGCTGCTGTGCCCGTTTTCCCCGCTGCTGTGCCCTCCCTTCCCCCGCTGCTTTTTTCTCCCTTCCCCGCTGCTGTGCCCTGCCTTCCCCGCCTGTGTCTGCCTTCCCCGCTGCTTGCCCTGCCTTCCCTGCTGCTGTTTTTTGCCTTCCCTGCTGCTGTGCCCTGCCTTCCCTGCTGCTTTTGTCTCCGTCCCCTGCTGTGGTTTCCTTTCCTTTCCCCCTCTGTGGCCCCTTTTCCCCCCGCTGCTGTGCCCTGCCTTCCCTCTGTTTGTTCCCCCTTCCCCCTGCTGGGGTCCCTTCCCCGCTCTGTGTCTGCCTTCCCCTGCTCTGTGTCTGCCTCCCCGCAATTTGTGTCTCCCTTTTCCCGCTGCTGTGGCTCCCTTTCCCCCCGCTGCTGGGGGGTTTTGGCCCCCCCTGCTCCCTGTGGTCTCCCTTTCCCCCTGCTGCGTTTTTCCTGCCTTCCCCGCTGCTGTTCTGCCCCCTGCGCTTTTCCCCGGCCGTCCCTGCTGCTGTGCCCTTGCCTTCCCCGCTGCTGTGCCCCTCCCTTTTTCCCGGGTGTTTAAATTTTTGGGCATGTTTGGTCTGCATGATTTTTCTCCCTCCTGCGTTATATGCCCTCCCCTCCCTTCCCCCTTTCTGCATGATTGCCCTGCCTCCCTTTCCTGTCGAAGATTAAAATTCCCCTACCATCCCTGTCTGAAAAAATTAGCTCCCCAGAAACAGCCCACCCGGGCCATAAATTTGGGCTGCCATTAAAAGCAAAAACTTCGATCCGTTTAAAAACAAAATGAAACACAGCACACGGTCCCTTTTGTGAAAACATAAAAATTACTGGCGAATATAAAAAAAGGGAAGGGTTTTTTACAAAAAACCACCTAAAAAATAGGGGCCCGTGTATGGGGCACACCAAAAGGGCCCCCGCCTACCCAAGGTTGATGCTGCAAACCCCGGGAAAGGGGCTCGCAGGCCCTCAAGAAAGCAAGTACCTTCACCCACAAAACCTGCTCACCTTAGCGCACACAGGCGGGGGTGGGGTTGCCACACTTTCCCTTTTTTTGCCCGCGCCCTTTTCACGCCAATGACATATCCACTCACGCTGTTCTCGTTTTTCCAAATTAAAGTTTTAAATTTTTTAAAACACGCCCCGTGAAGCCGCGTATATACAATTATATTTGTTCCCAAAAAGGTCCCAGCACACATCCTATACAACAAGAGGTATCCCCAACACTCTCCTCCCACAACGCCCACCCTCACCGGCAGGCAAGCCCGAATACTTCCATCCCTTGAGCAATGTCTCGCTCCTACACACTGAGCAGAGTGCTCACCCTTAAAACTGTGTATGGTTCCTGCGTCCACTACATCATTTTCTAGGCTATTCCACTGCCTTACAACTCTATGACTGAAGAAATACTTCCTAATATCTCTCTGACTCATTTGTGTCTTCAACTTCCAATTGTGGCCTCTTGTTTCTGTGTCCCCTCCCTGGAACATCCTGTCTTTGTCCACCTTGTCTATTCCACACAGTATTTTATATGTCGTTATCATGTCTCCCCTGACCCTCCTGTCCTCCAGTGTCGTCAGGCCGATTTCCCTTAATCTTTCTTCATAGGACATTCCCCTTAGCTCTGGAACTAACCTTGTCGCAAACCTTTGTACTTTCTCTAGTTTCTTGACGTGCTTTATCAAGTGCGGGTTCCAAACAGGTGCTGCATACTCCAGTATGGGCCTGACATACATGGTGTACAGTGTCTTGAACGATTCCTTACTAAGGTATCGGAATGCTGTTCTCAGGTTTGCCAGGCGCCCATATGCTGCAGCAGTTATCTGGTTGGTGTGTGTGTGTGTGTATGTGTGTGTGTATGTGTATGTGTGTGTGTGTGTGTGTGTGTGGTGTGTGTGTGTGTATGTGTATGTGTGTGTGTATGTGTATGTGTGTGTGTGTGTGTGTGTGTGTGTAATAAATAGTAGAGTAAACAGGTGAAATAAACAGTAGAGTAAACAGGTGAAATAAACAGTAGAGTAAACAGGTGAAATAAACAGTAGAGTAAACAGGTGAAATAAACAGTAGAGTAAACAGGTGTTATCATAATGTACAAAATCCTAGTATAGTAAAAAAAAATATTTATTAATAATTCCTGACAAAATGTTGATGTTTACGTCTACAAGATCCCTGTAAAAAAATTATATAAAGTTTATTATGGTCATACTGGAAAAAGTTTTGACCAATGATTACAACATAAATGTGGCATTAAAACTGGACGAGTCTAATGTTCTGTTTATTCATGTGAGAGATTTAAACCACGCAGTTGATTTAAACCACGCAGTTGATTTAAACCACGCAGTCGATTTTCAAAAGGCCGAGAAAGTTACACCGAGCAGATCCATGGTTAATATATAATTGAATCAAGTTTAAAAAACAAAAATAGCACTGATTTCAATATGAATATAAGTTCGGGGATATATAAATTTGGTTAATTTATAATGAATAGAATGTGTGAGAAATTTAAATCTATGCCTGACATGTCACTCTTAAATTGTACTTGACATGTGACCTGGTGAAATTGCTGACCTAGAAAATGTACAGAGAACCTTCACGGCGCGCATAACGGAGATAACACACCTCAATTATTGGGAGCACTTGAGGTTCCTAAACCTGTACTCCCTGGAATGCAAGCGGGAGAGATACATGATTATATACACCTGGAAAATCCTAGAGGGACTAGTACCGAACTTGCACACGAAAATCACTCAACTAAAGCAAAGGACTTGGCAGACGATGCAACATCTCCCCAATGAAAAGCAGGGGTGTCACTAGCACGTTAAGAGACAATACAATAAGTGTCAGGGGCCCGAGACTGTTCAACTGCCTCCCAGCATACATAAGGGGGATTACCAATAGACCCCTGGCAGTCTTCAAGCTGACACTGGAGAAGCACCTAAAGTCGGTACCTGACCAGCCGGGCTGTGGCTCATAAGTTGGATTGCGTGCAGCCAGCAGTAACAGCCTGATTGATCAGGCTCTGATCCACCAGGAGGCCTGGTCACAGACCGGGCCGCGGGGGCATTGACCCCCGGAACTCTCTCCAGGTAAACTCCAGGTGAGGAAATCTTCAGCACACACAGCGTGCTGGGTCATATGTCAGGTCATATCTCACCCTTATAAGTCTTCTGTTGTCCTTTTATTTTTGTGCTATTCCTTGATAATGTGAGATCACGAAAGTGCTAGGAATTTCACTGTTATTCACTGTGATAGATAAATCAACTTGCATTCAGTAGACTTTACGACTAATAACTTAATCAAGGTTTTAATGTTAGATGTTACTCTGTGGTTCCTCAGATGTGGTTGACTACCAGAGTCTGCCAGGACTGGTACAGCAGGTTGACGAGGCTGTTGGCGCATCAGGACTAAATTTACTCATCAACAACGCTGGAGTTTTAGAAAAGTGCCCCACACAGATGTTCGGTATGCCCCTGGAGCAGCTGGAGCCGCAGGTGTTTAACAGTGTCATGAATACCAACACCACAGCACCACTCATGCTTACCAAGGTATGGGAGGTGATCCATACATTGTAGCTTATTCTGTTTCTGATTCTTGTACTTATTAGGCTCAACAGTTACTTCACTAGCAGTATGGTAGCGCACTTAGCTCACACATTGAGGTCTGTGGTTCGATCCCGGTACGGGTGGAAACATTGAAGACGTGTTTCCTTAAGACACCTGCTGTCCATGTTCACCTGTCAGTAAAATAGGTACCTGGATATTAGTCGACTGGTGTGGGTCGCATCCTGGGAACAAAATCAACCTAATTTGCTGGAAATGTTCTGCATAACAAGCGGATTTCTATATAGTAGTATGTCACTGATGTCAGCTATGGTCTGTATAATACGTATCATGTAACAATAGAAATAAAGATTATTATTATTATTATTATTATTATTATTATTATTATTATTATTACGTGAAGAAAATCATATTTAAAATCTGCAGCTACTCTCAGTTAAGTAAGTATTGCAGTAATAACACAATAATAATACAATAATACAACTAGGTCTGGTAACTTTACTGCTGGTACTGTCAACTATTAGGTGAAGATAAAACATTACTAACAGTTGATAGTATCAACTAGCAAGACATCATTATGAACTAGCAAGATCACCAAGACATCATTATCAATTAGCAAGACGTCAGTATCAACTAGCAAGACGACCACCAAGACGTCAGTATCAACTAGCAAGACGACCACCAAGACGTCAGTATCAACTAGCAAGACGACCACCAAGACGTCAGTATCAACTAGCAAGACGACCGCCAAGACGTCAGTATCAACTAGCAAGACGACCGCCAAGACGTCAGTATCAACTAGCAAGACCACCAAGACGTCAGTATCAACTAGCAAGACGACCACCAAGACGTCAGTATCAACTAGCAAGACCAAGACGTCAGTATCAACTAGCAAGACCAAGACGTCAGTATCAACTAGCAAGACCAAGACGTCAGTATCAACTAGCAAGACCAAGACGTCAGTATCAACTAGCAAGACGACCACCAAGACGTCAGTATCAACTAGCAAGACGACCACCAAGACGTCAGTATCAACTAGCAAGACGACCACCAAGACGTCAGTACAACTAGCAAGACACCACCAAGCGTCGTATCAACTAGCAAGACGACCAAGACTCATATCAATACAAGACGACCGCCAAGACGTCAGTATCAACTTGAAAAGACGACCACCAAACTCATACAACTAAAAGAGACCACCAAGACGTCAGTATCAACTACAAACGACCACCAAGACGTCAGTACAATAAAAAGACCACCAAGACTCAGTATCAACTAGCAAGACGACCCCCAAAGACGTCCGTATCAACTAAAAGCCCAAGACGTCATATCAACTAGAAAGCCCCAAAGACGTCAGTTCAACTAGCAAGCCCGACCACCAAGACGTCAGTTTAAATACAAGACGACCCCCAAAGACTCAGTACAACTAGAAGACGACCCCAAGACCATATCAACTAGAAAGACACCACCAAGACGTCAGTATCAACTACAAGACCACCAAAGGGACGTCAGTATAAACTAGAAAGACGACCCCCAAAGACTCAGTATCAACTAGCAAACGACCAAGACGTCAGTATCAACTAGCAAGACGACCCCCAAGACGCGTATCAACTTCAAGACGACCCCCAAGATCATATCAACTAGCAAACACCACCAAGACGTCAGTATCAACTACAAGACGACCCCAAGACGTCAGTATAACTAGCAAGACGCCCACCAAGATCAAATAAACTAGCAAGCGACCCCCAAGACGCAGATCACTAGCAAGACACCACCAAGACTCATATCAACAGCAAGACACCACCAGACGTCATTCAACTGCAAGACGACCACCAAACTCAGTATAACTAGAAAGACCCCACGAAGCCCTTTAAAAATGCAAGAGACCGCCAAGACTCAGTATCAGCAAGCAAGACGACCACCAAGACGTCAGTACAACTAGCAAGACCACCCCAAAGACATATCAACTGGCAAGACGAACCAAAGGGACTCAGTATCAACTAGAAAGACGACCAAGACGTCAGTATCAACTAGCAAGACGACTACCAAGTCGTCAGTATCAACTAGCAAGACGACCAAGACAGTATCAACTAGCAAGACGATCACCAAGACGTCAGTATCAATTAGCAAGATGACCAAGACGTCAGTATCAACTAGCAAGACGACCACCAAGACGTCAGTGTCAACTAGCAAGACGACCACCAAGACGTCAGTATCAACTAGCAAGACCACCAAGACGTCAGTATCAACAAAGCAAGAGACCACCAAGACGTCAGTATCAACTAGCAAGACGACCACCAAGACGTCAGTATCAACTTGCAAGACGACCGCCAAGACGTCAGTATCAACTTGCAAGACGACCACCAAGACGTCAGTATCAACTAGCAAGACGACCACCAAGACGTCAGTATCAACTAGCAAGACGACCACCAAGACGTCAGTATCAACTAGCAAGACGACCACCAAGACGTCAGTATCAACTAGCAAGACCACCACCAAGACAGTATCAACTGGCAAGACGACCAAGACGTCAGTATCAACTAGCAAGACGACCAAGACGTCAGTATCAACTAGCAAGACGACTACCAAGTCGTCAGTATCAACTAGCAAGACGACCAAGACAGTATCAACTAGCAAGACGATCACCAAGACGTCAGAATCAATTAGCAAGATGACCAAGACGTCAGTATCAACTAGCAAGACGACCACCAAGACGTCAGTATCAACTAGCAAGACGACCACCAAGACGTCAGTATCAACTAGCAAGACCACCACCAAGACAGTATCAACTGGCAAGACGACCAAGACGTCAGTATCAACTAGCAAGACGACCAAGACGTCAGTATCAACTAGCAAGACGACTACCAAGTCGTCAGTATCAACTAGCAAGACGACCAAGACATCAGTATCAACTAGCAAGACGACCACCAAGACGTCAGTATCAACTAGCAAGACGACCACCAAGACGTCAGTATCAACTAGCAAGACAAACCACCAAGACGTCAGTATCAACTAGAAAGGGACGACCAATACATCAGTATCAACTAGCAAGACGGCCACCAAGACGTCAGTATCAACTAGCAAGACGACCAATACATCAGTATCAACTAGCAAGACGACCACCAAGACGTCAGTATCAACTAGCACAGACACCAATACATCAGTATCAACTAGAAAAGACGGCCACCAAGACGTCATTTATCAACTAGCAAAGACGACCAATACATCAGTATCAAACTAGAAAAGACGACCACCAAGACGTCAGTATAAACTAGCAAGACGACCACCAAGACGTCAGTATCAACTAGCAAGGACGACCACCAAGACGTCAGTATCAACTACAAGACCACCCCAAGACCAGTATCAACTGGCAAGACGACCAAGACGCCCAGTATCAACTAGCAAGACGACCAAGACTCAGTATCAACTAGCAAACGACTACCAATCGTCGTACAACTAGCAAGACGACCAAGACAGTATCAACTAGCAAGACGATCACCAAGACGTCAGAAACAATTAGCAAGTTTGACCAAGACGTCATATCAACTACCCAAGACGAACCAAGACGTCAGTGTCAACTAGCAAGACGACCACCAAGACGTCAGTATCAACTAGCAAGACGACCACCAAGACGTCAGTATCAACTAGCAAGACGACCACCAAGACGTCAGTATCAACTAGCAAGACGACCACCAAGACGTCAGTATCAACTAGCAAGACGACCGCCAAGACGTCAGTATCAACTTGCAAGAGGGACCACCAAAACGTCAGTATCAACTAGCAAGACCGACCACCAAGACTTTCAGAAATCAGCTAGCAAGACGACCACCAAGACGTCAGTATCAAACTAGCAAAGACGACCACCAAGACGTCAGAAAATCAATTTAGCAAGACCCCCACGAAGACAGTATCAAACTGGAAAGGGACGACCAAAAACGTCAGTATCAACTAACAAGACGACCAAGACGTCAGTATCAACTAGCAAGACGACTACCAAGTCGTCAGTATCAACTAGCAAGACGACCAAGACAGTATCAACTAGCAAGACGATCACCAAGACGTCAGTATCAATTAGCAAGATGACCAAGACTCAGTATCAACTAGCAAACGAACCACCAAGAACGTCAGTATCAAAAAAGCAAGACGACCACCAAAGACGTCAGTGTCAACTAGCAAACGACCACCAAGACGTCATTTATCAACTACAAACGACCACCAAGACGTCAGTATCAAACTAGCAAAGACGACCAAGACGCCCATTATCAACTAGCAAGACGACCACCAAACGTCAATATCAACTACCAAGACGGACTACCAAGACGTCAGTATCAACTGCAAGACGACCACCAAAAACTCATATAAAACTAGCAAGACGACCAAGACGTCAGTAATCAACTAGCAAGACAAACCGCCAAGACGTCAGAAATCAACGGGCAAGAACGACCACCAAGACGTCAGTATCAACTAGCAAGGACGACCACCAAGACTCAGTAATCAACTAGCAAGACGACCACCAAGACGTCAGTAATCAACTAGCAAGACGACCACCAAGACGTCAGTACAAACTAGCAAGACGAACCCACCAAGACGTCAGTTCAACTACCAAGAGACCACCAAGACGTCAGTATCAACTAGAAAAGACCACCCCCAAGACAGAAATCAACTGGCAAGACGACCAAGACGTCATTTATCAACTAAGCAAGACAAACCCCAAGCCCGTCAGTATCAACTAGAAAGAACGACTACCAAGTCGTCAGTATCAACTAGCAAAGACGACCAAGACAGTATCAACTAGCAAGACGATCCCCAAAGGGAACGTCAGTACAATTAGCAAGATAAACCCAAAACGTCAGTTCCAACAACAAGACGACCACCAAGACGTCAAAAATCAACTAGCAAGGACGACCACCAAGACGTCAGATCAACTATCAAGACAAACCACCAAGACGTCAGTATCAACTAGCAAGACGACCACCAAGACGTCAGTATCAACTAGCAAGGACGACCACCCAAGACGTCAGTATCAACTAGAAAGACAGCCACCAAGACGTCAGTACAACTAGCAAGACGACCAAGACATCAGTATCAACTAGCAAGATGACCACCAAGACGTCAGTATCAAACTACAAGACGACCACCAAGACTCAGTGTCAACTAGCAAGACGACCACCAAGACGTCCAGTATCAACTAGCAAGACGACCACCAAGAACGTCAGTATCAACTAGCAAGACGACCCCCAAAGGGACGTCAGAAATCAACAAAGCAAGACGCCCAATACATCAGTATCAACTAGCAAGACGGCCACCAAGACGTCAGTATCAACTAGCAAGACGACCAATACATCAGTATCAACTAGCAAGACGGCCACCAAGACGTCAGTATCAACTAGCAAGACGACCAAGACATCAGTATCAACTAGCAAGACGGCCACCAAGACGTCAGTATCAAGTACCAAGACGACCAAGACAGCACCAACTAGCAAGACGACCACCAAGACGTCAGTATCAACTAGCAAGACGACCAAAACATCAGTATCAACTAGCAAGACGACCACCAAGACGTCAGTATCAACTAGCAAGACGACCACCAAGACGTCAGTATCAACTAGCAAGACGACCACAAAGACGTCAGTATCAACTAGCAAGACCACCGCCAAGACAGTATCAACTGGCAAGACGATCAAGACGTCAGTATCAACTAGCAAGACGACCAAGACGTCAGTATCAACTAGCAAGACGACTACCAAGTCGTCAGTATCAACTAGCAAGACGACCAAGACAGTATCAACTAGCAAGATGATCACCAAGACGTCAGTATCAATTAGCAAGATGACCAAAACGTCAGTATCAACTAACAAGACGACCACCAAGACGTCAGTATCAACTAGCAAGACGACCACCAAGACGTCAAAATCAGCTAGCAAGACGACCCCCAAAGACGTCAGTATCAACTAGCAAGACGACCACCAAGACGTCAGTATCAACTAGCAAGACGACCACCAAGACGTCAGTATCAACTAGCAAGACGACCACCAAGACGTCAGTATCAACTAGCAAGACGACCAAGACATCAGTATCAACTAGCAAGACGACCACCAAGACGTCAGTATCAACTAGCAAGACGACCACCAAGACGTCAGTGTCAACTAGCAAGACGACCACCAAGACGTCAGTATCAACTAGCAAGACGACCACCAAGACGTCAGTATCAACTAGCAAGACGACCACCAAGACGTCAGTATCAACTAGCAAGACGACCAATACATCAGTATCAACTAGCAAGACGGCCACCAAGACGTCAGTATCAACTAGCAAGACGACCAATACATCAGTATCAACTAGCAAGACGGCCACCAAGACGTCAGTATCAACTAGCAAGACGACCAAGACATCAGTATCAACTAGCAAGACGGCCACCAAGACGTCAGTATCAAGTAGCAAGACGACCAAGACATTAGCACCAACTAGCAAGACGACCACCAAGACGTCAGTATCAACTAGCAAGACGACCAAGACATCAGTATCAACTAGCAAGACGACCACCAAGACGCCCAGATCAACTAGCAAGACGACCACCAAGACGTCAGTATCAACTAGCAAGACGACCACAAAGACGTCAGTATCAACTAGCAAGACGACCAATACATCAGTATCAACTAGCAAGACGACCACCAATACGTCAGTATCAACTAGCAAGACGACCAAAACATCAGTATCAACTAGCAAGACGACCACCAAGACGTCAGTATCAACTAGCAAGACGATCAAGACCTCAGTATCAACTAGCAAGACGACCAAGACATCAGTATCAACTAGCAAGACGACCACCAAGACGTCAGTATCAACTAGCAAGACGATCAAGACGTCAGTATCAACTAGCAACACGACCACCAAGACGCCAGAATCTACCATCACGTAAGCCAGCGCCGCGCCGCCCCATCATCCCCCCCCTCCCCCACACCAAACTTAGCCCCCGCAAAACGACACCACCCCTCCCCCCCCACTCTCTCCGCAAACCCGACCTACCCATGCCCTGGTCCCCTCCAGTCTTTCACAAAAGTAAACAGCATGGAAAGCAGTGTCCCCCCCCGCACAACCCACAACCCCCAACCCCCTCCCCAACCCCACCCTCCAATCTGGCAAAACCACACCAAAGTAAAATCCCCTGCAAAAACCGGAACTGACCTCCCGGGAAAACCTAAACCCCTCCAGAACCTCTCCCAGATAGAGCCCCATCAAAAAATTGGGTAGAGCCCCTCCCCCCACCTGCACCTCAGGTTCCATCGCCCGCAATGCTGCCTCAGGCTCTGATCCACCAGGAGGCCTGGTCACAGACCGGGCCGCGGGGGCGTTGACCCCCGGAACTCTCTCCAGGTAAACTCCAGGTAAACTTCTGGAGATCCTTCCCTCTGTACAAATCCCACAACATCTCATGACTCTTTCCCAACCTCCCCTCCCGGAAATCCCCCCCTCAACACCTCATGCCTTATAAAAACACATTTAACCCTCCTCCGGAGATCCAACAGACCCATCCCTCCCCTCCACACAGGCAACATGACCACCTCCCTTTTCAACCACTCACACCCAGAACCCCACGAAAACAGGAACACCTTCCTCTGACCAGCGCAGTTAACGGTTAAACCTGTGCGACGAACCAAATCTTACTATACAAAAGCACATTAATCACTATTGCACGCTGGAGAACAGTGAGGTGATGCGGCCTCAGTGTCCTCAAAGTGGTCTCCACCCGTTCCTCCAAACGACCCGAATTATCCTCCCGAGCCCGTACTAAGTCCCCCTATAAAGGATACCACATATTTTCAATACCTCCACACAGTTCCTCACCACCTGACACCCCCACTCCTCCCTGCCTTCCCACGTCCCCAACCCGAGAATGAACGACTTCTCTTTATTCACTATCATCCCTGATCCACCCCATTCCCCCCATCCCCCCGTAAATCCTCACCACCACCTCCAATTCACCCAAAATCGTCCTTTTATCCACCAAGATCGTCACGTCGTCCACATACCCCATCAGACTCGGCTCCCAGCCCCACCAGTATCCCCGCGCATTCTTGCCTCTACCAATCTATGAAAAGATGACTCGTAATGACACGATTGCAAACAAACCATACAACCTATGGTGTAGAAATATACCTAGTTGGACGAATCTTATTGTGGCTAGCTGGTCCAGTGGCTAACGCGACGGTCTGGAGTTTTGAGACTCTGACCGCTGGTTCTATCCCCACCCGTGGTATGGTTTCTATGAAAAGGTTCTTGCGCACACAAACAAAAGTTGGGAGAGTGGGCACCCCTGCCGTAGGCCCCTCCCAATTGCCACCCCCCCCCCCAAACGCCCATTAACTTACACACGCCTGCCCGTAGGTTGTTCACCCATATAAGCTACTTATTACTTATTTCTAAAAGTACAAGGTATACAGGCGTAGCTGATATCAATGACATACTACTATATAGCCACAGTCACAGCTCCTGGCCCCGCCACTTCACTGATCGCTACTAGGTCCTTTCCCTGCTCCAAGAGCTTTATCAACCCTTGTCTTTAAACTATGTATGGTTCCTGCCTCCACTACATCACTTCCCAGACTATTCCACTTACTGATGACTATGCGTACTCACCTAGTTGTGGTTGTAGGGGTCGATTCATAGCTCCTGGCCGAAAGTATCAACTAGCAAGACTACCAAGACAGTATCAACTAGCAAGACGATCACCAAGACGTCAGTATCAATTAGCAAAACGACCAAGTCATCAGTATCAACTTGCAAGTCGGCCACCAAGACATCAGTATCAACTAGCAAGACGACCACCAAGATGTCAGTATCAACTAGCAAGACGACCACCACCAAGACGTCAGTATCAACTAGCAAGACGACCAAGACAGTATTAACTAGCAAGACGACCACCAAGACGTCAGTATCAACTAGCAAGATGACCAAGACAGTATCAATTAGCAAGACGACCACCAAGACGTCAGTATCAACTAGCAAGACGACCACCAAGATGTCAGTATCAACTAGCAAGACGACCACCACCAAGACGTCAGTATCAACTAGCAAGACGACCAAGACAGTATCAACTAGCAAGACGACCACCACCAAGACGTCAGTATCAACTAGCAAGACGACCACCAAGACGTCAGTATCAACTAGCAAGATGATCAAGACGTCAATATCAACTAGCAAGACGACCACCAAGACGCCAGAATTTCCGGCTTTAATACAGCTGTCACCACAAACCAGGTAGAGTAGACAGGCATTATTATGGTTTTATGCAGTTGGACTCACAACAGATAATGTCTGGGTTCTTGGGCAGCACAAGACTTACACGAAAGTATTCTCACATTTGCTTGTTTCTAACAATAATTTATTTACTACAAGTACATATACAAGGTATACAGTCCTAGCTGACATCAGTGACATACTACTGTATAGAAAGATGCTTGTTATGCTAAGCATTTCAGGCAAATTAGGTAAATTTTGTCCCAGGATGCGACCCACACCAGTCCACTAACACCCAGGTACCTATTTTACTAATGATGAACATAAACAGTGTAAAGAAGCACTCCTAATGTTTCTGCCACGAGCCACATAATCAAGCCACGAGACACCATAAACACGCCACGCGACACCATAACCAGCCACGATGACACCATAACCACCCCACGAGCCACCAAATCAAGTCCACGAGACGCCAAAATCAGCCACATTGGCACCGTATGTAAAAATTAATATTAAAAAAGTGAACATAGTGAAGATTATGATAGTAACACGATAGTAGTTAATTAAAGAAGATATTAGACTGTAATGGAGAGTATTGAGAAGTGGAATGTGTTGGAAGTGTCCCGTGTCTAGGTATTCAACGCTCGACGCCTCTCTCTCTCGCTCCTCTCTCCCTAATCTCTCTCCTTATCTCAACTCTCACTCCTCCACTTCCTTTCTCTCAAATCTTCTCATCTCGCTCTGCCTTACTCTCCACTATCCTCTCGCCTCTCTCTCTCGCTTCTCTCCCTTCTCTATCTCTCATCATCTCTCTCTCATCGTCTCCTCGTCTCTCTCTCGCTCTCACACACACACACACGACACACTTCCCGTGTTCTGATCCTGTCATAGGGTGAAACATTGGAGTGTGTTCCTTACATACCTACTGTCCCCGTTCACGTCGGCAAGTAAGTAGGGATACCATGGTTTTAGTCGACTAGTGTAGGTCGCTTCCCTGGGCCAAGACTGAGGGCCCTAATGGAAATGGACCAGTCCCCCCTCTATAACGCAAACTGTACTTAGGTATCCTGGGTGGCTACCCAGGTGGACTAGTCAGCAGACGTGTCATTTGCAAGATGAAGTGAACCGATGTTGACAAGACAAGAGAAAGGTGGGTGATTTGAGGCAACTGAAGGAGTAACGGAGAGCTTTTACCCATGTAGCGAAAGTGTAAATGAGTTACCAGAGAATAAGGGGTACCAACACTGTTTTATAGTTGAAACATGGTTTAAAAGATTGCAGAGAGGAGAAGGCTGGAGTAGTGGAAAAATTATTGTGTTGGAAAGTAATGTGGGGTGTCATTACTTCACTAATATATATTTATTTTCATGCTGCACGTACATATTGGATTGCGAAAAACACTCTATTATTGGGCAAAACGTCTCTTAATTAAATGTGCTAATGTTGTATGTTTATCTATTATATAATATCAACATACAGGGTCATACCTACACTTCACAAGAACAATTAAAATCTGTTATACTCGCCTTGATGAAGTCTTCCACTTATGTCGAAATGGCAATTTAGTTCATCAAAATACAATTTTAAATTCATCATGCCATCCCTGCTTAACAATTGCCTTTTTACAACACATGATAATAACAAAAACCTTTTTCAGAGTACCTATAAAAATGAAATCTAAATTGGAGTAACTGTTTCCAGGCGCTCTCAATATGTTGACGATGGGCGCTGGCGAAAGAGTACGGGAAGGAAGGCTTGTTGATATGTGGCAGTGCATCCTGTCTTTGTCTAAGACAGATATGGGAACAACTGCAGCAGAAGTTAACTATTGAAGAAAGCATCATCAAGTGTTTCAGCTTCTGGATGACTTGTACTGTGAAAAAGGCAGCAAATGTGTTATCTGATCTCTTACAACTTGGTCTGTCGACCTTGTGAATCGCTGGTTGATCTTTGAATTGAAGAGTCCGATTGTGTACAAGCTTGTATATATTGTAATAAAACCTTATAATAAATATCCGAACAAGTTGGTTAGATAAACGCAGCAAAAACTATACATGTTTAATTAGAAAACGTTTCGTCCTGTGACCCTTATCACTTCATAACATAGCAGATGTTGAAATGACATTTCATGGAAGCCCTCGCAAATCGCCGTCACCGACACCACATGAATGTAACCGACGGGAAGAGCTACAAAATTTCTAAAACATTAGATACATTATAGTCAGAGCAGGCGGGTCACTACCTCCGCATCGAACACAGGTGTAGTCACAAGAACTCATCATCATCGTGGATCTGATTCGAATTCCCGACGGGTGGAAACATTCGACACTTTTCCTTACACTTGTTGTCCTGTTTTCACTTATCAAGTATGGTACCTGGGTGTTAGGTCGACTGTTGTGGGTCCATCTTTGGGGAACATGATTTGCGGATCCCAGTGGAAATAAGACATCCCTCGATGACGGACACAGATTTATATTGGTTAACTTGGTGCTAACCCTTTCGGGTTAAAAAATCCGAGAACCAAATAATCTTAATCTTTTCTTATCGTGACCCGTCCTCAGACCCAATAATACATTCTTCAGGTCACCAGCGGTCACTCACAACAATGACACATGTCTCCATGCGTCAACTCACACCTGACTCAGTTCGACCATGCGTCACTCCACACCTTACCAGGGTCACCAAGCGTCACTCACAAACCTGACTCAGTCACCATGCGACACTCACACCTACGCAGGTCACCATGCGACACTCATCATTACTTACCTGACTCAGGTCACCATGCGACACCACACCCTGAAACAGGTCTCAGGACGCGGAACGTTTCCTAACAGATAAGTCGTAGTGTTAGCTACGTGTCTTTCTGCACCAACTTGTTATAATGTAAATTAACTAACAATGTTAAATGTTGTCTTAATAACATTGAAATATTATGTTGTATATCTGTATGATTGGTTAATGTAGGAGAGAACGACACACACACACACACACACACACACACACACCACACACACACACACACACACACACTCACACACACACATCAACATTAATAATGCAGATTACGTCCTTAAATTTTTAATGGAGGTTAAATATAATCATTAAAGAGATTATGAGGACATTCAGAAGACACAATTTCATAAGTTATTCATATTTATTTAAATATAACATCTGTGAGAAAAGTCTGCTCGTATAAAAAATGTAGTGGGTGGGGGGAGTCCATTAATTATACTCAATTGATTTCATGTCCAGTTCTCGCTAGTTTTTTTCCCAACACGTAACCAAAATTCTGATTAAGTTAAACTGAAATGAAAGTGGACCAATGTTCAATGAGTTTTTGGCAATGTTAGATTCCCCAGCCCATAAAATAAGACCAACAGTGTTAAAAAGGCGCCTACAAAACTAGGCTGTTAAAGCCGAATTGTAAACGAGCTTATAAATCTTTTTAAAGTTATGATTACCAGCCTTAATGTGTACATGTACATTTTACACTGCATCCTCGTGAAATAATGAACTTAGTTTTCAGGAACCTTCATCACTACCTTGTAACCTCCTAGGTGTCCCTACCAACCACAGGTGGGAAACCCACCTAGTCTATACCCATTCACACGCCGACACTGCCCACTAGTATAAGACACATCATGTCAAGAAACTACATGTACTACCATGGGCTGTATCCTGCAATACAAAGGTTATCCCTAAATTGCATAACTCCTCCCCTTGCTCACTTAATCAAAAAGTTATCCGGTATTACAAAAACGCCTACCTCCCCCCGGCCTGTGCTTCACTTTAACCAAAAAGTTATCCTGGGATACATAACCCTACCTCCCCCCCCTGTTCTTCACTTAACCAAGAAAGTTATCCCAGGTAATTTACATAAACCGCTACCTCCGCGCCCCCTGTGCTCAATGAACCAAAAAGTAATCCTGGTATTACATAACCCTAACCTCCCCTCCCCCTGTGCTTCACTGAACCAAGAAAGTTATCCTGGTATTACATAACCCTACCTCCCACGCCCTTTGACATCGACTGAACCGAATAAAGTTATCCTGTAATTACATAACCCTACCTCGCCCCGCCCCTTTTCTACACTGAACCAAGAAAGTTTATCCTGTAATACTAACCTCGTACCTCCTCCCCCCTGTGCTTCACTGAACCAAGAAAGTTATCCTGGTATTACATAACCCTACCTCCCCCCCCTGTGCTTCACTGAACCAAGAAAGTTATCCTGGTATTACATAACCCTACCTCCCCCCCTGTGCTTTCACTTAACCAAGAAGTTAGTCCATGGTATAACCTAACCCAAACCTCCCCCTCCCCCTTGTCTTCACTGAACCAAGAAAGTTATCCTGGTAATTACATAACCTAACAACCTCCCCCCCCTGTCTTCACTGTAACCAAGAAAGTTTACCTGGTATTACATAACCCAACTAACCGTCCCACCCCAGTGCTTCACTGGAACCAAGAAAGTTATCCTGGTATTACATAAGCCCTACCTCCCCCCCCTGTCTTCACTGAACCAAGAAAGTTATCCTGGATAACATAAGACCCTACCTCCCCACACTCCTGTGCATTCACTGAACCAAGAAAGCTATCCCTGGTATACATAACCCCAATACCTCCCGCCCCTGTTCTTCACGTTAAACCAATAAAGTTTATCCTGGTATAACATAACCCAACCTCCCCCCACTGTGCTCACTGAACCAAGAAAAGTATATCACTGGTATTACATAACCCTACCTTCCCCCCCCTGTGCTGCACTTGAACCAAGAAAGTTATCCATGGGTATTACAATAACCCAACCTCTCCCCCCGCCCTGTGCTTTCACTTAAACCAAGAAAGTTATCCTGGTATACATAACCCTAAACCTCCCCCCCCCCTGAGCTTCACTGACCCAAGAAATGTTATCCTGGTATTTACATAAAACCCTGCCTCCCCCCCCTGTGCTTCAACTGAACCAAGAAAGTTATCCTGGTTTTACATAACGCGCCTACCTCCCCCCCCAGGCTTCACTGAACCAAGAAAGTTATCCAGGTATTACAAAACCCTAGACCTCCCCCTCCCAGAGCTTCACTGAGAACCAAGAAATTGACCTGTTAATATAGTAATTGGAAAAATTTTAGAAAGCGTATCACATTAGGGCTGCCTTCTCTCGATGTATTATTGAGCCATCATGTGGCAACTAAGAACATAAAAGAACAACTGTGCATAGGCCTACTGGGCCCATGGGCCAGAATGTAAGATGTTTTATTCGTGACAATTATCATTAGTTATCAAGTGTATCCTTTTTATAAGCAATAAATATCGTTTAGATAAGAAGGGCTGTTAATGTAAGAAGGGAAATGTTAGGAGGTTGTGTTTGGACAGAGCCGGAAACGAGCTGACAAGAGTTTTCCTTGAGAGCGAAAACATGCCACTAGTAAAAGGTCAGTATAACTGTTCACTTAACGTCTTTTTTATCTAACCGTATGTTGGTAATGCTACCTAACATTATTACGGTTACTTTGGTTTGCAGTAACGAAGTTGAAACTTGTTGGATGTAATTGCATTTGGAAGTGGTTTTCCAGAAGTGAGGGATTTGTAACTGAGGAGGGATGAAGTGGGGTCAGGGGCGCTGCTACTTGAGAGGATGATGTTGGGTCAGGCTCAGGCAACTGAGGAGTGGATTAATTGGTGTCAGGAGGGGGCGCGTGCTACTGAGGAGGGATGAATTGGGGTCATGGCGCTGCTACTCGAGAGGGATGAAGTGGGGTCAGGGCCTTCTTCTACGTTGAGGAGGGATGAAGTGGGGTCAGGAGGGACGCTGCAACTGAAGGAGGATGAAGTGGTCAGGGCGGCAGCTACTGATGAGGATGAAGTTGGGTCAGGCGCTTGACTACTGAGGGGGTGAAGTGGGGGTCAGTGGCTCTGCGCTACTGATGAGGGATGAAGTGAGGGTCCGGGCTCTGCTACTGAGGAGGATGAAGTGGGGTCATGGCGCTGCTTCCCCTGTTACCTAGTATCAGTTTATGCACTGCTGTGGGTTGCAGCCAGGAGAAGGTCCTGAAAAAGGTCCTCCGGGGTAAATCTAGCTACCATAACTGGCTATGAAACATCATATTACTAAACCATTCCAGCTAAATCATCCTTATAAAACAATACTTATGACAAACGAACCAGCCAGTGGCTGTTAGCCCCTAGCAGACACAGCCAGTTGGCTGTGCCTAGCGACCCACCAGTGGTCTGTAGCCTATCAGGACCCAGCCATTTGCTGTAGCCTAGCAGACCCAGCCAGTTGGCTGTGGCCTAGCAGACACCACCTGTGTGCTTGTACCTAAGCACACCCCGCCAGTGGTCTGTAAGCCTAGCAGACCCAGCCAGTGGCTGTACCTAGCAAGACTCCAGCCAGTGTGCTGTAGCCTAGAGTAGACCCCAGCATTTGCTGTGGCCTAGCAGACCCAGCCAGTGGGCTGTGCCAAGCAGAACCCAGCCAGTTTGGCTTGTAGGCCTAGCAGACCACAGCCAGTTGGCTGCGGCCTAGCAGACCCAGCCAGCTGGCTGTAGCATAGCAGTCCCAGCCAGTGGGCTGTAGCCTAGCATACCCAGCCAGTGGGCTGTATCCTAGCAGACCAGCCCAGTGGTGCTGTAGCCTTAGTCAGACCGCAGCCAGTTGGCTGTACCTAGCAGGCCCCTCATGGCTTGTAGCCAAGCAGGACCCAGCCATGGGCTGTAGCCAAGCAGAACCCAGCCAGTGGGCTGTAGTCCCTAGCAGACCCAGCCAGTGGGCAGTAGCCTAGCAAAGACCCGACCAGTGGGTCGTAGCTCATAGTCAGACCCCAGCCAGTGGGCTGTAGCCGAGCAGACCCAGCCAGTGGCTGGAGCCTAGCAGGCCCAGCCAGTGGGCGGTAGGCCTATCAGACCCAGCCAGTGGGCGGTAGCCTATGCAGACCCAGCCAGTGGGCGTAGCCTAGCAGACCCAGCCATGGGCGGTAGGCCTAGCAGACCCCAGCCAGTGGGCCTGTAGCCTAGCAGAACCCACCAGTTGGCTGTAGCCCTAGCATAGACCCAGCCAGTGGGTGTTAGCCTAGACAGGCCGCAGCCTAGTGTGCTGTAGCCTAGCAACCCATCCATTGGTGCTGTAGCCTAGCAGACGCGCAGCCAGTGTGTGCCTGTAAGCCTAGGCAGACCCAGCCATGGGCTGTAGTCCTAGCAGACCCAGCCGCATGGTGCTGTAAGCCTAGCAGACCCAGCCATTGTGCTGTAGCCTAGCAGACCCCTCCAGTGTGCTGTAGCCTAGCAGACCCAGCCAGTGTCCAGTAGCCTAGCGAGGACGCCCAGCCATTGTGGCTGTAGCCTAGCAGGACCCAGCCATTGTGCTTGTAGCCTAGCAAGACCCAGTGCCAGTGTGCTGTATCCTAGCAGACCCAGCCAGTGGGCTGTAGCTATCATACCCAGCCAGTGTGCTTTTAGCCTAGCAGACCCAGGCCAGTGCTGTATCCAGCATACCAGCCAGTGGCAGTACCATAGCAGACCCCAGCCAGTGTGCTGTAGCCCCCTAGCATGACCCAGCCAGTGTGCTGTACCTAGCAACCCACCGTGTGCTGTAGCCTAGCCAGACCCAGCCAGTGTCGGAATCCGCTAAGCAACACCACCAGTGGGCTGTAGCCGAGCCAGACCCAGCCAGTGTCTGTAGCGCTGCAGACCCAGCCAGTGGGCTGTAGCCTATCAGACCCATCCCAGTGGGCTGCAGCCTAGCAGACCCAGCCATTGGGACTGGGTAGCCTAGCAGACCCAGCCCAGTTTTCTGTAGCCTAGCAGACCCAGCCAGTGTGCTGTAGCCTAGCAGACCCAGCCCAGAGGGCTGTAGCACATAGCAGACCCACCAGTGGCTGTAGGCCTCGCAAGGACCCAGCCAGTGGTCTGTATCCTAGCAGACCAGGGCAGTGGGCTGTAGCCTAGCAGACCAGCCGAGAGGGCTGTAGCCTAGCGGACCCAGACCAGTGGGCTGTAGCCTAGCAAACCCAGCCAGTGGGGTCGTGAAGCCAAGCAGACCCAGCCAGTGGGCTGCAGCCTAGCCGACGCAGCCATGGGCTGGATCTAGCAGACCCATCCAGTGTGGCAGCAGCCTAGCAGACCCAGCCAGAGTGCTGCAGCCTAGCAGACCCAGCCAGTGTGCTGCACCTAGCAACCCAGCCAAGTGGCGGTAGCTTAGCAGACCCAGCGCAGTGGGCTGCAGCCTACAGACCCCAGCAAGTGGTCTGCAGCCTAGCATACCCACCAGTGGGCTGCAGCTAGCAGGACCTCAGCCGAGTGGGCTCAGCCTAGCAGTCCCAGGCCAGTGGCTGTGGCGTTAGCCTACCTACATGAGAGAGTTATTTAAACATATTTTATAGATGTGGTGGTATATGAATTAATGTTAAGGTGTTGGGGGGAGGTGAGTAAAAGATAATGAATTTGATAAGGAGTGAGTAAGGGAGATTTGAGAGAAGTGTGAAGGTATGATGGTGGTACTGGGAGAGTAAGATAAAGTCGTCCCACAGATACTAAAAACACAGACATAGCCCAACTCCACAAAGGGGCAGTAAAGCAACAGCAAAAGAACTACAGGACCAAAGCACTAACATCCCATATCATAAACATCTTTGAAATGGTCCTAAGAAGCAAGATACCACCGAGCCAACTAAAACGCATCATTTACACAACCCAGGGCAACATGGGTTTAGAACATGTCGCTCATTCCCTTCTCAACTAATGGATCACTACGACAAGGTCCTAGATGCACTAGAAGACAAAAAGAATGCAGATGTAATATAAAACAAAAGACTTGCAAAAGGCCGTCGACAATTGTGACCTATGGCGTTAAGAGCGCCACAAAATGCCGTGCTAAAGGAATAGACAGGAAAAGTCGTTTCGGTGGATCTAAAATTATCCTCACTAACAGAACACAGAGAGTTGTCGTCAACAAGTAAAGTCTGAGCAGCGTACGTGAAAAGCTCTGTTCCACAAGGCACATACTCTCTTCCCATCTTGTTCCTCATGCCTCAATATCCGACACAGACAAGGATGTCAGGCCACAGCACCGTGTCTTCCCTTTGGCAGATGCAACCCCGAAAGCATGACAGTGTCTTCCATTGCAGACACTGCAAGGCCCAGGCGGACATCAACCAAATCTTTCAGTGGGGCTGCAGAAAACAATATAAGGTTCAACGATTGAGAAAATTTCCATTACTCAGATTGGTAAACATGAGGAAATTAAAACTTAATCAGAAGTACAAAACAAATCCATCCGCAAAAATAGAGCGAAAAAACTAACGTCAAAGACCTGGGGAGAGATCATGTCGGAGGATCACACCTTCAAGGAGACCAATACATTGTAATCAATCGCATCTGCAGAAAAATGACAGGATGTATATGGGGGGGGGGGGGGGGGGGGGGAAGAACCTATCAAAACTGGGGATGCCAAGCCCATGATGACACTTCAGGTCACTTGAACTATTCTATGCTGGATATATTGCTGCCACTAACAGCACCTTTCAAGGCAGAGAAATTGCCTGACGCTAGAAATGTACAGAGAACCTAACACGGCGCGCATAACGGAGATAAAAAAAAAAATACACCTCACTTACTGAAGCGCTTGAATTTCCTCAACCTTACACCCCTTGAATGCAGGCGGAAGAGATACATGATTATATACACTGGAAATTCATAGGAGGGACTATACTCAAACTTGTTCACACGAAAATCACTCCAACGAAACAAAAGACATGGCAACGATGCAAATCCCCCCAATGAAAAAGCAGGGGTGTACACTAGCAATATAATAAGATAACAACAAGTAAGTGTCATGGGCCAAGACTGTACAACTGCCTCCCAGCATACATAAGGGAGGATTACCCAATAGACCCCTGGCTGCTCTTCAAGCAGACACTTGACAAGCACCTTAAGTCGGTACCTGACAGCCGGCTGTGGTTCGTATGTTGGAGTTGCGTGCAGCCAGCAGTAACATCGGTTGATCATGCCCTGTTCCACGATGAGACCTGTCAACAGACCGGCCGCGAGGGCGTTGAACCCCATAACTTGTCTTCATTTAAACTCCATTTGGGATCTGAGAGATTAATAATAGTGTGTATCTGAGAGAGTAAGATGTGGTGGTATCTGAGAGAGTAAGATAGTGTTGGTATCTGAGAGAGTAAGATAGTGGTGGTCTCTGAGAGAGTAAGATAGTGGTGGTAATCTGAGAGAGTAAGATGAGTGGGTTGTATCTGAGAGAGTAAGATAGTGGGGTATTCTGAGAGAGTAAGATTGTGTGGTATCTGGGAGAGTAAGAAAGTGTTGTATCTGAGAGAGTAAGATATGGTGGATCTGAGAGTAAGATGGTGGTGGTATCTGAGAGATGTAAGAAAGTGGTGGTATTCTGGAGAGATAAGATAGTGGTGGTATCTAGAGAGTAAGATAAAGTGGTGGGTATCTGAGAGAGTAAGGAATATTGGTGTATCTGAGAGAGTGAGATAAAGATGGTGGTATCTGAGAGTGTAATGAATAGTGGTGGTATCTGAGAGAGTAAAGATAGTGGTGGTATCTGAGAGAGAAGATAGTGGTGGTATCTGAGAGAGTAAGATAGTGGTGGTACAGAGCGAGTAAGATATTGGTGGGTATCTGAGTAGAGTAAAGATAAAGTGGTGGTATCTGATAGAAGTAAGATAGTTGGTGTATCTGAGAGAGTAAGATAGTGGTGGTATCTGAGAGAGTAAGATATTGGGTGGTATCTGAGAGAGTAAGATAGTGGTGGTATCTGAGAGGAGTAAGATATGGTGGTATCTGGAGAGAGTAAGAGAAAGTGGTGGTATCTGAGAGAGTAAGATAGTGTGGTACTGAGAGAGTAAGATAAAGTGGTGGTATCTGGGATAGTAAGATAGGGTGGTATCTGGGAGAGTAAGATAGTGGTGGTATCTGGAGAGTAAGAATAGTGGTGGTATCTGAGAGATAAGATAAAGTGGTTGGTATCTGATGAGAGTAAGATAGTGGTGGTATCTGAGAGATAAATAAAAGTGGTGGTATCAGGGAGAGTAAAGATAGTGGTGGTATCTGGAGAGTAAGATAGTGGTGTTACTGTGAGAGTAAAGATAGTGGTGGTATCTGAGAGAGTAAAGATAGTGAGGTATCTGGGAAGAGTAAGATAGTGGTGTATCTGGAGAGTAAGATAGTGGTGTATATGAGAGAGTAAGATAATGGTGGTTGTATCTGGAGAGTAATATAGTGTTGGTATCTGAGAGAGTAAGATAGTGGTGTTATCTGTGGAAGTAAGATAGTGGTGGTATCTGAGAGAGTAAGATAGTGGTGTAACTGAGAGAGTAAGAAAGTGGTGGTATCTGAGAGAGTAATATAAAGTGGTGGTATCTGAGAGAGTAAGATAGTGGTGGTATCCTGAGAGAGTTAAGATAGTGGTGGTATCTGGGGATAAGATATTGGTGGTATCTGAAGAGTAAGATAGAGGTGGTATCTGAAGAGTAAGATGAGGTTGGTTCTGAGAGTAATATAGTGGTTGTATCTAGAGAGTTAAGATATGTGTATCTGGGAGAGTAAGATATTGGTGGTATACTGGGAGAGTAAGTATCAATAGTGGTTGGTATCTGATAGAGTAAAGATAGTGGTGGTAATCTGGGAGAGTAAGATAGTGGTGGTATCTGGAGAGTAAGAATAGTGTGGTATCTGGAGTAGTAGTAAATATAGTGGTGGTATCTCTGAGAGAAGTAAGATAGTGGTGATCTGAGAGGTAAGAAGTGTGGTACAAGTTGAAGATTCAGACTCTTTGAACGTTCAGCTCCACGGAGCTGTCTCCATGCTCACGGACGTTCACTCCAGCGGAGCTTCTTCTCCAGGCTCACGACGTTTCAGCTCCACGGAGCGTTCTCAGCTCACAGGACGTTCAGTAGCTCCACGGAGCTTCTCAGCTCACTGACGGATCAGCTCCACGGAGCTTCTCCAGGCTCACGGACTTTCAGCTCCACTTATCTTCTCCAGGCTCAACGGACGTTTTCAGCTCCACGGAGCTTCTCCTTGCTCACGGACTTTCAGCTCCACGTAGCTTCTCTACCAGGCTCACGGACGTTCAGTCTCCACGGAGCTGTCTCCAGCTCACGTGACCGTTCAGCACCACGGTAGCTTCTCCAGGCTCACGGGCGGACTTTATCAGTCCACGGAGCTTCCTCTCCTGCACATGGACTTCAGCTCCGCGGACGCTTCACCTCCAGGCTCACGGACGTTCTGGGGGGCTCCACGAGCTTCTCCAGGCTCACTGAACTTCATCCCACGGAGCTTCTCCAAGGCTCACGAAGGGGGGTTGGGGGGGGTGGGGGGGGGTGGGGGGGGGCGTTCAGCTCCACGGAGCTACTGCCATGCTCAAGGGACGTTACTCCACGGAGCTTCCTCCAGCTGCACGAACGTTCACTCCACCACTGAGCTTCTCCAGCTCACGGACTTCAAGCTCCACATGGAGCTTCTCCAGCTCACGGACTCACCACCGACAAATACTTTTCTTCCGAGGTTTGAATGGACGATTTCATCATCATTTATGTCATTGCTATCTGCTGCCTCAGTATATGACTGAAGAAGCCTGCTGTGTAGAGCGAAACGTTTCAGGATAACCTAAGAAAGACAGGCGATATCGCAACTAGGACGGTTCTTCTAATTCCACTGTTTGCCCTTCAACCTTGGCTCCCAGGATGCGACCCACACCAGTCAACTGACACCCAGGTACCTACTTACTGCAAGGTGAAACAGGGGACAGCATATAAGGAAACCGACCAACATTTTCATCCATTCCCGGGGATTGGAACCATGGACACTCAGTGTGTGGAGAGCGAGAAACGTTGCATACCAACCCACAGTTCACTGTAACCAAGCCAACAAGAGACACCGTAACCAATGCCACGAGACACCATAACCAAGCCTCACGAGACACATAACACGCCACTGAGACACCATAACCACGTGCACAACACCATAACCAAGCCATGAACACATAACCAATCCACGAGTACACATAACCAAGCCGACGAACGCCGTAACCAAGCCACGAGACACCATAACCAACCACAGACACCATAATAACCAGCCACGAGACACCATAACCAAGCCAACGAGACACCATAACCACGCCACAAGACATCATACCACGCCACATCATAATCAAGCCACGAGACACCAAACCAAAGCCCCACGGGAGAACACCATAACCAAGTCCACGAGACACCATATACGCAAGCCACGAGACACCATAAACCATCGCACGAGATAAAATCAAGCCACGAGACACCATAACGCAAGCCACGAGACACCATAATCAAGCCACGAGACACCATAAGACCACGCAAACGAGAACACCAATACCATGCCACTAGACACATACCATGCACGATACAACCAAAGCCAACAACGAGACACATTCATATACCCCCAAGATACCGATACGGCCATAACCACGCCTCTATACAACCACGCCAACGAGACATAATCAAGGCCAAGCTTATACACCATAACCTAGTCAACGAGACACCATAATCAAGCCGACGAGACAACATAACCAAGCCACGAGACACCACAATAACCCAAGACTACCATAACCAAGCCACGATCAACCCATAAACAAGCCAACGATACACCATAGTCAATGCCACGAGACACCATAGCCATGCCACGAGACACCATAGCCATGCCACGAGACGACCATAAGCCCAAGCCACGAGACACCATAACCACGCCGACGATAACAATAAAAACAGCGCCACTAGACACCATAACCACAGCCACGAGACATCATAACCATGGCCACGAGACACATAATCCATGTCCACATAACACAACCAATCCACTAGACAACCCTACCAAGGCCACGAACACCATAACGCAAGACACGAGACAACATAAACAAGCCAGAGATAACCATAACCAAGCACGAGACACCAAAATCAAGCCACGAGACACATTAAAATACCAAGCCACGAGACGACCATAACCACGCCACATCATAACCAAGCCACGAGACCATCATAAACAAGCCAGGGGGTGGGGTCGAGACACCATAACCAACGCACGATACACCATAGCCATTCCACTAGACACCAAGCCCATCCACGAGACACATAGCCATGCCACGAGACACGTAAACCCACGCCACGAGACACCATAACCAACACCACGAACAATAACCCACGCCCTAGACATAATTCAATGCCACAAGACACCATAACCAAGCACGAGACTACCATAATCCAGCCACTAAAACACATTAACCACGTCCACGAGACACCATAGCCATGCCACGAGACACCATAGCCATGCCACGAGACAACCATAACCAAGCCACGTGCCACCAGTAACCAAGCCACACGTAATCACCATAACCACGCCACTAGACAATAACAACGCCCACGAGACAATAAACACTCCACGATACATAAGCCAGGATACACCAATAATGCACGAGACACCATACCCAAGCCACGAAACATACCATAATCAAGCAACGAGACACCATAACCACCCACGAGGACTCCATAACTACGCCACGAGAACACCATAACCACGCCCACGAGACCAACCATAACCATGCCACGATACACCCATAACCCAAGCCACGAGACAATATACCCGAGCTCGACGAGAGCACCAAATCAAGCACGAGAACAACCATACCCAAGCCACGAGACACCATAATCATGCCACGAGACACCATAACCAAGCCACGAGACACCATAACCAAGCCACGAGACACCATAATCAAGCCACGAGACACCATAACCACGCCACGAGACATAAGCCACGAGACACCATAACAAAGCCACGAGACACCATAATCAAGCCACGAGACACCATAACCACGCCACGAGACACCATAACCAAGCCACGAGACACCATAACCAAGCCACCTAGGACGCCATTAACAAGCCACTAGACACCAAAACCAAGCCACGAACGCAATAAATCAAGCCAGAGAAACCATAACCAAAGCCAACGAGACACCAAAAACAGATCAACGAGACACCATAACCAAAGGCCCCCCCCCCCCACCCCCCCCAACAGAGACACCATAACCATAACGCCAAACCATCAAATCAAGCCACGAGACACCAAAATCAAGCGCGCAAGACACCATAACCACGCCAGAGACACCATATCCATGCGACGAGACACCATAACCAACCACGAGACACCGTAACCACGCACGAGAACACCATAACCACTCCACTTAGACCATAACCTACGCCATGAGACATAATCAAGCATCAGACCCCATAACCAAGCCCCTTCTCTGTCGCGGACCATGGAGATTACCAAAGCCACGAGACAGCCATAATCAAGGCGCAACAAGTGCGACGCGCCAAAACCACGCCAACGAGAACACCAAGAGCCTGCCACGAACACAAGGCCATATGCCACGAGACACCTACGCAAGCCACGAGACACACATTACCAAGCGCACGAGACACCATAAGCCCCAAGCCAGCGAAACACCAATAACCACGCCACGAGACAAAACCAACGCCATCGAGACATCATCAATGCCAACGAGAACACCAAAACCGAAGCCACGAAAGCACCGATAATACCAATGCCACGAGTACACCATAACCAAGCCACGAGACAACATAACCAAGCCACGAGACACCATAAATCAAGCCACGAGACACCATAACCAAGCCACGAGACACCATAACCAAGCCACGAGACACCATAACCAAGCCACGAGACACCATAACCAAGCCACGAGACACCATAACCAAAGCCACGAATAACCATGAACCCAAGCCACGAGACACCATAATCAAGCACGAACACCATAACCAAGCCACGAGAAACCATAACCAAGCCACGAGACACCATAACCAAGCCACGAGACACCATAACCACGCCACGAGACATAATCAAGCCACGAGACATAATCAAGCCACGAGACAACCAAAAGCCACGATACGACCAAAATCAAAACCACAGACACCCATAACCAAGCCACTGGTACATCCAAAATCAAGCCACGAGACACCATAAGGACCACGCCACGCTACACCATACCCATGCCACGAGACACCATAACCAAGCCACGAGACACCATAATCAAGCTCACTAGCCACCATAACCAAGCCACGAGCCACCATAATCGACGCCACTAGACACCATATCCCAGCCACGAGCCACCATGAATCAAGCCAACGAGAACTCCATAAACAGCCACTAGAAAACCATAATCAAGCCACAATACACCACAAACCCAAGAGCCACGCGACACCATAACCAAGCCACCATAACCATTAACGAAAAAAAAAAAAAAAAAGGCCCAACGAGAACACCATAACCAAGGCCACAAGACAACCAATGCATCAAAGCCACTGAACACCATAATACAAGCCACGAGACATCCATAACCAAGCCACGAGACACCATAACCAAGCCTACTAGAACACCATAATAATGCACGAAACACCATAAACCAAGCCACAGAGACACCATAACCAACCCACGAACCCACCATAACCATGCCACGAGACACCATTAACAAGACGCACTAGCCACCATAATACAAGCCACGAGACACCATAACCAAGCCACGAGCCACCATAATCAGCCACGAGCCACCATAACTAACCAAGCCACGATGCCACCATAATCAAGCCACAGAACCCCACACCATGCCAACGAGCCACCATAGAACAAGCCACGAGAACACCATAAAAACCACGCCACGATACACCATAACCAGCCACGAGCCACATAATCAAGCCACGAGACACCATAAACACGCCACGCGACACCATAACCAGCCACGATGACACCATAACCACCCCACGAGCCACCAAATCAAGTCCACGAGACGCCAAAATCAGCCACATTGGCACCGTATGTAAAAATTAATATTAAAAAAGTGAACATAGTGAAGATTATGATAGTAACACGATAGTAGTTAATTAAAGAAGATATTAGACTGTAATGGAGAGTATTGAGAAGTGGAATGTGTTGGAAGTGTCCCGTGTCTAGGTATTCAACGCTCGACGCCTCTCTCTCTCGCTCCTCTCTCCCTAATCTCTCTCCTTATCTCAACTCTCACTCCTCCACTTCCTTTCTCTCAAATCTTCTCATCTCGCTCTGCCTTACTCTCCACTATCCTCTCGCCTCTCTCTCTCGCTTCTCTCCCTTCTCTATCTCTCATCATCTCTCTCTCATCGTCTCCTCGTCTCTCTCTCGCTCTCACACACACACACACGACACACTTCCCGTGTTCTGATCCTGTCATAGGGTGAAACATTGGAGTGTGTTCCTTACATACCTACTGTCCCCGTTCACGTCGGCAAGTAAGTAGGGATACCATGGTTTTAGTCGACTAGTGTAGGTCGCTTCCCTGGGCCAAGACTGAGGGCCCTAATGGAAATGGACCAGTCCCCCCTCTATAACGCAAACTGTACTTAGGTATCCTGGGTGGCTACCCAGGTGGACTAGTCAGCAGACGTGTCATTTGCAAGATGAAGTGAACCGATGTTGACAAGACAAGAGAAAGGTGGGTGATTTGAGGCAACTGAAGGAGTAACGGAGAGCTTTTACCCATGTAGCGAAAGTGTAAATGAGTTACCAGAGAATAAGGGGTACCAACACTGTTTTATAGTTGAAACATGGTTTAAAAGATTGCAGAGAGGAGAAGGCTGGAGTAGTGGAAAAATTATTGTGTTGGAAAGTAATGTGGGGTGTCATTACTTCACTAATATATATTTATTTTCATGCTGCACGTACATATTGGATTGCGAAAAACACTCTATTATTGGGCAAAACGTCTCTTAATTAAATGTGCTAATGTTGTATGTTTATCTATTATATAATATCAACATACAGGGTCATACCTACACTTCACAAGAACAATTAAAATCTGTTATACTCGCCTTGATGAAGTCTTCCACTTATGTCGAAATGGCAATTTAGTTCATCAAAATACAATTTTAAATTCATCATGCCATCCCTGCTTAACAATTGCCTTTTTACAACACATGATAATAACAAAAACCTTTTTCAGAGTACCTATAAAAATGAAATCTAAATTGGAGTAACTGTTTCCAGGCGCTCTCAATATGTTGACGATGGGCGCTGGCGAAAGAGTACGGGAAGGAAGGCTTGTTGATATGTGGCAGTGCATCCTGTCTTTGTCTAAGACAGATATGGGAACAACTGCAGCAGAAGTTAACTATTGAAGAAAGCATCATCAAGTGTTTCAGCTTCTGGATGACTTGTACTGTGAAAAAGGCAGCAAATGTGTTATCTGATCTCTTACAACTTGGTCTGTCGACCTTGTGAATCGCTGGTTGATCTTTGAATTGAAGAGTCCGATTGTGTACAAGCTTGTATATATTGTAATAAAACCTTATAATAAATATCCGAACAAGTTGGTTAGATAAACGCAGCAAAAACTATACATGTTTAATTAGAAAACGTTTCGTCCTGTGACCCTTATCACTTCATAACATAGCAGATGTTGAAATGACATTTCATGGAAGCCCTCGCAAATCGCCGTCACCGACACCACATGAATGTAACCGACGGGAAGAGCTACAAAATTTCTAAAACATTAGATACATTATAGTCAGAGCAGGCGGGTCACTACCTCCGCATCGAACACAGGTGTAGTCACAAGAACTCATCATCATCGTGGATCTGATTCGAATTCCCGACGGGTGGAAACATTCGACACTTTTCCTTACACTTGTTGTCCTGTTTTCACTTATCAAGTATGGTACCTGGGTGTTAGGTCGACTGTTGTGGGTCCATCTTTGGGGAACATGATTTGCGGATCCCAGTGGAAATAAGACATCCCTCGATGACGGACACAGATTTATATTGGTTAACTTGGTGCTAACCCTTTCGGGTTAAAAAATCCGAGAACCAAATAATCTTAATCTTTTCTTATCGTGACCCGTCCTCAGACCCAATAATACATTCTTCAGGTCACCAGCGGTCACTCACAACAATGACACATGTCTCCATGCGTCAACTCACACCTGACTCAGTTCGACCATGCGTCACTCCACACCTTACCAGGGTCACCAAGCGTCACTCACAAACCTGACTCAGTCACCATGCGACACTCACACCTACGCAGGTCACCATGCGACACTCATCATTACTTACCTGACTCAGGTCACCATGCGACACCACACCCTGAAACAGGTCTCAGGACGCGGAACGTTTCCTAACAGATAAGTCGTAGTGTTAGCTACGTGTCTTTCTGCACCAACTTGTTATAATGTAAATTAACTAACAATGTTAAATGTTGTCTTAATAACATTGAAATATTATGTTGTATATCTGTATGATTGGTTAATGTAGGAGAGAACGACACACACACACACACACACACACACACACACCACACACACACACACACACACACACTCACACACACACATCAACATTAATAATGCAGATTACGTCCTTAAATTTTTAATGGAGGTTAAATATAATCATTAAAGAGATTATGAGGACATTCAGAAGACACAATTTCATAAGTTATTCATATTTATTTAAATATAACATCTGTGAGAAAAGTCTGCTCGTATAAAAAATGTAGTGGGTGGGGGGAGTCCATTAATTATACTCAATTGATTTCATGTCCAGTTCTCGCTAGTTTTTTTCCCAACACGTAACCAAAATTCTGATTAAGTTAAACTGAAATGAAAGTGGACCAATGTTCAATGAGTTTTTGGCAATGTTAGATTCCCCAGCCCATAAAATAAGACCAACAGTGTTAAAAAGGCGCCTACAAAACTAGGCTGTTAAAGCCGAATTGTAAACGAGCTTATAAATCTTTTTAAAGTTATGATTACCAGCCTTAATGTGTACATGTACATTTTACACTGCATCCTCGTGAAATAATGAACTTAGTTTTCAGGAACCTTCATCACTACCTTGTAACCTCCTAGGTGTCCCTACCAACCACAGGTGGGAAACCCACCTAGTCTATACCCATTCACACGCCGACACTGCCCACTAGTATAAGACACATCATGTCAAGAAACTACATGTACTACCATGGGCTGTATCCTGCAATACAAAGGTTATCCCTAAATTGCATAACTCCTCCCCTTGCTCACTTAATCAAAAAGTTATCCGGTATTACAAAAACGCCTACCTCCCCCCGGCCTGTGCTTCACTTTAACCAAAAAGTTATCCTGGGATACATAACCCTACCTCCCCCCCCTGTTCTTCACTTAACCAAGAAAGTTATCCCAGGTAATTTACATAAACCGCTACCTCCGCGCCCCCTGTGCTCAATGAACCAAAAAGTTATCCTGGTATTACATAACCCTACCTCCCCCCCCCTGTGCTTCACTGAACCAAGAAAGTTATCCTGGTATTACATAACCCTACCTCCCACGCCCTTTGACATCGACTGAACCGAATAAAGTTATCCTGTAATTACATAACCCTACCTCGCCCCGCCCCTTTTCTACACTGAACCAAGAAAGTTTATCCTGTAATACTAACCTCGTACCTCCTCCCCCCTGTGCTTCACTGAACCAAGAAAGTTATCCTGGTATTACATAACCCTACCTCCCCCCCCTGTGCTTCACTGAACCAAGAAAGTTATCCTGGTATTACATAACCCTACCTTCCCCCCCCTGTGCTTTCACTTAACCAAGAAGTTAGTCCATGGTATAACCTAACCCAAACCTCCCCCTCCCCCTTGTCTTCACTGAACCAAGAAAGTTATCCTGGTAATTACATAACCTAACAACCTCCCCCCCCTGTCTTCACTGTAACCAAGAAAGTTTACCTGGTATTACATAACCCAACTAACCGTCCCACCCCAGTGCTTCACTGGAACCAAGAAAGTTATCCTGGTATTACATAAGCCCTACCTCCCCCCCCTGTCTTCACTGAACCAAGAAAGTTATCCTGGATAACATAAGACCCTACCTCCCCACACTCCTGTGCATTCACTGAACCAAGAAAGCTATCCCTGGTATACATAACCCCAATACCTCCCGCCCCTGTTCTTCACGTTAAACCAATAAAGTTTATCCTGGTATAACATAACCCAACCTCCCCCCACTGTGCTCACTGAACCAAGAAAAGTATATCACTGGTATTACATAACCCTACCTTCCCCCCCCTGTGCTGCACTTGAACCAAGAAAGTTATCCATGGGTATTACAATAACCCAACCTCTCCCCCCGCCCTGTGCTTTCACTTAAACCAAGAAAGTTATCCTGGTATACATAACCCTAAACCTCCCCCCCCCCTGAGCTTCACTGACCCAAGAAATGTTATCCTGGTATTTACATAAAACCCTGCCTCCCCCCCCTGTGCTTCAACTGAACCAAGAAAGTTATCCTGGTTTTACATAACGCGCCTACCTCCCCCCCCAGGCTTCACTGAACCAAGAAAGTTATCCAGGTATTACAAAACCCTAGACCTCCCCCTCCCAGAGCTTCACTGAGAACCAAGAAATTGACCTGTTAATATAGTAATTGGAAAAATTTTAGAAAGCGTATCACATTAGGGCTGCCTTCTCTCGATGTATTATTGAGCCATCATGTGGCAACTAAGAACATAAAAGAACAACTGTGCATAGGCCTACTGGGCCCATGGGCCAGAATGTAAGATGTTTTATTCGTGACAATTATCATTAGTTATCAAGTGTATCCTTTTTATAAGCAATAAATATCGTTTAGATAAGAAGGGCTGTTAATGTAAGAAGGGAAATGTTAGGAGGTTGTGTTTGGACAGAGCCGGAAACGAGCTGACAAGAGTTTTCCTTGAGAGCGAAAACATGCCACTAGTAAAAGGTCAGTATAACTGTTCACTTAACGTCTTTTTTATCTAACCGTATGTTGGTAATGCTACCTAACATTATTACGGTTACTTTGGTTTGCAGTAACGAAGTTGAAACTTGTTGGATGTAATTGCATTTGGAAGTGGTTTTCCAGAAGTGAGGGATTTGTAACTGAGGAGGGATGAAGTGGGGTCAGGGGCGCTGCTACTTGAGAGGATGATGTTGGGTCAGGCTCAGGCAACTGAGGAGTGGATTAATTGGTGTCAGGAGGGGGCGCGTGCTACTGAGGAGGGATGAATTGGGGTCATGGCGCTGCTACTCGAGAGGGATGAAGTGGGGTCAGGGCCTTCTTCTACGTTGAGGAGGGATGAAGTGGGGTCAGGAGGGACGCTGCAACTGAAGGAGGATGAAGTGGTCAGGGCGGCAGCTACTGATGAGGATGAAGTTGGGTCAGGCGCTTGACTACTGAGGGGGTGAAGTGGGGGTAGGGTTAAGGAGGATTGAAGGGGGTGGGCGCCGTACGAGGCGGAAATTCCCAGGCGCTTTTACGGGGAAAAGGGGGTTTAAGGGCCTTATAGGAAAAGGGGAAAAATTCACCCAAAATAAGGGGAAAAGGGGGGTGGGCGCCCGAAGGGAAAGTGGGGTAGGGCCCTATGGGGGTTTTTTGGGGGGTTCAGGGGTTGAAGGGGAATTGGGTAAGGGGGGGGGGGGGGGGGGGGGTAGGGGGGGGATAAAATGGGGTCGGGCGCTGCTACTGAAGGAGGGATGAATTTGGGGTTTTCGGGGCCTGCTACTGGGGAGGGATAAAAAGTGGGGTCGGGGGGCGTTTGCTACGAGGGGGGATGAAGGGGGGGGTTTCAGGGCGCTGCTACTGAGGGATGAAGGGGGGGTGGGCCATACTGGGGGGGATGAAGTGGGGTCGGGGACGCTGTTTACAAGGGGGGAGGGGGTAGGGGGTCAGGGCGCGCTCAGAGGGGGGGGGAAAAAAATGGGGTCGGGCCGCTACTGAAAGGGGGTGAATGGGGGGGGGTCGGGGGGGTTTTCGGGCTTGCTACTGAGGGGGATGAAGTGGGGGGTCCAGGGGCTTGCTACTGAGGAGGTTAGGGGTCAGGGCGCTGAACGAGGAGGGTTTGAGAGGGCAGGGCGCTGCTACTGAGGGGGGATGAAGGTCAGGGCCTGCAAAGAGGAGGGGACGAAAGGGCCCCAGGGCGCTCAAAATGAGGAGGTAAAAGGGGGGTCGGGGGCGCGCTACTGAGGAGGGATGGGGGCGGGCGCTGCTACTGAGGGGGGGTAGGGGGTCGGCGCTGCTTGAGGAGGGATGACGGGGTCAGGGCGCTGTACTGAAGGGGGGGATGAAAGGGGTCAGGGGCCGCTCTTACTGAGGAAGGCAGGGTCAGGGCCTGCTATGGGGAGGAAGAAGGGGTTCGGGGCCCCTGCTCTGGGGAGGGATAGGGGGTCGGGCGCTGTCTGAGGAGGGATGCGGGGGGTCAGGCCGCGGGTACTGAGGGGGGGTAGAGGGGGCAGGCGTGCTACGGGGAGGGAGAGAGGGTCAGGGCGCGGTACTGGGGAGGGATGAGGGGGCGGGGGCGCTGCTACTGAGGAGGTGACGAGGGTCAGGGCGCTGCATGGGGGGGGTGAAGGGGGGTCGGGCCCCTGTTACGGGGAGGGAGAAGGGGGGCGGGGCGCGCTACTGAGGAGGGATAGGGGTCGGGCGCTGCTATTGAGGAGGGATGAAGGGGTCGGGCGTTTTGCTAGGGGAGGGATAAAAGGGGGTCGGCGCGTTGAGGAGGGATGAGGGGTCAGGCGCTGCAAAACGAGGAGGGATCGGGGGGTCAGGGCGCTGCTACTGGGGGGGGGGGGGGGGGGGGAGGGGGGATGAGCGGGGTCGGGCGCGCTACTGAGGGAAGGGATGAGGGGGTCAGGGCGCTGCATGAGGGGGGACGAAGGGCCCCCAGGGCTTTGCACTGGGGGGGGGGGTCAGGGCCCCCTTCTACGAGGGGGAGAAGGGGCGAGGGCCTGTATAGGAGGGATAAAAGGGTTTTCCCAGGGCGCTGCTACGAGGGGGATGAGAGGGTCGGGCGTGCTAGAGGAGGGAAAGGGGTCAGGGCGGGCAAACTGGGAGGGATAAAAGGGGTCAGGGCCTGCTACGAGGGATGAGGGGTCAGGCGCTGCTACTGAGGAGGGTGGGGGGTCAGGGCCCCTGCCGAGGAGGGAGAGAGGGTTTCGGGGCTGCTATGAAAGGGATAGGGGTCAGGGGCGCGCTATGAGGGGGATAAACGGGGTCGGGGCCCGTGCACTGAGGGGGATAAAGGGGGTCGGGGGCGTGCAAATGAGGAGGGATAAAGGGGGGGTCAGGCCTGCTACGAGGGGGGAGACGGGGTCAGGGCTGCACGGAGGAGGGATGAAGGGGGTTTTCAGGGCCTGCAAAACTAGGAGGGAGAGGGTAGGCGCTGCTCTGGGAGGGATGACGGGGGTCAGGGGCGCTGCACTGGGGAGGGATGAAGTGGGGTCAGGGGGCTACTGGGGGGGAATGACGCGGGTCGGGGGCTGACTGGGAGGGATGAGCGGGTCAGGGGCTGCTACGGGAGGGATGAAGGGGTCAGGGCGCTGCTACTGAGGAGGGAATGGGGGGGTCAGGGCGCGCTATGGGAGGGAAAAAGGGGGGGTCAGGGCGCTGCAACTGAGGAGGGATAAAGGGGGGTCAGGGCCCTGCTACTGAGGAGGGATAACGCAGGTCGGGGCGCTGCTACTGAGGGGGTGAGCAGGGGCGGGGGCGCTGCTACTGAGGAGGGATAAAAGGGGGCAGGCGCTGCTCGGGGAGGGTGACGCGGGTCGGCGCTGCTACAGGGAGGGGACCGGGGTCAGGCCCTGCTACTGAGGGGGGGGTGAAGGGGGCAGGACGTGCTACTGGGAGGGAGACGCGGGCAGGCGCTGCACTGAGGGGGATGACGCAGGGCAGGGCGCTGTTTACTGAGGAGGGATAAAGGGGTCAGGGCGCTGCACTGAGGAGGGTGACCAGGGTCGGGGCCCCTGCTATGAGGGGGATGACGGCAGGGCAGGCGCTGCTACTGAGGGGGATGAAGGGGGGGGGTCGGGGCGCTGCTATGAGGGGGATAAAGGGGGGTCAGGGCGCTGCACGAGGAGGGATAAAAGGGGGGGGGCGCTGCACGAGGAGGGAGGGGACGCAGGGTCAGGCGCGCTACTTTTGGGGGGGATGACGCGGGGTCGGCGCGCACTGAGGGGTTGACGCGGGGCAGGCGCGCACTGGGAGGGGGGATGACGCGGGGGTCAGGGCGCTGCTACTGAGGAGGGGATGACGCGGGGCGGGGGCGCTGCTACTGAGGAGGGTGCGCAGGGTCAGGCGAGCTACTGAGGGGGATGACGCGGGTCCGGGGCGGCTACCTGAGGGGGGTGACGCGGGTCAGGGGTTGCTACTGAGGAGGATGACGAGGGTCGGGGGGCCGCTGCTACGAGGAGGGGAGCAGGGTCAGGGGCGCACTGAGGGAGGGATGACGCAGGGTCAGGGCGTGCTACTGAGGGGGTTAAACCCCCGGGGGTCAGGGCCGCCAAAACGGGGAGGGATGAGCGGGGGTCAGGGCGCTGCTACTGAGGGGGATGACCGGGCCAGGGCGCTGCTACTGGGGAGGATGACGCAGGGTCAGGGCGCGCTACTGAGGAGGGATGACCCCGGGGGTCCCGGGGCGCTGCTACGAGGAGGGATAGCGGGGTCAGGGCCCCCCTGCTATGAGGGGGATGACGCAGGTCAGGGCGCTGCTACTGAGGAGGGATGACGCAGGGTCAGGGCGCTGCTACTGAGGAGGGATGACGCAGGGTCAGGGCGCTGCTACTGAGGAGGGATGACGCAGGGTCAGGGCGCTGCTACTGAGGAGGGATGACGCAGGGTCAGGACGCTGCTGATCCTCAGGTCCAGTGTGCACTTGTGGGTAGGATACAAGTGCGACACTTTTTACAACATTTGGGTATCTATTTTGGAAACGTTTCGCCACACAGTGGCTTCGTCAGTCTATTGAAGAAAAATGTGGAATAAAGGGAGGAGTTTGAGGTAATCTAGACAAAAGTCAAGATTGATAAACCATACCACGGGCGGGGATACAACCCGCGATTTTATCCCCGCCCGTGGTATGGTTTGTTTGCAATCGTGTCATTACGATTTCGTGAGTCAAGATTGATATACTGAACACCTCGACTCAAGACTAAGGGACTGATTATGAAAAACCGACAAGTTGAAATTGAGACACTTATGCAACATATGGGAATCTTCATTGAGGAAACGTTTCGCCACACAGTGGCTTCATCAGTCCAATGCAAAGTAGAAAGGCGTAAGGAAAGGAGGAGTTTGAGGTAATCAGTCCCTCAGCCTGGAGTCGATGTGTTCAGTCCATCAATCTTGTAGAATGTACAGCATAGGGCCGTAGACGTGGCTTATATACTGTAGTGAGGTGAGGTGAAGCAGGCGGAGGCGGGGTCATAGTGGTATCATCCACTAGTCGAAGTAGGTCTTCGTCCAAAGGTTGAACAAGTGTTGAAGAATTCTTTGTAAGAAGATCCCATGATGCTGCCGTGTCTGACAGTTGTGATGAATGGTTTGAAAAACCGACAAGTTGAAGATTGAGACACTTATGCAACATATGCTGTACATCTTACAAGAACACATCGACTCCAGGCTGAGGACTGATTTCCTCAAACTCCTCTTCTCCTTACGCCTTTCTACTTTGTATTGGACTGATGAAGTCCCTGTGTGGCGAAACGCTTCCTGAATAAAGATTCCCATATGTTGCATAAGTGTCTCAATCTTCAAGGGACTGATTACTTCAAACTTCTCTCCTTATATCAAAAGTGTCATTTATCAACGTCTCTCTTTCGTAAACCATTTATTATAATTATGATTATTGCATATTTATATAAAGTAATAGTCACAATATTAAAATATATATGCTATTAGAGGAGTTTCTTTTTCATACTAATTATATCTATAATTTTTAAAGAGGTGGACAGGTAAGCCGGCGGACAGTCTCAGTCAGATGATCAAATGCTCCGGCTGCGGGTCATCTCTCCTTGGCGTGGTGAAGAGGCTCTTGGTCTGAGGAATTAGACCTATCGGTCTTCTTCCTCAGACCGAACCTAATTACCCCCCAATCTCCCCTCCCCTATCCCATCCTCCCCATCCTCCCCTTTTTCCTTTCCTCCTCCTCCTCCCCACTCCTCCCTTTTGCCCTTCCTCTTTTTGTCCTTTGGGATTTCTCCCACAGGCGCGCTAGTTCCTGGGTAGGAGAAAGGACACCGGGGTCCATCCCATTCCGTTGAGGTTTCTTGGCGGTGGCGTAGTTTGCCGTGGAATCTGGGATTGCCTAGGGATGTCCGATCCCTCTCCGTATCCCGGAGTAGCTTGGGTGTCTTTTGGGCGACGGGTGTAGCTCTGGAAGCCACCTTTCGGATTCCGGGGGTGGTGGCTGAATGAGGTATGCTTTGTGGCGGATATCCGTCCGCTCTCTTTTGTCCCGAGGTAGCTGGACAGATGTTAGGTTGCTTATCCAGGATTGCTGGGTTTTTACTGGACATATGAAGGGTTAGGGTTGGCAGGGTTCCATGCTGCATCTGCGCTACTAGCGGTGTTTCGAGTCCTTCTTGGGCGCGGAGGGAGAATCTGGCCTTTCATCCCTCTAGGAAACTATCCCTCCCCGGTCCCCCTTTTTTTTCTTTTTTTTATTTTTATTTTCTTTTTCTTCTTTCTTTTTATTTCTTAAAACAAAATGAAAAGAAGTAACCTAACCATGGCGCCCCTAGTCCATGAAACCTGGTACCCGGGCCCCTTCTTGTACCGACCCCTTCTGACCCGCCCAGTCTTTGGACCACTCTTCAACATTCCCATGCTCTGTACCTATGCCGGTGTGTTTCCTCACCGCTTCAGGTACTGAGGCGCTCGGATGACTCCTTTCGATTTATCAGACCTTCGCTCTCCTCTGGACTATGCTTCTGCCTCTCCCTATACGGTGCGGCAATTTTCAATCGCCGCCGTTCCACGTCGGGCCCAATCTGGAACACGCCCCTTCAAACAGTCAACGACAATTACTGCTGATGATACTTCTCCCCCTTCACCTTCTCGTTCTTTCAGAAACGATCGAATGTCTTCACTTACTTTCCACGCTCAGTTTAGCCCTGAACAGTGGACTAAATTTCGTCACTTTACGACCAACTTCCTCTACTGCCTATCTTTCTGACCATAGTATTGGCAAGGCACTCTACGCCCTGTTGGGTAAAGATAGATATTTCTTTTCATGTCTTAGAGCGGTAATACGCGCTTCATTACGTAAGAATGCTACCCAGGCATCGTGAGTCTCTCGTCTTTCCCATATAGATTTACTTTCCTGTCACCTTGAAAAACATCATTCCTCATTTCTTGTAGTTGGTACCGTTATTCTGCCCCATCCATAGTTCATCAAAATTTTCCAAGACATGTGCACCGACATTCTAGAACAGCTGGAACTCCAAGATCTCCCAAATCCTCAAGGTAGGACACTTACGTTCTTCCTGCCCGTGGGCGGAGACGATACCCTTAGGACATGTGGCTCGTTTAACTTTGACAGCCGAAGAACGCCCATCCTCAGTTTTATATTGCAGGGACATCGGGTACAAGTTTCGAAAGGTGATCCTACACCACAACAGTGTAGAAATTGCTGGCGATTTGGCCATCCAGCGAAATGTTGCAGATCTACTCGCCGAATGCCAGTCTGTGGTGCTGCCGGTGACATTCTAATACGTCTTGCAATCGATTCCCTCTTGCCTTAACTGTCATGAGGTCAACCCTTCGTCACTCTCGCCGTTGTCAGGTTATTTAAACGAGGGGAAATTTTCCGTTTTCCTCAAAGAGACAGAAGGTCTCCTTATGCCATGGCAGTTCTCATCTCCGCCTCAAGGAGACTCCCGTGTTTCTTTATTCCCTTGTGTCAAAAGTCCCCCACTTCTGGGTAATCCCATCTTTCTCACCCACCTCTGGTGGTTACCTCTCCATAAATCCTCTGTATCTAATCCTTTTGTGTCTCGGCTCAGGACGTCCCTACTTCAACGCCTCAGTTATCTGCTTCTTCGGGTACTCTCTTACAAGCCTCAGTATCGACGAGACCTCGGTACGCCACCTCTTCCCAATCGTCCCTCTACTTCTCAAAAAAAAAAGTCAAAAAAAGGTCCCAGGTAACAACCTCCTACCCATCTGCACCTCTCTCATTTTACCTCCTGTCTCTGTCCCTAGTTCTTCTTGGCTCACTGGTAGTTACAAGTGCAGGGTTCACCTCCTTGTATGTACCTTCCTCCCCTGTTCCCTCCCAAGTTTTTCCTCTTCTCACCTCCCAGGTTCCTGTCTCTTCTCTGTCCCCGCCAACTTCTCCAGTTCCTCCCCTTCGCCCCCCCTACCCCTGGGTAAGTCCAATACAGTTTCCAATCTTTACGCATCTTCCCCTTACCATTCCAATATTGTTCTCCCTACGACATCTCTGAATTCCGAAACTCTTGAAGCAATCTCTGAATATATTGCAGAGACCAAAACATCAATGGACCCTGATCAATCCTTCCGTCGTCCTCTCTCTCTGTCCATCTGCGCAACTCCTTTCTTTCACAGGCACGTTCCTTCGCTGCTTTGAAACATTTTCACTGCCTCCGCTTGGACTTTTTAAAACCCTTCTAGTCGTAGGAAACCCTTACCTGCGGATTTCAAGTATCCTTTATCATTGCAATATGGCCTTTTTACGTGGAATTACGCGGCCTCGGGGTAATCGGGGTGAGCTTCAGTTGTTACTCTCCCAAGTTTCCCCTGTTGGTGTTTGCTTACAGGGAACCAAAATTTACACTCTGCTGTTATGTCTCACATCTCAGATATAATTTATTGTATTCTTCAAGATACTTTTCCTGATGGGACCTTTAATGAACGTGCCCTTCTTCTCCGCACTGATATTCGTACCTCAGCTATTTGTTCTACTTCGCTGCATACACTGCAGCCCGTATCCACTTACATAGGTGGTATACGCTCTGTTTTTTATATCTCTCTCCTTCTCGTGCGATTATCTATCGGGAGTTTGCCTTCCTTGTTTCGGTCATACGCCACGATCTGTTACTTGGTGATTTTAAAGCCACCATTCCTCTGGGAGCTGTCTCACTTGTGATTCCCGTGGTATTTCAGTTAGAGGCTTTCTTTCCACCCCCCCCCTCCATGTTTCTAAATACAGGTACTCACACCCATTTTGATCTCGGGACTCATTACTCTCTCTTGCATCGATCTTCGTTTGTTCTTCTCCGCCGCATTAGACTTTACTTGGTCTGTTCTCCCGGACTTACATGACAGTGAGCATTTCCCCAATCATTCTTACTTCCCTTCATATTCGCCACCTCTCGACCCCACGCTGCAATTTATCTGGGCAAATTGGAACCTTTACTCAGCCTGGACTGTTTTTAAAGAGGTTCCTTCTTGTCCTCCATCGATTAGCTTGTACACTCTTCTCGTCCTCCGTTTCACCGCTGCTTCTCATTTCTATACCCCAAACTTGGGCAGGAATTCTCAGAACATGCGTGCCTTGGTGGTCTCCTGCGTGATGCTCGTTTGCAGTACGTTTGCAACGCGCTGCATGGGGCAGGTACCGGTACAATAGAACCACCGAGCGACTCCTTGATTTTAAACCAGAAGCGTGCGATTCGCTCGCCGTATGTATCCGTGACGCTAAACGGCATTGCTGGCGAGATTGTCTCCAATACTCTGTTTCCTTATGAGGCAGTCTGGAAAAAGTACGAAAACTGAGTGTAAATATTCTTGACGGCTCTGGTATGCGGGTTGCGGTGTTGATATAGCAAACCACTAGATGTTGCAATTGGAAATTGGCAATCATCTGGTCCGTTTCTCAGGGACTCCATCTATGCCCTCATTTTCTTTTCCTCCAAAGTCTGCCAGAGAGGTAAGCACCCTTTGACTTTTTCTTCTCTCAGAGAAGAACAGTATAATGTGCCTTTTTAACTTCAAGAAATGGTGGCAACACTTCAGCTTGTCGATCATCGGCAGCTGGGCCCGACGACATTCATATTCGTATGGCTACAAATTTACATCAGTCAGCCCTTGCAGTCTATTACGCCTTTACAATCTTCATTTGGTCACAAGGATTTCTTCCACAGCCGTGGAAATCCGCTTTGTTCTCCCTTTCCGCAAACCAGGCACTACGGGACATGAAACCTCCCACTATCGTCCAATTGCTCTCTACCGTGCAGTTGCAAAAGTAATGGAACGTATGTAAATCGACGTTTAGTGTGGTATTTAGAGACACACAACAGTCTTCCACTCGTAATTGGCTGTCGTAAGGGACGGTTCTCCATAGACCCCTTACTGCGCTCTGGATGCGTAGTTCGTAATGCCTTTGGAATAACCACTCAGTTATTGCCAATTTTTTTTTTTGACCTTGAGACGGCATATGACAACTCAACCTTGGAGGTATAATATTTTAGCCCAAGCCACTCCTTAGGCCTTCGAGGCAATCTACCATCCTTCCTTACGAACTTTTTAACTGACAGGCATTTCCGTGTTTGTTTTGGGGTTAATACTGTGCTCCCCGGACTTTGTCAAGCTGAAGGTGTCCCCAGGGATGTGTTCTGAGCAAAACCCTTTTTTCCCTTTTTATTTTTTGCTATTTAATGAATTGGCCTCTAGTCTTCCATCAAATATTTGGTCATCGCTCTATGTTGATGACTTTGCTAGTGCCTGTGCAGGGCGCTGTCTGTCAACCTCCTTACAGTTCTCTCCAGCTGCAGTCGGCCGTGTTTCAATTGGGGGCCACCACACATGGAGTTTAAATTTTCAGCACATAAACCCACCAACTCACTTTCACTAGACGCTCTGTCATCTCTGATCATCCTTTGTACCTCTATGGCTCACGTATCCATGAACGTGATACAGTTCAAGTTTCTGGGCTCTCTTTGATCGTAGGTTATACTGGAAAACCTCACATTACTCTGGAAGGCAACTTGTCACAAGACGGTGAACCTTCTTAAAAACCTTGCTCATCTTTCTTGGGGAGCTGATCGTTCGAAAACCCTCCTTCACTACATTCCAACCCTTATTTAATCGAAACTTGATTATGGTGACCAGATCTATTCAGCGCTTCTCCTTGTACTCTCTCTAGGATTAACCCCATTCATCACAAGGGATTTACGTTTATGCTTGGTGGCTTTATCGCTCTTCCCTGTCGAAAGCCTCTATGAGAAGCGAACCGTTTCTTCCTTAATCCGATCGCCGTGAGGCCATTGTGCGCTATATGTACGCTTCTGATTCCGCAATCCGTCCTTTATAGAATGTCACTGATATTAGTAGACATTCTTTTTTGTTCGCCGCCCTGTTACTCCGTCCCTTTCTCTTCGCCTTCATTGCTCTTGTCTTCTCTTCAATACCACCTTTCTATGTACATGTAGCATCTCAATTTTCCCTACACCCCTGGGAAGTTCCAGTGTACGAGTTGTTTCTTCTCCCTCCCTTGCTCGAAAGCCCCCACTGTCAACGGTCGCTTCCCGACCTCTTTTTCTTGACCACTTTCACTCTCATTCTCATGCATTGGCTGTGTCACAGCTGGCTCTAAGTCTTCTGACGGTGTAGGATTCGCCAGCAGTGTATCGGACAGCGTCGTACAAGGGCATATACTATCTTAGCTAGTATTTTACTGCTGAATTATTTTGCCATCCTTACAGCACTTATCGTATTGCATCTAGCTTGTGTCATCATTTGTGGTTGTCTCAGACTCCTTAGTGCTTTACAGGCTATACAAAAATTTGATACACCTCACCCCTTAGTCCTCGTATCCATCTTTGGCTACCGGCCGCATCTTTATAAGCAAAAGATATTGTTTTTTGTTCGGCGTCATCTGGTCATGTGACGTACAGGGCAATGAACAGGCAGACACTGCTGCGCGGTCAGCAGTACATGACCTACTGTTTCTTTTTAGAAGGGTATTCATGTACGGTGATTTTGCTGTAATATCTTCCACCTTCACACCGTTGGCAACATCGCTTGGTCTACTATGTCGGCCAACAAACTTTCAGTCTATTAAAACGAGTATAGGTTACTTGGCCGTCTTCTTATCACCAGTGTCGAGGTTGGAGACTACTTCTCCCGTTTCGCATGGCCATACTCGTCTTACTCATGGAATATCTCATGGAGAGGCGACTTGCTCCTCTGTGAGGAATTGCAAGCTCTTAGCAGTCAGCCACATTCTGTTGGACTGCCCACTTTTCAACGAGAGCACGAAATATACCTCTGTCGTCGTTCTTCGCCCCGCTGCCTCTCTTTCCCTTCCCTTCTCGTGAAGGACCCACCTTTCATCGGACTTCTTATTGACTTTTTGACAACGACTGATTACTTCACAAAATTCTGATTACTTTCAGCCCTTTTACCTTGTATCTCTTGCTACCCTCTACCCCGTACTATCCCCTGCCCCGCTGTTTTCTGTAACCTGCTTGATCATCCCCCTCCCTCCTGCCATCCATTCCTTGCTTCCTTCCCTACCTGCAGCGCTGAGATAGCCTTGTGCGTTAGCGTTCTTTTGCTTATAATATATATGCGGGTCATCTGACTAAGACCCGCGTCAGGAAACACTTGTCTGTTTCCTGAAACAATTACCTAATCTAACCTATTTATTTCGTGGGAGGAGCGCTAAACTTGTAGGGTCATACAGAGCCTTGAGGAATGGAAGGCATTTAATAAATTTAAGGAAAGCCAGAACAGCCCCAATTCACTGGATGAAGGGCCCTTCACCTGGCTTAACTTACTTCATACAGTATCAGGTGTAGGATCATATATGGTTATATAGTAAGGACAAGTTGTAAGATTACACACCGTGTGCAAACATCTGCGTATCTTCATCCGCAGATGTTTGGCCAACCAGTGACTTGATTAATACACGGACATAATGTGTCCTTGTTATGGCGGTAAATAAGTGTACAGCAGCACGACTGCTTCAGTCCCCGAGTGTTGTACAGCAGCACGACTGCTTCAGTCCCTGAGTGTTGTACAGCAGCACGACTGCTTCAGTCCCTGAGTGTTGTACAAGCAGCACGGACTGCTTCGTCCTGAGTGTTGTACAGCAGCCCGAGGCTTCAGTCCCTGAGTGTTGTACGCAGCACGACTGCCTTCAGTCTGAGTGTTGTACAGCAGCACGACCTGCTTCAGTCCCTGCGTAGTTGTACAGTCAGGCACGACTGCTCAGTCCCTGAGTGTTGTACAGCAGCACGACTGCTTCAGTCCCTGAGTGTTGTACAGCAGCACGACTGCTTCAGTCCCTGAGTGTTGTACAGCAGCACGACTGCTTCAGTCCCCGAGTGTTGTACAGCAGCACGACTGCTTCAGTCCCTGAGTGTTGTACAGCAGCACGACTGCTTCAGTCCCTGAGTGTTGTACAGCAGCACGACTGCTTCAGTCCCTGAGTGTTGTACAGCAGCACGACTGCTTCAGTCCCTGAGTGTTGTACAGCAGCACGAATGCTTCAGTCCCTGAGTGTTGTACAGCAGCACAGGAATGCTTCAGTCCCTGAAGTGTGTACAGCAGCACGACTGTTTCAGTCCCTGGAGTGTGTACAGCGCACGACTGCTTCAGTCCCTGTGTGTTTGTAACAGCAGCAGAACTGCTTCAGTCCTGAGTGGTGTACAGAGCACGACTGCTTCAGTCCTGAGTGTTGTACTATCCCTAGCAGCAGACTGCTTCGTCCCTGAGTGTAGTACAGCAGCACGATGCTTCCGTCCCTGAGTGTTGTACAGCAGCACGAGTGCTTCAGTCCCTGAGTGTTGTACAGCAGACGCCGGCTTAGTCCTGAGTGTTGTACAGCAGCACGACTGCTTCAGTCCTGAGTGTTGATACCAAGCAGCCGACTGCTTCAGTCTGAGTGTTGTCCGCAGCACGATGTTCAGTCCCGAGTGTAGTACAGCAGCACGATGCTTCAGTCCTGAGTGTATGTACAGCAGCACGATGCTTCAGTCCGAGTGTTGATACAAGCAGGGGCACGACTGTTTCAGTCCCTGAGTGTTGTACAGCAGCACGACTGCTTCAGTCCCTGAGTGTTGTACAGCAGCACGACTGCTTCAGTCCCTGAGTGTTGTACAGCAGCACGACTGCTTCAGTCCCTGAGTGTTGTACAGCAGCACGATGCTTCAGTCCCTGGTGTTGTACAGCAGCACGACTGCTTCAGTCCCTGAGTGTTGTACAGCAGCACGACTGCTTCAGTCCCCGAGTGTTGTACAGCAGCACGCCTGCTTCAGGTCTGAGTGTTGTACCGCAGGCACGACTGCTCAGTTCCCTGAGGTTGTACACAGCACGATAGCTTCAGTCCTGACGTGTTGTACAGAGCACGATGCTTCAGTCCCGAGTGTTGTACCGCAGCACGATGCCTCAGTCCCCGAGTGTTGTACAGCAGCACGACTGCTTCAGTCCCCGAGTGTTGTACAGCAGCACGACTGCTTCAGTCCCCGAGTGTTGTACAGCAGCACGACTGCTTCAGTCCCTGAGTGTTGTACAGCAGCACGACTGCTTCAGTCCCTGAGTGTTGTACAGCAGCACGACTGCTTCAGTCCCTGAGTGTTGTACAGCAGCACGACTGCTTCAGTCCCTGAGTGTTGTACAGCAGCACGACTGCTCAGTCCTGAGTGTAGTACAGCAGCACACTGCTGCGTCCCTGTGTGTTGTACAGCAGCACGACTGACTTCAGTCCCTGAGTGTTGTACCAGCAGGCACGACTGCTTTAAGTCCTGAGTGTTGTACAGCAGCACGACTGATCAGTCCCGGTGTTGTAACCAGCACGATGCTTCAGTCCCGGCTGTTGTACAGCAGCACGACCGCTTCAGTCCTGAGTGTTGCTACAGCAGCAGCATGCTTCATCTGATGTTGTAACAGCAGACGAATGCTTCAGCCTGAGTGTTGTACAGCAACACGACTGCTTCAGACCATCAAGACGACGCTGTGTCAACATAGGGACTCATTACCTCCCACTTTAGTATATAATTTCACATTATGTTCATGTACTGTAATGATAAACGGTCACTGTCTGGCGAATATCTACAATGAACCGGATGCTTACACGTATCTGGTTCTTTCAGTTTCAGTGGTGAGGTATACATGATAAGGTAGGTTGGACCAACCTTGTATTATGCTGATTTCAGTGTAGAGTATAAGTAATCACCGAGAGAGAGGAGCTCACGGTATTTTGTTAGTCAACATTATAATGGAAACAGAAAATGGAGTGACAATTAGGACAGGTCTTCCACAAGGAGCACGGTAGCAGGCCTACTGACCCATGCGACGCAGGGTGTTATGTCAACCCTTCGCTAGCCGGGTTGGATTTTGGAAAAATGTAAAGTTTTTTTTAATGGAAATTTAAGCATAACAAGTGGTATATGTGAGAAACAAAGTTTAATAATCACTTTCTTTATCTTAAAGATCAATAGGAGGAAATTATTATTATAATTAAAAAGAAGCGCTAAGCCATAAGGGCTATACAGCGCTGCAGGGTAGGGAAGGAAGCGAGAATATTGGGCGGTAGAAGGTGGGAGGGATGATCAGTAGGTTACAGAAAACAGCGGGGCAGGGGATTGCGGGGGTAGAGGGTAGCAAGAGATTGAGGTAGAAAGGGCTGAAGGTATCAGAGTTTGTGAAGTCAGTTGTCAAAAAGTCAATGAGAGAGTTGGATGAAAAGTGGGTCCATCAGCGAGAAGGGAAAGGTAAAGAGAGAGCAGTGGAGTGAGACGACGACGGAGGTAAAATTCTGCGTGCTCGGGTTTATAAAGTGGGCCAGTCTAATAGAATGTGGCTAACCGATAATGGAACCTGACAATTCTCAGAGAGGAGCAGGGCGCCTCTCCATGAGATAACCATGAGTAAGACGAGTATGGCCAATGCGAAGCGGGAGAGAGTAGTCTACCAACCTCGACACTGGTGACAAGAAGACGGGCCCGTAACCTATAAATCGGTTTAATAGATTGAAGTTTGTTAGAAGCAGGTAGACCAACGTTGTTGCCAATGGTGTGAAGGTGGGTAGCTATTGCAGCAAAATAGTCCATAAATGAAACACCTCTATATGAACTGGTAGGTCATGTACTGCTGACCACGCAGCAGTGACTGCCTGTTCATTGCCCTGTACGTCAACATGACCAGGAAGAGATGCGGTGTAGCCAAAGTTGGATACGGAGGACTAAGGGGTGAGGTGTATCAAATTTCTGTATAGACTGTAAAAAGCACTAAGGGAGTCTGAGACAACCACAAATGATGACAACAGGCATAGATGCAATACGGATAAGTGCTGCAAGAATGGCATACAATTCAGCAGTAAAGATACTAGCCGAAGATAGTAAATGCCCTCGTATGACACTGTCCGGAAACACTCCAGCGAATCCTACGCCATCAGAAGGCTTAAAGCCATCTGTGTACACTGCAATGGCATGAGAATGAGAGTGGAAGTGTTCGAGAAAAAGAGAGCGGGAAGCTACCGTAGACAGTTAGGCTTTCGAGCAAGGGAGTGAGAAAGAACAGACTCGAACAGCTGGAACTTCTCAGGGGGGTAGGGAAAAGTGAGATGCTACATGAACATAGAGAGGTGGTAATTGAAGAGAAGACAAGAGCGAATGTAGGCAAAGAGAGAAGGGACGGAGCAAACGGGCAGCGAACAAATAAAGAATGTCTACTAATATCGGTGACCATTCTATAAATGGAAGGATTGCGGAGATCATGAGAGCGTACATAGTAGCAAAGGCAATGGGCATCACGGCAATTGGATAAGGATGGAACGTTCGCTTCTGCATAGAGGCTCTCAACAGGGAAAGAGCGAAAAGCACCAAGGCATAAACGTAATCCTTGGTGATGAATGGGGTTAAGGCTAGAGACAGTGGCAGGAGAGGCCGCTGAATAGATTTGGTCACCATAATCAAGTTTCGACAAAATGAGGGTGGAATGTAGGCGAAGGAGAGTTCGACGATCAGCTCCCCATGAAAGATGAGCAAGGGTTTCAAGAAGGTTCAGCCGGCTGTGACAAGTTGCCTTCAGAGAGGTAATATGAGGTTTCCAGGATAACCTACGGTCAAAGAGGAGGCCTAGAAACCTGACTGTATCACGTTCAGGGATACAGGGGCCATAGAGGTACAAAGGATGATCGGAGATGACAGAGCATCTAGTGAAAGTAATTTGGTGAGTTTTGGTACTGGAAAATTTAAACCCATGTGTGGTGGCCCAATTGGAAACACGGTCGACCGCATGTTGGAGAGAAACTGTAATGACGTGACAGTCAGCACCCGCACAAGCAATAGCAAAGTCATCAACATAGAGTGATGACCAAATATTGGATGGAAGAACAGAGGCCAAATCATTTATAGCAAGGAGAAAAAGTGTTATGCTCAGAACACATCCCTGGGGGACACCTTCAGCTTGGATAAAGTCCGGGGAGAGCACATTATTAACCCGAACACGGAAATGTCTGTCAGTTAAAAAGTTCTTAAGGAAGGATGGTAGATTGCCTCAAAGGCCTAAGGAGTGGGCTTGGGCCAAAATATTATACCTCCAAGTTGAATCGTATGCCTTCTCAAGGTCAAAAAATATGGCAATAACTGAGTGGTTATTCGCAAAGGCATTACGAACATATGTATCCAAGCATAGTAAGGGGTTTATGGTAGAACGGCCTTTACGAAAGCCATATTGATGAGTGGAGAGACTGTTGTGTGTCTCTAAATACCACACTAAACGTCTATTTACCAGGCATTCCATCACTTTGCAAACTGCACTGGTAAGAGCAATGGGACGATAGTGGGAGGCTTCATGTCCCGTAGTACCTGGTTTGCAGAAAGGAAGAACAATGGCAGATTTCCACAGCTGTGGAAGAAGTCCCTGTGACCAAATAAGATTGAAAAGGCATAATAGGACTACAAGGGCTGACTGATGTAAATGTTGTAGCATACGAATATGAATGTCGTCGGGCCCAGCTGCCGATGATCGGCAAGCTGAGTGTGTTGCCTCCAGTTCCTGAAGTGTAAAAGGCACATTATACTGTTCTTCTTTGAGAGAAGAAAAGTCCAATGGTGCTAACTCTCTGGCAGACTTTGAGGAAAGAAACGAGGGGCATAGATGGAGCCCCAGAGAAAGACGGACCAGATGATTGCCAATTTCATTGGCAACATCTAGTGGGTTTGCTATATCAACACCGGCAACCCACAGAACAGGAGCCGGGTCAGGAGAATATTTACCACTCAGTTTTCGTACTTTTTTCCAGACTGCACTCATAGAGGAAGCAGAGGTGATGGTGGAGACATAATCTCGCCAGTTAGTTTAATATCTTTATTATGCACCCCATACCCATCCTGTGGGCGGTAGTCAAAAGATTACAAAGTATATAATGGGTCCAGGGACTGGACCCCAAAGTTATGATAGCTGAACTAGTTGCAAAGGTAATGAACTCCAGGTAGATCTGTTGACAATCATGGCAAGTTACAAAGGTAATGAATCAGACATAATCTCGCCAGCAAGTGCTTTTAGCGTCACGGATGACACGGCGAGCGATCGCACGCTTCTGCTTAAAATCAAGAAGTCTCTCCGTGGTTCTATTGTACCGGTACCTGCCCCATGCAGCGCGTTTCAAACGTACTGCACGAGCACAAGCAGAAGACCACCAAGGCACGCATTTCTGAGAATGCCTGCCCGAAGTTTGGGGTATAGAATGAGAAGCTGCGTTAAAACGGAGGACGAGAAGAGGTGCAAAACCTCATCAATAGAGGACGAAGAAGGAACCTCACTAAAAACAGTTAGTTGTGAGTTAAGGTTCCAATTTGCCTGATCAAATTGCCAGTGTGGGTTACGAAGAGGTGGTGAATATGAAGGTGAAGTAAGAATGATTGGGAAATGATCGCTGTCTTGTAAATCCGGGAGAACAGACCAGGTGAAGTCTAATGTGGCAGAGGAAGAGCAGACTGAGAGATCGATGCAAGAGAGAGTGTGAGTCCGAGGATCAAAATGGGTGTGAGTACCTGTATTTAAAACATGGAGGGGGTGGGTAGCAAGAAAAGCCTCTAACTGAATGCCACGGGAATCACAGTGAGACCCCCCACAGGAAATGATGGGCATTAAAATCGCCAAGTAACAGAAGTGGTGGCGGTAATGACGAAACAAGAAAGGCAATATCTGGGATAGATAATGCCCGAGAAGGAGAGAGATACAAAGAACAGAGTGTATACCACCAATGCAAGTGGATACGGGCTGCTGTGTAATGCAGCGAAGTACGAACAAATAGCTGATGGTACGGAATATCAGTGCGTAGAAGAAGGGCACTTTCGTTAAAGGTCCCGTCAGGAAAAGGATCTGAAGAATACAATAAATTATAGCCTGAGATAGGATAGATAACGGCAGAGTGTAATTTTGGTTCCTGTAAGCAAATACCAACAGGGTAAAACTGGGAGAGCAACATCTGAAGCTCACCCCGATTACCCCTGAGGCCGCGAATATTCCACTGTAAATAGGACATGATTGGCAACGATAAAGATACCTGAAATCCGCAGGTAAGGGTACCTATGGACTAGAGGGGTTACAAAGGTCTACATGCGGTGGCAGCGGAAAACGTTCAAGTAGCGAAGGAACGGTGCGTTGTGAAGAAAGGAGTTGCGCAGATGGAGAAGAGGAAAGAGAAGGAACAGAGGGTGGATCAGTGTCCATTGATGGTTTGGTCTCTGCAATATATTCAGAGATTACTTCAAGTGTTTCAGAGTTCAGAGACGTCGTATGGGAGACAATATTGGAGATGGAAGGAGGGGGAGTTTGAGTAAAGATCGGAGCTGTAATGGACTGTACTGTTGCTGTTGCTACTGTTGCTAATGTTGCTGTTTCTACTGTTGTTAATGTTGTTGTTGCTACTGTTGTTACTAGTGTTGCTGTTGATGCTGCTGTTGCTACTGTTACTGTTGTTGCTGCTGTTGCTACTGTTGTTAATGTTGCTGCTGGTGTTGCTACTCTTGTTACTGTTGCTGTTCCTGCTACTGTTCTTACTGGCGTTGCTGCTGTTGTTGCTGATGTTGCTACTATTACTGGTGTTGCTGTCGTTGTTGCTGCTGTTGCTACTGTTCTTACTGTTGTTGCTGCTGTTGCTAGTGTTGTTACTGTTGTTGCTGTTGCTGCTGCTGTTGCTACTCTACTTACTGTTGTTGCTGCTGTTCCTAGTGTTGTTACTGTTGTTGCTGCTGTGGCTACTGTTGTTGCTGCTGTTGCTACTGTTGTTACTGTTGTTGCTGCTGTGGCTACTGTTGTTGCTGCTGTGGCTACTGTTGTTGCTGTTGTTGCTACTGTTGTTGCTACTGTTGTTGCTGTTGTTGCTACTGTTGTTACTGTTGCTGTTGTTGCTGCTGTTGCTACTGTTACTGTTGTTGCTACTGTTGCTACTGTTGTTGCTGTTGCTGCCGTTGCTACTGTTGTTACTGTTGTTGCTGCTGCTGTCTTCTCTACACAAACTACTGATGTCAACCTGGTTCATACTGAAGACACCAAACCTGTCATACACGTTGATCCACTCAACTTTCTTACCTTCTACAACCCTACCTACCTACACTCTACCTGCCCCCACACTACATCCTACACTATACCTACCTACACTCTACCTGCCTACACTCTACATCCTACACTCTACCTGCCTACACTCTACATCCTACGCTCTACCTGCCTACACTCTACATCCTACACTCTACCTGCCTACACTCTACATCCTACACTTTACCTGCCTACGCTCTACATCTACACTCTACCTGCCTACACTTTACATCCTACACTCTACCTGCTTACACTCTACCTGCCTACACTCTACATCCTACACTCTACCTGCCTACACTCTACATCCTACACCCTACCTGCCTACACTCTACATCCTACACTCTACCTGCCTACACTCTACCATCCTACACTCTACCTACCTACACTCTACCTGCCTACACTCTATATCCTACACTCTACCTGCCTACACTCTACATCCTACACTCTACCTGCTTACACTCTACCTGCCTACACTCTACATCCTACACTCTACCTGCCTACACTCTATATCCTACACTCTACCTGCCTACACTCTACATCCTACACTCTATCTTGCCTACACTCTACATCCTACACCCTACTGCCTACACTCTACATCCTACACTCTACCTGCCTACACTCTACCAACCTACACTCTACCTACCTACACTCTACCTGCCTACACTCTACATCCTACACTCTACCTGCCTACACTCTACCTGCCTACACTCTACCTACCTACGCTCTACCTTCCTACACTCTACATCCTACACTCTACCTACCTACACTCTACCTGCCTACACTCTACCTGCCTACACTCTACGTCCTACACTCTACCTGCCTACACTCTTCATCCTACACTCTACATCCTACACTCTACCTGCCTACACTCTACATCCTACACTCTACCTGCCTACGCTCTACATCCTACACTCTGCCTGCCTACACTCTTCATCCTACACTTACCTGCCTACACTCTACATCCTACACTCTGCCTGCCTACACTCTACCTACCTACACTCTACCTGCCTACACTCTACATCCTACACTCTACCTGCCTACACTCTACATCCTACACTCCACCTGCCTACACTCTACATCCTACACTCTACCTGCCTACACTCTTCATCCTACACTCTACCTGCCCACACTCTACATCCTACACTCTACCTGCCTACACTCTACATCCTACGTTCTACCTGCCTACACTCTACATCCTACACTCTACCTGCCTACACTCTACATCCTACTACTGCCTCCACTCTACATCCTACTACCTGCCTCCACTCTACATCCTACACTCTACCTGCCTACACTCTACCTGCCTACACTCTACATCCTACACTCTACCTGCCTACGCTCTACATCCTACACTCTACCTACCTACACTCTACATCCTTCACTCTACCTGCTTACACTCTACCTGCCTACACTCTACATCCTACACTCTACCTGCCTACACTCTACATCCTACACTCTACCTGCCTACACTCTACATCCTACACTCTACCTGCCTACACTCTACATCCTACATTCTGCCTGCCTACACTCTACATCCTACACTCTACCTGCCTGCACTCTACATCCTACACTCTACATCCTACACTCTTCATCCTACACTCTATCCTGCCTACGCTCTACATCCTACACTCTACCTGCCTACACTCTACCTGCCTACACTCTACATCTTACACTCTACCTGCTACACTCTTCATCCTACACTCTACCTGCCTACACTCTACATCCTACACTCTACCTGCCTACACTCTACCTACCTACACTCTACCTGCCTACACTCTACATCCTACACTCTACCTGCCTACACTCTACATCCTACACTCTACCTGCCTACACTCTACATCCTACACTCTACCTGCCTAACTCTTCATCCTACACTCTTACCTGCCCACACTCTACATCCTACACTCTACCTGCCTACACTCTACATCCTACACTCTACCTGCCTACACTCTACCTGCCTACACTCTACCTGCCTACACTCTACATCTACGCTCTACCTGCCTACACTCTACATCCTACACTCTACCTGCCTACACTCTACCTGCCTACACTCTACATCCTACACTTTACCTGCCTACGCTCTACATCCTACACTCTACCTGCCTACACTCTACATCCTACACTCTACCTGCCTACACTCTTCATCCTACACTCTGCCTGCCTACACTCTTCATCCTACACTCTACCTGCCTACACTCTACATCCTACACTCTACCTGCCTACACTCTACCTACCTACACTCTACCTGCCTACACTCTACATCCTACACTCTACCTGCCTACACTCTACATCCTACACTCCACCTGCCTACACTCTACATCCTACACTCTACCTGCCTAACTCTTCATCCTACACTCTACCTGCCCACACTCTACATCCTACACTCTACCTGCCTACACTCTACATCTACACTCTACCTGCCTACACTCTACATCCTACACTCTACCTGCCTACACTCTACTGCCTACACTCTAACATCCTACGCTCTACCTGCTACACTCTACATCCTACACTCTACCTGCCTACACTTTACCTGCCTACGCTCTACATCCTACACTCTACCTGCCTACACTCTACATCCTACACTCTACCTGCTTACACTCTACCTGCCTACACTCTACTTTCTACACTCTACCTGCCTACACTCTACCTGCCTACACTCTACATCCTACGCTCTACCTGCCTACACTCTACATCCTACACTCTACCTGCCTACACTCTACCTGCCTACACTCTACATCCTACACTTTACCTGCCTACGCTCTACATCCTACACTCTACCTGCCTACACTCTACATCCTACACTCTACCTTCGTACACTCTACACTCTACCTGCCTACACTCTACATCCTACACTCTACCTGCCTACACTCTACATCCTACACTCTACCTGCCTACACTCTACATCCTACACTCTACCTGCCTACACTCTACATCCTACACTCTTCCTGCCTACACTCTTCATCCTACACTCTACCTTCCCACACTCTACATCCTACACTCTACCTGCCTACACTCTACATCCTACACTCTACCTGCCTACACTTTACATCCTACACTCTACCTGCCTACACTCTTCATCCTACACTCTACCTGCCTACACTCTACATCCTACACTCTACCTGCCTACACTCTACATCCTACACTCTACCTGCCTACACTCTACATCCTACACTCAACCTACCTACACTCTACATCCCACACTCAACCTGCCTACACTCTACATACGTGCTAAAGGAATAACTGGGAAAGTGGGGAGATGGATCTTCAACTTCCTAACAAATCGAACACAAAGAGTAGTGGTCAACAGAGTTAAATCGGAGGCTGCCATAGTGAAGAGCTCTGTTCCACAAGGCACAGTACTCGCCCCCATCTTATTCCTTATCCTCATATCAGACATAAACAGAGATATACACCACAGCACCGTATCATCCTTTGCGGATGATACTAGGATCTGCATGAGGCTGTTATCTGCTGAGGACGCGGTTAACCTTCCAAGAAGATATAAACAAAGTGTTCCAGTGGGCAACGGTAAACAATATGATGTTCAATGAGGACAAATTCCAACTACTCCGTTATGGAAAACTGGAGGAGATAATAACTAGAACAGAGTATACTACTGACTCCGGCCATACAATAGAGCGGAAAAATAATGTAAGGGACCTGGGAGTAGTAATGTCTGAGGATCTCACTTTCAAGGATCACAACAGTGCCCGATCGCACGTGCAAAGAAAATGATAGGATGGATAATGAGAACTTTCAAAACGAGAGATGCCAAGCCCATGATGATCCTTTTCAAATCACTTGTTCTCTCTAGGCTGGAATACTGCTGTACATTAACATCTCCATACAAAGCAGGTGAAATCGCAGATCTAGAGAGTGTACAGAGATCCTTTACTGCACGTATAAGTTCTGTCAAGCACCTTAACTACTGGGAACGCTTGGAAGCACTTGACTTGTACTCGTTGGAACGCAGGAGGGAGAGATATATCATAATCTACACTTGGAAAATCTTGGAAGGAATGGTCCCAAATCTGCACACAGAAATCACTCCCTACGAAAGTAAAAGACTGGGCAGTTAGTTAGTTTAATATGTTTATTATGCACCCCATACCCATCCTGTGGGCGGTAGTCAAAAGATTACAGAGGTACATAATTGGTCCAGGGACTGGACTCCAAAGTTTTGATAGCTGAGCAAGTTACAGAGGTAATGAACTCACAATTTACAAAGGTAATGAACTCACAATTTACAAAGGTAATGAACTCACAATTTACAAAGGTAATGAACTCCAGGTAAGTCTGGTCACAATCATGACAAGTTACAAAGGTATTTACAGATTACAGAGGTACGTAATGGGTCCAGGGACTGGGCCCCCAAAGTTTTGATAGCTGAACTAGGTACAAAGGTAATGCGCTCACAAGTTACAAAGGTAATGAATTCTGTAGAATGGTTACTTACGTTTATACTTCGGCTACAATCATGAACAAATTATAGAGTAATGAGCAATTCACACTTCCACACCCGGTCACAACTGTAATGAGTTATTGGTGCAAATATTGATTGTTGAGTCACACACCACCACACACACACACACACACACAACACACACACACACACACACACACACACACACACACACACACACACACCACACACACACACACACTTTAGTTTAATATCTTTATGCACCCCATACCCATCCTGTGGGCGGTAGTCAAAAGATTACAAAGGTACATAATGGGTCCAGTGACTGGACCCCAAAGTTATGATAGCTGAACTAGTTACAAAGGTAATGAACTCCAGGTAGATCTGGTCACTAATCATGGCAAGTTACAGAGGTAATGAATCAGCTTCACTCCAATACATGGTTACAGTCATGAACAAATTACAAAGTAATGAACCACTGATACGTCCACACCTGGTCACAATTGTAATGAGTTATAATACAAATATTAAGTGGATCATACACCCACACTAGTGCGCGCGCGCACATACACACACGAGGGCGCACGCACGGACATGTGCACACGAGCGTACAAATATATGCATACACACAAGGACGCACACCCACACACACCACCCCCACACACACACACCAAACACCCACACACACACACCTCACACACACCCACACACACCCTCACACACACCCACACACACACAACCCACACACACACACACACACCCACACACGCACACACACACCCACACACGCAAAACACACACACGCACACACACACACACACACACCCTCACACACACCGCACACACACCCTCACACACACCCACACACACGCACACACACACGCACACACACACACACACACCCCACACACACACACACACACACACACACACCCTCACACACACCCACACACACACACACATACACACACACACACACACACACACCAGGAGCTAGGACTCGACCCCTGCAACCACAAATAGGTGAGTACACACACACACACACACACATGACTGGGCAGGCGATGCAAAATGCCGCCAATAAAAAGTAGGGGCGCCATTGGTACACTAAGAGAAAACACCATAAGTGTCCGGGGCCCAAAACTGTTCAACAGCCTCCCATCAAGCATTAGGGGAATTGCCAATAAACCCCTGGCTGCCTTCAAGAGAGAGCTGGACAGATACCTAAAGTCGGTGCCGGATCAGCCGGGCTGTGGCTCGTACGTCGGACTGCGTGCGGCCAGCAGTAACAGCCTAGTTGATCAGGCCCTGATCCATCGGGAGGCCTGGTCGTGGACCGGGCCGCGGGGGCGTTGATCCCCGGAATAACCTCCAGGTAACCTCCAGGTACACTCTACATCCTACACTCCACCTGCCTACACTCTACATCCTACACTCTACCTGCCTACACTCTACATCCTACATTCTACCTGCCTACACTCTACATCCTACACTCTACCTGCTTACACTCTACATCCTACACTCTACCTGCCTACACTCTTCATCCTACACAGTTTGGTACACAAACGCGGATGGAATAACGAATAAACATGAGTGGAACGAAAGAATCAGTGAGAAATCCCCAGCCATCATAGCAGTCACATAAACAAAACTCGCTGAAACAATAACAGACACAATCTTCCCAACGGGATATCGGATCCTTAGGAAAGATAGGAGTAGAGGGGGAGGAGGGGTTGCACTGCTCATAAAACACCGATGGGGATTTGAGGAAATGGAAGGCATGGACATGATTGGAGAAAGAGACTACATTGTAGGTACAATTCAGTCCGGAGAACATAAAGTAGTCATTGGAATGATGTATAACCCACCACAGAACTGCAGGAGGCCAAGAGAGGCGTACGAAGAAAACAATAGGGTGATGGTGGACACACTGGCTGAGGTGGCAAGAAGAGCTCACTCGAGCAGAGCAAAGTTACTGGTAATGGGCGATTTCAACCACAGGGAGATCGACTGGGGAAACCTGGAGCAACATGGGGGTCCCGAAACATGGAGAGCCAAGATGATGGATGTGGTACTTGAAAACCTCATGCATCAACATGTCAAGGACACAACCAGAGAGAGAGAGGGGAGGATGAGCCAGCAAGACTGGATCTTGTGTTCACCCTGAGCAGTTCAGACATTGAGGACATCACTTACGAGAGGCCCCTTGGAGCTAGCGATCACGTGGTTCTGAGTTTTGATTATATAGTAGAGTTACAAGTGGAGAAGGTAGCAGGAACTGAAGGGGACAGGCCAAACTATAAAAGGGGGGACTACACAGGTATGAGAAACTTCCTGCAGGAGGTTCAGTGGGACAGAGAAATGGTAGGAAAATCAGTAAACGAGATGATGGAATATGTGGCAACAAAGTGCAAGGAGGCAGAGGAAAGGTTTGTTCCCAAGGGAAACAGAAATAATATTAAGATCAAAACGAGTCCTTGGTTTACCCGAAGGTGTAGGGAGGCAAAAACTAAGTGCAACAGAGAATGGAAAAGGTACAGGAGGCATAGGACCCAGGAAAACAAGGAGATTAGTAGAAGAGCCAGAAACGAGTATGCACAGATAAGGAGGGAGGCCCAGAGACAGTATGAAAACGACATAGCATCGAAAGTCAAATCTGACCCGAAACTGCTGTATAGCCACATTAGGAGGAAGACAACAGTCAAGGACCAGGTGATAAGGCTGAGGAAAGGTGGAGAACTCACAAGAAACGATCAAGAGGCATGTGAGGAGCTCAACACGAGATTTAAGGAAGTATTTACAGTAGAGACAGGAAGGACTCTGGGGGGACAGACCAGATGGGGACACCAGCAAGGAATACACCAACAAGTGTTGGACGACATACATACAGATGAGGAGGTGAAGAAACTGCTAAGGGACATCGATACCTCAAAGGAAATGGGACCGGACATCTCCCCATGGGTCCTTAGAGAGGGAGCAGATATGTTGTGCGTGCCACTTACCATAATCTTCAACACGTCCCTGGAAACTGGGCAACTACCTGAGGTATGGAAGACGGCAAATGTAGTTCCCATTTTTAAAAAAGGAGACAGAAAAGAGGCACTAAACTATAGACCTGTGTCATTGACGTGTATAGTATGCAAAGTTATGGAGAAGATTATCAGGAGGAGAGTGGTGGAGCACCTGGAACGGAACAAGAGTATAAATGCCAACCAGCACGGATTCATGGAAGGCAAATCCTGTGTCACAAACCTTCTGGAGTTTTATGATAAAATAACAGAAGTAAGACACGAGAGAGAGGGGTGGGTTGATTGCATCTTCTTGGACTGCAAGAAGGCCTTTGACACAGTTCCTCACAAGAGATTAGTGCAGAAGCTAGAGCATAAGGCGCATATAACAGGAAGGGCACTGCAATGGATCAGAGAATACCTGACAGGGAGGCAACAACGAGTCATGTTACGTAATGATATATCACAGTGGGCACCTGTGACGAGCGGGGTCCCACAGGGGTCGGTCCTAGGACCAGTGCTATTTTTGGTATATATGTGAACGACATGATGGAAGGGTTAGACTCAGAAGTGTCCCTGTTTGCAGATGATGTGAAGTTAATGAGGAGAATTAAATCAGATGAGGACCAGGCAGGACTTCAAAGAGACCTGGACAGACTGGACACCTGGTCCAGCAAATGGCTTCTCGAATTTAATCCTGCCAAATGCAAAGTCATGAAGATAGGGGAAGGGCACAGAAGACCACAGACAGAGTATAGGCTAGGTGGCCAAAGACTGCAAACCTCACTCAAGGAGAAAGATCTTGGGGTGAGTATAACACCGAGCATGTCTCCGGAAGCACACATCAATCAGATAACTTCTGCAGCATATTGGCGCCTGGCAAACCTGAGAACAGCATTCCGATTCCTTAGTAAGGAATCGTTCAAGACACTGTACACCGTGTATGTCAGGCCCATACTGGAGTACCTGTTTGGAACCCGCACTTGATAAAGCACGTCAAGAAACTAGAGAAAGTACAAAGGTTTGTGACAAGGTTAGTTCCAGAGTAAAGGGGAATGTCCTATGAAGAAAGATTAAGGAAAATCGGCCTGACGACACTGGAGGACAGGAGGGTCAGGGGAGACATGATAACGACATATAAAATACTGCGTGGAATAGACAAGGTGGACAAAGACAGGATGTTCCAGGGAGGGGACACAGAAACAAGAGGCCACAATTGGAAGTTGAAGACACAAATGAGTCAGAGAGATATTAGAAAGTATTTCTTCAGTCACAGAGTTGTCAGGCAGTGGAATAGCCTAGAAAATGACGTAGTGGAGGCAGGAACCATACACAGTTTTAAGACGAGGTTTGATAAAGCTCATGGAGCAGGGAGAGAGAGGGCCCAGTAGCAACCGGTGAAGAGGCGGGCCAGGAGCTAAGACTCGACCCCTGCAACCACAAATAGGTGAGTACAAATAGGTGAGTACTCTACCTGCCCACACTCTACATCCTACGCTCTACCTGCCTACACTCTACATCCTACACTCCGCCTGCCTACACTCTACATCCTACACTCTACCTGCCTACACTTAGCATCCTATAATCTACCTGCCTACACTCTACATCCTACACTCTACCTGCCTACACTCTACATCCTACACTCTACCTGCCTACATTCTACATCCTACACTCTACCTGCCTACACTCTACATCATACACTCTACCTGCCTACACTCTACATCCTACACTCTACATCCTACACTCTACCTGCCTACGCTCTACATCCTACACTCTACCTGCCTGCACTCTACATCCTACAGTCAACCTACCTACACTCTACATCCTACACTCAACCTGCCTACACTCTACATCCTACACACTACCTCCCTACACTCTACATCCTACACTCTATCTGCCTACACTCTACATCCTACTCTCTACCTGCCTACACTCTACCTGCCTACACTCTACATCCTACACTCTACCTGCCTACACTCTACCTGCCTACACTCTAGCTGCCTACACTCTACATACTACACTCTACATCCTACACTCTACCTGCCTACACCTTACCTGCCTACACCCTACATCCTACACTCTACATCCTACACTCTACATCCTAACACTCTACCCGCCTACACTCTACATCCTACACTCTACATTCTACACTGCATGATACCTACATCCTACACTACATCCTACACTGCATCCTACACTTTACATCCTACACTCTACATACTAAACTGCATCCTACACTCTACATCCTACACTGCATCCTACTCTACATCCTACACTCTACATCCTACACTGCATCCTACACTCTACATCCTACACTCTACATCCTACACTGCATCCTACACTTTACATCCTACACTCTACCCACCTACACTCTACATCCTACACTCTACATCCTACACTCTACATCCTACACTCTACATCCTACACTCTACATTCTACACTGCATGTTACTCTACATCCTACAATACATCCTACACTGCATCCTACACTGCATCCTACACTTTACATCCTACACTCTACATACTACACTGCATCCTACACTCTACATCCTACACTGCATCCTACACTCTACATCCTACACTCTGCATTTTACACTACATCTTACCACTGCAACCTACACTCTACATCCTACACTGCATCCTACACTCTACATCCAACATTCTACATCCTACACTCTACATCCTACACTCTACATCCTACACTCTACATCCTACACTGCATACTACACTACATCTTACACTGCATCTTACACTCTACATCCTACACTGCATCCTACACTCTACATCCTACACTCTACATCCTACGCTCTACCTGCCTACGCTCTACATCCTACACTCTACCTGCCTACACTCTACATCCTACACTCAACCTACCTACACTCTACATCCTACACTCAACCTGCCTACACTCTACATCCTGCACACTACCTGCCTACACTCTACATCCTACACTCTATCTGCCTACTACTCTACCTGCCTACTCTCTACCTGCCTACACTCTACCTGCCTACACTCTACATCCAACACTCTACCTGCCTACACTCTAGCTGCCTACACTCTAGCTGCCTACACTCTACATCCTACACTCTACATCCTACACTCTACCCGCCTACACTCTACATCCTACACTCTACATCCTACAATCTACATTCTACACTGCATGATACTCTACATCCTACACTACATCCTACACTGCATCCTACACTTTACATCCTACACTCTACATACTAAACTGCATCCTACACTCTACATCCTACACTGCATCCTACTCTACATCCTACACTCTACATCCTACACTGCATCCTACACTCTACATCCTACACTCTACATCCTAACACTGCATCCTACACTTTATATCCTACACTCTACCCGCCTACACTCTATATCCTACACTCTACCCACCTACACTCTACATCCTACACTCTACATCCTACACTCTACATTCTACACTGCATGTTACTCTACATCCTACAATACATCCTACACTGCATCCTACACTGCATCCTACACTTTACATCCTACACTCTACATACTACACTGCATCCTACACTCTACATCCTACACTGCATCCTACTCTACATCCTACACTGCATCCTACACTCTACATCCTACACTCTGCATTTTACACTACATCTTACACTGCAACCTACACTCTACATCCTACAACTGCATCCTACACTCTACATCCTACATTCTACATCTACACTCTACATCCTACACTCTAACATCCTACACTCTACATCCTACACTGCATACTACACACTCTACATCCTACACTCTACATCCTACACTGCATCCTACACTCTACATCCTACACTCTACATCCTACGCTCTACCTGCCTATGCTCTACATCCTACACTCTACCTGCCTACACTCTACATCCTACACTCAACCTACCTACACTCTACATCCTACACTCAACCTGCCTACACTCTACACCCTGCACACTACCTGCCTACACTCTACATCCTACACTCTTCTCTGCCTACTCTCTACCTGCCTACTCTCTACCTGCCTACACTCTACCTGCCTACACTCTACATCCAACACTCTACCTGCCTACACTCCTACCTGCCTACACTCTAGCTGCCTACACTCTAGCTGCCTACACTCTACATCCTACACTCTACATCCTACACTCTACATCCTACACTCTACATCCTACACTCTACATCCTACACTCTACCCGCCTACACTCTACATCCTACACTCTACATCCTACAATCTACATTCTCTACACTGCATGATACTCTACATCCCTACACTACATCCTACACTGCATCCTACACTTTACATCCTACACTCTACATACTAAACTGCATTCTACACTCTACATCCTACACTGCATCCTACTCTACATCCTACACTCTACATCCTACACTGCATCCTACACTCTACATCCTACACTCTACATCCTACACTGCATCTACACTTTACATCCTACACTCTACATCCTACACTCTACCGCCGCCTAACACTTACATCCTACACTCTACATCCTACACTCTACATTCTACACTGCATGTTACTCTACATCCTACACTACATCCTACACTGCATCCTACACTTTACATCCTACACTCTACATGCTACACTGCATCCTACACTCTACATCCTACACTGCATCCTACTCTACATCCTACACTCTAAATCCTACACTGCATCCTACACTCTACATCCTACTCTGCATCCTACACTTTACGTCCTACACTCTACATCCTACACTCTACATCCTACACTGCATCCTACACTACTTACACTGCAACCTACACTCTACATCCTACACTGCATCCTACACTCTACATCCTACACTCTACATCCTACACTCTACATCCTACACTCTACATCCTACACTGCATCCTACACTACATCTTACATCTTACACTGCATCCTACACTCTACATCCTACACACTACATCCTACACTGTATCCTACACTACATCTTACACTGCATCCTACACTCTACATCCTACACTCTGCATCCTACACTGCATTCTACACTACATCCTACACTCTACATCCTACACTGCATCCTACTCTACATACACTGCATCCTACACTCATCCTACACTCTACATCCTACACTGCATCCTACTCTACATCATACACTGCATCCTACACTCATCCTACACTCTACATCCTACACTCATCCTACACTCTACATCCTACACTGCATTCTACCTTCTTCATCCAACACTCTACATTGAACACACTGCATCCTACACTCTGTATCCTACACTCTACATCCTACACTGCATCCTACACTCTGCATCCTACACTCTACATCCTACATTGCATCCTACACTCTACATCCTACACTCTATATCCAACACTGCATCTAACACTACATTGTACACTCTACATCCTACACTGCATCCTACACTCTACATCCAGCACTCTACATCCGACACTCTACATCCTACACTTTACATTCTACACTCTACATCCTACACTCTACATCCTACACTCTACATCCCACACTCTACAAACCTACACCTACATCCTACACTCTACAACCTACGCCTACAAACCTACACTCTACATCCTACACTCTACATCCCACACTCTACACCTACACTCTACATCCCACACTCTACATCCTACACTCTACATCCTACACTCTACACCCTAAAACTCTTCATCCCACACTCTACATCCTACACTCTACATCCTACACTCTACCCTCCCACACTCTACCATCCTACACTCTACATCCCACACTCTACATCCTACACTCTACATCCTACACTCACATCCCACACTCTTTCATCCTACACTCTACACCCTAACACTCTTCATCCCACACTCTACATCCTACACTCTACATCCTACACTCTACATCCCACACTCTACATCCAAAACTCTTCATCCCACACTCTACATCCTACACTCTACATCCTACCCCTCTACAAACCTACACTCAACTCCCCACACTCTAACATCCTACACTCTACATCCTACACTCTACTTCCCACACTCTAAAATCCTACACTCTACATCCTACACTCTACATCCTACACCAAAAATCTTACACTCTACATCCCACACTCTACATCCCACACTCACATCCTACACACTCTACATCCCTACACTCTACATCCTACCTCTACATCTTACACTCTACATCCTACACCTACATCCCACACTCTACATCCTACACTCTACATCCCCCACGTCTACATCCCACACTCTACATCCACACTCTACATCCCGCACCTACATCCCACACTCAAAATCCCACACTCTACATCCCACACTCTACATCCCGCACTCTACATCCCACACTCTACAAACCTACACTCTACATCCCACACTCTACATCCTACACTCTACATCCCACACTCTAAAATCCCACACTCTACATCCCACACTCTACATCCTACACTCTACATCCCACACTCTACATCCCACACTCTACATCCCACACTCTACATCCTACACTCTACATCCCACACTCTACATCCTACACTCTACATCCCACACTCTACATCCTACACTCTACATCCCCACTCCTACATCCTACACTCTACATCCCACACTCAAAATCCTACACTCTACATCCCACACTCTACATCTTACACTCACATCCCACACTCTACATCCCACACCTACAAACCCACACTCTAAAATCCTACACTCTACATCCCCCACTCTACAATCCCCACTCTACACCTACACCCCTACATCCTACACTCTACATCCTACACTCTACATCCTAACACTCTACACCCCACACCTTCATACCACACTCTACATCCTACACTCTACATCCTACACTCTACATCCCACACTCTACATCCTACACTCTACATCCCACACTCTACATCTTACCACCAAAATCCTACACTCTACATCCTACACTCACAACCCAACTCTACATCCCACACTCTAACATCCTACACTCTGCATCCCACACTCTACAAACCCACACTCTACATCCTACACTCTACATCCCACACTCTACATCCTACACTCTACATCCTACACTCTACATCCTACACTCTACATCCCACACTCTACATCCTACACTCTACATCCTACACTCTACATCCTACACTCTACATCCTACACTGTACACCCTCTCCTGGCTTACATCCCCCATATATTATTGTCCACAGATCCTTTATTACTAGTACACAGCTGTCGTCTCACATCGATTTTAGTAATGACACAATGAGATCCGGGGGTCGATCCCCGGTACGGGTGGAAACATTAAGAAGTGTTTCCTTAAGACACCTGCTGTCAAGATAAGATAAGATAAGATAAGATTTCGTTCGGATTTTTAATCCCCGGAGGGTTAGCCACCCAGGATAACCCAAGAAAGTCAGTGCGTCATCGAGGACTGTCTAACTTATTTCCTTTGGGGTCCTTAATCTTGTCCCCCAGGATGCGACCCACACCAGTCGACTAACACCCAGGTACCTATTTGCTGCTAGGTGAACAGGACAACAGGTGTAAGGAAACGTGTCGAAATGTTCCCACCCGCCGGGAATCGAACCCGGGCCCTCCGTGTGTGAAGCGGGAGCTTTAGCCACCAGGCCACCGGGCCACCTGGCACCTAGCAGCAGAATAGGTACCTGGGTGTTAGTCGACTGGTGTCGGTCGCATCCCGGGAGAAAATTGTCCTAATTTTCCCGAAATGCTGAGCTTAACAAGGGATTTTCTATATAGTAGTATGTCATTGATGTCAGCTAGGACTGTATACCTTGTATATGTACCCAACACTATATTCCTTATACTCAGCTTCCGGTTTGTACTCTTCATTATACTGCAGCCCGTGTCTATATGAACCAGTGGGCACACAGTGTGTTCTATGTATCTTTCCCCTCCATGCCCATTATCTATCCCTGGCATCTAGTTTCTGATTTCTTCTTTACTTCACTCCTTTGATTAAGCGATTTTAATGTTCACTATTTTCTCTAGGGAAGATCTGACTGTGACTTTTGGTGACCAGGTAGAGGCTTTTCTCACTTCTCTTCTCCATGTCACAAACACCAGTAAGATAAGATAAGATTTGTTCGAATTTTTAATCTGGGGAAAAGTTAGCTAGCCAGGATAACCCAAGATAGTGTGTCATTGAGGACTGTTTGTCTTACTCTCATTGTGGTCCTTCAATCTTGTTCTCCAGGATGCCACCCACACCTGTCCACTAACACCCAGGTACCTACTTACTGCTAGGTGAACAGGGACAGCAGGTGTAAGGAAACACGCCCAACATTTCCACCCATGCCGGAGATTGAACCACGGACACTCAGTGTGTGGGCGAGGGTGTACCAACCGAGCCAACAGGATAGTATGATTCTCTTATTTGTACTCTTTCCTGTGTAGATCTCTCTATATGCTCCTCTGTGGTCCTGGACTTAGATTTATCTCTCGTACCTGATCTTAATGACGTTGGTTATTTCCCCTCTTCTTATTATCTCTCATTCTTACACTGGACTTCCTCATGGGTCTTGTTGGCACTGAGTGTTTTAAATATGCCATACCTCTTACTCCTGTTCCTCCTGCTTTATCCTCTTCAAACGAGTTGTTGCAACATTTTACCACCTTTTCTCTTGCTGCAACATCGACTGTAACTCTCTCCTTCCAGGTAAATATTGGAAATGTGTTGTTCTCTGGTAGTCTTGTGACTGCTTATGCTGTGTATCTGAAACAGGCTGTGTGGGGCTGCTACCTTTACAACAGAACTAAGGACCAGTTTCTATCTTTGGAAGAGGCGAGACCAAGTGCCCGTCGTGTTATGCAGGCAACAGAACATCTTGTTGGTGAGCTATGTGTCCACTGTCACTGCTGATACTTCTATGTGTGCAGTCTGCAACAAGGTGCTGCAGCTGAGTGGCAAACACTCTCGCGACCATTGCTCTGAAATGCTCTTGGAAATAAATCACTTTGTCTGACTTTTTTGGGTTATCCTAAGTTCTCTACATACATGCTGCTATGTATCTATGTAACTGTATTTGTGTATACCTGAATAAACCTACTTAACTATGGGCTTTCTGCATGCACAGCTAAATATCACCTTTGTACAAACATTATTTCATGCTGAAATAAATTATTATTATTATTATTATTATTATTATTATTATTAGTTGGTGGCAATGGCGTTGCAGACCCTGTTGAGGTTGCCACAACAATTGTCCATTACCTTGTTAATGTATCCCAGGGGCTACATCTCTTCCCATCATTTCTTTCTTCCAGACCCCAGGATCGTCGTCTCTTGATGCTGCTCCTCACACCGAGGAACCGTATAATGTGCCCTTCATGCTCTGAGAACTCGTGCAACACTATCCATGTGTCAAATGACAACAGTTGGTTTTAGTGACACTCACATCCCTGTACCTCAACATTTACACTCCACGGCACTCGTCGTCATCTTACATTTGTCATTTTTTTTATTTGTCCTAAGATATTCTTCCTCTTCAATGGAAAGGTCACCGTTGTCTTGCCCTTTCGTAAGTCAGGTACTTTAAGCCATGACACCTCTTACTGCAAGCCCATTGCTCTTACTAGTGCAATTTTTAAATTTCTGGAACACTTGTTAACAAACATATAAATGGGCTTTAGGCATGTACACTCGATTGTTATACTCCTTATACAAACATGTATCATGCTGAAAAAACTTCTTATTCTTATTCTAGTATGATACTTGGCAATCTTGAATTCTTTTTCCAATCAATATGGTTTTTATAAAGGCTGTTCTACCATTGACCCCTTAATCCGTTTTATAAATACATCCACTATGTCTTCGTTTATAACCAATAGGTTATCGGTCTTTTTTCAATCTTGAAAAAGCTTAGCTCAAGCTCATTCCTTAGATCTTTAAGGCAATTCGCACCTTTCTCTAACGATTTCTTATCGGAGAGGCACCTGTGTCTGGGTGTGGCGTCCGGCGATTATGTTACATTTTATTCTACGTTCATCACACAACCTTGTGGCATCCCATCTCGACCAGTGAACTGGTAAGTCAGTGTAACAGTTATGGAGCCCAACTGCTGCACTTATTTTCCAGTTCAATCCAATTATATGGAAGTCGCCAACCTCAGCCAAGGTGACGTCACTCCGGCCACCTGGCTGAATGGCAGACTTCAGCACACTGGACGTTATCATTCATGCTTTGGGTGGCTCTTGATTGCATCATTATTATTACTCTGATGTCTGTATACATAAACACTGTAGTGCAAATATTGGTGACGTAATATATGGGTAAAGAAATCTATCTCTGCTGTTTACGGTGCCCTGCTGATTGATTTATTTTCTGACTTAGTTACAACTAGGTGTTACAGGCCATTAGACTACCACCTGTGTTCTTGATACCAGGATAAGTAACACCACTTTCCCTGACTTTGTCTAGGTTGAAGGCGTACCTCAAGGCTGTGTTCTTAGCACCACCCTCTTCCTGCTCGCCATGAAAGTTTGGTTATCTATGTCATCAATTTTGTTATTGCTTGTGCAAATGCTGACTATCTCCTTGTGGCATCCACTCTCCAGTTTGCTATTGATCATGTTTCCAGCTGGGCCACCTCTTACAGGTTTTTAAGTTTTCTGTTGCTACAATACACTAGACTAACTTTCTCAAGATGCCCTATTATCCCTCATACCATTTTATATCTGTATGGTTATTATTATAAACCTATAAGGGCCATACAGCATATACGTGTATGGTTCTGATATCCCTAAACAAGATATGGTCGAATTTCTCGGTCTTCTGATCTATTACTGAATGTCCAGGAAGCCTCATAATACCTCCCTGAAAGCTGTGCTTGTTACATTATTATTATAATAAAAAAGAAGCGCTAAACCACAAGGGCTATACAGCGCTGCTGTGCTTGTTACAACCACTTGAACCCCCTTAAAACTGGAACCCATCTTTCATGGGGAGACGACAAACTGAGCTAACCCTTCATTCAGCTCTTATCTAAACTGGACTACAGTGACTACCTGTATTCTTCAGCCTTCCCTGCTACTAAAGTTGATCCCATTCGTCATGGGGTTGTTTCTTAGGACTTTTCACTCTTCACCAGTCAAGAACCTATGTACAGAGGTGAATACGCTGTCTTTACATCTTTACAAGATCGACGCAGTATCCATTGTCTCCATTATTTTATCTACTACCATGACCCTTTTAAATGTAGAATGCATTGCCAAATGACCCTTGAGAGTTTAGCACTTAGTTTTGATTATAAAAATAATACATATAAAACTAAAATACTAGGGCTACTTCTTTAATCGTCGCCTGTTTATTATGCCCCTTTCCTCTACATATTCGCACTCTAATGGCTTCCCTTAATTTATCTCCCTTTTACTGTCACCCTGCATCTTACTTTTCTCTTGCTCTTTCGGAAGTTCTGATGATTCATGCTTGCTCCACTCTACTTCCATGTGCAAAAGATCTGTTACTTCCTACAACTTTATGCTCACTCTTTCTTGATCGCTTCTAATCTTTTTCATGTGCTATTGTAGTTTGCAGATACAAAATATCCTAATGGTGTCTGGTATGCAGCTGTTTTTCTTGAAATAATAATTAAGGTCATTCACTATAATTGTGGTTTCTTCAGTCCAATACAGAGAAGAATGGTGGAAGATGAGAAGTTTGAGGTAATCAGTTCCTCAGCTTGGAGTCGATGTGTTCAGTCCATCAGTCTTGAGAAAAATACAGCATATGCTCGGAGATGTGGCTTATATATTGCAGTCAGGTGAGTAGAAGTAGGCGGCAGCAGAACCACTGAACAAATCCACTAGTGTAAGTAGGTCATCCCCGTAGGTTAGGCAAGTGTAGAATTCCCAAGACGTTGCATCTGTCAGACACTGCAACATCTTGGGATCTTGATACAGGAAATTCTTCTAGGCTTGCCTAACCTACAAGCATGACCAGCTACCACTAGTGGATTTGTCCATTGATGACTGCCTCTTGCTTCTACTCACCTGACTGCAGTATATAAGCCACTTTTCCTAGAATATGCTGTACTTTTCTCAAGATTGATGGACTGGACACATCGACTCCAGGCTGAGGGACTGACTGCCTCAAACTTCTCCTCATCGTCCACCATTCTTTTCTATTGAACTGAAAACAATCACTGGCTGGTGAACCATTTCCTCAATAAAGATTCCCAAATATTGCAAAAGTGTCTCATTCTTCATACACATTGTGTTGTCTGCCTTGTCCTTCATAGTTGTTTGGACTCCCACAGTGCATTACAAGCTATCCAGAAAGAACTAAAAGGCACAATACCAAGACTGGATTAATAACCTACACATAAGAGAAAGGAGCTTACGTCTTTGGTAAACGGTCCAGGTTGGACCGAAACGGCGTCGTAAGCTCCTCTCTCCTATGTGTGGGTTATTTGTGTAAGCTATCAAGAAATTTAACTCATCCCATTACTCTCCGTACAGAACTTTGATTATGTTGCATTTCACGTAAAATCAATGAAGTTGTATTATGCTGGATCTCTGGACATGGTGTTCAAGGCAGTGAACAAGCAGACTCGGTTGGTGAGCTATTCTTGATCTGATTTTGTAGTGCTCTTTCAACAACTGGACACGTGCACCTCACTCAGCTATCACATGGAGAAATGACTGGCATTGTAAGAACTGTCCAACATATCTTAATAGATTATCCTGTCTATCAGAGGGCATGTAAAATACACTCCCTAACATCTACACTGAAAGTCCTACCTCTGATACAGACTGACTTTTAATGGAAACCAACCTATTGTGCCAAATTTCAATTCAATTTTGCTCTTGCACTAATCCCCAATTTTGCACACCCCTACCTCCCACTCACTCCTAACGTTTACACATTCTTTTGAACATTCCTCCCTGCAGTTCGTGTTCATGTAGGTTTGCCAAGATGGGTCCTGGCCCGGGTCTTCTCCATGTGGTGAGCCAGCAGTAGCTCCCAAAGTTTGTACAGGTGATGTAAGTCTTGCAGTGCTGTATGATCCTTATGGGTTTAACACTCAGATTATATACCTCTCTATTGTAATAATGTAAAATAATGAATACGTACTTTGAATTTACCACTCCATAACCTATGTCTAGTTTTAAGTAGTGTGTAAGCATTAGGATTAGTCTGCCCAAAATGCTCAGGCATGCTAGTGACTTTCTTGCCAGAAGTGTATTGACATTACAAATCAGTTTACCCTCCAACTGCAGCACCTATCAGGGCTGAGAGATTGATTATCTCGTCTCGCCACTAGATGACGAAACTTCATAATAAAGATCCCTGACATTGCACGTCTTGTTCACAACACTGTGGTGAATAAGACAAACAGACACTTGAAAAACAATAGGTCACAGTATACATGTATGAAGTATGCCTGATAAAGGATTAAAGAAAGCTGAAGTAATGCTATGAAAATCTGCTCAGAATGCTACATTCAGTCACACAAATCTTGAAAAGAAATTGCGCACTGGATCTGAAAAAGTTCAGTGCACCAAATAATTGTTTTTGTAATACCTATTTGGCTCTGACAACATATTTTGCCTAGTACAGTAAAAAGGTTAAAGAACTTATAAATGAAACTATAGATGGATATATTACAATTGTTATTAAGTCATTCCATTTCATAATACACAGATTTTAAACTTCAAAACACTTCACACTTTACAGTCTGCGTAGTTTCATTAAAAATAATTAATTTGACTGCCTAGTTACTGGGCACAATATACAGGGAATAAAAATAACTTTTAAAAACTTGACATGATTGTTTTTCAATAGAAACTGAAGTTCTGTTATACAATTTTTCTAAGCCTTTATCAAATTCAATAAAAAAATTAGAGCAAGACCTTTACTATCAACAAAGAGAGTAGTTGCAGAGGTATGAGGATAGTGTGCGAGTTTCTTCCTACAATAACAATACTCACACCAGTGTCTCTGTGTTGATCACCCTACTATCACATCAAACTTGGAGCTGCTAGATTAAAAAAGTGACACTAACTTTATTCCCCATCCCCACCTGTCTCATCATTCTCATCCGCATCACTTTTCTCCCTTCACTTGAGAGGGTTCTCAATGGTCATCTAAGCAACAGTGCTTAGATGACCATGTATATCTCATCCACAGATTCCTCAACACTAGTGTTGAGGAATCTGTGGATGAGACATACAGATTCCTCAACACTAATCTTGAAGAATCTGTGGATGAAAAAATGTATGAGTATAGACCATGGGGTTCAATGTCCCCATAACCCAGTCCTTGACCAGGTCTCCCCTGAGGAATAGTTAATGAGTGTTGCAGCAAAGAGAAGGCCGGTGACAGTGGAAATGTCATATTGAGATCAATGTGTATGTAGTGTGAATATTATGCAGACTAAAAGTGAAAAAATTAGTTAAGGAATAAGGATAATTCAAAAAAGTGGAAATGGTGATGATTTGGTTTAGTCATTTAGTATGGCAAGAGCGAGACAGGTAGATTAATGGTTAAAACATTCAACAGGCATGTCTGATTGTGTTAGAGAAGAGTTTGCTATGGACTGATAGAAAAATTGTATTATATTGCACTAAAAATTTTGAATTTTTTTATCAAATCTAACTTGATAATGTTGCCCAATGTTTCTAAAATTTGAATATAAATTAGTCGTCTAACTTTAATTATAATTATTTACAACCAATAAAATACAGACATCTTGCAAGATGAAACATGCTGAATAAATCAGCAAGTTCGAGACTTGAAGTTTGACACTATATCTATCTGTATAGATATGTATACAAAGATTTATTTACTTTCATGTGCGTGTGTGTACATATCAAATGTTTGCAGTGAAGGATATAAGTGGTTAGTACCTTGATAAGGAAAAGAATAGGAAAGGAGAGTGATGTGGATAATGATTTAAATGTATGAAGTAGGTGTTAAGTTTTTGAAAGCTGTAGAGTTTTTATGAGAATAGTGAGCTCGGGTTATGGTATGTAGAAGTGAAGAAAAGTATTTTTCAGTAAAAGTGGACAGAGTTGATTGACGTCACTGTGGTTATTTAATGTCTTTAGTGAATGGGATTGCATTATACGTGAATGGTATGCATGGTCTTAAGAGATACTGAGTCTGATACAGTTAGATATCTTATAGTTGATCTTTGATAATTATATAATGTTTTGGGAAATTTCAGTAGTTATTAACATTTTCTTCCCCTAATGACTCCAGCAATAATTGCAGTATCCTGTACTGCCCATTTATAACCACAAACATCTGCTGCACACACTAGCACTGCATTTGTCAATCCACATAACACTGCCCCCTAATCACTTCTCTCATCACTCAAGAATCTTTCTTCCAACAGTTTCTCATACCTCTAACTAATCATCATATTCTTTAATATTTTCAATTTCACTTATCTTCTACCTTCTGACACCATTTTCCTTGTATGCCACCTTTCTCTTCCTCTAGCTACTGCTAAATACTGATCAGACACTCAAGTCACTCCTCTAAATGCATGTATTTTCATGCACTTATATGCAGCACTTTGTTTTGTTTGAAATGTATACTGCTTATTATAAAACTTCTGTTAAACCCAACTCAATTAGATTTTCCAATGCCATTCTGCCTCTGGCACTCCAAAAAATTTTCTTACTATGCCCTCTACAAGTCTCCCCTGACAGTATTAAGGTCTTCCATAACAACTGTTCTCTCTTTTGGCTCCAAATTTCCTAAACATTCACTTAATATCTTTCAGAATATTTTTTCTCTATACAAACATAACACTTATTATAACTCACTTTTTGCATACCATATTTATTTTACACCAAACAATCCTTGTAATCAATTTTCTTAACATCCATGCTAATGTACATACATCTAAGTAAACTCAAGACTACCTATCTTCAAAACTTAAATCTTTTTCTTCTTGGTATATGTATAAAGAGAGATAATATAACCCGCCTCTTGTGTGCTGCATTCCCATCACCTCTTATGACACATGGTTATAGGGCAATGATTGCAACAACCATCTGTGAAAAAAAAAAAAAAAAATACAGAAATAAGTACTATCAAGAAACACTGGAAAAAATAATTGGAAGGTTTTTGAAAGTTCTCAACCAAGTGGTTTAACTAACTGGCACTCTCATTATAGTTGTGGGACTAGTGTCTAGTAGTCCTTACACACATTGTAATCTCCACCACATTGTGAAATGCCAGTTCACAGTCTTTTTCTGTTTTCAAGATTTTATTATAACAGTCTGGTAAAAGATAAGAAAATGTAGTTCTCTGCATGTGATAGCATAATTATTTAAACGTGAGGTTTCCTGGTAGATGGACCGAGAGTCACTGTCCCGCTGAATAACCCCCCCTTCCCCATCCACCTTCATTAAAATCATGCCCTCAGACTTTTTCTTGTTTTCCAGATACCAGTAGCTGGCACTAAAGCACTCCATACTAGAATAAATGTTGGCATCAGAAAAGTCACACAAGAGATGTTAGCCAATACATGTATATAGAATGAGCTGGAGTATCACTTAGCAGTGTTACGAGACATAAGAGGTGAACATGGTAAGCTTCCTTATGTTAGACAACCATGAAGCTGTATGAAAACTATTAGTCCAGCTATCATTTGCAGTAAACTGAATTTTCATATCTGCTACCATTCTGTTGTAATATATATATGGTATATACATACACAACACGTCTGACATACATAACTCTGTTCAGCGAGTTATATACACAAACACTCAACACGCATATTAATATTTAACTCAATAGTGATCTTGCAGAATGTACCTGAATTATTCCATCACTGAACTTAAAATATTCATCAGTAATTTCATAATCTTAAAGGAATATGAAATTGCTAGAGAAGTAACACTCTTCTATTTACAGCCATAACACAGTAATAATAATAATAATAATAAAAAAAAAAAAAAAAAAAAAAAAAAAAAAAAAAAAAAAAACGTGTATCAGTTTCTATTTGTCACAGGATAATTTATATCTGGAGATGCCTTCTTATGTTGCATGAGGCTTGCTTGCTTTTAAGTATCACTTTTCCACAACTTAATAGTTTTATCATTCTCAAGTGCTCCAGATGCGATGATGTTTTGTGTTGGATGACATGCTGTGCATAATACAACATCTGTAAAAACAACAGCATTAAATATTAAAATGGAAAATAAATCTTGACAGCTGATAAATTAGCTAAAACAGTTGGTGTTATGACTGGTTCAAAATGCTTTTGAGTTTGGTATAGCGTACAAGATGCAATCAAGCCGCTCTACAGAGTGGATGAGAAATGTAAGAGACCTGGGAGCAAGCATTTTGAATTCCTATTTTCACAAAAAACAGAGGATTTACTCTATATCTTGGATAATATATAACCAGGAAAAATTATTTATGGCTTACAGCATCCCAATAATTGAATCAGACCTATACAATAATACATAAAACAGACTGGGGGTTGTAGGAAGGCCTTACCTGTCCTCCAAAATATCGACAAAAATCAAATATTTCCGCTACTTTGAGTTCAATTTCAAGTTCCTTCCAAAATAATTTCTGTTTCAGCAATATGTCTTCCATTCTATCAAATGATACCAAGAAACAGCCAATAAAACCATAAAAGCCATCTGAGAAAACACCACAAATTGCTATTTTAAACCACACATACGGCCATAGTTTTGTTTTTCCCATCATACACCACGTTGGGCAGGATTTTTCTTTTATATGGTGCACACTCACTGCACAGACCCATTCTCTCATATCTAGGCCAAAATTTAATGCTCACAGCTTATCTGAATGAGCTGAGCTCATGATGTAGAACTACATGAGGGCCAAGATCTTTTTTTATTAGTGGGTTTATGGTAAACCTAAAATTTTAGAAATTGATCTACTGTATTTTAATTAAGACATCTAGAAAGGGAAGTATATTGTCTCACTCTCTTTTCTTCGATGGTGAACCGTATAGAAGATTCAACAGAATTACCTCAATCTCTTTCAATATACAGTGGACCCCCCCATAACGATTACCTCCGAATGCGACCAATTATGTAAGTGTATTTATGTAAGTGCGTTTGTACGTGTATGTTTGGGGGTCTGAAATGGACTAATCTACTTCACAATATTCCTTATGGGAACAAATTCAGTCAGTACTGGCACCTGAACATACTTCTGGAGTGAAAAAATATTGTTAACCGGGGGTCCACTGTATGTGTAAAAAGTATCCTCTCTATGAGTTAACAAAGTTCAACTCTGAATGAAACAGTCCCATTAACAGCTTGCTCTGCATACTAAAAGGTGGAAACAGTGAATATCTTAATTAGGACACAAAAGATATGCAGGAATGAATATATTAAGTAAGATCTTGGTTTTGATAATATAATACTGAAGTGGTGTTTCCATTGATGTCTTAAGTTGTTACAAAATTCGTAACTTACTCATTCACTTGCTTGAATCAGCAAGATACATGTGCAACACATAGGTATCTTTATTGAGAGGTGTTTTTCTCACCAAGGACTTTATCAGTCTCATCTCAACACGAGAATGGACCCATTTATAAAGTATAGCCAGTGAAAGTAGTAGTGAAGCAGCAGTAGTGTATGTGGTTACATGTGGGTTGGGCCCACTAGTGAAGTAAGTCAGGACCACAACTGGCTCCACTACTAGAATGACCACTAGCTTCCTTGTAGGAAAATAAATGTCTCTACAACTTGATTGTTAATGTAGTAATCCACCTAGTGGGCCTGACCTACTTCCACTATTGAGTCCCAGCCACATGTGACCACATCATACAGTGGTACCCTGAGTTTCGTACAGCCCCCAAATCGAACAATTATGCGAGTGTATTATTGTAAGTGTATTTTTGGGGGTCTGAAACAGACTAATCTAATTTACATTATTCCTTATGGGAACAAATTCATTCGGTAACGGCACTCGAACAGCCTTCTGGAACGAATTATGGCTGAAACTTGGGGTACCACTGTATACTGCTGGACTACTACTATCCTCCTATTGGCTCCACCATAAAAACCCATTTTCATGTCTCTGAAAGCTCCTGATGGACAAAGCATCTCTCAGTAAAGATACCCAGGTGCTGCACATATGCATGTCTTATTCTTTAACTTGTATTACATACCTATGACCTAAAGAATCATTTGACTGCTAACTACTGCTGCTTAGTCTGCCCTCCCTTCTATCTATGGTACTGGGTCTTGTTTATTGTAAATGGATTCAAGTCTTTTGTTGAGCTCACCACAAACTTCACAATCATCTCCTGTGACTGCATTCCCTTCTTTCTTGATATGATTTTTCACCGATTTTTTTTTCATTCAGCATGCCCATGATGTAATTTTGGGTCTGTGTTTTCTTTGGCTGCTTTGCATTTTTCAGCCTGCAGCTTGTTCTTCATGCACGACAATACTAATTTCTAGTTCTACTGCTAGCTTTCCCTGGTCTCTGGCAGATAGTTCTGAACTTTTTTCTCCACTCTCTTCTGTTCCTAGTTTAAGGTCCCTTACACTGTGAGCTGAGTCAAGGGTTGTCGTAGTGCTACTAAACTACTGTACTTCCCAGTGGTCAGGTCCAAGTCTGTCCATTGGTTCTTTATGCTTCTGGCTGAAAAATTTCAGATTCTCCTGGGTAGACTACCTTTTGATTTTGGAGTTCCACAATACTTATGCCAAAAAAGCCTCATTATTTAAAAGCCACCTCATATACATCGGTCTGATTTTCCATCCACTTTTCTGCTTTTTTACTTATACTGTACATACATCAAGTAGCAGAATGTCAACAAAGATTGCTTGTTTTCAGGGAAACTTCATATTAATTTTTTTCTATATTCACCTGAATGGTGATGAAAATACAGTCCTGGCTAGCTGTTTTTTCATCTACTCTTAATTGTGTCATGTCTTGAACTCTTGAACACGTTGCCTTGGATCATTCTGTATTATTGAGAAACAAAGCCTGGCTGCAAGAGTTGAGTTTTTGTCTTGCTACTGGCAGACCAAAGAACAAGCTTGTACTGTTACTTGTAGTGAACACTCCACACAGGTTTAGTGCATCATATAACAATAACAACCTACATTGTGGAGCTAAGTACATTACAGCATTAAGTATCCTGCTCCTCACTTTTGGATCAGTATATGGTATCCCAATTTACATTACCAGGCTTGAAATTACCTATTATCACAGCAATGGTTGGGTTGGCTGACTTTACAATGTTTTTTGTTAGATTAAATTTATCATAGCTGCATTGTGTCATATTTCTGGCTGGGGATTATAACTGACAATAGGAAGGATTTTGCAACTTTCACTAGCATTTAAGTCATGTACTCCCAGCAGATTTTTCAGAAATGCATCACTACACTGATCAAATGTAAATACGTAATACATATATAAAAAATATAATAATTACCTGAGTGTCCTTCTAATTTTTGAACAATTTCTTTGGTTTGAAGATTCCAGATGTAAATAAAATTGTCTTCAGATCCTGATACAATCCACTGAAAAGTGAAGAAAACCACCATTAACAGCCTGCATAAGTTGAACATTAAATATTATATACTAGATACAGTCTAAGAGGAGTGAATAATAAAGTTGTGCTATATCTATATATATTTGTGTTTGGTATTACTAAATTTAAAAAGAGAAACTTTTGTTTTCCTTTTTGGGCCACCCTGCCTAGGTGGGATACAGCCAGTTTGTTGAAAGAAGATGATTTGTGTTTGGTGTTGTACTCACTCTGGGAACTCCATTGCCTTCAATAACTGGTTGTAGCCACAATATTTACATGGTTTAAAGGTTTAAACATGCAACAAAGTGAACTTAACACTTGTTAAATATTTCCCTAGGCTTTTATTTTGCAGTGAGAAACAAACATGACAAATGCATGAGGTGATGCGAGTCGAATTTTAATTACCATGCGTAAACAGCAGGCATGTGTGTGTGTTAGATAGGAGAGAATGGAGACAAATGGTTTTGGGGACCTCAAGAGCTGCTGGAGTGTCAGCAGGGTAATACTTTGTGAAGGGATTCAGGGAAACCAGTTAGCCAAACTTGAGTCCTGGAGGTGGGAAGTACAATGCCTGCACTTTAAAGGATATTTATTGTTTAGAGTGACATCTAAACTGTAGTCTCTGTGTGCCTCTGGCAAGACAGTTATAGTGTAAATGATGGTGAAAGTATTTCCTTTTTGGGTCACCCTGCCTAGGTGGAAGATGGTCAGTGTGTTAAAAAAAATGCAAACAGGAGAGAAGAAAAATAAAAGACCAAAGCATTTAGCAAAATCAAATGGGAAAACAGTTGATTAGGGAAGTGTAGCACATATTCAAGTGGTGGTGGTGTGTAGCTGAAATAAGGGAGTACACTTGTAGCATATAATCAAGTGGTGGTAATGTCTAGGAAGTTAGGAAGCACACTTGTAGCACATCATTAACCATATTTCACTGTCATGACCCCCAAAATTAAAAATATTGACTGTGTACCAATTAAAAAAATTGAAATGGTAGAGAAACTTTTTCTGGTGGTAATGACACTAAAAATACAAAATCTGATGGCAAACTTACGGAAATTATATAGGTGCAAATTTTGTGGTCTAAGTACAATTTATGTATTGGTGATTTTGCCCAACTTTGAGTCCTATTTTAAGCCAATTGCAATGCTCAAACTGATCCAATACCTAGCTATTTTCTTACAATACTTTCCGATCTATTGACTAAGCACAAGAAGTCCCTAATTTGGCCAGTTGTGGACAAAATTATATAAAAAAAAAAAAAAAAAAAAAAAAATAGTGATGGTGTTTTCAAAACGAATCTAAAATAAACTCTGTAAACGTTTCTACCATTACACACAAAAAAAGTAAGGTTTTTACCCTGTTTTTTTTTGAAAAATTAAACATAACCAAGAATGACTCGTCACGGTTTAGGGTGTCCCAATAACTGAAGATCTTGTAAGCTTCTCCTCTCCTATGTGTGGGTTATTTGTGTATACTTCCACTACTTCAAGCTACTTTCCTTCTGAAACTGGCAGAAGGGAAGTAGCTACTATGTCTTCTATTCTATCAAATGATAACAAGAAAGGGAAAATTAAAATATAAAAACTACCCTAGAACACACCTCAAAGTCACAATTTTAAACCAAACACAAGGTCAGAGATTTATTTTTCCCATCATGCACTGCATGAGGCAAGATTTTTTTTTATGATGTGCAAGCCCGCCACAAAAACCCACTCTCATGTCTAGGTCAATATTTATTACTCAGTATATCTGAGGGAGTTGCATCCAAAACACACATCTACCTGAGTGACACTGGTGTCAATGATGTAGACCTTTGTGGGAGACAGTGCAAAGGTTAAAGAGTGTTGGTATCAAGCCAAAGCAAGGAAGTACACTTGTAGTACATCAAGTGGTGGTGGTGTCTAGCCAAAGGAAGTACACTTGTGGTTTCTAGTCATAGTAAGGAAGTACACTAGGGAGGTGCTAATCTATACTGTTTATCCTGAAGCACTTTCCATGGGTCACTGGCCAAATGCTTTACCAAAATAAACATCTCCCTCAGAGGTCACATGATCTTCCACCCAATGTGGTTCCTGCTCCTAAACAACCAATCTATGCTTGACCTACAAAGACCTCAATAGAGACAAGTCAGTTACTGAAAAGATTAGTGATTAGAACCATGCAATTTCATCATCTGAAGTAAAGAAAATCCACCCAAATCTGCTCAAATATAAGTTGGAGAGGATCACATCCCACATGCTACAGTATCACCTCCCGATTCCCTTGAGGCACAGTTGTAAAACCTTAGTTATCAAAGGCCATGACAACCAAGAGGCTGGATTTGTGTGATAAATACAAACACTGAGGTTCAGAGAAGTGGAGAAAGGTGATGTTTAGTGATGAAGCTAACTTCAGGTGCATCCAAGGTATGTCAGGGTGAGTTTGTCACCCTTATGGTAGCAACAAGCGAAATCCCAAGTATGCCTGTAAGATGCTTCTGGGGGTCAACCCCCCACCTCCCTGGTGGTCCAGTCCCAGACCAGGCCTCCGGGGGAATCAAGACCTGGTCAACCAGGATGTTACTACTGGCCTCACATAGTCAAATGTACAAACCACAGCCTGGTTGGTCAGTCACTGATCTGATGAACTTGTCCAGTTCCCCCTTTGAAGACAGCAAGGGATTTGTAGGTAATTCCTCTTATCCACAGCGGGAGAGCACTGAAGAGTCAGGAACTCCAGAACTGGAGAAAAGTGTTAAACACTCAGACAATATGGTGTGGTGTACTTTCAGTGCTGTAAAGGGAAGAGCAGGACTGTTCTCCCTTCCTTAAAACAAAATGAATGGGATGCAGTATACTGAGGTACTAGAGGACCATCTGAAATTGTCATTTGATATTCATGGCTGTGAGTTTTTCAGCAAACATAATGCGGACTGTCACACATCCAATATAGTTAAAGAGTCGTTCAGTGATAACAATATTAATGTTTGATAGGTCTGGTAATAACCCAGACTTAAATCCAAGATAAAATGCATGACAAGATGAAGAACAACCTAAAGTGACAAGATGCCTGATCTGTGCCAAAACTGAAAAGGAGCTCATGAAGATGTGAGTCATTATGGATGCTGCTTATTTTTTTATCTTTAGTAGACTCCATGTGCAGCACATATAAGTCAAAAAAAGGTCAGATTATATAACTTGTACAGCACTTTTGTTGACAGTCAAAGCTAAATTTTTGTATAAAACAGAGTAATGAGCAAAGTTTTTTTTTTAACTGACACTGTACTTCCCTCACTCACATTCTCCCACCTACACCAAACCACACCAGTGAGGGGTAGAGGGGCAGAGAATATGTAGTGTTGTGCTAGATGCAATGAAAGACAATGAAAGAGGGAATGACAGAAGAGGAAGGAATGGGAGTAGAGGAAAAGATTGGAGAAAAGAAAGGAATGGGAGAAGAGGAAAAGATTGGAGAAAAGGAAGGAATGGGAGTAGAGGAAAGTATAGGAGGAAAGGAACAGAAGGAAAGGAAGAGAAGAGGAAGGAATAGAAGAGGAGGAAAGAAAGAGAAGAGGAAGGAATAGAAGAGGAGGAAAGGAAGAGAAGAGGAAGGAATTGGAGAAGTAACCTATCTTAGGCAAGTAGAGTGCTTTTATTTCATTGTTAAACAATAAAATTAGATTTGCTATAATCTTACATTACCCATCACTATTATTCCACATCTAATTCATTTTTAAGAATGAAGTTAAAACCAGTGTATTCACCTAAGATGAGGATGTATAGGATAACAAGCTGCAAGCTGGGCAACCCCCTGTACAGTAATGTAATCAATTGCAGTTTAAAATACACACAGCATTTTGGTCTGAAAAAGTCAAGCTACAGAGTCCAAAATAACAATGATGCTCTAAAACCTCAAGATACACAATAAAAATATACTTAGTAACAATAATTTAACCTGGTTTTTTGAAAGGAGGTACAGTGGAACCTGGGTTTTCGTATGCCCTAGTCTGTATGTAAAAACTAGTTATTCTCTACGAAATGTATTTTTTATTAATATTTCCCATAAGAAATAATGTAAATTCAATTAATCCATTCCAGACACCCAAAAATATTAACAAAAAATACATTTTATAAAGAATAACTATAGTTTTACATACAGACTAGGCCTCACAAAAACCGAGGTTCTACTGTAATGTTATACAGAATATTAGGTAGGAAATATTGCAACATACCACAAATTATAAATATTTTAATCTATATATTTGTGTGTTTTCCATTCTTTATAAGCTCTTGAGATGGAGGATTATTAGCTAAGATCTATGACTTACATTGTACTGACTGTTCTTATGGGTTGTATGTGAGAGTGAATATGACCCTTGAGAGTTGCTTTCAGCGACTCCTCTTGGAGGTTTGCTGGCTACCCACCGACAACGAGTAGTTGACACCAGTCAACCTTCCAACATGAGCTCAACTGAAATAGATTTGAAGCAGGCCACTATGTGTTGGCAGCATTTTGGCTTGCATGTTCTCAAACCTCAAGGGTTGAGTCTTCAAAATTAAAAATCTTTTTTATATGGCTGAGCTATTTGTGCCACCTTGAACGAGCAAGTGGAACCCTATGACTCACTTGTAGAATAAGTCATGGGTAGTGGGGTCTGGGTTATGTCTTTGCTTCCAATGACACTTCACATCAAATTTTAAGATTAATCCGACTTCTGTCTGGTTTTACGTGATAAAGTAAGTTTCAACACCAAAATAAAAACGAAAGTCATAAGTTAAAAATAACATGTCAAAAAAGACTTGCTCCTTAATGCAACAGATTTAATAAATACTTTACTCAAAGGGAGATTTATATACTGTAAAAGAAAAAGTCGCCCTATATGATACAAGGCTAGTCATTTTTTTTTTTAACAAGTCGGCCATCTCCCACTGAGGCAGGGTGACCCAAAAAGAAAGAAAATCCCCAAAAAGAAAATACTTTCATCATCATTCAACACTTTCACCTCACTCACACACAATCACTGTTTTTGCAGAGGTGCTCAGAACACAACAGTTTAGAAGCATATACATATAAAGATACACAACCTATCCCTCCAAACTGCTAATATCCCGAAACCCCTCCTTTAGAGTGCAGGCATTGTACTTCCCATTTCCAGGACTCAAGTCCGGTTATATAAAAATAACCGGTTTCCCTGAATCCCTTCACTAAATATTACCCTGCTCACACTCCAACAGGTTATCAGGTCCCAAATACCATTCGTTTCCATTCACTCCTATCGAACATGCTCATGTACGCCTGCTGGAAGTCCAAGCTCCTCACCCACAAAACCTCCTTTACCCCTTCCTTCCAACCTTTTCGAGGATGACCCCTACCCTGCCTTCCTTCCCCTACAGATTTAAATGCTCTCTATGTCATTCTACTTTGATCCATTCTCTCTAAATGTATAGCTGTATAGCCCTTGTGGCTTAGCGCTTCTTTTTGATTATAATAATAATCTAAATGACCAAACCATCTCAACAACCCCTCTTCTGCCCTCTGACTAATACTTTTATTAACTCCACACCTTTTCCTAATTTCCACACTCCGAATTTTCTGCATAATATTTACACCACACATTGCCCTTAGACAGGACATCTCCAATGCCTCCAACCGCCTCCTCACTGCTGCATTCACAACCCAAGCTTCATACCCATATAAGTGTTGGTACTACTATACTTTCATACATTCCCTTCTTTGTCTCCATAGATAAAGTATTTTGTCTCCACATATACCTCAATGCACCACTCGCCTTTTTTCCCTCATCAATTCTATGATTAACCTCATCCTTCATAAATCCATCCGCCGACACGTCAACTCTCAAGCATCTGAAAACATTCACTTCTTCCATATTCCTCCTCCCCAATTTTTCTTTAAATCATTTGATACCCTCATCAACTTACTCTTTTCTATGTTCACTTTCAACTTTCTACCTTTACACACACTCCCAAACTCATCCACTAACCTTCGCAATTTTTCTTTAGAATCTCCCATAAACACAGTATCATCAGCAAAAAGCAACTGTGTCAATTCCTATTTTGTATTTGATTCCCCATAATTTATTCCCACCCTCTCTCCCCAACACCCTAGTAAAAGAGGTAAATTCTTTTACAACCCCATCTATAAATATATTAAACAGCCATAGTGACATTACACATCCCTGTCTAAGACCTAGTTTTACCGGGAAGTAGTCTCCCTCTCTTCTACACACCCTAACCTGAGCCTCACTATCCCCATAAAAACTCTACAGCATTTAGTAACTTACCACCTATTCCACTTGCTGAACCCAGTTATCACAATTTAATAAATAAAAATACTAAAAGTATTGGTACTGATATTGACCTACAACTGAGTACAGTGGACCCCCGCATAACGATGGCATCGCATAGCGATTTTTCCGCATAACGATTACTTTTATCGCAAAATTTTTGCCCCGCATACCGATTAAAAACCCGCATACCGATTTTCGTCCGAGACGCGTCCAATGTGCCCTCACATGTGCCGGCCGTCCCATTGTTTACCAGCCAGCCTCCGCGGTAACATCCAAGCATACACTCGGAATATTTCGTATTATTACAGTGTTTTCGGTGGTGTTTCTGGAAAATAAGTGACCATGGGCCCCAAGAAAGCTTCTAGTGCCAACCCTGTGGTAAAAAGGGTGAGAATTAGTATGGAAATTAAGAAAGATTTTGAGGGTTTGGGCTAACCCTGAGAAGCCTATGCCAGTTGTGGAATCCATTGTGCCTACTTCAAAGATTAAGGAAATGTGTGCAGAGTGGTTTGAACTGCAAACCTTTATAGATGAAAATCACCCTGACACAGCTGTTGCAAGCCGTGCTTGTGACTATTTCAATGACAATGTTATGGCCCATTTTAGGAAAGTCTGAAGAAACGGGAGGTACAGAGCTCTATGGACAGATTTGTTGTGCGACAGAGGTCCAGTGACTCTGAAGCTGGTCCTAGTGGCATTAAAAGAAGAAGGGAAGTAACCCCAGAAAAGGACTTGCTACCTCAAGTCCTAATGGAAGGGGATTCCCCTTCTAAAACAGTAAGAAGATAATGCTCTCCCTTCCTCCCATCCCATCAATCATCACCAGATCTTCAATAAAAGTAAGTGTCATGTAATTGTGCATGCCTTTTTCAGTTTGTGTGTATTAAAATTAACATTTCATGTGGTAAAAAAAATTTTTTTTCATACTTTTGGGCGTCTTGCACGGATTAATTTTATTTCCATTATTTCTTATGGGGAAAATCAATTCGCATAACGATTATTTCGCATAACGATGAGCCCTCTTGCACGGATTAAAATCGTTAACCGGGGGTCCACTGTACTGGTATTGGTAAAACTTTTGGCATCGCTACGTCCTTAATTAGGAAAGTTTGAGTATGTGCCAATATTTAGTGCAACAGCTCAACTGTGGACAAATGACAATAGACAGCATATGTATGATAATATTTTCAAACAGAAAAACAAAGTACAGTGGAACCTTGAGTTACGAACTTAATTCATTCCAAATTTGTCCCCACAAGGAATAATGTAAATTAACATTAGTCCATTTCAGGTCCCCAAAAATGCACTTACAAAAATACATTCACGTGAGTGTTCGAGTTGGGAGCGGTTCAAAACTTGAGGTACCACTGTGATCATAGGAGTCAATTGAAAGAGGGACTGAAAAAAAAGAGTATGTATTCTATGAAAGACAAAGCTCTCTATTAAAATATACTGAAGAGACCTGGCAAACAACAATAAATGGAACATTGTGCCTTCCCGTGACATGAAAGATCAAGGGCGTGTGTCCTGTGACCTATGTAGAGCTGCAGCAGAGTACTCTTAAATGGTGATATACCTAATTCTGAGAGTTTTCCTCATCATATGGCATAACCTGGGGCCGGACTTATCTGTTGTTTACCCGTTCAACCAGGATGTTGCTGTCTGTGGCCCATTGGCCCACATATCCAACACAGCCTGGTTGATTTAGCACTGGGAGGTAGTGAGATGGGAGAGAGAATTACGAAGCAGGAAGATGAAGACAAAGGTGACTTATAAAGTTCTGAGCGAGTGAATTAAAGGACTGTACATAACAAAAACAAAAGAATTTATAGAAACTGTGACTATTGTGTAGGTAAGTATGCAACAAAGATTGAGGCAGTGGGTACTCCAGTGATTCAGTAAGTAAGGGGTAGCAGAAGCAGAGGAATAAAAGTTTGTCTTCAAAATTTAGTTTACACAAAACAAGGGCAAGTAACCCAAGACAACAACAGCAAAAATTCTATCTACTAAAATACATTACTTTCAGGGATTCCATGTGATGTTTCCACAACAAACTGCAATCAGAAAGAGCTCAGGAATTTGAATTTGGTAAGCCATAAGTGGGGAACAACAGAGGAATAGTAGGAAATGATGACTGCTAAAAAGTTACGGGAAAGCCACAGGATGAACTTCGGAGAGAGAACTAAAAATTACATGACACACTTCGAAATAGATGAACTGCCAAAAGTGTGCTGTAATGAGATGGTCACAGAGTTATTTTACTTGGCAAATATTCAAGTGTGAGATCTTGAGACAGGTCTCCTGTTTCTGTCTGCAAAAAGAGAACTCTAGACTCTATGGAGACGACTTGGTAATTTTTTCCCATGGAAATTGACCTTTAACCAGAAGTTATGGGGAGGAGGGGGGGGTGTAGGCCTTTATAAGCTCAGGGAAAACAGTCAAGAGGGAGACTTGGTAAGGAGTTTTGGTTGGGCATATAGCTGAGAAATCTGAGTGAGGACTTGACCAGCCTCTATTAGGGACAGAGCTGAGGCTCTGTGTGAGGTCTTCTGAGAGTGATGTACTGAAGACTTTATTTTATACTGCTTGTGAATATTTAGTTTTGTCCACTAATTGTAACCCCCTATCTCAATTATCTTCCACATTACCCAGTTATCTCAGTATCAGATTTCTTTCTCTTTGACCAAGCATTTTACTGTAATAAGTATTAATACATTATAGTGTGAAATATAGTATTAAAAGATATAAGTGTTGAAGCATGGCAACCTGTGTACAAACATACAAATTAATATGGGATACAGACAGGGAAGACAAGGATAGGTGCTTTACCAGGAATACAACAAGACTGAATAACCCATGGGGGTCTCTGGTATGGAAGTGGGATGAGGTGAACAGTGACAACTGAGGCGAACTTCACACAGAAGTTCAAAAATAGATGTGACAGGGCTCCACTGCATCACCGGTGCTCAGAACAGTTGGGACCAGCAGCTGGAACTCAACCATCAAATTCAGATAGGTAATGAACATAATTTGAACTGATTATGTATAAGAACTGGTAACACTCATTGTTTGTTAGCATGACTGGTCTTCTCTACTAAAAGTTATACACCGAACAAATACAACTAGATAAATAAAAACACTTACCTTACCACCAGTTACCGAAAAATTAGCAAAGATGCAATATTTTTCATTTTTGTGGCCTGTATATGTCTTAAGGCATTTTCCTTTACTGTAATCCCACAGCTTTAAGGTGTTGTCAAGTGTGGCAGCTAAAATGTATTTCCCATTAGGAGAGAACTTAACGAAGGAAACTGGAGGATTATCATCATCGATCAGTGTTTTGAGACACTGCCCAGAAGTCGTGTCCCAGATTCGACTGAAAAAAATAACAACAATTAGTATCAATACTGCTAGTAGTAGTAGTATTTATTACTGCTAGTCATTAAAGCATATCACTGCCAATAATTGGTACTTATCACTACTAATATTTAGTAATCATCACTGGTAACAATTAGAAAACATCACTGCAAAACTTAGTACTTATTATTACTGCTATTTCTCAAAGTACAAGATGACACCCTTCAGTGAAAGATGTATCAATAATCAGCTAATGTGTGTGTGTGGTTCTTCATCATAACTGTGACTGGTTTAGAATTTTTCTAGCCTGGCATAGGGCCAGGTAATGATATTTACTAACTAAACCTTCATATAACTTTTTTTTTTATTTTTTATTAGCACACTGGCCGATTCCCACCAAGGCAGGGTGGCCCGAAAAAGAAAAACTTTCACCATCATTCACTCCATCACTGTCTTGCCAGAAGGGTGCTTTACACTACAATTTTTAAACTGCAAAATTAACACCCCTCCTTCAGAATGCAGGCACTGTACTTCCTATCTCCAGGACTCAAGTCCGGCCTGCTGGTTTCCCTGAATCCCTTCATAAATGTTACTTTGCTCACACTCCAACAGCACATCAAGTATTAAAAATCATTTGTTTCCATTCACTCCTATCAAACACGCTCACGCATGCCCGCTGGAAGTCCAAGCCCCTCGCACACAAAACCTCCTTTACCCCTTCCCTCCAACCTTTCCTAGGCTGACCCCTACCCCGCCTTCCTTCCACTACAGACTGATACACTCTTGAAGTCATTCTATTTCGCTACATTCTCTCTACATGTCCGAACCACCTCAACAACCCTTCCTCAGCCCTCTGGACAACAGTTTTGGCAATCCCGCACCTCCTCCTAACTTCAAAACTACGAATTCTCTGCATTTTCTTCACACTACACATTGCCCTCAGACATGACATCTCCACTGCCTCCAGCCTTCTCCTCGCTGCAACACTCATCACCCATGATTCACACCCATATAAGAGTGTTGGTAAAACTATACTCTCATACATTCTCCTCTTTGCCTCCAAGAACAAAGTTCTTTGTCTCCACAGACTCCTAAGTGCACCGCTCACCCTTTTACCCTCATCAATTCTATGATTCACATCACCTTTCATAGACCCATCCACTGACACGTCCACTCCCAAATACCTGAATACATTCACCTCCTCCATACTCTCTCCCTCCAATCTGATATCCAATCTTTCATTGCCTAATCTTTTTGTTATCCTCATAACCTTACTCTTTCCTGTATTAACTTTTAATTTTCTTCTTTTACATACCCTACCAAATTCATCCACCAACTTCTGCAACTTCTCTTCAGAATCTCCCAAGAGCACAGTGTCATCAGCAAAGAGCAACTGTGACAACTCCCACTTTATGTGTGATTCTTTATCTTTTAACTCCACGCCTCTTGCCAAGACCCTCGCATTTACTTCTCTTACAACCCCATCTATAAATATATTAAACCACGGTGACATCACACATCCTTGTCTAAGGCCTACTTTTACTGGGAAATAATCTCCCTCTTTCCTACATACTCTAACTTGAGCCTCACTATCCTCGTAAGAACTCTTCACTGCTTTCAGTAACCTACCTCCTATACCATACACCTGCAACATCTGCCACATTGCCCTCTTATCCACCCTGTCATACGCCTTTTCCAAATCCATAAATGCCACAAAAACCTCTTTAGCCTTATCTATATACTGTTCACTTATATGTTTCACTGTAAACACCTGGTCCACACACCCCCTACCTTTCCTAAAGCCTCCTTGTTCATCTGCTATCCTATTCTCCGTCTTACTCTTAATTCTTTCAATAATAACTCTACCATACACTTTACCAGGTATACTCAACAGACTTATCCCCCTATAATTTTTGCACTTTCATTTGTCCCCTTTGCCTTTATACAAAGGAACTATGCATGCTCTCTGTCAATCCCTAGGTACTTTACCCTCTTCCATACATTTATTAAATAATAGCACCAACCACTCCAAAACTATATCCCCACCTGCTTTTAACATTTCTATCTTTATCCCATCAATCCCAGCTGCCTTACCCCCTTTCATTTTACCTACTGCCTTACGAACTTTCCCCACACCCACAACTGGCTCTTCCTCACTCCTACAAGATGTTATTCCTCCTTGCCCTATGCATGAAATCACAGCTTCCCTATCTTCATCAACATTTAACAATTCCTCAAAATATTCCCTCCATCTTCCCAATACCTCTAACTCTCCATTTAATAACTCTCCTCTCCTATTTTTAAATGACAAATCCATTTGTTCTCTAGGCTTCCTTAACTTGTTAATCTCACTCCAAAACTTTTTCTTATTTTCAACAAAATTTGTTGATAACATCTCACCCACTCTCTCAATTGTTCTCTTTTTACATTGCTTCACCACTCTCTTAACCTCTCTCTTTTTCTCTATATACTCTTCCCTCCTTGCATCACTTCTACTTTGTAAAAACTTCTCATATGCTAACTTTTTCTCCCTTACTACTCTCTTTACATCATCATTCCACCAATCGCTCCTCTTCCCTCCCACACCCACTTTCCTGTAGCCACAAACTTCTGCTGAACACTCTAACACTACATTTTTAAACCTACCCCATACCTCTTCGACCCCATTGCCTATGCTCTCGTTAGCCCATCTATCCTCCAATAGCTGTTTATATCTTACCCTAACTGCCTCCTCTTTTAGTTTATAAACCTTCACCTCTCTCTTCCTTGATGCTTCTATTCTCCTTGTATCCCATCTACCTTTAACTCTCACTGTAGCTACAACTAAAAAGTGATCTGATATATCTGTGCCCCCCTCTATAAACATGTACATCCTGAAGTCTACTCAACAGTCTTATCTACCACTACATAATCCAACAAACTACTGTCATTTTGCCCTACATCATATCTTGTATACTTATTCATCCTCTTTTTCTTAAAATATGTATTACCTATAACTAAACCCCTTTCTATACAAAGTTCAATCAAAGGGCTCCCATTATCATTTACACCTGGCACCCCAAACTTACCTACTACACCCTCTCTGAAAGTTTCTCCTACTTTAGCATTTAGGTCCCCTACCACAATTACTCTTACTTGGTTCAAAGGCTCCTATACTTTCACTTAAGATCTCCCAAAATCTCTCTCTCTCCTCTACATTCCTCTCTTCTCCAGGTGCATACACGCTTATTATGACCCACTTTTCGCATACAACCTTTAATCCATATAATCCTTGAATTTACACATTCATATTCTCTTTTCTCCTTCCATAACTGATCCTTCAACATTATTGCTACCCCTTCCTTAGCCCTAACTCTCTCAGATGCTCCAGATTTAATCCCATTTATTTCCCCCCACCGAAACTCCCCTACCCCTTTCAGCTTTGTTTCGCTTAGGGCCAGGACATCCAAATTCTTTTCATTCATAACATCAGCAATCATCTGTTTCTTGTCATCTGCACTACATCCACGCACATTTAAGCATCCCAGTTTTATCAAGTTTCTCTTCTTCTCTTTTTTAGTAAATGTTACAGGAGAAGGGGTTACTAGCCCATTTCTCCCGGCATTTTAGTCGCCTCATACGACACACATGGCTTACGGAGGAAAGATTCTTTTCCACTTCCCCATGGACAACAGAAGAAATAAAGAAGAACAAGAGCTATTTAGAAAAATTAGAAAAATCTAGATGTATGTATATATATATATGCATGTGCGTGTCTGTGAAGTGTGACCAAAGTGTAAGTAGGAGTAGCAAGATATCCCTGTTATCTAGCGTGTTTATGGGACAGAAAAACAGACCAGCAATCCTACCATCGTGTAAAACAGTTACAGGTTTCTGTTTCACAGTCATCTGGCAGGACGGTAGTACTTCCCTGGGTCGTTGCTGTCTACCAACCTACTACCTATAATAACTTTGTTATACATTACAAATTAAAAGCAGTATAATTCAAATCACACATCACTTATAATATACTATTTTATTGCTGTACTTAATCAAGCTCCAATGTAATAATTTTGTTATTAGTTGAATAATAAAATTCCATGGAAGAACTGTAACTGACAACATTAGTTTTTTGAGAGGATATGAGGTATCTTTTTGTAGCATAATATGAAAACCATTCAAGACCAATGGTGGGCAACGGTGGTCATGTTAAAAAACAAAAAAGTAAGTTAGACAAACTGGCATTAAAAACATTGTAGAGTTTTTTGAAATACCACAAGAATTTCTATGTTAATAATGAGGATAATGACATCATTCAGCCAAGAGTAAACTGAAAGTTAATAGAGAAATGGTTAGGGTTAGACAGAAGAGGGCCTCACTTATTTAGCAGGTTAGGTTACGGGCTACTGCTGTAAAGTGAAACAGCCTTTATTCACTTTCAAATGCATCTAAAAACCTGATAACATGATTACACTATCATATATTATGTGTCTCTTAACATAATGATAAATGAATCACCTATCACAAAACTCACAGAGGGAAAATTCCCAGGAATCCACCTTGATAATAGACTCAAATTTCAAAAAAAATATACAAAAAATTCCCCCCAAAATTTCCAAGACCGTAGGCACACTATCGACGATACGGTACTATGTTCCACAGTCAGCCCTCCTGGCCCTATATCACTCACTTATTTACCCCTATCTCACCTATGGAATTTGTGCATGGGGCTCAACAACAATAAACCATCTCAGACCACTAATCACCCAACAAAAGGCTGCAGTCAGAATGATAACAAATTCCCACTACAGACAGCACACTCCACCAATATTCAAAACTCTAAACCTACTCACAATACAAAACATCCATACTTATTACTGCACCTACTACATACATAGAACACTTAACTCTGACATAAACCCTCCCCTCAAACTTCTCCTTACCAACCTCAACAGAACACATGACCATAACACAAGACACACATCACTCTTTGATGTTCTTAGTGTCCATCTCATGCTATGCAAAAACTCAATGCACATAAAAGGCCCTAAAATCTGGAATTCATTACCTGTGAATATAAAAGAAACACTGTCTGTTTATAAATTCAAGTCTCTTCTCAAAAATCACTTACTCACCCACAACTAAATAAATACTGAATAATTGTATCTCACATATGTATCTCATTATTGTATCTCATAAATGTCAACCTGTGACCCAATCAAACTTTGTTACTATTTAATTTCATTACCTAACATAATACTCCATTCTACTGATTACACAGCAACACAGTAAATGACCATATTACCTGTCTTTGTAATACTCATTTGTACTAGATTGTTATCTGTTTTACAATAATTTTTGTACCACTGAATATATCATTGCTTAGTTAATCTTAAGTTAATTTTAAGCCTGCCCATAATGCTCTGCATACAAGGGGCTTTGGCATGCTGCATTTTAAAAATTGTATTCCTTGTACTTCTCTGTATCAAGTTCAAATTAATTAAATAAATAAATAAATAAATAAATAAATAAATAAATAAATACTGTTTGTACAGCAATGCATACAACCATACGACCTGTTTTTGTAATACTCATTTGTGCTTGTTATCTAGTTTACAATAATGTTTTACCACTGAATACTTCATTGCTTAGTTAATCTTAAGTTAATTTTAAGCCAGCCCGTAATGCTCTGCATTCAAGTGGCTTTAGCATGCTGCATTTAACTGTATTCTTTTGTACTTCACTGTATCATATTCAAATTAATAAATAAATAAATACAATCAATAGAGCTAAGCCCAAAAAATGCATAAACAGCACACACATTATCTACCTCATTTTATTTTTATTCTTAGCTTATAGTAAGTGGCAAATATATTACTACTGGGAGAAATGTGGCCTAGACAGTGAGTACAAGTAATGAGGAGTGGCTTTAAGAGGTGTGGTAGTACAGTGATTGAGTGTGCAACAGAAGTTTTTGGGTTTAGGAGGGTGAGCACCAGTGGAAAAAAAGGAACAACTGTTGGAATGATAAGGAAGCTGGAGGTGGCATGACAGGTCCTAGTTGTTATTCCTTACATGTTTTACTAGGAGAGTGTTACCCATCATTCACTGTATGCACACAAATGATGCACTGTGAAAATAAGTTGTGTAGCATATGATACCATGCCACTGCTGTAACATATTTTAAAAAGTCCCGTGCTTTAACATGCAAGTCTCAGAAATTCTTTCATCCCTTTCACTGTCTCTTATGTAGATTTAAGTTATTGATGCCAGTAACACTCACATAGAACTTTTTTAAGAACAGCACCCTCTAATATGCTGAGTGGTAAATTTTGCCCTAGACATGAGAGAATGGATATGTGCAGTGTGTGCACAGTATAAAAAAACAACAAAAAAAAAAAACATGCCTCAGTGCATGAGAGGAAAAGCCAACCTATGACCTCATTTTTTTTTTTAACAAGTTGGCCGTCTCCCACCGAGGCAGGGTGACCCAAAAAGAAAGAAAATCCCCCAAAAGAAAATACTTTCATCATCATTCAACTCTTTCACCTCACTCACACATAATCACTGTTTTTGCAGAGGTGCTCAGAACACAATAGCTTAGAAGCATATACGTATAAAGATACACAACATATCCCTCCAAACCATCATATTTTGCTAAAAATAGCAAACTTGAGGTATTTTCTAAGGTGGTTATGGTATTACTGCTTATTGATATCAACTGCAGAATGGAAGTGAAATGATTTTGGTTGGTTTCAGGTGCAGCAGCAGCTAGAATTCAGGCTCAAACTAACAGAAGCGTTTTATTTTTAACAATTTTCCTGCAGACAGGTAAAGCTCCCCAAACCCCTCCACCATGTTGTGTGCAAGTTTACTGTGCTTCAATAATTCCTGGTTATATTTTAATCAGTTTTTGTGAGATAATGAATTCACAATGGATGCCTGGGGATGTGATTAATGAATAGAGCAAATGTTGCTTTAGTGGCTGGAATGCATAGTGTCTGTTTTGGACTGTCTTTAACCCTTTAACTGTCCAAACGTAGATCTACGTTTGCACGTGTAGTGCTCCGACCTTGATTTTCTCCACAAGAAAGCATGTAAAAAAAAAAAAAGTAGATCTACGTCTGGAGCGCTACGCGAGTGAACGTAGACCTACGCTTGGACAGTTTAAGGGTTACTCAATAGAACAAAAGGCATATTATCAAAATTGCTCAGAATATGATCAAATAGAGATTGAGTTAAAATAGGACTCAAATTGGATGTAATTGCTGATACGTAAACTCCACTTACACCACCGACTTTGTGCCTGCACAATTCTGAAAATTTTACATCAAATTTCATCATTTTGGTGTCATTACAATAAGAAAAAGATTTTCTACCATTTCACAAATTTTTTATTTTTAAAATTACCTACACTGTCAGCACTTTTAATTTTAGGGTTTCTGCCTGTGAAGGGGCTAAATTACATAAAACACTTCAGTCAAAATATTTAAAAGACAAATTACTATGCCTTTTCATTGTAACGTAGCATCGACCAGTGTAAGATTTAGATGTATTACACTCTACAGTAAACCTTGCTTTAATGAACCTCAATATGATAAACTATTGAAATAACAGGCAAAATCCACTGGGTAAATTATACCTTTTTGTCAGGCATTATATTTTATTGCAGTATACATATATGCAAGTTATATGTACAATACTGTATTAGGCACACACTAGAGAACCATAGTATTTTTTGACTATTTTTAACATTATTCCAATTTATATTGAGGGTTTACTGTGATCACAAGTTCCTGCGCCTCCTATGATGGTATGTTAACGCAGTGTGTATTTCTAGTGTGTTATGTATTTTTTTTTCAACAAACCAGCAGTTAGGCAAGGTGGCCTAAAAAAAAGGAAACACTTTCACTATCATTCACTCCGTCAATGTCTTGCCAGAGGGGTGCCGATACTACAGTTGAAACCTGCAAGTATTTCCACCCTCTCCTTCAGAGCACTTCCCATCTCCAGGATTCAAGTCAGGCTAACCAGTTTCCCTGAATCCCTTCATGGGTTACCTTGTTCACATTCCAACAGCACGCCAAGTCATAAAAACCACTTGCCTCCACTCACTCCTATCTAACACTATAGCACACCTTAGAGGTTTTTCATTTTATTAATGATGGAATCTGAGTTGTAAGGGTTCCACTCTCAACCCTGAAGAACTGGTGCTAGTATATTTCAACATCCCATCTACTACACACCTGACTGTAGAAGATGGGATGGAGTAAGCAATAAAGACAGAAAAATGTGAGGTAAGAAGACTTCAAGGAATACTGACACAAGTAAAAGTAGCTTGTGTGGTACGGCAATCAAACACCTAGAAATGGTAGGTAGAGTATGTATAGTAATGTAAGAGCAAGATAAGACAGGGTTGCCTCAAGACATTCCATCTTCTTGAGAAATGAGGGATCGATTACAGTCCAAAGCACAAAAGAATACGTCAGTGCAAGAATACTTCTGAATATTTTTTGTTTATTCCTAGGTAGTAGGTTGTTAGACAGCAACTGCCCAGGGAGGTACTACTGTCTTGCCAAATGAGTGTAAAACAGAAGCCTGTAATTGTTTTACATGAGGGTAGGATTGCTGGTGTCTTTTCTGTCTCAAACATGCAAGATTTCAGGTATGTTTTGCTACTTCTACTTACACTTAGGCCACACTACACTTGCATGTACAAACATATATATATGCACTCTTCTGGGTTTTCTTCTATTTTCTTGCTAGTTCCTGTTTATTTCCTCTTATCTCCATGGGGAAGTGGAACAGAATTCTTTCTCCATAAGCCATACGTGTCGTAAGAGGCGACTAAAATGCCAGGAGCAAGGGGCTAGTAACCCCTTCTCCTGTATATATTACTAAATTTAAAAAGAGAAACTTTGTTTTTCCTTATGGGCCACCCTGCCTTGGTGGGATATGGTTGGTTTGTTGAAAGATGATGATTTTTTTAATTAACACATCGGCAATTTCATACCAAGGCAGGGTGGCCAAAAAAAAGGAGAAACACTTTCATCATCATTCACTCCATCAGTTTTGCCAGAGGTGTGCTTACACTACAGTTAAAAAACTGCAACATATCAACACCCCTCCTTCAGAGTGCAGGCACCGTACTTTCCACCTCCAGAATTCAAGTCCGGCTAACTGGTTTCCTTGAATCACTTCATAAATGTTACTCTGCTCACACTCCAACAGCATGCCAAGTCATAAAAACCATTCATCCCCCACTCCACATGGTAACATGAATTTCTCCTGTATGTACAACAGTTACACGAGACCTCTGATATACAACACAAAACAATATTTGGAATGTGAAAAAAATGTGTAAAATTTACAATAAAAAGCTCAATAGAAATTAAAAGCAGTGTTTAAATTGTAAGTGCTCAGCATTTGTTACCAAAGGCCATCGTAGCTGCTTGACACAATAAGGGTTCCGTCTCGGTTAAAGTTGACAGCACTGACTGGATCCGAGTGAGCCGGTAAAGTCTTTAGACATTTCCCAGTTTTAACATCCCATATGCGCACACTTTCGTCAAACTGTTAGTAAAGAAGGCACGTAGAATTTTCTTAAAATGTACCTAGAAACATAGTTGTATTTCAAATATAAATTTTCTATTTTTTTTTTTGCTTTATATAAAAATGTATAAACACATTACATGTTAGATATATACATGTACATACTCTATATACTGCATAACTTACAGAGCCTGAAACAATCAGGTTAGATTGTGGGTTGAAATTGCAACAAAACACATAGTTGCTATGTCCTTTAAGAGTTTTGACACATTTGCCCTGAAAAGAAAGATAAGTATTTTTTGTTATAAAAATACAGGAAGCCTTTAGTGTAGCAGCTTCCTGAGTGTATTTAAGTGAGATACACCTGTCTATTGTGTTTATACACAATGTGACCTGATATGGATAAGCTAACAAATAAAAACTGAAGAGTTAATTTGGGAAACTCTCATAAGTAGTTAAAGAATTATTATTTGTGAAAGTGCATTATTAACAAAGACTTTCAGTGGCCATCACTTAGAAGTACGTCACTGAGGTCAGGGTCACTGACGTAGTTCTGTGATGAGCTCAGCTCACTCAGACAAGTTGTGAGTGGTAAATTCTGGCCTAAATATGAGAGGATGGGTTTGTGCAGCAAGTGTGTACAGTATAAAAAAAAAACCTTCTATACGTGGTGCATGACGGGAAAAGTAAAACTCAGATTGTGAGAATGGTTTAAAATAGCAACTTTGGGGTGTTTTCTTGGATGGTTTTCACATCCTTACTGGCAGTTCATAGGTATCATCTGATAGAATGGAATACATACTACTGAAACTGATATAATGTTGATTAATTTCAGGTCTGAAAGTAGCTTAAATATGAGCTCAAATTAGCAGAACCATTAATGTTTTTTTCCAATTTTCCAGAGGATGGGTAAGGTCCCTCTACACCCCCAATCTGTTTTATGGGTCTGAATCAACTGTCAGGACACCGTAAACCATGAGCAATTATTCCTGGTTATATTTTATTATCCGAGAAATAGTTTGTGATTGTGAATTCAAAATGGAAGGTAGGTATAATGTAAGAGGTCAGGTGACATAATTGATGAAGAGAGGAAATGTTTTAGTGCCAGGAATGCTTACACTGTTTATTTTGAACTCTAGTTTTAAATTGGTAACCTTTTAATTTTGTGTAAAACTAGCCAAATTACTAACTTCTGTGCATTTTCTAGAGTACAGTTGAAATACAGTAGTTGAATGGGTGGTTTCTTATGCTCAGCTGATAGAACAGAAGGCATACTAGTGAAATAACTAAGAATTTGGTAGAATCAAACAGTGGAATTGACTTAAAATAGGACTCAAAAGTCGGCAAAATCATGGATGCGTAAATTGCACCAAGACCGCTACATTTGCACCTGTGTAATTCCACAAGATTTCCACAAAATTTCATACTTTTGGTGTCTTTACAGATATATCAGATCACATTCTAGTTGTAGCTACAGTGAGAGTAAAAGGTAGATGGGATACAAGGTAAATAGAAGCAGCAAGTAAGAGAGAGGTGAAGGTTTATAAACTAAAAGAGGAGGCAGTTAGGGTAAGATATAAACAACTATTGGAGGATAGATGGGCTAGTGAGAGTATAGGCAATGAGGTCAAAGATGTATGGGGTAGGTTTAAGAATGTAAAGTTAGAGTGTTCAGCAGAAGTTTGTGCTTACAGGAAAGTGGGTGTGGGAGGGAAGAAGAGCGATTGGTGGATTGATGTAAAGAGGGTAATAAGGGAGAAAAAGTTAGCATGAGAGGTTTTTACAAAGTAGAAGTGATGCAAGGAGGGAGGAGTATATGGAGATAAAAAGAGAGGTTAAGAGAGTGGTGAAGCAATGTAAAAAGGGAACAAATGAGAGAGTGGGTGATATTTTATCAACAAATTTTGTTGAAAGTAAGAAAAGTTTTGGAGTGAGATTATTAAGTTGAGGAAGCCTAGGGAACAAATGAATTTGACAATTAAAAATAGGAGAGGAGCTATTAAATAGAGAGAGGTATCGGGAAGATGGAGGGAATATTTTGAGGAATTGTTAAATGTTGATGAAGATAGGGAAGCTGTGATTTCGTGTATAGGGCAAGGAGGAATAACATCTTGTAGGAGTGAGGAAGAGCCAGTTGTGAGTGTGGGAGAAGTTCAAGAGGTAGTGGGCAGAATGAAAGGGGGTAAGGCAGCTGGGACTGATGGGATAAAGATAGAAATGTTAAAAGCAGGAGGGGATATAGTTTTAGAGTGGCTGGTGCTATTATTTAATAAATGTATGGAAGAAGGTAAGGTAGCTAGGGATTGGCAGAGAGCATGCATAGTTTCTTTGTATAAAGGCAAAGGGGATAAAAGAGAGTGCAGAAATTATATAGGAATAAGTCTGTAGAGTCACCCTGCCTCGGTGGGAGACGACCGACTTGTTGAAAAAAAAAAAAAAAAAAGTCTGTTGAGTTTACCTGGTAAAGTGTATGGAAGACTTATTATTGAAAGAATTAAGAGTAATACGGAGAGTAGGATAGCAGATGAACAAGGAGGCTTTCGGAAAGGTAGGGGGTGTGTAGACCAAGTGTTTACAGTGAAACATATAAGTGAACAGTATTTAGATAAGTGTAAAGAGGATTTTTGTGGCTTTTATGGATTTGAAAAAGGCATATGACAGGGTGGACAGGGGGGGGCAATGTGGCAGATGTTGTAGGTGTATGGTACAGAAGGTAGGTTACTGAAAGCAGTGAGGAGTTGCTATGAGGATAGTGAAGCTCAGGTTAGAGTATGTAGGAGAGAGGGAGATTATTTCCCAGTAAGAGTAGGCCTTAGACAAGGATGTGTGATGTCACCGTGGCTGTTCAATATGTTTATAGATGGGGTTGTAAGAGAAGTGAGTGCGACGGTCTTGGCAAGAGGCGTGGAGCTAAGAGATAAAGAATCAAATGTAAAGTGGGAGTTGTCACAGTTGCTTTTTGCTGATGACACTGTGCTTTTGGGAGATTCTGAAGAGAAGTTGCAGAGGTTGGTGGATGAATTTGATAGGGTATGTAAAAGAAGAAAATTAAAAGTGAATATAGGAAAGAGTAAGGTTATGAGGATAAAAGATTTCATGACGAAAGATTGGATATCAGATTGGAGGGAGAGTATGGAGGAGGTGAATGTACTCAGATATTTAGGAGTGGACGTGTCAGCAGATGAGTCTATGAAGGATGAGGCGAATCACAGGACTGATGAGGGGAAAAGGGTAAGTGGTGCACTTAGGAGTCTGTGGAGACAAAGAACTTTGTCCGTGAAAGCAGAGGGGAATGTATGAGAGTATAGTTGTACCAACACTCTTGTATGGGTGTAAAGCATAGGTGATGAATGTTGCAATGAGAAGGCTGAAGGCAGTGGAGATGTCATGTCTGAGGGCAATGTGTGGTGTGAATATAATGCAGGGAATTCGTAGTTTGGAAATCAGGAGGTGTGGGATTACCAAAACTATTATCCAGGTGGCTGAGGAGAGGTTGTTGAGGTGGTTCGGACATGTAGAGAGAATGGAACACAATAGAATGACTTTGAGTGTGTATAAATCTGTAGTGGAGGGAAGGCGGGGTAGGGGTCGGCCTAGGAAGGGTTGGAGGGAGGGGGTAGCAAGCGTGCGTGAGCGTATTTGATAGGAGTGAATGGAGACAATGGTTTTTAATAATTGACGTGTTGTTGGAGTGTGAGCAAAGTAACATTTATGAAGGGATTCAGGGAAACCGGCAGGCTGGACTCGAGCCCTGGAGATGGGAAGTACACCATCTACACTCGGAAGGAGGGGTGTTTATGTTGCAGTTTTATAACTGTAGTGTAAAGCACCCCTTTGGCAGGACAGTGATGGAGTGAATGATGATGAAAGTTTTTCTTTTTTGGGCCACCCTGCCTTGGTGGGAATCAGTCGATGTGTTAATAAAAAAAAAATAAAAAAGTATGTTTAACCCTTTCAGGGTTTCCAACGTACTAGTACGGCGTACGCACCAGAGTTATTGACATACTAGAACGCCTAAATTCTAGCGCCTTCAAATCTAGCGAGAGAAAGTTGGTAGGCCTACATATGAAAGAATGGGTCTATGTGGTCAGTGTGTACAGTATAAAAAAAATCCTGCAGCACACAGTGCATAATGAGAAAAAAAAAACTTTGACCATGTTTTTGGATTAAAACAGCCACTTTGCACTGTATTTTCGAATGGTATTTATGGTTGTATTCTAGTTTTCCTGGTCTCATTTTATAGAATGGAAGATATATTACAGAAATTGAGATGATTTTGATTGGTTTCACAATGAAAAGTACCTTGAAATTGAGCTCAAAGTATAGGAATGTTCAATTTTTACCAAAGTTCAAAAGTAAACAAATCATGCCAAGTGTCCAATACACGTCAACTGGTGAGTCTAATATTCTTTCGCAAGTGCGCTGATATTATTTATACCATTTCTACACTAATGCAGTAGTCTGCATAACATAAATCTTCTATTTTTTGTGAGAATAAAAATTCAAAGTGGAAAGCAAAAGAAATGTAAGAGGGGCCTGGGGACGTGACTAATGAACAGAGAGCTTGTTATTTTAGTGCCAGGAATGTCTGTCTTGTTTATTCTGGACCCTATTTGGAAATTGGCATTGTCTGAAATATGTGAAATTGGCAAAATTGCCAAATTCTAAGAACTTTATTGGACAGTTGAAATTGGTAAATGGGTGGTTTCTCGTACTCATACGAGAGAAAAAATCGAGTTCTAGCAAAATAAATATGATTTTTATCGACTAGTACACAGGAATTGGTTGAAAATAGGGCTCAAAGTGGGCAAAATCGCCAATGCATAAATATCGTTGAGACGGCTAAATTCGGGAGAGCATAATTCCGTAAGTTTTCCATCAAATATCATACTTTTGGTGTCATTATGATCGGGAAAAGATTCTCTATCATTTCATAAGAGAAAATATTTTTTTTTTTCAAAAAATTTTCGACCCTGAGAACAAGTTTAGGAGAGGGCCTCTCGAGCCTGAAAGGGCACATTAAATGTCTTATTTTAGGTTAATACAGACATTTTCATTAATCCATATATGATATTTTCTTCAAAATTATATAAGAAACACATTACATAGCATATAAACAAGCAATGTTTATATGCTATTGAGTGGAGTGTCAGGTGGAGAGTAAACATTACATTTTCTCTGATTCAGCGTCAGAGAAAACTGCGAATCTGGTGTCTCGCCCAGTAACCGCCAATCATATGCGTTTGTTTACAATTCTCAGCATGAATTATTCATTACTTTTCCCTTTGTTTATGATGGCATCTAAAGGTAGTTATTAGAAACAATTAAACACAGTGAACATGGTAATAATATGGCTGTATTGTGTAACCCAGGGGGGGGGGGCTACATACGTGTACTGTACCTATATCTACCGCTGCCTACATTGACTTCCTACAAATAAATACTATTCACCTCTCGCCCTAATTAAGACTACAAATATTTTAAGGTAAGTAATGAATGTACTCACTGTATTCTGTATGTAAAACTATTGTCAATCTTTAAAAAATGTAATTTTTGCTAATATTTTTGGATGTTTGAAACGAATTAATTGGATTTACATTAATTCTTATGGGTAATATTATTTAGGTTTTTGGCCACCCTTCTGGAACGGATTGTGGCTGATAACCGAGGGTCCACTGTACGTACAAATGGAAACTCAAGAATATAAAAATAGGTACAGAGAAAGGTACAGTACAAGCAATGAAAAATAAACTAATATTATGGCTTTGCAAGAGGGAAGAATACACAGAATAACAGAGCACCAGGTGCAATTAGTTTGAGTGTAGGTTAAACCTTAATTAGCACTTCCATAGGTAACCCAGAACCACATAGATACAAGCATTTATTTCTCTAGAAAGCAACAGACTCCTATGAAATGTAAATTGTAGCTATAGCAATATACACGTATATAAATGTTACAGTCAGAGGAGCCTGGAGAACATCTGCATGTATCAATCTACCTCGAACCTACACCAACGACAAGTACAACTAAAATAAAGCTTAAAACCTTTAACACTTACTGAGGTAAGTTCCCATATTTTGAGTGTCTTGTCATCTGATGCAGACACGAGGAGTCTGCTGTCGTGTGACCAGGCAACATCACTAATACCCAGTTTATGCCCCGATAATGTTTTCTCAAATTTACCATCATAGGCACCCCATATCTTAATAACTTTGTCAGCAGCTGGAAAAAAGAACAAGAATTATACAGCATAAAATGAGTTTTCTTAATACAACACGCCTCTACATTATATCTTTCTTTCTTTCAACACACCGGCCGTATCCCACCAAGGCAGGGTGGCCCAAAAGGAAAAACGAAAGTTTCTCCTTTTACATTTAGTAATATATACAGAAGAAGAGGTTACTAGCCCCTTGCTCCCGGCATTTTAGTCGCCTCTTACAACACGCATGGCTTACGGAGGAAGAATTCTATTCCACTTCCCCATGGAGATAAGAGGAAATAAACAAGAATAAGAACTAGAAAGAAAATAGAAGAAAACCCAGAGGGGTGTGTATATATATATGCTTGTACATGTATGTGTAGTGTGACCTAAGTGTAAGTAGAAGTAGCGAGACATACCTGAAACCTTGCACATTTATGAGACAGAAAAATGGACACCAGCAATCCTCTACATTATATAGTTTTTTGTAATTGTGACCAAAAAAGTACATCCAAAATTGAATGGCATGTGGAAAAGTCTTCATAGTATGCATTATTCATGTCTGGATGAACATTATAATTATATTCACAAATAGAGCAGCTTTATAAGAGAGCTTACTTAAAACATATAAGTAACTGAGAGTCTGGTAGTGTGGGTTTGAATCCATAAGTACTGTGCCAGCACTAAGTATCTTCTGGTTCAATAGTCAGTGTTCAAACTTCACTCCCACACTGCCTCTCCTCATAATTTGTATTTTCTGAATAGTGTGAAACTTCAGATTCCACTAAGTAAATGTATGTTTACTGAAAAGTTAGATTTGTGAAAACTTCTGAGACTGCAATATTGCATCTGCTTATCAATGTTTAAATTGCATCACAGTTGGTGTGTATTAAAGAGCAACTTACAAGAGCTTGCTAGCCAGTCTCCCGTCGGACTGAATTTTACTGATGAAACTGCCTTTGAGTGCCCAGAGAGTGTGTATTTCAGCATGTAGTTAGGTTTCTGAAAAAAATATATATCTGTCTTACTTCTTGGAAAATATGAATATATTTCCTTTATTTTTAACAAAATATAATAAAGTATTTCAGGAAATCATTACAAAAATAAATGATACAGTATGTTGTAATATCAATACAAGTAATATGTTTGAGAATAGTGGAAAAACTTTATATACATATTAAACTTACTAAAGTATGACTGGCTGGCTTTGTATTAGAACTGTTGTCGTTGCCTCTCTGTTCTTCAGACATGATGAACTATTGTATTATAAAGCCTAACAAATCAGCCAACATCTACAACATATCTGGAATAAAAACACAATTAATAGATTAAACCAACAGTATTTAAGAAAATGTACTGTATACAGTATGTTGTAAAACAGATACATAATTAATTAAATGTATTTTTTTTAACACATTGGCCGTCTCCCACCGAGGCAGGGTGACCCGAAAAAGAAACACTGTCAACATCTTCAAACTATCATTGTTTTGCCAGAGGTGCACCGATATGACAGTTCAGATGTCCTTCCAAACAAAAAATATCCCCAACCCTCCTTTAGAGTGCAGGCATTGTACTTCCCACTTCCCTGAATCCCTTCACAAGTAAGTACCTTGCTCACAGTCCAACAGCTCGTTAGGCCCCAAAAACCATTTGTCTCTACTCACTATCTAATACAGTGGACCCCCGCATAGCGACCTTAATCCGTGCAAGAGGGCTGGCTGTTATGTGAAATGTTCGCTATGCGAATGAATTTTCCCCATAAGAAATAATGGAAATAAAATTAATCCGTGCAAGACACCCAAAAGTTTGAAAAAAAAAATTTTACCACATGAAATATACATTTTCCTACACACAAAGAGAAGGATACATGCACAATAGTAGAGTAGTACATGCACAATATATATTGTGCATGTACTACTCTACTAAATGAAGAATAAATGACACTTACCTTTATTGAAAAATGCAGCAATGACTGATGAGACACTGTGTCCTGGGAGTGCCTTTTCCTCCTGAGTACTGTAGGTCCTGTTTGGTATTTTCTTCCAGAACAGGCCTTATCACACTGTGTATGTCACTACGATTCTTAAATCTCTCAAACCAACCTTTGCTGGCTCTAAATTCACCAATATGAGCACTAGTTCCAGGCATTTTCCCTGTTCACCTGGGGTTTAGTCGACTGGTGTGGGTTGCATCCTGGAGACAAGATTAAGGACCCAATGGAAATAAGTTAGACAGTCTTTGATGACACTGACTTTTTTGGGCTATCCTGGGTGGCAAATCCTCTGGGGTTAATTGTTTCTTGGTATTCTCAATAAGCCACACCAACAACGGTGCTACAGCAGCAGCAGCAGCAGCTGACGATGCTACAGCAGCAGCAGACGATGCTACAGCAGCAACAGACGATGCTACAGCAGCAGCAGCAGCAGACGATGCTACAGCAGCAGCAGCAGCAGACGATGCTACAGCAGCAGCAGCAGCAGACGATGCTACAGCAGCAACAGACGATGTTACAGCAGCAGCAGACGATGCTACAGCAGCAGCAGCAGCAGACGATGCTACAGCAGCAACAGACGATGCTACAGCAGCAGCAGACGATGCTACAGCAGCAGCAGATGATGCTACAGCAGCAGCAGACGGTACTACAGCAGCAGGAGCAGCTGACGGTGGTACAGCAGCAGCAGCTGACAGTGCAGCAGCAGCTGACGGTGATACAGCAGCAGCAGCAGCTGTACCACCAATAGTAGCGATGGTGATTGGGGTTTATTATACAACCTGGCCAGCTCGGAGACATGCACTCCACTTTCATACTTATCAATGATCTTTTTCTTCATCTCCATAGTAATTCTCACCCTTATTGCTGTAGGGTTGGCACTAGAAGCTTTCTTGGGGCCCATGGTCACTTATTTTCCAGAAAAAAATCACCAAAAACACTGTAATAATACAAAATGTTCCGATTGTATGCTTGGATGTTACCGCGGAGGCTGGCTGGTAAACAATGCCACCCGCGGAACATGTGAGCGTGGCTCAGGCCGCACATTGGACGCGTCTCGGACGAAGGCCGCTGAGCGGGTTTTTGTCCACTATGCGGGGCAAAATTTTAGCGATCAAAGCGTCCGCTATGCGGATTGTCCGCTATGCAAGGCGTCCGTTATGCGGGGGTCCACTGTACACTGACACATGCCTGCTGTATGCCCAAGCCCCTACACACAAAACCTCCTTTACTCGCTCCCCCCATCCTTTACTAGGATAATCCCTACCCTGCCTTCCCTCCACTACAGATTTATAAACTCTCCAAGTCATACTATTTTGCTCCATTCTCTCTAAATGACCAAATTCCCTCAACAAACCCTCTTTAGTCCTCCGGACAATACTTTTAGTAACCCTGTGCCTCATCCTAATCTGCAAGCTATGATAAGAATGCTAGTGCCACTATACACTCATACATTCCCCTCTTTGCTTCCATGGGTAACATTCTTTTTCTCCACAGACTCCTCAGTGCACCACTCACCTTTCATACATATACTGAACAGATGCACCAACCACTCCAAAACTCTCTCTCCACCTATTTTTAACATTTGTTACACTTCCCTGCCCACTGTAGGAAATCACTGCCTCCCTCTCTTCAACACTCAATAATTCCTCAAAAATATGCCCGCCATCTACCCAGCACCAACACTTCCTTATGTAATGGCTCCTCTCTTTTGTTTTTAACTTTAAATCTATTTGCTCTCTGGGCTTCCTTAACTTAATGATCTCACTCCAAAACTTTTCCTTATTCTCAGCATAATTTGATAAAACATTTCCCCACTCTGTCATTTGCTCTCCCTCATCACTCTCTTAACCTCTCTTATTGTTCTCCATATAATCCACCCTCAGTATATTAACTTACTTTTACAAACTCTCCATATACACCTTCCTCAATATATTACCTCTACATCAGAAAAACCTTTTAAACACCAACTTTTTTCTCTGCCTGAAATACTTCACATAACAAGGGGCTTTCGTTAGTTATGCATGTCAATAACCCAAACTCTATAGTATGCATACTGTACTCCACTTCATAAAAATAGTTTGTTTGTTTGCTTACCACCCTCTTTGTATTATTATTCCACCAATTGCTGCTCTTAATCCATATAATTCTTTATTTTCTGCACTTATATTCCCTCTTTTCTTTTCTCAACTGATCATTAAATATTACTGCTCCTCTTAGCTCTGATTCTCTCAGATACACAACATAATTTCATTTACACTTATTACTAAATTCCCTGCCCACTTTATCTTCATTTCACTTTGAGCTAAAACATTCAGGCTCTTTTCAATCATAACATTCACAATCATTTTTTCCTTCTCATCCATACTACACCCATGCATATTCAAACAACCCACCTTTAGTTTTCTCTTTTGTCGTTTCAGTAATTTATACCAAAGGGGTTACCAGCCCTTTGCTCCTGGCATTTTAGGTGCCTTTTCAACACACACTGCTTATGGAGGATGAATTCTCACCCAATTCCCCAAGGAGATGAAAGGAAACACTATACGAAACATTAAGAGGTTAGAAGAAAACTCAGATACATACTGCACATGCACATGAACAACTACATGTGCAGTATGAACTAGATTTAAGTAGAAATAGCAAAATATGTTTATAATCTTATATATATTATAAAATGAAGAAAAAACACCAGCAATCTTGTTACTGTGTAAAATGATTTCAGGTTTTGGTGTAATGATACAACAAAGGCAGTTTAAATATGTAAAAGCAAACTGAAAGTTAATGAAGCTAGTACTGTACATCATTCTCCTTGTGCTCCATCTACTTCTTACACTTATTGTAGCTAACACTAAATACTGATCCAAAATCAGTTACTAAAAAAAAAAAAAAATCCAGAAGCCTACCCATCAACATATTATCACCAATAAACACTATAGCAAAGTGCTGTTGCTGCACACTTCCTTACTTTTTGGAGACGGTACATAGCTAGCATCTTTGTTGCTTAGACTACCAATTACTACACCTCTTCCTATACACAGTTGAATTAAGATGTCCCCTAATGTCATTTATTAATGGCACTCAAAATGTACCTACTATGTCCTCTATAACACCTCTCCCACGTTACCATTCATGTCTGACTTTTTGAGGACTGGTTTGCCATAAGTCTAAACCCTCCAGCTAGTGGCTTGCATTGTGTATTCCCCTTACCAACAGTTCTATGAAAAACCAGTACTGGAGGGCTTTACAGCAGTTCGCTAATACAGTGGTTTTCAATTACAGTGGTACCTCGAGTTTTGAACCGCTCCCGACTCGAACAATTATGTAAGTGTATTTTTGTAAGTGCTTTTGTAAGTGTATTTTTGTGGGTCTGAAATGGACTAATTTAATTTACATTATTCCTTATGGGAACAAATTCGTTCAGTATCGGCACTCAGCCTTCTGGAACGAGTTAAGTTTATAACTCGAGGTACCACTGTATACCCATTCTTCATTTATTCAGACTATCAACACTACATATATTCACCACTCACTATAAGCTAAGTACTAAAATATTTTAAGGTAAGTAATGTGTATTGTATATGCATTTTTAAGGCCTAGCTCTGTTGCTTACTTCGTATATGATAGTGTAAACATGTTATTAGGCTTTTATGTGCATTTGAAAGTGAAAGAAAAAAAAAAAAAAAAGTTTAACTTTACAGCATCAACCTGGAACCTCACATGGTGTTTATACAGCAGTCTTTATAATAGCTGAAATCTGGCATGAAAGTTTCTTAAAATAAAATTACCATTTCTATAAATTTTCACCTGGAACTGCTAACTGATGTCTCTCTTTACACTACTATGATGAAAATATTTTAAGAGGTTGCAAAAGATGCACCAATGCAGAGTTTACACTACACTTATATAATGATGATTTAAAGCACAACATCAATCAATGAATATGTTACATACGTACTTCCTTAGTATGAATGTGACTTTTAATAAATGCTCTTTTGACTTCAGATTTTATTTGGATTATTTACACAATAGGGGTAGTAACCCAGTGCAACCCAAGAAAGCCTCTCCATCTGGCTTATTTCCATTAAGGGCCTTTGATCCTCTTCCTCAGGATGTGACCCACAGTAGTCAATAACATCCAGGTATTGTACCTAACCATACCACGGGCGGGAATAGAACCCACGCTCAGAGAGTCATAAAACTCTAGACCATCGCGTTAGCCACTGGACCAGCTAGCCACAATAAGATTCATCTAACTAGGTATATTTCCACACCATAGGAAGGTTAGCATAGGCACCACTGTGACCACAAATGCAAGTTTTTACAGACGAATCTCCAGCTAGCGTAAAAACTTGCATTTGTGGTCACAGTGGTGCCTATGCTAACCTTCCTATAGTGTAGAAATATACCTAGTTGGATGAATCTTATTGTGGCTAGCTGGTCCAGTGGCTAACGTGACGGTTTGGAGTTTTGAGACTCTCTGATCACGGGTTCTATCCCCGTTCGTGGTATGGTTTGTTTGCAATCGTGTCATTACGATTTCGTGAGTCAGGTATTGTACCTACTTGTGACTAGGTAAACAGGGTCAACAGGGTGACAAAGAATGGTCAAACTTAAGTTTTCTAACCCTTTCACTCTCATGTAGCTGACTTCACAAACAATGAGCAATTATACTTGCTATTACCATCTAGAACTAAACCTACAAGAATTTCTGAAACAAGCGCATCTTTGATGGACCATATCAGAACCGATATAAGAGCTCCCCTCAAAGCAGGGATAATCACAGACAACACTACTCCTCACTATCCCATCTTTCTCATAACCAACTTATATAAATTGCCACAAGACATTAGTAAATTCTCATTTTGTCTCCATGATGAGTCCTCAATAAATCATGTTATTTCAGCAATAAGTGACAATGACTGGCACAGTGAATTTACTGACAATTGGGAAACTAATAAAAGGGCCTGAGTTTTTCACACACACACACACACCACACACACCACACACACACACACACACACACACACACAGGAGGCAGGATCCATACATAGCTTTAAGCAGAGGTATGTATGATAAAGCTCATGGTTCAGGGAGAGTGACCTAGTAGTGACCAGTGAAGAGGCAGGGCCAAGAGCTAGGACTCGACCCCTGCAACCTCAACTAGGGGTGAGTACAACTAGGTGAGCGCACACACACACACACACGCATGCACACGCACACGCATGCACACGCACGCACGCACACGCACAAAAAAAAAAGTCTCTACAACAGCCACTGTCCAATTAAAATTAAGCAGATCACAGCAAAGAAACTAAATAGTCCATGGCTAACAAACAGTATCCTCAGGTCCATTGACAAAAAACACAACTATGAAAAACAGTTCAGAGTGGGATTAATGACTAAGGAACAAACAAAAAACTATACATCAGTACTTACCAATCTAATAAGGAAGTCTAATATACTATAAGATTTTTAACCCTGGAGGGTTAGCCACCCAGGATAACCCAAGAAAGTCAGTGTGTCATCGAGGACTGTCTAACTTATTTCCACTGGGGTCCTCAATCTTGTCCCCCAGGATGTGACCCACACCAGTCGACTAACACCCAGGTACCTATTTGCTGCTAGGTGAACAGGACAACAGGTGTAAGGAAACACATTGAAATGTTTCCACCTGCCGGGAGTCGAACCCGGGCCCTCCTTGTGTGAAGCGAGAGCATTAGCCACCAGGCCACTATATTATGCAAGCTGGTTTAATGAAATAAATGGGAATATCAAAAGGACCTGGAAAACCCTTTCCCAAATCCTGGGCTCTCAAAAGCTAGCCAAAACCAAAGATATAGTCTTAACCAAATGAAATTCACATCCAGCCTGCTGAAACAGCCAACACAATAAATGATTAATTCTCTATTATAGGATCAAGGCTAGCTAGCAAAATTCCAACATCTAATGCTCGGGAGAGTGATTATCTTACTGGAAGTTATCCAAGCTCACTCTATTTAGCCCCAACTAACCCCAGAGGTCACAATTACAGTGGACCCTCGGGTAACGATGACATCGGCTAGCGATAAAATCGGATATCGATGTGTCTTTGCGTTAAAATATTGGCTCAGCCAACGATGAAAAACTCGGTTAGGGACATTCGTCCTGAACGCGTCCGCCTGTCCATCTGGCCTGAGTGCCTCAGCTGCCCTGCCTTCAGCTAGTGTGCCATTGTTTACAAGCCAGGGCAGATGGTTCCACGCATACATTCGATACATTTTATATTATTCCATTGTTTTTACTGCTAAATAAGCCACCATGGGCCCAAAGAAAGCTTCTAGTGCCAACCCTGTGGTAAAAAGGGTGAGAAATACTATCATACCATGGTCAGCTGCTGCTGCACCACCGTCAGCTGCTGCTGTACCGCTGTCAGCTACTGCTGCTGCACCACCATCAGCTGCTGCTGTACCACCATCAGCTGCTGCTGTACCACCGTCAACTGTACTACTCAAAGATGTGGAAAGACTGTGGTTGGTGTGGCTTAACAAGAAACAATTACTGAGAAACAACCCCAGAGGGTTAGCCACCCAAGATAACCCAAGAGAGTCAGTGCATCATCGAGGACTGTCTAACTTATTTCCATTGGGGTCCTTAACTTGTCCCCCAGGATGCGACCCACACCAGTCGACTAACACCCAGGTGAACAAGAAAAAATGCCTGGAACTAGTGCTCATATTGGTGAATTATAGGCCAGCAAAGGTTGGTTTGAGAGATTTAAGAATTGTAGTGGCATACACAGCGTGATAAGGCATGGCAAAGCTGAAAAATTCCAACCCCAACAAGTGTTCAATTGTGACGAAACAAACCTGTTCTGGAAGAAAATGCCAAACAGGACCTACATTACTCAAGAGGAAAAGGCACTCCCAGGACACAAGCCATTGAAAGACAGGCTAACTCTCATGTTTTGTTGTAATGCTAGTGAGGATTGCAAAGTGAAGCCTTTACTCATGTATCACTCTGAAAATCCCAGTGTTTTCAAGAAAAACAATATCTCATCACTCATCAATGCTCTTCAATAAAGGTGTCATTTTAGTATTTATTTATGTATTTATTCTGCATGTCTCACTGTTTTCTGTGTAGGGAAATGTATATTTCATGTAATTTTTTTTTAATACTTTGGCTGTCTGGAACAGATTAATAACGATAAAATCGGTTAATGACAAGCTCTCTGGAACGGATTAAAATCGTTACCCGAGGGTCCACTGTACATATATTATTATTACTATAATAAAAACAAAGTGCTAAACCTACAAGGGTCATACAGCCTCCATTATAATAAATTCACCAAAAAAAAAAAAAAAAAAAGGCAGAAAACCTAATTTCCCACCACTAATATAGAAAAATAGGCTCAGTTGCTGTCATCCACTACTGCAGCTTTGTTCAACAAATCATTAGCAATTGGAACATTTGCAGTTCTGTTCCCAATTATGCACAGTGAGTTTATTGGTAGACATACAGGAAAAGTTATTTTCATTGTGTTACTGAGAGTACGTATTTGGATTTGGTTGAGAAACGACAAAACTTGTGTCATCTGCTAACAGAAGTTTTAATTGAGATTCATGGGAAAATCACTGATGTATATGTTCAGTTAGGTGTTCAGGTATGCAAGAGAATGACCTCTGATACTATAATGTTCTCGTTTCAGATGCAGGATGTTGTGGTGTACTGTAGCTCAATTGCTAGCCCACTCAGCTCACACATTGAGGTCTGGGGATTGATTCCTTGGTACAGCTGGAAAACATTAGGAAATATTTCCATAGGACACCTGCTGTCCATGTTCACCCATCAGTAAAATGGGTGCCAGGGTGTTAGTTAACTGGTGTGGGTCGCATCTTGGGACAAAACTGATCTAATTTGCCCGAAATGCTCTGCATAACAAGGGGCTTTCTACATAGTAGTTTTTCAATGATGTCATCTAGGCATCAAAAAGCTGCAGTAAGAATAATCACTAAATCCCATCTCTGGCAACACCCCCCCCCCACTCTTCATAGATCTAAACTTACTCCCTGTTCAGTACATCCACACTTACTACTGTGCAATCTACATCTACAGGACCTTAAATTCCAATATTAACCTTGACCTAAAACACTTTCTTGATAGTTGTGACAGAACTCACAGGCATAACACCAGACACAAACATCTCTATGACATTCCCCGTGTCCGACTAAACCTTTACAAAAATTCAATGTATGTCAAAGGCCCTAAAATCTAGAATACCCTACCTGAAAACTCTAGAACTGCAGACACATTCATCACCTTCAAAACTACCATTAGAAAACATCTTATCTCCCTGATACACCCTGTCAACTAATTACACGAATACCACCTGGTGGTTCACACTTACACTCACTCACCCATTTGACCATAAACAGAAATATCAATCTCAATCTCAATCTTAAAATAATGAATCCTAACTAGTCATAAGTTGGCCTGTGATACTCCAATACTGAAACTATGTATTGTGCCAAAACAAAAGCATTCACATTGCTAAACTCACAAACTAGTATTTAGTCACTTAGCCATAATACCAACTTACCTCATAATTTGTAATATTTTAAATTTAAGATTTAATCTAAGTCTGCCTGAAATGCCTAGCCATGCTAGGTGTTCTAGTGGTACACTCTGTAATTATTATTTTACTTCATGTAAACCACACAATAACCAAATTCTGTAAACTCAGCATTGTAATCCTTATAGAGAATAAACTTTGAATTTGAATTGAATTGAAGAAATAAAGATATTATTACAGTGCACCCCCGGATTACATTGTCGTTGGATTTCGTAACGTTCGGAATAAGTAACGTTTTTCATCAAAATACTGACTCGGTGATCGTCACTGAACTCGGTATTAGCCATTCGTCCCGAACATGTCCGCACGGTCCGAGCGGCCTGACACACCATATACAGCCAGTGTGCCATTGTTTATCAGCCAGTGAGGACGATCCCATGTGTTCATACGATACATTTTGTATTATTCCATTCTTTTTAGTGCTTGTATCTGCTAAATAAGCCACCATGGGCCCAAAGAAAGCTTCTAGTGCCAGCCCTTTGGTAAAGAGGGTGAGGAACACTATAGAATTCAAGAAAGACATCATTGCAAAATATGAAAGTGGAGTGCGTGTCGCCGAGCTAGCCAGGTTGTATAACAAACCCCGTACAACCATTGCTTCTATTGTGGCCAAGAGAAAGGAAATCAAGGAAGCTGTTGTTGCGAAAGGTGTAAATATGCTTACAAAACAGAGATTGCAAATACTGAAAGATGTGGAGACTTTGTTGTTGGTGTGGATCAATGAGAAACAATTATCAGGAGATAGTGTTATGCAGTCAATAATTTGTGAAAAGGCAAGGCAGCTACATGATGATCTCGTAAAGAAAATGCCTGGAACAACTGCTGATATTGGTGAATTTAGGGCCAGCAATGGCTGGTTTGGGAGATTTAAGAAGTGTAGTGGCATACACAGCGTGATAAGGCATGGTGAGGCTGCCAGTTCTGACAAAAAAGCGGCTGAAAAGTATGTTCAGGAATTGAAAGGGTACATAGAGGCTGAAAAATTCAAACCCCAACAAGTGTTCAATTGTGATGAAACAGGCCTCTTTTGGAAGAAAATGCCAAACACGACCTACATTACTCAGGAGGAAAAGGCACTCCCAGGACACAAGCCTATGAAAGACAGGCTAACTCTCATGTTTTGTAGTAATGCTAGTGAGAATTTCAAAGCGAAGCCTTTACTGGTGTATCACTCTGAAAATCCGCGAGTGTTCAAGAAAAACAGGTGTTGCCAAGAGTAAATTGTGTGTGATGTGGAAGGTAAACAGTAAGGCAAGGGTCATGCGGGACATTTTCCTTGATTGGTTCAATGAAGTGTTTGGCCCCAGTGTGAAGAAATACCTCCTGGAAAATAAATTGGAACTCAAGTGCCTCCTGGTAATGGACAATGCTCCTGCTCATCCTCCAGACTTTGAAGAGCAAGTGGTGCAGGAGTTTCGTTTCATCAAGGTGAAGTTCTTGCCTCCTAACACCACTCCTCTCCTCCAGCCCATGGACCAGCAGGTCATTTCAAATTTCAAAAAACTGTACACCAGTGTTTCAAAAGTGCTTTGAAGTGACCTCAGACACTGAACTGACCCTAAGAAAGTTCTAGAAAGATCACTTTAATATCCTCCACTGCATAAACCTTATAGGTAAGGCTTGGGAGGGAGTGACTTCCAGGACTTTGAACTCTGCTTGGAGAAAATTGTGGCCACAATGTGTACAAGAGAGGGATTTTGAAGGGTTTGGGGCTGACCCTAGGAGCCTATGTCAGTTGTGGAAAGTACTGTGGCATTGGGGAATTCCATGGGGTTGGATGTGAGTTTTGAGGATGTGGAAGAGTTGGTGGAGGACCACGATGAAGAACTAACCACTACAGAGCTGCAAGAGCTTCATCTGCAACAGCAACAGACCACAGTTCAGGAAATTGCTTCAGAGGAGGAAGAAGAGAGATGGAGGAAGGTGCCTTCTTCAAAGATTAAGGAGATTTGTACAATGTGGACAAAGGTGCAAACACTTATGGATGAACTTCACCCTGAAAAAGCTGTTGCAGGCCATGTTGGAAATTGTACAATGGGCAAGGTGCAAACATTTATGGAAGCTTTTTGAACTTCACCCTGAAAAAGCTGTTGCAGGCCGTGTTGGCAACATGTACAATGACAAGGTTGTGTCCCATTTTAGAGAAGCTTTAAAGAAACACCAGATACAGACCTCTCTGGAACACTTTTTTTGAGCGGCAGGGGTCATGACTCAAGCTGGTCCTAGTGGCATCATAAAACAAAGAAGGGAAGTAACCCCAGAAAAGGACTTGGTACCTGAAGTCTCTAATGGAAGGGGATTCCCCTTCCAAACAATAGTATGTACACCTCCATCTTCTCCCCTCCTCCTGTCTCATCACTCATCAATAAGTCTTCATTAAAGGTAAGTGTCATTTTAGTATTGTTTTATTTTGCATGTCTCATTGTTTTCTGTGAAGGGAAATGTAAAATTTTTTTTTTTAAAACTTTTGGGTGTCAAACGGATTAATTGGATTTCCATTATTTCTTATAGGGAAAATTAATTCGGAAATTATCAGATTCAGGTTTAGTCACTCTCTCTGGAATGGATTAATTACGAAAACCGGGGGTCAACTGTATTATTATTATTACTGAAAGCTTTCCTAAGGTCTATAAAGAGGCCCAGTGGATATCAGTTTTCTCAAAAGCTGCATAAAGCAAGCCCAGCATTTTTATAATTGCACCATTTGCACTTTTTATTGGTCTCAAACCAAAGGGCCTGAGTGCGTATATTGTGGGACACTAAGAAACAGTACACTCTCTTGTAAATTAATTTTGTGAAGATTTTAGATTAAGCTAGTAAGTTTATTCAAGTAGAGGTACGCATCAATACAGTTACATAAATTATCATACATAGCAGCATATGTGTAGATTACCCAGGATAACCCAAAAAAAAAGTCAAGACAAAGTGACTTACTTCCATTAGGACCCTGCTGTCTTAACATTGTGTTATAGTTTTTAACTATTTATTGAACATTGTTGCAATGATGGGTGACAAAGAACGAGCTTTTTTTTTTGACGTAAGTGAAAGCAAATTTGCTAAATTTCTTGCCTTATTTTTCAGTGAATTTATTACCAAAGCAACCTCACTATGATTACCATAATAAAAAAATTAATTTCAAGTGGATAAGAAAGCAAACATGGAGGTAAATTTGTAAAATCAGTGATAATATGTAAAGTCAGTGATAATTTGTAAAGTCAGCGATAATTTGTAAAGTCAGCAATAACTTGTAAAGTCAGTGATAATTTCTGGTTCATGTTACCTGTAAACACTTGGACTAGGATACTTTAACACTTTATGTAGGGGATTTAAATCATTACCTATCAGTATAATAATGGTATACATCAAAAAGTATACAAGACATGGGTGTCTCGTGGCTCAGTTGGCAATGCACTCGCCTCTCACATTGTCTTTGGTTTGATTCCCAGTATGGGAGGAAATGTTGGGCATGTTTCCTTACAACTGTTGTCCCTGTTCACCTAGTAGTAAGTAGGTACCTGGGTGATAGTGAACAGGTGTGGGATGCATTCTGGGGGACAAGATGAAGGACCACAATGGAAATAAGCATCTAATGAGTAAGCTCTCACTTACGACTACTTTGTTACCGCATGGCTAGACTTCACGCTCTGACCAGTTGATCTAATAATGTATATTAGAACTGAATTTCTTATTGTTTATTACAATGATGTTAGTTCTACTGTATACATTTAGAATATACCAGAATGATAAAAGTGAAAGGTGCATTAAAACAATAACAGATGACAAACACCTCATTACAGTATTCCTAGCTTAGCGATGACTTTTACCGATGGTCAGGAACAGTCTCAATCATTAGTGAGGAGAGCTACTGACTTTCTTGGGTTACTGGCAGTAACCCTCCTCACGTGGTTAAAATATCAGAATTTATGTGTAAAAAATTTTTACATAGTAGTTCATAGTGAGATAAAGAAATGTAAATGGACAACAGAAGAGTTTCGAGGACAATGATTGTCAGTGCTAACCTTAGTAGAGATGTAGTAGTTTGAGGTATGGTCAGTCCCTCAGTAGGGGAATGATGTTATGAGTAATAGTAGTAGTAGGAATAGATGGCAGTAGCGTATGAGAGATAGGTAGTATGATGAGGTATGTAGTAGTAGGAATGATGGGTGTAGATGTAGTAGGGAATGATAGGTAGTAGTAGTAGTAGGAATGATGGTGGTAGTACTAGTAGTAGCAATGGTAGTAGGAATAATAGTAGTAGTAGTTGTAGTATTGGCAGTTGTGGTAGTTGTGGTAGTTGTAGTGGTTGTAATAGGTGTAGTAGTTGTAATTTTAGTACTTGTAGTTTTTGTAGTTGTTGTAGTTTTAGTAGTTGTTGTAGTAGTAGCTGTAAGCAGTAAGTTTACTTTGGTACAAGTACACATAAGTACAATTATCACACCTAGTAACATGTGAATATATTATCATACCTAGTAAGCTATATTATACCTAGTAACATGTGAATATATCATCATACCTAGTAAGATATATTATACCTAGTAACATGTGTATATATTATCATACCTAGTAAGATATATTATCCTAGTAACATGTGAATATATTATCATACCTAGTAAGATATATTATACTAGTAACATGTGAATATTATCTCAACCTAGTAAGATTATTATACCTAGTAACATGTGAATATATTATCATACCTAGTAAGATATATTATACCTAGTAACATGTGTATATATTATCATACCTAGTAAGATATATTATACCTAGTACATGTGAATATATTATCATACCTAGTAAGATATATTATACCTAGTAACATGTGAATATATTATCATACCTAGTAACATGTGTATATATTATCATACCTAGTAAGATATATTATACCTAGTAACATGTGAATATATTATCATACCTAGTAAGATATATTATACCTAGTAACATGTGAATATATTATCTAGGATAACACAAAAAGTCAAAATCCACGAAGTACTCGACTGGAAGTAAGTCACTTGTCTAAGTTGTGTGGGTTATCCTGGGTTATCCTGGGTAATTTAATATATATTAGTAGGTGTGTTAATTGTAAGTAAAGTTATTAAGGTGAAGACAAGTTCAGGGTGAGGGACTGACCACCTCACACTTCCACGATCACACACTCACTCATCATCTCACATGTACATGTGAGAAGCTGCAGAAACGTCTGAAAATAAAGAAGTCTGACACACATTGGTGCACGTTTCGCTCATCTAGTTGATGGTATATTACACCTGTAATATATTAAGATAAACACTGAAGAAGTGCAAGTGAAGCACGTATACACAGGTAAATTTAAGACCAACAAATATTACCACTGTTAGAGTGAGGTAGGAGCGTTAAACCCGCAAGAGTGTAGTAAATATTAAGTTAAATATAATAAAGTTAGTGTCAGGTGCAGCAACATCATCATCACTATTACTGTCTTCATTCAAAACTAGTGTTATATACAGGTATATAAGACTAGTGTGTGGTAGAGTGAGTGTGTGCAGGTGGTCCTGGTGGTGTATAAAGTAGATATTACCTGTGTATTATGGTAATACTAGGTATAATAAGCGTGGTGGTGGAGCTCCAGCAGCACCTACACAATATTTACACTAAACACAAACACTGCCATGTGATGTTATCAACTTGTCTTATATACTTTATAATAATGTATTTACTTGATATAGCATTAAAATCTTGTTGAAAAATTAGGGTAAGTTGGATGGAGAAGTTGTGTTATGGTTGGTGTGGTTTAATATAGTGTGGTGAGTTGTTTTATAAGAGTTAAGATAGTGTTAAGTGTTGTTGAGTGTGAGATAATGTTGGAAGGTTGATGACGTCATAGCGGTGGCGGCCATGATGGTGTAGCAGTGATGGACGCTCCTCACTCTTCCTCCTCTCACTCCTTAACACCACCATATTCTTGACTCATAACCTCATGTGTGATGCTCACTAGGCCGCCACCATGCACCACCACCTGTGCTGCTACACCAGGTGACTCATAATAAAGGTGGTGGTGGTGTTATGAGGGGGTGTGAGGGGCGTGGGTCATGTGACCTGTGTGGACCAATCAGGTGGCGGCGGTGGCTAGGCTCAAGCAGCCATTGTTGAGCGCCGCGTCACCGCCCTCTATCTCATATTATCATGGCGTCTGGTGGTCATCCCGCCCTTCACGCCCGCCATCACACACCCACGCCCATCAATAGAGGGTATTACAACACTCTTGTTGCTCCGTCTCCCACCATAACTCTACACTTGGCTCTATAATGTGAGCGTGGCGTCTCCCCCTCACAAGCTGAGGCAGCCATAACTCTACAACCATAAGCAAAATACTTCTAAGTTTGATGTTTTATAATGTATATGGTGAGAGTGGATGGTAGGAGAGGAGTGTGTGGTTGTAGAGTGGTTGTAGAGTGTTGTTCGAGTGGTTGTAGAGTGGTGTTAGAGGTGCAGGAGGGAGGAGCGTGTTAGTGGTGCGCGGCTCCCGGCGCCTCTCACCTTCTTCTACCCGCCATTTTGAAACCAAAGCCGTTATGGCCGACGCCACAAGCAGTGTGGGTAAAGTTTTGTGGTGATTATGGTGGTTGGTGAGTGAGTGTCGCCTGCCCACCTGTGCCACTACCTGCCACACACATCACACAACCTACATAAACCATCAACTACCTTATAAGTGACGCCATTAAGTTGAAAATAGTGTGTGAAGTGAGGGACGCTACGAGCGCCCTCCCCAGACCTGCTCAGTGTTTGTTGTCACTACCATAATTCTCACCTTCCCCTACATATACGTGCATCCTTGCTATTGCAAAAGCAAGTTTATGTGGCATTATGAAAAACTGAATGCAATACAAGTGTCAGTAAGTGTTGTGTGAGGGAAAAAGTGCAAGTGAAGGGTTGTCCAGGCCACTGGAGCTATATTTTACAAAGGCAGTTTAGCGTTATGTAATATTAAGTGAGAATACGTTGTTTGAGGCACCAGTGAGGAGTGCCACAGTGCCAGGCAACACGTAGTGATGTGCAAGACTTTGTTATGACTGCTCAACATAACAAGTGTCTTAGTGAATGATGCAACACTACTAGGGTAAGACCATATTAACACTTCCCTTCCTCACACTCATTTATCATCACTTTAACAACCTCACTTACTTATATCATCTCTATTATTATATCTGCACTTATTGAAATTACTTGCTTTGTTTATCACACCCTAATACAAAATTATATGTTCATACCTGGGCTCCAGCGACCATTTATTTACTGTTGTTGGCAGTGTGTAGGATAAACAACTTTTAAAATTACATGGTCTAATATAGATTTAAATTATCACAATTCTGGAGAGGTTGATGTTCGTATAGGGTGTTGACGTCTTGCCTTCTACGGTCTCTTCGTAATGTTCATTCTTTCTTACTCAGACCTGTTACTTGCTTAATAAACTTATTGTACTGTTTATTACGTCATTGCAGTTATCGTTTACATTGCCGTGTATGTGTATGTATCTATGTTGGTTAATAAACATTTCATGACTATGTACTGTACGATTGGGGCAGTATATTTCATGAGGGTGGTATTGTTTGATAGCGTTGCTGTGGTAATCGCAATTCTTTGTTATTGTTTGAGACTCGACGAGATGTGCGATTCCAAATTAGTCTTCAGACATTTTTATTTTTAGAGTTTAGGTATACATATGAATGAGTTAGCACTAAGAATACATCAAAAGTAAAACATAGTGTATGTATGAAATTTATTTGTTGGTTTAAAGTATTTTTTACAAACCAGTTTTGCTGTAATTTTTTTAAGCTTTTTGCATTAAAGCATGAAATTGATGTAGAGAGAAGGCTGAACTCATTAATGAATAATAAAGACATTAAATGTATTGAAATTATTAATACCCTTGTGTTAAAATCTTTCTCATGAACACTAATTACATGCTCTGTGCAATATAGCCAAAATGACTTAGTTTTGTGTTCTTGACCATAAATGTAGTGAGAGGAGCATCACAACTGGATGTTGACACTTGTGCTCTTCGCATTTCATTTCATCCATTGCTAGGTATCACTTCAGTAGTGAACCTTCAGGGGGTGACTCAATGCTGGCAGTAGGGTTTGATCCATGGAATTTGAGCCACCCCTCATGTTCTTTGGGTCAAACTAGGCATTGTATTATGCATACAAATTTAGCACTTCCCTATGACTATAATGTTTTTTCTGATAAAGCAAAGCATTTTGGAATTTTACTAAAAGGTTGGGGGGGGGGCATATGAGAACCTTAACTTGAAGCTGACAAATTTACCCCAGCTTGAATAATTTCTAACTGACCTTATCGAGTTGGCTCTCAAGAGAGCATTAAGCCAAAATTCATGCCAGTCATTTTTGGACTGTATATCATAAAATCATGCTGCAGTAACAGCATCTCCCATTCTGAAAGCATTTATTACCTGCTTAAAACAAACTAAAACATCAAGACTAGACCTGCCTAATCAAGACTACTCTGGCTCATAGTACTATACAGCAGCAGCAGCATAAGTAGTAGCTATAGGTTTTAGCTTAGGTGGAAGAAATAAGTACCTAACCTAACTAGCTAAATTCACTATAGTCACACCTGTATTAACCAAGATACACTCACCCTCAGAGAAGTATAATAACAAGAATAAAGGAACTGAAGCAGGCCTACTGACCCATTCTAGGCATGTCTTACACCCATCCATTCCTACTCCCTGTCCAACCCATTTTTAAAGCCACCCAAAAGTTATCTCCAGTGACACTACTTGAGATCCCATTCCATTCATCTTCAACTCTTGCTAATCCAGTGCTTTCCTGTACCTTCAAATTTAAATCTACAGCAAATTCAGTACCTTCAGCCTATCTTCATAGGAAAGGTTGACCACTACATATCCATTCTGTAAAGCCATAGAATTAGGAGTATTGACGTGATGGAAAAATAATAAATAATACCAACATAATTACTGTAGTGTTGAAAATATCTAACTACAGATAACAGAAATATTGCAGGAACAAGTATGAAGTTTTCAAGAGAACTGGATCACTCCCTCTGCCAAGTGACTGGTGAACCAGCCTGCAATGGCTGTGACTCAGTGGACTGCCAACAGCAACAGCCTGGTTAAACAGGAGAGTCATGTTTGACTAGGAATAGTCACAAGAAAATTTGGTGACTTTTTTTTTTTTTTTTTTAAATAATAATCATCTTTATATCTAAAAGTACATGATACAACCTATACAAACCTAGCTGACATCAGTGACATACTTTATAGAAAGCTCCTGGTTATAGAGAGCATTTCACGCAACTTGGGTTAATTTTGTCCCTCAGGATGTGACCCACACCAGTCGGCTAACACCCAGGTACCTACCTACTGTTAGGTGAACAGGGACAGCAAGTATAAGGAAACTGCCAATGTTTCCACCCATACCGAGGATCGAATCACACACTCAACGAGTGTGCTACCAACCAAGCTACGGGACACTAACTTTAACCTAAACTAAGCAAAATTAACCTAGCCTTACCCAAACTAACATAAACTAAGCCTCGTCTAATAAAATCTAACCTAAATTAACCTAACCAAACAGTCTAATCCAGTTATTATGTAACTTAGTCTAATCTAAACTATATTAAGTTTGTTGTAACATTTGCCTTGTTGACACTTGACTTTTTTCCTGTTTTTTTTTTTTCTGTGACTGTTTTTCCTGTAACTTTTCCCTAGTCACCAGAAAACCTTGAAAGGGAACGATGTTGTAGCATTACAAGCTGCAGTGGATTCATGTTGGACAAATTTAATTGTAGAAAGAATATAGGAAAAGCACTGCTTTGGCTCTTGAGATAGGCATGTACCAACCTTGGTCTTGGTGTAATATGACACTTGGCAAGAGCACCATCATCACATGGTAGAAATGATTGTGTGGGGACCACACATTGACTTTTTTTTTTATAGAGTCAGAGTAAATTTTTATAAATAAAGCTTTCTGCTGCACTTAACTTTTTTTTTTTACCATAATTACTTTTTTTATACCATAATTGCTGGCAGGTTTTGCCTGAAACACCATTGCAGTCTTGGCAATACATACTGCTGCTGTCTGCAGTTATGACATATTTTTGTTTCCTTGGATTTTATAATGTAAAAATAATTGAACTATGTATGTTCAAGAGAGTTTAGCTTTATTTAAAATTTATTCCAATAACATAAACCTTTAAAAGGGAAGATTGTTTCAAAAAGTAAAAGTTTTTAAAGCTGAGAAATACAAAATATTTAATTGAAAATTCATAGGAAACTATGAATTGTTTGATGGCATGCCTGTCTTGTGTAAAAACCTGGATTGGAAATAAAATCTATGATATGGAACCAATTTTTAAAAGGAGTAAATTTAAATTCTTAAATCCATTTTTTTGATAAGCGGGCATTTTAAACCGCTTGAATATACCTTTCTAAAAGATCATAATGGTTCTTTTATAAATTATTTTTTCAAAGATGAAATTTATTTTATTTAACAAGGGCTCTGGAAAATTAAGGTTTTAGTTTTCGTAATTTTAAAAAGGGAATGTTACGAAATACATTATTGGGAAAATGAAATTTTAAGAGTAGTGCATGGAGGTTTTTGGTGGATTAATCAGTAAACAATATTAACAGTCAATAGAAGTTTCTTTATGAAATTTATTATGACACATCTTAGTCTAAGTTTGAAATATTCTTGTTAAAAAAGTACTATGGTTTCAAGATCTTAGTCAAATTATTTAATATGATGATGGATGAGTTGCCTTCCAGCTTGAATGCTGCTAAAAATTCAGAATATTTTCAAAGCTAAAAATGGAACCAATTAGAGAGAAATTAAGCTTGTATCTATTTAAACTATTATATTCAATGCTGTGCAGTTTGATCTGGTAATAAATTGTATGTATTTGCTAGTAGAATTATGCTTTATTTTAATTGAAACCTGTAAAAACTAGAAATAGGAAGTTTGAGTAAAGTGAACTTTTCAACAAAAAACATTCCTTTGAGAAATGACTTTCAATAAGTGTACTAAAAATTATTGGATGCTGTACATGAATGCTGTAATTATCTAAAAAAATTTGAAACTATTGTAAAATACAAACAATTATAATTAAACAAAACGTCTTAATGGTCATTATTTTGCAATCATTTATGTACAGATTCAAAAATCTTGCTACACAAGTCTAAATCAAACATGCAATACAAGCAACAAAAGTTTGATAGGGCTCTATCACAAGTTTAATCAGTGAATAAGAAATAATATAGCAAAATGAGATTATTAAATCCCGACAAATAAAAGGTAATCCAAACAATACCACAAACGCCACAGTAATTTTCAATATACCATCTATTCATTATGGCATAAATGACCAATAATTCACACACAGTAAACAATCCACAACAAAAGCAACAAAGCCACACACACAATTCACTGACACAACCCACACAACAATGCACTATTCATGTACTCAATACATGCAACCAATCGTCAAACACACACACAACCCACACACGCACATCGTCCAACACCACACACAGCCACACACACACCAAACCCCACCGACACACCACAACACACAAGCCACACACACAGCACGAAATAGCACACACACACGACGCAACATCAACGACCACACACCACACACTGAACACGACCAACAACACACACAGCCCCACACACACACCACACCCACACACACACACACACACCCACACACACACACACACACCACACACACACACCACACACACACACACGCACAACCCAGCACACACACACAACGACACACACCACACACACACACACACACCACACACACACACCACACACACACCACACACACACACACACACACACACACCACACACACACACACGCACACACACACATCCACACACACCACACCCACACACACACACCACACACACACACCACAACCACACACACCACACACACACACCACCACACACACAACCACACACACACACCACACACACACCACAGCACACACACACACACACCACACACACACACACCACACACACACCACACACCACACAACCACACACACACACAACCACACACACACCCACACCACACACACCACACACAACACCCACACAACACCCACACACACACACCACACACACACACCACACACACACCACACACACAACCACACACACACCACACACCACACCACACACACACACCCCACACACACACATACACACACACACACACACACACCACAACACACACACCACACACACACCAACACACACACCACACACACACACACACACACCACACACACACACACACACACACCACACACACACACACCACACACCACCCACACACACACACACCACACACACACACACACCACACAACAACACAACCACACACACACAGAAACACACACACCACCACACAACACCACACACAACCACACACAACACCACACACACCACACACACCACACCACACACACACCACACACACACAAACACACACACACACACACACACCACAACAACACACACACCACACACACACCACACACACCACCCACACACCACACACACCACAACACACCCACACACACCAACACACCACACACACACACCACACACACACACACACACACACCACACACACACCACACACACACACCACACACACACCACACACACCACACACACCACACACACAGACCACACACACCACACCACACACACCACACACACCACACACACACACCACACACACACCCACACACACACACCCCACACACACCACCACACAACATCCACACACACACCAACACACACACCACACCACACACACACCACACACACCACACACACACACACACACACACACAACACACACCACACACACTCCCAAACCACAACCACACACACACCACACACACACCACACACACACACAACACACCACACACACACCACACACACACCACACACACACACACCACACACACACACACACACCACACACACACACACACACACACACACACCACACACACACCACACACACACCACACACACACAACACACACCACACACACCACCACACACCCCAACACACACCACACACACACACACACACCACACATCACCACACACACACCACACACACACCACACACACCACACACACACACACACCACACACACACACCACACACACACACCACACACACACCACACACATCACCACACACCACACACCACACACACCACACACACACACACACACCACACACACCACACACACACCACACAACCACACACACACACACACACACACACACACTACCAAACACACACCACACACACACCACACACACCACTACAACACACACACACCACCACACAAACACCACACACACACCACACACACACACCACACACCACACACACAACACACCACACCACACAACCACACACACACACGCACACACACAACCACACACCACACACCACACACACACCACACACACCACACACACACACACACACACACACACACACCACACACACACACCACACACACCACACACACACACACACGACACACACACACACACACACACACACACACACACACACCACACACACACACCACGACACACACACCACACCACACACACACACACACACACACACACCACACCACACCACACACACACACACACACCACACACACACACACACACCACACACACACCACAACCACACACACCACCACACACAACACACCCACACACACACACCACACACACACACCACCACACCACACACACACACACACCACACACACACACACACCACACACACACCCACACACACACACTCACACACACACACCACACACACACACCACACACACACCACCACACACACCACACACACCACACACAACACCACACACACACACACACACACCCACACACACAACCACACACACACAACACACACACACACCACACACACACCACCACCCACACACACACCACACACACACCACACACACACACAACACACACACACACACCACACACACACCCACACACACCACACACACACCACACCACACCACACAGCAACCACACACACACCACACACACACCACACACACACCACAACACACACCACACACACCACACAAACCCACAAACACCACACACACACCACACCACACCACACACACACAACACACACCACACACACACCACACACACACCACACACACCACACACACACACACACACACACACCACACACACACACACCACACACACACACACACACACACACACACCACACACACACACACACACACACACACACACACACACCACACACACACAACACACACACAACCACACACACACACACACACACACACACAACCACATCACACCAACTCACCACACTCACCACACTCACCACACTCACCACACTCACCACACACACACACACACACACCACACACACCACACACACACCAAAAACCACAACGCACACCACACGCACACCACACGCACACCACATGCACACACACACATACACCACACACACCACACACACCACACACCACCACACACACACACACACACCACAACACCACGCACGCACACACACACACCACCATGCACACACCCACCACGTACACACCCCTGCAACAATAGGTAGTACACACAAACGCACAACACACACAAAGCACAACACACACAAATGCACAACACACAAATGCACAACACACACCACACACACACACACACACACCACACACACACACACACACACACAACACACACACACACACACTGCGCCAGGACTGAGTATCGACCCCTGCAACCACAGTTAGGTGAGTAACAACCCCACACACACACCCAACCACACCACACATACACACCACTCATACACACCACTCATACACACCACTCATACACACCACTCGTACACACCACTCGTACGCACCACTCGTACGCACCACTCGTACGCACCACTCGTACGCACCACTCGTACGCACCACTCGTACGCACCACTCGTACACACACACACACCTCACATGCACCACACACACACATCAAACGCGTGCGCACACACACATCCAGTATTGGGCCCCTTAGGTGGGATGGGACATACGTAGACGATAGCCAAGAAATGAGTGAGATACTAAGGTCCCAATATGACTTGTGTTCAGCGAGCTACTTCCCAGACTAAGGGTCGACAATCCAAATGAATGCTTTATGAACGAAACCCAAAATTTGGTCATCCCAAAACTCTTGGGTATTATTCAAACTCCACAAGACTTTGAAGAAGCAATTAATGACATGTCCATGCACTCTACCCCAGGCCCAGACTCATGAAACTCTGTGTTCATCAAGAATTGCAAGAAGCCTCTATCGTGTGCCTTCAGCATTTTATGGAGAGGGAGCATGGTCACAAGGGTCATTGCACACACACTAAAAACAACAGACATAGCCTCACTCCACAAAGGTGGCAGTAAAGCATTTGCAAAGAACTACAGACTGATAGCACTAACATCCCATATAAAAATCTTTGAGAGGGTTTTAAGAAGCAAGATAGCCAACCACCTAGATGCCCATCAATTACATAACCCAAGGCAACACACGTTTAGAGCAGGTAGCTCCTGCCAGTCCCAGCTACTGGACAACTTGGACAAGGTCCTGGATGCGGTAGATAATAAAATTCAGATGTATACACAGACTTTGCTAAAGCTTTCAACAAGTGTGACCATGGTGTAATAGCACACAAAATGCGTGATAAAAGATTAACGGGAAAAGTTGGTTGATTGATCTACAACTTCCTGACAAATAGAACACAAAGAGTAATAGTAAGCAGTAAACTCCCAGGCATCCACGGGAAAAAGCTCTGTTCCACAATGCACAGTACGTGCTTCCATTCTATTCCTCATCCTCATTTCTGACATAGAGATGTAAGCCATAGCTCTGTGTCTTCCTTTGTGGATGACACCTGGATTACCATGGCAGTGACCTCCATCGACGACACCGCAGGACTCTAAGCAGACAGCAACCAGATCTTCGAATGGGCCACTCAGAACAATATGAAGCTCAAGGAAGAAATTTCAACTACTCAGACATGGGAAACTTGAAATAAAAAATGTGTCAGGGTATACAACAAATTCTAACCATACAATAGAGCAGAAAACTAATGTGAAGGTCATGGGACTGATAATGTCAGAGGATCTCCCCTTCAAAGACCACAGCATTGTATCTACCTCATCCACTAGGAAAATGATTGGATGGATAATGAGAACCTTCAAAACTAGGGATGCCAAACCCATGATGACTCTTCAACTCGCTTGTTCTCTCTAGGCTGGAATACTGCTGTACACTAACGGCCCCCTTCCAGGCTGACGATATTGCAGACCTGGAGAGTGTACAAAGAACTTTCACGGCACACATAAGTACGATAAGGCACCTAAACTACTGGGAATGGTTTAAGGTCCTTGATCTGTATTCCCTTGAACACAGGCAAGAGAGATGCATGATAATATACCCTTAGAAGGTCCTGGAGGGATTGGTACCAAATTTGCACACGAAAATCACTCCCAATGTAAGCAAAAGACTTGGCAGGAGATGCAACATTCCCCTGATGAAAAGCAGGGGCGCCACGAGTACACTGAGAGAAAACACAATAAGTGTGCAGGGCCCAAGACTGTTAAATTGCCTCCCAGCATAAATAAGGGGGGTTACCAATAGACCCCTGGCTGTCTTCAAGAAGGCACTGGACAGGCACCTGAAGTCAGTACCTAACCAACCGGGCTGTGGTTCGTACTTAAGCTTGCGTGGGGCCGAGAGTAACAGCCTGGTTGATCAGACCCTGATCCACCATGAGGCCTGGTCTCAGACCGGGCAGCAAGGGCGTTGACCCTCGAAACCCTCCAGGTAAACACGCACGCGCGCGCGCACACCCACGCGCACACACACACACACACACACACACACACACACACACACACACACACACACCGCAACCTCAACTAGGTGAGTACACACACTACACGCACCACACACCATACACCACACGCGCATACTGTAAGAAGGCGTTTGACACAGTTGCACACGAGATTAGCTTGGAAGCTGGAGGACCTGGCAGGGATAAGAGGGAAGGCATTACAGTGGATCAGGGAATACCTGTCAGAAAGACAACAGCGAGTCATGTTACGTGGCGAGGTGTGACGAGTAGGCTCCGGTAATGAGTGTGGTGCCACAGGGATCAGTCCTCGGACTGGTGCTGTTTCTGGTATTTGTGAATGACATGATGGAAGGAATAGACTCCGAAGGGTCCCTGTTTACAGGTGATGTGAAGTTAATGAGAAGAATTCAGTTGGAAAAAGACCAGGCAGAACTACAAAGGGATCTGGACAGACTGCAGGCCTGGTTCAGAAACTGGCTTCTGGAGTTCAACCCCACGAAGTGCAAAGTCATGAAGATTGGGGAAGGGCAAAGAAGAACACAGACGGAGTACAATCTAGGGGGCCAGAGCCTACAAATCTCACTCAAGGAAAAGGACCTTGGTTAGGTTAGGTTAGATAAGGTTCGTTAGGAAACAAGACAAATGTTTCCTGATGCGGGTCTTAGTCAGATGATGACCCGCCTTTGGAGCTTTGGTCATCTGACCGAGGCCTTCCACTGGCTTACCGGTCTGCTCCTTTAAAAATAATATAATTATCTAGGATCTTCGTGTGAGTATGACACCGGGAACATCTCCTGAGGCGCACATCAACCAATATCTGCTGCAGCATACAGGCGCCTGGCAAACCTTAGAACAGCATTCTGACATCTAAATAAGAAGTCATTAAGGACTCGACACTGTGTACGTTAGGCCCATATTGGAATATGCAGCACCAGTTTGGAACCCTCACCTAGCCGAGCATGTAAGGAAACTAGAGAAAGTGCAGAGGTTTGCAACAAGACAGACAGACAGACACACACACACACACACACACACACACACACACACACACACACACACACACACACACACACACACACACCACACACACACCACACACACACCACACACACACCACACACACACCCACACCACACACCACCACAACACAACACACACCACACACACACACACACCAACACCACACACACACACACCCACACACACACCACACACACCACACACCACAACACACACAACACACACACACACCACACACACCACACACCACCACACCACACACACCACACACACACACACACACACCAACACACCACACACACACACACCACACACACCACACCACCCACACACCCACCACACCACCACACACACCACACACACACACACACCACACCCACACACACCACCACACACCACACACCACACACACACACCACACACACCACACACACACAACACACACCACACACACACACCACACACACACACACACACACACACCACACACACCACACACACACACACCACACACACACACACACACCCACACACACACCACACACACACCACACACACACACACCACCAACACACACACCACACACACACACACACACACACACACACACCACACACACACCACACACACACACACACACACCACACACACACCACACACACACCACACACACACCACACACACACACACACACCACACACACACACACCACACACACACACACACACACACACCACACACACCCCACACACCCACACACACCACACACACACCACACACACCCACACACACACACACACACACCACACACACACCACACACACCACACACACCACACACCACACACCACACACACACCACACACACACACCACCACACACACCACACACACACCACACACACACCACACACACACACACACCACACACACCACACACACCACACACACACACACCACACACACACACACCACACACACACACCACACACACACACCACACACAAAACCACCACACACACACACCACACACACACACCAAACACACACCACAACACACACACACACACACCACAACACACACACACACACACCACACACACACACACCACACACACCACCCACAACACACACACACCACACACCACACACACACACACACACACACACACACACACACACACACACACACACACACACACACCACACACACACACACACACACACACACCACACACACACACACACCACACACACACACACCCACAACACACACACACACCACACACACACACACACCACACACACACACACACACACACACACACCACACACACCACACACACCACACACACACACACACACAACACCACACACACACCACACACACACACACACACACACCACACACACACACACCACACACACACACACACACACACACACACACACCACACACACACACACACACACACACACACACACACACACACACACACACACAACACACACACAACAAATACTGAGAGGAATTCACACCACAACACACACCACCACACACACACTCACACAACCACCCACACACACCACACACACTCACACCACACACACACACACCACCACACACCACACACACACCACAACACACATCACACCCACACCCACCACACCACACACAACAACACACACCACACCACACACCTCAACCACCACAACCCACACACACCACACCACACCCCCAACACCACACACACACACCACACACACACACACACCACACACCCACACCAACACACACCACACACCACACACACACCACACACACCCACCCACACACACTCACACCACACACACCACACACACACACACCACCACACACACCACCACCACACACACACCACACCACACACACACACACACACCACACACACAACACACACACCCCACCCCACACACACACACACAACACACACACACCACACCACACACACACCACACCACACCCCACACACCCACAACACACACCACACACACACACCACACACACACCACACACCACACACCACACACACCCACACACACCACACACACACACCACACACACACACACCACACACACCACACACACACACCACACACACACACACACACACACACACCCCACACACACACCAACAACTAGAAAACAATACAACAACCAAACTACACAAATCAAAACACTAACACACATAAATCACACCACAAATCACAATAATATAAACAAACAACCACATAATAAACAGATACCAACACAATTCAAATTAACACCATAACCAACTACTCGACCCTGCAACCCAAACTAGAGCACACACACACACACACACACACACACACACACACACACACACACCACACACACCACACACACACCACCACCACCAACCACACACCAACCCCACACCAAACCACACCAACCACACAACCAACACCCACACCACCAACCACACCCACACATCACACACACACACCCACACCACACACACCACACCAACAACTCACCCCCAACACACTAACCACCACCACACCACACACACACCACACCCCCACTCACACACACACACCACACACACACACACACAACACACACACACACACACACAAACCACACACACACACACAAACACCACACACCACCCACACACACCCACACCACACACACCACACACACACACACCCACACCACACACACCCACACCACACACACCCACACCACACACACCCACATACACCACACACAACCACACACACCACACACACATACACCACACAAAAACCACACACATACACCACACATACTCCACACATACACCACACACACCACACACATACACATATACACATTCATACATCCAGTAGACCATCATTTAGCACGGTAGTTACGTTCTGGAAAACGCCGTGTTAGGTGGCTGCTGATGACGCAGTTAACCTCCAAGAAGACATAAACAAAGTTTTCCAGTGGGCAACGGTAAACAATATGATGTTCAATAAGGACAAATTCCAACTGCTCCGTTATGGAAAACTGGAGGAGGTAATAACTAGAACAGAGTATACTACTGACTCCGGCCATACAATAGAGCGGAAAAATAATGTAAGGGACCTGGTAGTAGTAATGTCTGAGGATCTCACTTTCAAGGATCACAACAGTGCCACGATCGCACGTGCAAAGAAAATGATAGGATGGATAATGAGAACTTTCAAAATGAGAGATGCCAAGCCAATGATGATCCTTTTCAAATCACTTGTTCTCTCTAGGCTGGAATACTGCTGTACATTAACATCTCCATTCAAAGCAGGCGAAATCGCAGATCTAGAGAGTGTACAGAGATCCTTTACTGCATGTGTAAGTTCTGTCAAGCACCTTAACTACTGGGAACGCTTGGAAGCACTTGACTTGTACTTTTTGGAACGCAGGAGGGAGAGATATATCATAATCTACACTTGGAAAATCTTGGAAGGAATGGTCCCAAATCTGCACACACAAATCACTCCCTATGAAAGTAAAAGACTGGGCAGGCGATGCAAAATGCCCCCAATAAAAAGTAGGGGAGCCATTGGTACACTAAGGGAAAACACCATAAGTGTCCGGGGCCCAAAAGTGTTCAACAGCCATCCATCAAGCATTAGGGAATTGCCATTAAGCCCCTGGCTGCCTTCAAGAGAGAGCTCGACAGATACCTAAAGTAGTGCCGGATCAGCCGGGCTGTGGCTCGTACGTTGGGCTGCGTGCGTCCAGCAGTAACAGCTTAGTTGATCAGGCCCTGATCCATCGGGAGGCCTGGTCATGGACCGGGCCGCGGGGGCGTTGATCCCCGGAATAACCTCCAGGTAACCAGGTAAAAATCATGTTTGATGAGCTGAAGAACTTATGGGAAAAATAGGGTTACGTTCCTGGGAGCCCCTGAAAAGCCAAACAACTTTTTTTTAGGTGTCCACATCTTACAAAAATAAGAGTGAATATGTTGTTCATTGTTGTGATGTGTTATGTTTTTATTGCTTAAGGCTACAAATATAACAGAAATAATAGTATTTCTTACCCTAAATTGTGGGTGCTGGTGTTTGTGGATGATTGTGAAGAGAGTGGAGAGTTATTCTGTGGACCTACTGTGCTGAGGTGGATGGTAGAGGGTCTGGTATTAAAGTCGATGGTTGTACTGGAGTGTCTAAGTCATTCAGTCAGTCAGTCTTGTCATTCAGTAAATCATTCAAGTCACTCAGTGAGTCAGTCAGGCAAGTCACTCTTATTGAGTGACTTGCTGAATGATTTGACTGACTTATACCTTTTCGTGCCACTTTCAGCAACACTGGTGTGGTTACTGGGTGTCGTGATTGCTTGGCAGATACAAGATATAGTAATTAAAATAACATAACACAATTCACAAACACAGCTGCCTTGTAGCAGAGAAAGACTGGACTGGACACACATGAATTAGGAAAGCTGGGATGGTGTCGGGGAGTGGTAGGGGATGGCAGGAGGGCTCCTTGGCTGCACCACAACAAGGCGGCCGCTTGAGCAAAAGAGAATTTTTTTTTCCTTCCCACAAACTGAGCCGTGTTAAATTAATTATACAATGTGTTACATAAAATTGTGCCGCAGTTCTTCAATCGTGCCAAATAAACTACTGTATATAAATCATGGAATTTCCCAAATCACTGCAATCAAGTCTCTGTCCCAAACTTCTGTTTGGTCAATTTCATAGGACTGAGAAATTGCTTGGGTGGGCTGAATTGAAATGACCTCTGACTATGAGTCAGGTAGGTTTTGATGGTTGCTTATATGACGTTTTTCACAGCATAGTTCCACCTGCCCAGACAACATGTGTTCTGAGTAGGGAAATTAAATCTAATAGAAATGAACCCAAATGTATAAACAATAGATTAAAATATCTCATTGGTCAAAAGAGAGGCAGATCAAAGAGGGGATGGTCAGTTAAGAATTCAATATATTCAATTATATAGAGAGAACAAAAAGGGAATAAGAAAAGTAAGCTGGGGTTATGAGGCTTAAGTCCCAAAGGGATTTGAAGACTAAACCAAAAGGGTTCTTTCAGGTATACAGAAGATTAGGGACAACATAGGCCTACTTAAAAGTAACTCAGGTCAGATCACTGACAGTGATAAGGAAATGCGTGAAATTTTCATTACTTCCTCTCAGTTTTTACTCAGGAAGATACTAGCAAAATTCCAGAAATAATAAATTATGTAGAACAGGATGATAAACTATGAACGATTGGGGTAACTAGTGGCATGGTCCTCCGACAAATAGAGAAATTAAAACCTAACAAATTCCCAGGCCCTGATGAACTGTTTGCAAGGGTTTTAAAGGAATGTAAAGAGGAACTTAGCAAACCTTTGGCAAATCTTTTCAACATATCACTACAAACTGGCATAGTGCCAGACAGGTGGAAAATGGCAACTGTATTACCTTTTTACAAAGCAGGAGACAGACCCTTAGCTTCGAACTATAGACCAATAAGGCTTATAGTGGGAAAATTCATGGAATCAATGATAGCTGAGGCAATTCGTAATCATCTTGAAAGGCATAAATTAATTAATGAATCTCAACACGGTTTTACAAAGGGGCGTTCCTGCCTGCTGAATTTACTAAATTTTTTCACTAAAGTATTTGAGGAGGTAGATTATGGTAATGAATATGATGTTGTGCATATGAACTTCAGTAAGACTTTTGATAGAATTCCACATCAGAGGCTATTGAGGAAAATTAAGGCACACACAATAGGAGAAATTTTTTCCTGGGTAGAGGCATGATTGACACACATGCAGCAGAGAGTTTGCACAAATGGGCAGAAATCAGAGTGGGGGCATGTCACAAGTGTTTCACAGGGGTCAATGTTGGGTCCTTTGTTGTTCACAATTCACATAAGCAACATAAATGAGGGAATAAATGGCAACATAAGCAAGTTTGCTGGTGACACCAAAACAGGAAGGACATTAGAGCACTCCAGGAAGATTTGAATAGTCTGACGCAGTGGTCGGAGAGGTGGCAGATGCAGTTTGATATAGACAAATGCAAAGTTCTAAACTGGACAGGAAAATAACTGTGCCACATATAAACTAAATAACGTAGATCTTAATATTACCGATTGCACAAAGGCTTTAGGCATTCTGGTTAGCAGTAATCTGAAACCAAGACAACAGTTCATAAGTGTTTGCAATTAAGTGAACAGAATCCCTGGCTTAATATCAAGAAGCATAAGTAAAGTCCTCAGGTTGTTCTTTAACTCGACCTTTCATTAGGCTTTGTTTAGATTATGCTGCAAAGTTCTGGTCACTGTATTACAGAATGAATATAAATGCACTGGAAAACATACAAAGGAGGATGACAAAGGTGATTCCATATATCAGAAATCTTCCCTGTGAGGATAGACTGAGGGCCCTGAATCTACACTCTGGAAAGGCATAAAATTAAGGGGGGATATGATAGAGGTGTATAAATGGAAAATGGGAATAAATAAAGGGGATGTAAATAGTGTGTTAAAAATATCTAGCCAAAACAGGACTTGCAGCAATGGTTTCAAGTTGGAAAAATTCAGATACTGGAAGGATTTGGGAAAGCACTGGTTTGGTAAGAGTTGTGGATGAGTGGAACAAACTCCCGAGTACCGTCATAGAAGCTAAAATGTACTTTTAAAAATAGGTTAGATAAATACGTGAGTGGGTATGGGTGGGTGTGAGTTGGACCTGACTAGCTTGTGCTAATAGGTCTGATGCTGTTCTTCCTTAAGTGGATGTGACCTCGACCTGACTACGTTGAGTTAGTGGAATAAGCCTGTAGGTGAATTGGACCTGTTTCGCATGGGTCAGTAAGCCTGTCGCAGTGCTCTTTCTTTCTTATGTTGTGTTCTTATAAGGAAAATCGACCTGACGTCATTGGAGGACAGCAGGGATGGGGGGGATATGATAACATATAAAATACTGAGAGGGATCGACAAGGTGGACAGACAGGATGTTCCAGTCATGCGACAGCAACAAGGGGTCAGAACTGGAAGTTGAAGACTCAGATGAGGCACAGAGTTGTCAGGAAGTGGAAATAGTCTGGAAAGTGATGTAGTGGAGGCAGGATCCATACATAGCTTTAAGAAGAGGTATGATAAAGCTCATGGAGCAGGGAAAGTGACCTAGTAGTGACCAGTGAAGAGGCGGGGCCACGAGCTGTGACTCTACCCCTGCAACTACAACTAGGCGAGTGTACACACACGCACGCGCACGGGGTATTATTTATAGTATGTATTTTGCTAGCTGTTTATTTAAGTTATTTAGTTACTTATTTACTCGGACTTTATTTAGTTTAATGGTATTCACTGTTTCAGTGATGTCATGGGGAGGTTAATTTCTTTGAATTTGGCAAATTTACGAGTGCCCAATAATTGATTAGTGTGTTTACCAGGTTTCTCTACTTCTCATTTTGTTTTAATTAATATCGGTCTACAGTAGACTCGATTAACACGTGTTCCTTTACCAAGTTTTCTCCGTTATGCTATTGCAAAATTGTGGCATATTTTTTACTAATACTGTCTTGCAGAGGAAATATTTGGAGTGCCGGGTGCTAGATCATTTGCTTTTTCCTCTCTGGCTAGTGGGTTCATGTGCATCCTGCCTGTGTGTCAGTCCATTGTCTTTGGAGGAGACCTAACTTTCTCCACTACTCCTGTCCCACCTCTCATTGGTTTGAACATGTGTGTCCCATATATCTGTATGATTTTTCAACAGATTTCTTATTTTGTGTCATTACCACTAGAAAAATATTCTATACCATTTCAGAAGAATTTTTTTTTGTAAGACATCGTAGCTCTGTCAGTCCTTTTAATTCGGGGGCTGTGACAATGAAAGAGCTACCTTTGATATGCCTTCGAAGAGTTTCGAGAGTTTCACTACTCTTGGAACCTGGCCATTGGCCAGACTTCTCTGGTGCTTGCCTGGTCATCCAGGCTGTTATTGCTGGAGGCCCACTGCCCCACATATCCATCACAGCCTGGTTGATCTGACACTTGAAGATACTTGTCCAGTTTCTTCTTGAAGGCTACCACACTTGTTCCAGCCATGTTTCTGATATCTTTTGGTAAGATGTTGAATAGTCTGGAACCCCAGATGTTGATACAGTGTTCCCTTATTGTCCCCACTGCACCCCTGCTCCTCACTGGGTTTATTTTGCACTTCCTCCTATAACTCTCTGCAGTATGTTGTTATCGCAGTGTACACATTTGGGACCAGGCCCTCGAGTACTTTCCAGGTATATATTATCATGCATCTCTCTCTCTCTCCTCCGCTCCAGTGAGTACATGTTCAAGACATGTTCCCAGGAATTTAGGTGCTTTACTGGGTCAATGTGAGCTGAAAGAAATGTTAGCACTGAGAGAATAATCTAAAACTATCTTGACAAATTCAGTTATAGTATAATTATTAGGAGGTACCAACAAATATGAGGTGCTCCTTGCATGAACTTGGTAAGTTCTTACTCTGTTGGAATTGAGTTATTGTGTTATTCTTCAGGACAGCTAACACTCAGGTCTTTAGCACAGTTCTCAGCCAGTGGGAGCATGGGATTTGTTTCCAACTCGGCCAGCAGCCATGTATGGCTCTTTTTTTAAAAATTGGAACTACAGTGGAACCTCGACTTGAGAGCGTGTCCACGTGCGTGTTTTTCCAAATACGAGCAGTCGATGGGTCAATTTTTTTTGCTTCCATACGCGAGCAAAATTTCCACAAGCAAGCATACCTCTAAGGCAGGTTCCTTGACGCTAGTGAGGGACTCTTGCTCTTGATTTCGGGAATTGTATCTCATTTGTTTGTTGGACTATCTTATTGAAACTTGGGCAATGTATGATGGAAAGATGCTTCTTATACACCAGAAATGAAAGAAATCTAAGCATAAATAATGGAGTTCACTTCTCAGCAATTAGCCACCCCTTAGTGGTAATTTCGAATGGTTTTTATGGTTGTATTCTCGTTTGTTTGGTCTCATTTGATAGAATGGAGATATATTACAGAAATATATATGATTTTAATTGCTTTCACGACAAAAAGTACCTTGAAATAAAGCTCTAACCTAGGAGAAATGATCCATTGCTTGGCTGTTTCAGAGTAAACAAATGATGTCACTGTCCATTCCAATATGCAGTCGTGAATGGGTTGACATTATTTATACAATTATTGCAATAAAGAATAACAGTAAATCTTATATTTTTTGTCAATAAAAATTACAAATTATTTATATAATAATAATAATATGTATAATAATAATAGTATAATAATATAATACAATAATAATCATAATAATAATATGTATAATAATAATACATATATAATAATAATGTACTACATATAATAATTATAATAATAGATGGCTTCAAAAGGCCGTCACTAGATGGCAGTGTTTACCACAACAAAGAGGGAGCAGTTGTGGCCGCCTCCACCTGTTACATAATGACATATCTTATTCATTCTAAAGTATATATTATGTTTCTATGTTATTTATATTGTTTATGTCATATTAGATGAACTGTGAAATATAAATAAGCCGTATAGATGATATTAGCGAAATTATTCATGAAGTATTTTGCCCGGTCTCCAGACAAACTCGTCCACCGCCGACACTGCCCATACCACTATATGAATGACATATCTTATTCATTCTAGAGTATATATCATGTTTCTGTTATTTATATTGTTTATGTCATATTAGATGAACTGTGATATATAAATAAGCCATATAGATGATGATAGCAAAATTATTCATGAAGAATTTTGCCCGGTCTCCAGACAAACTCGCCCACTGCCAACACCGCTCATACCACTACATGAATGACATATCTTATTTATTCTAGAGTACACCTACCATCCTACTTACGACTTGAGTTCGGTTCCGAGAAACCGGTCGTAAGTCGAAATGGTCGTAAGTCGAACTTGACTACTGAATATCAACAAAACATTTTTGTAATGACTTTATTTTATTGTTTTATTTTGGTATTTCATGTTTTACTTTGCTTTTTATGCTGTTAGTACTATATTTTATACTGTAAGGTTTAGGATAAACACTGTGTACAACACAAATAGTTGTTTATTTCCCAGAAATTTGGCATAAAATACACGGTCGTAAGTCGAGCAGGTCGTAAGTTGAGCAGGTCGTAAGTCGGATGGTAGGTGTATACTGTATATCATGTTTCTATGTTATTTATATTGTTGTTATGTCAATGAACTGTGATAGATAAATAAGCTGTAGAATTGATATTAGCGAAATTATTGAAGTACAGAATTCCACAGGAACGGATTAATTGCATTTCAGTTAATTTAAATGAGGAAAATTGACTGCAAACGAGCAAATCCAGTTGCGAGCAAGGTCATGGAACAGATTAAACTCGCAAGTAGAGGTTCCACTGTATGTACTAGGTTTTTGCAGGGAGAGCTTCTTATACTATTGCTGGAATATGAATGGGGTGATAATCTGGATAAGCACGGTGCATTAATATACAGGTATATTTCACATAATGCATTTGAAAAATCGTGCTATGAATTACATGAAATGTATGGGTTTGCTACGCAGCACAAAAAAAAAAAAATCAGAAGTACATTATAGGTGTCATTACTCATTGACCTAGAAATGTATGTGTTATGTATAGTTGACCATCGATTAAGATGGTCAACTACATGGTAGTTACATTTTTGAAAATGGTGTGCAAGTAAAAAAAAAAAAAAAAAAAGGTAAAACAAACTGATGAACAAATGGTAAAAATATGGTTACGTTCCTTGAGCCCCCCAAAATGGCAAACAAGTTTTTCTTAGGTCTTAGGAAATTAGGGGGGAATTACAGATAACGTTGTCTATATTGTTTTGGATGTATTTATGATACAAAAAAGAGAATTGGGTGGTTTTCATTTGGTTAGTTGGTGATGGGGTATGTTAGAGAGATACATTTTTTAACCCTTTGAGGGTTTCGGCCGTACTAGTACGGCTTACGACCCAGGGTTTTTGACGTACAGTATGCCTGAATTCTAGTGCCCTCAAATCTAGTGGGAGAAAGCTGGTAGGCCTATATATGAAAGAATGGGTCTATGTGGTCAGTGTGCACAGTATAAAAAAAAATCCTGCAGCACACAGTGCATAATGAGAAAAAAAACTTAGACCGTTTTTTTGGAATAAAACAGCGACTTTGCACTGTATTTTCGTTTGGTATTTATTGTTGTATTCTAGTTTTCTTGGTCTCATTTTATAGAATGGAAGACATATTACAGAAATTGAGATGATTTTGACTGGTTTTACGATGAAAAGTACCTTGAAATTGAGCTCAAAGTAGCAGAAATGTTCGATTTTTACCAAAGTTCAAAAGTAAACAAATCATGCCAAGCGTCCAATACACGTCAACTGGTGAGTCTAATATTCTTTTGCAAGTGCGCGAATATTATTTATACCATTTTTTACACTAATGCAGTAGTCTGCATAACAGTAAATCTTCTATTTTTTGTGAGAATAAAAATTCAAAGTGGAAAGCAAAAAAATATAAGAGGAGCCTTGAGATGTGACTAATGAACAGAGGAAATGTCATTTTAGTTCCAGGAATGTCTTTAATGTTTATTTTGGACCCTATTCGGAAATTGGCATCTTTTGAAATTTGTGAAATTGGCAAAATTACTAAATTCTGACCACTGTACTGGATAGTTGAAATTGGTAAATGGGTGGTTTCTTGCACTCATTCGATAGAAAAAATGGAGTTCTAGCGAAATATTCATATTTTTTGTCGACTAGTACAGTGGAATTGGCCGAAAATGGGGCTCAAATTGGGCAAAATCGCGATGAGTAAACATCGCGGAGACCGCTAACTTCGCGAGAGCATAATTCCGTAAGTTTTCCATCAATTTTCATACTTTTGGTGTCATTATGATTGGGAAAAGATTCTCTATCTTTTCACAAGATTTTTTTTTTTTTTTTTAAATTTGGCCGACCCTGAGAAAGAGTCTCGGAGAGGTCCTGTCGACCCTCAAAGGGTTAACAGTAGTTTTGAAAATGGTGGTTGAGTCTGCAATTCTAGAGTTTTCAGGCAGGGAGTTCCAGATTCTAGGCTCTTTTATGTACATCGAATTTTGTATTGGTTTAACCGGACACAGGGAATGTCATAGAGATTTTTGTCTGGTGTCGTGTCTACGGGTCCTGTTGCAACTGTCAATAAATTGTTTTAGTTCCGGGTTAAAATCAGAGTTTATGGTTCTGTAAATGTAGATTGCACAATAGATGTGAATGTTCTGTACGGTGGGTGGTTTATGTCTTTGAAGAGTGGGAGTGTGTGCTGTCGCATGATAATTCTTAGTGCAGCTTTCTATTGGGTTATTATCAACTTTAGGTGAGTTGCTGCTGTTGATCCCCATTCACAAATAACATAGGTGAGGTGGGGATAGATGAGTGAATAGTATAGTGTGAGCAGGGCTGATCGTGGTACATAGTAACGTATCTTGGAGAGGATCCCAACTCTTTTGGATACTTTTTTTTTGTTATTTGTTGGATATGGGTGTCAAATTTCAGGGTGCTGTCAAGGTGCAGGCCCAGGAATTTGTCCTCATTACATCTAGCAATAGGAGTGTTGTCAATCATTACGTTCAGCTGGGTAGAGCACCTGTTCTGTTCCCAAACAGAATGTAGGTTTTGTCAGTATTAAGTGGAAGTTTATTAACAGTCATCCAGGACAATATTTTTACTAGTTTTTCATTAACAATAGTGTTAAGTGTGGCAAGATTAGGGTGGGAGATGACATAAGTTGTATAGTCAGCAAAGGTGTTGTGAAACAGTAAGTAGATCATTGATGTATAAGACGAAGAGCAAGGGACCAAGGACACTTCACTGTGGTACTCAGTATCCAGTGGTCTTGGAGATTAAATATAGATTTACATACAGAAAAGAATGATAAATCAATATTAAGCAATAATGACATCACACTTACCTTTATTGAAGAATCTTGTTGGTGTACGGGAGGAGGGGAGAGAGAGAATTTACTATTGTTTGGAAGGGGAATCCCCTTCCATAAAGACTTTAGGTACAGAGTCCTTATCCGGGGTTACTTCCCTTCTTTGTTTTTAATGACACTAGGACCAGTTTGAGAGTCACTGGAGCCTTCGCACAAAATATGTCCAGAGAGCTCCGTTTCTGGCGTCTCTTTTAAGATTTGTCTGAAGTAGGACAAGGTTCTGTCACTGAACATGTTGCAGACATGGCTTGTTTCAGCTTGGTCAGAGTGATATTTTTCCACGAAAGTTTGCACTTCATTCCACTTTGCAAAAATGTCCTTAACCCCTCCAGGATTGGTGCCGTACTAGTATGGCTTGCATGCCAGGGTTGGTGCCGTACTAGTACGCATAAATTCTAGCGCCTTCAGATCTTGCAAGAGAAAGCTGGTAGGCCTACATATGAAAGAATGGGTGTGTGTGGTCACTGTGCACAGTATAAAAAAATCCTGCAGCACATAGTGCATAATGAGAAAAAAAAACTCTGACCGTGCTTTTGGTTTAAAACAGCGAATTTGCAGTGTATTTTCGTATGGTATTTGTTTGTATTCTAGTTTTCCTGGCCTCATTTTATAGAATGGAAGACATATTACAGAAATTGAGATGATTTTGATTGGTTTCACAATGAAAAGTACCTTGAAATTGAGCTCAAAGTAGCAGAAATGTTTGATTTTTGCCAAAGTTCAAAAGTAAACAAATCATGCCATGCGTCTAATACACGTCTGATATTCTTTCACAAGTGCGCTGATATTATTTATACCATTTCTACATTAATGCAGTAGTCTGCATAACATAAATCTTCTATATTTTTGTGAGAATAAAAATTCAAAGTGGAAAGCAAAAGAAATGTAAGAAGGGCCTGGGGACATGACTAATGAACAGAGAAAATGTTATTTTAGTGCCAGGAATGTCTGTCTTGTTTATTCTGGACCCTATTTAGAAATTGGCATCTTTTGAAATTTGTGTGAACTTGGCAAAATTGCCAATTTCTGACCACTTTATTGGTTAGTTGAAATCGGTAAATGGGTGGTTTCTTGTACTCATTTGATAGAAAAAATGGAGTTCTAGCGAAATTAGTTACGATTTTTGTCGACAGGTACATTGGAATTGGCCAAAAATACGGCTCAAAGTGGGCGAAACCGCCGATGCGTAAACATCGTCGAGACTGCTAACTTTGCGAGACCATAATTCCGTAAGTTTTCCATCAAATTTCATACTTTTGGTGTCATTATGATCGGGAAAAGATTATCATTTCATAAGTTTTTTTTTTTTTTTGAAAATTTCCGTCTCTGAGAACAAGTTTAGGAGAGGGCCTGCCGACCCTGAAAGGGTTAATCACTGAAGAAGGCACCTGCTTCCCTCCTCTCTTCCTCTGAAGCAATTTCCTCAGGTGTGGTCTGTTGCTGTTCCAGGTGAAGGTCTCACAGCTCTTCAGTGGTTAGCTCTTCACTGTGGTCGCCCACCAACTCTTCCACATCCTGGCCACTCGCTTCCCCAAAGCTATAATAGATTCCACAACAGGTGTAGGGTTGTCAGGTGTGTGTGGGGAAGTACTCTGGCTGGTGTATGGGGAAGTACCCTGTCTGGTGTGTGGGGAGGTACCCTGTCTGGTGTGTGGGGAAGTACCCTGTCTGGTGTGTGGGGAAGTACCCTGTCTGGTGTGTGGGGGAAGTACCCTGGCTGGTGTGTGTGGGGGGAGTACCCTGGCTGGTGTGTGTAGGGAAGTACCCTGGCTGGTGTGTGTAGGGAAGTACCCTGGCTGGTGTGTATGGGGAAGTACCCAGGCTGGGGGGTGCGGGGAAATACCCTAGCTGGTGTGTTCTTTCTTGAATTCTATCGTGTTTCTCGCCTTCTTTATAAAGTGGCTGGCACTTACAGCTTTCTTTGGGCCTATGGTGGCTTATTTAGCAGTCACACATAATAAACAAGCTCAAAAAACAATGCATTATTATGAAATGTTTCGTATTACCCTGCAGGGTAATGTTCACTTGCTGAGAAACAATGCCACACTGACTCTGAATGCGTCTGTGGGAGGCTTTGTGTGCGTGGGGCCACTGGGACACGTACCGTACGACCATCAAAGTCTAAGGGAAATCACAAAAACCAAGGCTATATTTTGATGAAGAAAGTTGTTGATAATCAAAATTTACGAAAACTGAGACTGATGAAAACCAAGGGTCCACTGTACATGGAAAGTACTTGAGGGCCTGCCATAACATACTGGAGCGGGAGATATTGGAGGATGTGCAAAATAGGCCCAGTGAAAAGCAGGGGTGTGGTGGGCACAATAAGGGAACACTGAATCAACGTCATGGCCCCAGATTATTCAACATCTTTGCAAAAGATATCAGAAAGACTGTTAGAACACATGTAGGAGTCTTCTAGAGAAAACTAGACAAGTATCTTCTCCGGGTCCCAAATCTGCACACTGCCATGACATACTGGAGTGTAAAATAAACCCAGTGAGGAGAAGTGGTGCGGTGGGGACAATAAAGGAACACTGTATCAACATCCGGGGTCCCAGACTATTTAACATCTTACCAGAAGATATCAGAAACACGGCTGGAACAAGTGTAGAAGCCTTCAGAGAGAAACTGGACGAATATCTTCACCAGGTGCCAGATCAACCAGGCTGTGATGGATATGTGGGGCAGTGGGCCTCCAGCAGCAACAGCCTGGTTGACCAGGCAAGCACCAGACGAGCTGGGCTCAGAGAGTAGATTAACTCTCGAAACTCTTCAAAGGTAAAGATATATCAAAAGTTCAAAGGTAAAGGTTCCAGATCAACCAGGCTGTGATGGATATGTGGGGCAGTGGGCCTGCAGCAGCAACAGCCTGGTTGACCAGGCTAGCACCAGATGAGCCTGCCCCATGGCTGGGCTCCAGGAGTAGAAAGACTCTTGAAACTAATCAAAAGGATGTCAAAGGCAGTTCCACAGCTATTATCTGCCACAGTACCACCATTACTTTTAACCCTTTGACTGTTTTGGTCGTATGTATGTCTTACGAGCCAATGTGTTTGACGTATATACGTATACTCAAAAATTCTAGCGGATTCAGATCAAGGAGGAGAAAGCTGGTAGGCCCACATGTGAGAGAATGGGTCTGTTTGGTCAGTGTGCACAGTATAAAAAAAATCCTGCAGCACTCAGTGCATAATGAGAAAAAAAACCTCCAACCATATTTTTGGATTAAAATGATGACTTTGAGGTGTATTTTCGTATAGTATTTATGGTTGTCCTCTTGTTTTCTTGGTCTCATTTGATAGAATGGAAAACATATTATAGAAATAGAAGTGATTTTGATTGGTTTTACTATGAAAAGGATCTTTTGAATATGGCACGCCCCACCCGGTTTGTTTATGTTCACCATGAGCACATTTATTATGTCTGGAAACTTTCCAAAAATTCGGGTGTTTTAAAGTTATTGCGTATTTTATATGTACTCTGATAATTATGCTTGTGTACCTGTACCTAAATATACTTACATAGTGCTGGCGTGCAGGTACACATTAAAATCACTAAGTCTCTCTACTCATGACGCCATAGTAATATGTACTATGTAATAATAATCTCTCTTGAGCACATTAAATGTTTTATTTTACGTTAATATATTCATTTTCATTAATCCGTGTATATTTTCTTCAAAATCATATAAGAAACATGTTGCATAGCATATAAACATTATACATACACCCAGAGAATAAAAATTGACATAAATGAGATCTGTTTACAAAGAGGCTTTGTAGGAGTGTCGGAAGAATTACGTTTTCTCTAGTCAAACACTGGGGGATAACTGTAGATAAATATTCCTTTCATATGCCTTCACTCTATATAGCAATTCACAACCCTTGTGGGTTTAGTGCTTTTTTATTATGATAATAACTCGTAATAATAATTTATAATAATTTGCAATAATAAGTTGTAGTAATAATAATAATATAGTAATTTGCCAGAGCATCATTCCTTCTAAAAATTACATGAGAATGGAAGTGTTGGTCTTTATTTACTCTTCTGTACCACTGTGGAGACAACTTGAACACAATGTAAGGTGTGTGTATGAATGTTTATGAACCATAACCAAATGCATCGTCTGTTTGTTTACATAGTGGGTGGGGTGGCCAGACTGGCTTCCCTACACTGCCCTACCTACCACACTGCTTTCTACAAATTAATACTTTTCACCTTTCACCCTACATTAAGACTACAAATATTTTTAAGATAAGTAATGAGTGTACTGTATATGCATTTTATCACTCTATGGAGCTTTAAGCATCGTCGTAGTATATTATGTGTGTGTGGGGTGGCCAGGAGGGCTACCACACCTAACTTCTTAAAGTAAATGCTACTCGCCTTTTGCCCTACATTAAGACTACGAATATTTTGAGGTAAATAATGAGCGTGCTGTGTGTGTATTTTACTTGTTTTAATGCCTAATTCTATTGCTAACTTAATATATGTTAGTGTAAACTTGCTATCTGGCATTTATAAGTGGAAAAAATGGCGTTCTGCTTTCTGGCAGTAGCCTGAAACCTAACCTGCCGTACAAGTGAGGCCCTACTGTATTGCAGTAGTCTGCGTAATGGTAAATCTTCTATTCTTTGTGTGAATAAAATTTCAAAATAGAAAGCAAGAGTATTTTAACTGGGGCCTGGAGACATGACTGATGAACAGAGAAAATGTTATTTTAGTGCCAGGAATGTCTGCATTGTTCATTCTGGACCCATTTTGAAATTGACATTTTTTAATTTGCGTGAAATTGGCCAAATTGCCAATTTCTGACCACTTTATTGGGTAGTTGAAATCGGTAAAAGGGTGGTTTCTTGTACTCATTCGATAGAACAAATGGAGTTCTAAAGAAATAGCTATGAGCTTGGTGGACTGGAATAGTGGAATTGGCCGAAAATAGGACTCTCAGTGGGCGAAATCGCCAATGCGTAAATGTTGCCGAGGTCGCTGACTTCGCAAGAGTGTAATTATGTAAGTTTTCCATCAAATTTCATACTTTTGGTGTCGTTATCATCGGGAAAAGATTCTGTCATTTTATAAGATTTTTTTTTTTTTTTTTTAAGTATTTTGCAACACCAGGAGACACTTCAGGATTTGGGGATGCGACAGTCAAAGGATTAAACATCACTAAAAATGCCATATTTTACCAGCTAAGACCAGCTAATATTCTTTGCTGAATAAATATGCCCAAAAGTAATACCTTCCATAATATAAATGGAAGCTATCCAAGAAAATATGGAAAAAATGATAAAATCACAAGAAAAGCTTCTGAAGGCTTGGAACATGTTATTGGGTTGCTGGTTGTGATGACCCTAGGGCTGTCACAACCTCCAACCCATCTTTGCTGTGAAATTAACTACCAGAATGCTTTTGCAAATATGATCTGTTTAGTACATACATAATAAATTTATTACAGTAAAATAATAAAATAAAATTATCATTTCCCTTTTATTGTCAACAAAAATAACAGTATGTGCACAGATAATCCTGCACATAGGAGAGAGCTTACGATGACGTTTCGGTCCGACTTGGACCATCTCAAACCATAACGTTGTCGTAAGCTCATCTCTTTTATGTGCGGGTTATTTGTGTGTTGTTCCAGTCACATATTGTGCCTTTTTGTTATTTATAACAGTATGAAGAGGAGAGTGGTTGGAGGCTTGCATATTGGTGACCCATAACACGACTGCCACCCCCCCCCCAAAAAAAAAACCCTCCTTGTTTGTTTATAATAATGTACAAGTATACCAACTAAACTGATGCACAAATATATATGAAATAGATGCTGTCCACACAGTACATCCAGGTTCCTTTCATTTTTTAACCTTTATTATGCAAAGGAAGATAAGCAGAGGGGCATATATACTAGGAGTCATGGGCAGGTGCTGTTCCTGTCAACCCAGAATGTGCAAGTCATTTATACACACAAAATAGAGGTTTAACCCTTTCAGGGTCGGCAGGCCCTCTTCTAAACTTGTTCTCAGGGTCGGAAATTTAAAAAAAAACAAAACTTATTTTTTCTTATGAAATGATAGAGAATCTTTTCCCGATCATAATGACATGAAAAGTACGAAATTTGATAGAAAACTCATGGAATTATGCTCGCGAAGTTAGCGGTCTCATGTTTATGCATTGGCGATTTCACCCAATTTTGAGCCCTATTTTCAGCCAATTCCAATGTACCAGTGGACAAAAATCATAACTATTTCGCTAGAACTCCATTTTTTCTATTGAATGAGTACAAGAAACCACCCATTTACCGATTTCAACTATCCAATAACGTGGTGCGAAATTGGCAATTTTGCCAATTTCACACAAATTTAAAAAGATGCCAATTTCCAAATAGGGTCCAAAATAAACAAGACAGACATTCCTGGCACTTAACCCTTTGAGGGTCGACAGGCCCTCTCCGAAACTCGTTCTCAGGGTCGGCCAAATTTAAAAAAAAAAATTATTTTCTCTTATGAAAAGATAGAGAATCTTTTCCCGATCATAAAGACACCAAAAGTTTGAAATTTGATACAAAACTTACGGAATTATGGTCTCGCAAAGTTAGCGGTCTCGGCGATGTTTACGCATCGGCGATTTTGCCCACTTTGAGCCCCATTTTCGGCCAATTCTACTGTACTAGTCGACAAAAAACATGAATATTTCACTAGAACTCCATTATTTTCTATCGAATGGGTGCAAGAAACCACCCATTTATGAAATTCAACTATCCAGTACAGTGGTCAGAATTTAGCAATTTTGCCAATTTTACACAAATTTCAAAAGATACCAATTTCCGAATAGGGTCCAGAATAAACAAGAAAGACATTCCTGGCACTAAAATGACATTTCCTCTAGTCATTAGTCACGTCTCAAGGCCCCTCTTATATTCTTTTGCTTTCCACTTTGAATTTTTATTCTCACAAAAAATATAAGATTTACTGTTATGCAGACTACTGCATTAGTGTAAAAAATGGTATAAATATTATTGGTGCACTTGTGAAAGAATATTATTCACCAGTTGACGTGTATTGCACGCTTGGCACGATTTGTTTACTTTTGAAATTTGGTAAAAATCGAACATTTCTGCTACTTTGAGCTCAATTTCAAGGTACCTTTCATTGTAAAACCAGTCAAAATCATCTCAATTTCTGTAATACGTCTTCCATTCTATAAAATGAGACCAAGAAAACTAGAATACAACAATAAATACCATACGAAAATACACTGCAAAGTCGCTGATTTATTCCAAAAAAATGGTCAAAGTTTTTTTTTTCTCATTATGCACTGTGTGCTGCAGGATTTTTTTTAGACTGTGCACACTGACCACATAGACCCATTCTTTCATATGAAGGCCTACCAGCTTTCTCCCACTAGATTTGAGGGCGCTAGAATTAAGGCGTACTAGTACGTCAAAAACCCTGGGTCGTAAGCCGTACTAGTACGTCCGAAACCCTCAAAGGGTTAAATAACATTTCCTCTGTTCATTAGTCACGTCCCCAGGCCTCTTGTTACATTTCCTTTGCTTTCCACTTTGAATTTTTATTCTCACAAAAAATAGATTTACTGTTATGCAGACCACTGCATTTGTGTAGAAATGTTGTAAATAATATCAAATCACATATTACTCGGGTAGATAATTTCAAGTAGATCCTTCGTGTGTTAGCCCAAATCACCAACCAGTATGTTGTAAATAAGTGACCCACTGATCAGATCAGACTGGTTCCGAACCCTCGACTGGTCCAAACCCTCGACTGGTCCGAACCCTCGACTGGTCCGAACCCTTGACTGGTCCGAACCCTTGACTGGTTTCAAACGGATTCGTTGGACAATAAAGCAGACTGTAAACGGATGGGGTTGTAGGCGCCCTTATCAAACACAAACAATAAATATAAATCAGGAATGTACACGGTAAGCTGTCCAATATACAAGTACAGTTAGAAATAGAAATACAAATAGCTAGAGCTTCATTTAAGGAGGTTATTAATAGAGTATTCAAGAGGTTGCTAGTAGAATTACAGTAAATCAACCATTCAAGTCATTATGAAGCTCTGTGTAGTCTGCAGTCAATCAAACAAACGGGCTTCCACATGGATAAATTGTCATTTTTGTGGAAATTGGTGTCACGCCCCTTGTGCAGATATCCAAGAACTAGCTACAAGCAGTATTAAAACGGAAGTGTTTTTGGGTATGCCCAAATGAGATAAATCTGTGGACTAAAAATCACAAGGGTATTAAAAGAGGATAACATCAAAGCTGCTTTCATAGAAAACCTGGAAGCTTTCTACAACAGATGGGAACATAAAAAGTCTGGGCTGAATGGTACTGCCCTTGATACTGGCCATGTAGTCAGAAACTGTAAGGCTGGAGGTGATGTCCTGGTAGTCAGTAAATGTGGGGCTGATAGTGCTGTCCTGGGAGACAGTAATGGTGAAGCTGGAGGTGCTGTCCTGGGAGACAGTAATGGTGAAGCTGGAGGTGCTGTCCTGGGAGACAGTAATGGTGAAGCTGGAGGTGCTGTCCTGGGAGACAGCAATGGTGAAGCTGGAGATTTTGTCCAGGTAGTCGGGAATTTTACGCAGGAAGGAATACATATAAATGACCTCATAGAGGACAGGAGCCGTAGTGGGGAAACAAGTGTAGTCCAAGATAAGATAAAACCAATATTGCAAACTAGAAATACCACAGGAAATAGCAATCAAGAGGACTCCACTAGAAATAGTGAGGATATATTACCAAAAACAACTGGTGGGAGCTCCATTGTTGGTGCTAGGGAGGATAGGAATAAGACAGGGAAACATGCACCAACAGGGAATACAGTCACAGAAACCCAAGGCAAACGGAAACCAAGCCTGTGCACATACTATGCACTTGGTATCTGCAGGCATGGGAAATCTGGAAAAACAGACGGGACGTGCAACTATGACCACCCTAGAAAATGCCTTGCCCATATGACAACAGGAAAATGCAAACTCCCTTCCTGTAAGCTTTTTCACCCTGAAATGTGTACCTCTTCAGTACAGGAAAGACTGTGCTATAACTTAATTGCCAGGCACACCATCTAAAGGGGACAAAAAGATACAAAACATTCAGACCATGGGAAAACCTGGGAAGCCACAGCCACTCAAGAGGGAGAGGTTTTTTAGTGCCAGGAAGGAAAAAAAAACTGGCAGGAAATGGCAGAAATCGTACACCAAATCCAGTCATTCCTGGAGTGGAACCACAGTCAATGGCCTCCACTCCAAACCAACAGATACAGATACTAATGCCGGAAAAAAAAATCCCCACCCCCCCCAGTACCAACAATACCACCAGTCCGATGACACTCTTCTTTGCAAATATACAGGATCTAAAGCCAGCAACAAACAACAAAATACCTTTCATCCGTGGACTGCTTGCAGAGGCAAAGGCAGTGTTCGCGGCTTTCACTGAGACCCACATAAAGGATCACTTGGACAACGAAATATGGATCCCAGGTTACAACCTATACAGATGTGACAGAGTGAACAGGCAAAAGAGGGGGGAGGGGTTGGCCTGTACATTGCAGAGTCACTTGTTTGCACAGAACTGCTTAATGCCTCAAATGATGTAGTGGAAGTTTTAGCAGTAAAGGTCGAGAACCAAAACCTAGTCATTGTGGTAGTCTACAAGCCTCTGGATGCAACATCCCAGCAATTCCAGGAACAGCTGTTAAAAATTGACCACTGTCTGGAAAATCTTTCAGCTCCTGCACCCAACATCTTGCTCCTGGGGGATTTCAACTTAAGGCATCTAAAATGGAGGAATATAGCAAATAATATTGTTGCAGTAATAACACCAAGAGGCAGCTCTGATGAAAACTCACACTCACACGAGCTTTTAAATCTCTGCACAAAATTCAATTTAAACCACCAAATAATAGAGCCTACTAGACTGGAGAATACACTAGACCTCATCTTCACTAACAATGATGATCTGATAAGAAATGTCACCATATCAAAAACAATATACTCAGATCACAACATAATTGAAGTTCAGACATGTATGCGTGGAGCCCCAGACCGACATAATGAGATTAGTCACGAGGGAGCATTCACCAAATTCAACTTCAATAACAAAAACATAAAGTGGGACCAAGTAAACCAAGTCCTAACTGATATAAGCTGGGAAGATATACTAAGCAACACAAGCAACACAGACCCCAACTTATGCCTAGAACAGATTAACTTGGTGGCACTCGATGTATGCACAAGGCTTATTCCTCTAAGAAAAAGGAGTAGTAGATGTAAAATAGAAAGAGATAGGCGCTCCCTTTACAGGCGATGGAATAGCATAACAGAGCGGCTAAACGAGGTCCAATATATCTGAAATGCCAGGGAGACACTGTCAGGAAGAAATAGCAAGCATCGAACTTAAGCTAAAGGAAATCTTAATAGAGTCAGGATCGCGGAAGAAACTAAAAGCCATAATAAATGAAATCGAAAGAAACCCAAAGTAGTGCGGCACTAGCCAAATCAAGTCGAAGAACAACGTCCAGTATTGGGCCCGCTACTTAAACAAGATGGGGTCCTACACAGAAGACGCAAGAAATAGTGAGCTACCAAGTCCCAATAGGATCAGTTTTTTAGCAAGCCGCTAACCAGACTGAGAGTCGAAGAATCATAAATGAATTTTTTATGAAGATCACAGAGAATGTGGTTAACACACAGCCTACCGATGTATCCTGACGCCAAATGACCCCCCCCCCCCCCCCCCTCGAACAGGCGATAAATGACATGGCCCATGCACTCTGCTGCCCCAGGCCCAGACTCATGGAACTCCGTGTTCATCAAGAACTGCAAGAAGCCCTATCACGAGCCTTTTTCATCCTATGGAGAGGGAGCATTGACACGGGGGTCGTCCCACAGTTACTAAAAAACAACAGAACATAGTCCCACTCCACAAAGGGGCAGTAAGCAACAGCAAAGAACTACAGACAGATAGCACTAAACATCCGAACAAAAGGGGGGGGGGGGGGGGGGGGGGGGGGGGGATAAACCATATTCATAATAATATTCTTTGAAGGGTCATATGAAGCAAGATCACCACCCATCTAGAAAACCCATCAGTTAAACAACCCAGGGCAACATGGGTTTAGAACAGGTCGCTCCTGTCTGTCTCAACTATTGGATCACTACAACAAGGTCCTAGATGCACTAGAAGACAAAAAGAATGCAGATGTAATATATTTATTTATTTATTTATTTAGTAACTTTAGCATACATACAGAGGTACAAAAACTATACAGGTAAGAGCAGCATGCCAAAGCCACTTATATGCATAGCATTACGGGCTGGCTTAAAATTAACTTAAGATTAACTAAGCAATGATGAAATCAGTGATAAAACATTAATGTAAACAGATTACTATAAAGCACAAGTGAGTATTACAAAGACAGGTCATATGGTTGCATGCATTGTTGTACATTCAGTCGTATGGAGAATTCTGTTAGGTAGTTTATTTAAAAAAATAGTAAAGTTAGATTGGGTTTTAGGTTTAACATTTATGTGATATAATTGTGAGAAACATAAAAGATATACATTTATAAAGGTTGAGTTATTCCAGTATTTATTTGGTTTGGGTGCGTAAGTGTATCCTTGAGAAGAGACTTGAATTTATAAACAGGTAGTGTTTCTTTTATATTACAGGTAATGAATTTCCAGATTTTAGGGCCTTTTATGTGCATTGAGTTTTGGGGGGGCAGTAGTGTGAGATGGACACGAGAAACAATCAAAGAGTGATCTGTGCCTGTGTTATGTCATGTTCTGTTTGAGGTTTGCAAGGAGATGTTTTGAGGAGGGTTAAATATCAGATTAAGTGTTCTAAGTATGTATAGGTGCAGAATAAGTATTGAATATTGGTGGAGTGTGCTGCCTGTAGTGAAATTGTTATCATTCTAACTGGCAGCCTTTTGTTGGGTAATTAGTGGTCCTGAGATTGTTAAATTGTTTTGTTGAGCCCCATGCACAAATTCCAAGGTGAGATAGGGGTAAATAAGTGATTGGATGTAAGCCAGGAGGGCTGACTGTGTAGCATAGTACCGTATCTTCGATAGTAATCCTACAGTCTTGGAAAATTTTTTAGAAAATTTTGTTGTGTATGTGTATGAAATCAGAGTCTATTATCAAGTGATTTCCTAAGAATTTTCCCTCTGCTAGTTTTGGTGAATAGGTGATCCGTTTATCATTATGTTAAGATGGAACTCTGTAGGCTCGTTAACCAAACTGAATGAAGTAGGTTTTGTCAATGTTTAGTGTAGAGTTTGTTAGATCCTCATCCAGGTAGATTATTATCGTAATTCGGTATTTACAGTATTTGCTAGCGTGACTGGGCCTCGGGCGGGAGAAGACGATGTAGTGTTCATCTGCAAATAAGTGGTGGTTTTGAGTAATTGCGAAGCATTATGGTAGGTCATTTATGCATAGGAGAAAGAGAAGAAGGGCCAAGGACACTTCCCTGAGGACACCAACTGTAATTGGTTGTGGCCAGAAAGTTGCCCCATTTGCGTACTCATATTGGCTTCTGTTGCTGAGGTATGACTTGAGGTAGTTGAGGGAGTGCCCTCTTATACCATAGTGTGACAATTTTACGTGGAGCAAGTCATGGTCAACTGTATCAAAAGCTTTACGTAAGTCAATGAAGATCCCCAGTGGGACTTCTTTTTTCTCTATTGCAGTGTATATATGTTTCTAGCATGTGTATAATAGCATCTTTAGTATTTTTTTTACCCCCGAATCCAAATTGGCAGGGGTTGAGTATGTTTTGGGATAAGGTAGGAGAGATTCGTTTATAAATTTAATTTTTCGAAGATTTTTGAGAGAGGGGGAAAGTTAGATATTGGCCAATTTATTCAACTTGTTTGGTCCCCTCCTTTGTGGATCGGGGTGACCCTTGCTATTTGAGTACTGTGGGGAAAGGTGGAGGATTCAATGGATTTTTAAAGGTGTTGCAATATTGGTGTAGCCTTGTGACACTTTTTGTATTAAAGGGTGGTAAGGTATTTAAATTCCTGCCTTGTTTTTTTAGTGGTTGAAAATAAGGGAGACTTCGTATGGGTTAGTCGGAGCTAGGAACAGTGTTTGGGTAGTTCCCGGTGGGTAGTCATTTTGGTGGGGTATCTGAGCTTCGTTTTATTGGAAAGGTTTTGCCCTATAGGGGAAGAAATCATTGAGTTGTTTCCTTTTTCTTTTGGTGGGGTTGGGGTTTGTTTTTTGCAAATTTTTTATTTCGCTATTTTAAATTTCATTTTTTTTCCCCGAATTTCGATGGGGTTTTTTTCCGGTCTTTTTTTTTATCCCTGTAAGTTGGATAATCTTTCTCAATAAAAATTTTTTTGCCCTTTTACAGGTGGTTGGGAAAGACGAGTAACGTTTTGTTTGGTTCTGGTTATGTGACCCATTCTGAAATGTTTTTGTATTGGTGTTTTGTATTTATGGATTTGAGAATGCTGGGTGTTAGCCAGGGACTGTTCAGTCTCTTAGCTGTCATCTGTTTAGTTTTTTTAGGGCAGTGCTTATTATAGAGGTATTGGGTCTTTTTTAGAAAATTATTAATACATTCTTTCAATATCTGTAAGATTTCTAGCTCAGTGTGCCAGTCAATGTTTGTACTGCTGTTGTGAAGTTATTAAGGGCTGCCTCATTGTGAAGTCTGAAGGTGATTTTAGTAGTGTCTTGGGGTAGTTTACCAAGAGTTGTTATGAGAAAGTAGGGTGGGTCTGTGGTATTATCTGTAATTATGCCTGATTTTAAAGGGGATATGGTTTGGTCCAGATGTGGTCAAGTAGGGAAACATTTGTCTCTGTAACTCTTGTAAGTTTTGTTACTGTTGGTAGCAACTACAGTTACTCTTGTGTTTGTGAATTCCAGTAACGTGTGGGTCCTGGTCTTGCAGGAGATTTATATTGAAGTCACCTGAGAGTAGTAAGTGATTTTTTGTTCATGCGTGCATCAGTTATCATACTTCCTGGGTTTTGACTAAATTGGGCTAATGTTTGACTGTGGAACTCTGTAGATGTTTATCAATGTGAGAGGTTTTGTAGGTATTTGGATTTGAATTTAGCTATTATATTTTCCCCCATTTTCATCCCTTGTGCAAGTATTGTGATACATTTAGTTGGTCTGAGTAGTATATGGCTGTCCCACCCCCCTTGTTGGTCTGGCCTACAGTTGTGTAGGCTGTGTAACCAGGAATGGATAGACATCTGTACTATCAGGCTTTAGCCAGGTTTCCAGTTAGTGTAATGATGACATATTGGCATGTAAGGAATTTAGTAATGCTATGAGGTCATCGTAATGCTTGCTTAACCCTTTGAGGGTCGACATGCCCTCTCCGAAACTCGTTCTCAGGGTCGGCCAAATTTAAAAAAAAAAAAAAATTATTTTCTCTTATGAAAAGATAGAGAATCTTTTCCCGATCATAAAGACACCAAAAGTTTGAAATTTGATAGAAAACTTACGGAATTATGCTCTCGCAAAGTTAGCGGTCTCGGCGATGTTTACGCATCGGCGATTTTGCCCACTTTGAGCCCCATTTTCGGCCAATTTCACTGTACTATCGAAAAAAAAACATGAATATTTCGCTAAAAAACTCATTTTTTCTATCGAATGGGTGCAAGAAACCACCCATTTATAAATTCAACTACCAGTACAGTGGTCAGAATTTAGAAATTTTGCCAATTTCACACAAATTTCAAAAGATGCCAATTTCCGAATAGGGTCCAGAATAAACAAGAAAGACATTCCTGGCACTAAAATGACATTTCCTCTAGTCTTAGCCCACGTCTCAAGGCCCCTCTTATATTCTTTTGCTTCCACTTTGAATTTTTATTCTCACAAAAAATATAAGTTTTTACTGTTATGCAGAAACTGCATTAGTGTAAAAAATGGATAAAATATTATTGGTGCACTGTGAAAGAATATTAGACTCACCATTGACGTGTATTGCACGCTTGGCACGATTTTTTTACTTTTGAAGTTTGGTAAAAATCGAACATTTCTGCTACTTTGAGCCAATTTCAAGGCACCTTTCATTGTAAAAACCAGTCAAAATCATCTCAATTTCTGTAATATGTCTTCCATTCTATAAAATGGACCAAGAAAACTAGAATACAACAATAAATACCATACGAAAATACACTGCAAGTCGCTGATTTATTAAAAAAAATGGTCAAAGTTTTTTTTTTTCTCATTATGCACTGTGTGCTGCAGGATTTTTTTTAGACTGTGCACACTGACCACATAGACCCATTCTTTCATATGAAGGCCTACCAGCTTTCTCCCACTAGATTTGAGGCCGCTAGAATTTATGAGTACTAGTAGGGTCAAAAACCCCTACGCGTAAGAGTACTAGTACGCCCAAAAAAACCCTCAAAGGGTTAAAGATCTGATATTGTAGTTAAAGATAGTTATGTTGTTATTGGCACTGAGAAGTGCCTTTGATTGTTCTGCAGTGTAGTAATTACAGTAACTGTTTGGTTCATTTAAGTCATTAGATAAGATGTTGGTATCAGGATCAATGCTTGTAATCATAAGATTTGTAGTGAATCTATAGTTAGAATTAATTTAAAACAAAGTAAATAGTCTTAAGCTAAAAAATAGCACCTGAACAATTTAACAAATGTAAAATAATGAGCAAAGGTAGTTTTTTTTTTTTTAAGCTAAAATAAATGAGACAATATAAAAGGGACTAATAAAAAATAAAGTGATGATCAAATAAGGAGCTTGGGATATGATAGTAGGTAGAAACTATAAAGGTAATTCTTTAAAGTTAGAATTATAGTAAAAAAATTATAATATTAAAGGGACTAATATAATTTTGTGGTGAACTATAAAGTGGCAATCAAAAAAATGAGTTTTTGGAAATAATGGCAAAATTTGTGAACTTATTCTACTTTAGCACCTGAGAATAGCACCTTGATTATTTTAACAATTGTGAATATATAAACTAGGGTAGTTATATAAAGCTAAAATAAAGGAGAAAATTTTAAAAGGGGACTAAAATTAAAGTAATGGAAAAACAAATTTTAAATGGACGATGTTCACTATGAAATAATATTGGTTTAGGAGTAAGATCTGATTTGTAATATTAAATAATTGAGCAGTTTATTGCACAATAAAAACTAAAAAAAAAAATGGGGTTTAGTTGGTACTAGCTAGCAAAAGATAGTTTTGGTACTTGCAAAAAAGTAATTGGAATATATACTAATTGCATACACAATGAAAAGTGACAAAAAAAACAAGTGTGATAAAATTAAATGGACAGGTAAGAATAATGAATAATTTTTAATTTGGAGTAAGATTTGACTTGTAATTTAAAATATGAGCAATTAATAGTAGTAAGAAAGAAGTATAAGTATTGGAGGTGTTGATTAGCTAGTGATGAAAAATATAAAAGTAATAATGCACAATAAATGTAACCATTTTTGGGCCACCCCCCTCAGTGGTACGGCGTGTGTTGAAAGAAAAAATAATAGTAACATCACTAAGCACCACACGAATATTATTAAGGAACTTATCTAATCTGTTACAGAAATGTCAGCTTTTCTAAGGAAGTTGAGAAAAAAGTTTGTTTGGAAGGTTATTGTTGTCCCGTTGATGTTTTCCTTACTAGTATTTTCCCCCCTCTCGCGTGAAACACTGATGTATTTTGTTTTCCTGTTTAAGTTTTCTCAGCCTGAACAGAAGGTTTTTTACGTTTTTTGTTAGACACTCATTTATGTACACTTTCCCTTTTTCATTGTAATTGCTGATTTAATTAGGTCCTTTCTTTATCGTATGAATGAAGTCTGATCATTATACTGTGTTTACTTCCTGGTTTTCCTAACAAACGTGTTTCTTTGATTTCATTGTTTTGCAAAGATGACTTTTTACGTGGTTTTTGTATTATCCTGATAGCAGTTTTCTTTGCACTGTGCTTGTGTTATGTCACTAGGAATGTGTGGACTGTTTATTATAACTGCATCAGACAACTTATCTTGTTCAGTTTTGTCGTCTTGGAAATCAAGGTATTCATTTAGTCGAGTGTGCATGTTCTGATTCCCGTCCTTGATTGCTTCTTCAACCTTCATATTTATTGTTTTTATTTGCTTTAGTGTGACTGGCTATAGCTGCTTTTAGAGTATTTTCTGTGTCAACACTAACCGATGTAATCTTCTCTTCAAGGTTTTGGATCTTTTTCTCGAGGTTGGTTATCTTGGATTCTCGTCGCTCGAGTGTTGCTTTGATATCTTTGATTTCATTTTCTAGAGCAACGATGTAGTCCTTGATATTGTCAGGAATAATCATACCTGAGTTATCATGGGTGAATCCTTTGAAGGGAGTGGAGTTGGAGGGAGAGTCAGCCATGTTTGTTGTTGTTGTTCCCTGGGTGGCCGCGGTGAGGGGGGTTGATGATACACCGGCGTCCTGCTGGGTAGACAAGTTGAGTTCTAGGGTCCTTGCTGTTATTCTTTTATTACTGATGTTGTTTCTTCTGTGATATCCTTTCATAGTATCACTGAAGTAGATACTGTGTAGCAATGGAGGAGAAGGCTTGTTTTCTCGGAGCTTGGGTTAAGTGATTGTCTGGCAGCGGAGGCATTGTTTGGGTTAGCAGGGCTGTCTTCCTTAGATCTTCTAATTTTGTCAAGATTTGGGTTACATTCTTAGTATTCTTGGGTCATGTTGTGGTCTACGTGGGTTCATGTAGTTGATCTTTCACTTAGGCCATCACAAGTTTTGATGAGCGATGTTTTTTTTTGAGAAAGAAGAGCTGGTAGGATATAGCGAAATAAAATTAGCAAAATCAGATGAACCCCTACTCCCACCAACAGAAACAGCAAACAGACTCAATGATTTCTTCTCCACTATAGGTCAAAACCTTGCCAATAAAATCCCAAGCTCAGATACCCCACCAAATGACTACCTCACTGACAACTACCCGAACACGCTGTTCCTAGCTCCGACTAACCCATACGAAGTCTCCCTTATTATCAACGCACTTGAAAACAAGGCAGGAGATTTAAATACCTTACCACCCTTTATATACAAAAAAGCATCACAAGTACTATCACCAATCATTGCAACATCTTTAAAAATCCATTGAATCCTCCACCTTCCCTACAGTTCTAAAAATAGCAAGGGCCCCCCCCAGGGATCCAAAAAGGGGGAAACCCAAACCCGATTTTTAATAACTATAGGCCAATTTCCAATTTACCCCCCTCTCTAAAAAACCCTTTCAAAAAAATTAATTTCTTAAACGAATCTACTCCTCCCCTCATTTTCCCAAAAACCCTTCTTTAACCCCCTCCCAAATTTGGATTCAGGCCTAAAAAAAATACTAAGGATGCTATTAAACACATGCAAAAACCCTAAATAACGCAATAAGAAAAAAGAAGTCCCCGGGGACCCTTCATTTGCCAAAAAGTAAAGCTTTGATACATTTTGACCATGACTTGTTTTCCCATGTAAAATTGTCAAAACTATGGAAATTAGAGGGCACTCCCTCAACTACCCCCAAGTCTTACCTCGCAACAGAACCAATTTAAGTGTACCAAATGGAGAAAAGCTCTTCCGCTAAAACCAATTACAGTTGGGTCCCACAGGGAATTTGCCCTTTGGGCCCCTCTTCTTTTTTCTCCTATACATAAATGACCTACCAAATGTTTTCCAAATTTTCTCAAAACCCACACTTTTTTTCAGATGACACACATACGCTTCTCCTCCCCCGAGCCCATCACGCTACCAATACTGTAAAACCAAACCCAAAATTTCAGAAAATATCTACCTGGAGGGGGACAAAAAAAACTTACACTAAACAAAGACAAAACCACTTCATTCAGTTTTGGGGAAACAGAGCTACCCGGAAAGAAAACCCCTTAACATAACGATAAACGGATCACCTATCAAAAGCAACAGAGGGGAAAATTTTTAGGAACCACCCCCGATAATAGACCCCAAAATTTTTACAATAACAACAAAATTTTTCTAAGAAAATTTCCAAGACTGTAGGCATACTATTGAAGATGCGTACTATGTTCCACAGTCACCTTTCCCTGGCCCTTTATCACTCTTATTTACCCCTATCTCCCCTAAGGAATTTGTGCATGGGGCTCAACAACAATTAACCATCTCAGACCACTAATTACCCAACAAAAGGCTGCAGTTAGAATGATAACAAATTCTCACTACAGGCAACACACTCCACTAATATTCAAAACACTCAACCTACTCACCATACAAAACATCCATACTTATTATTGCACCTATTACATACATAGAACACTTAACTCTGATATTACCCTCCCCTCAAACATCTTGCCAACCTCAACAGAACACATGACCATAACACAAGGCACAGATCACTCTTTGATGTTCCTCGTGTCCATCTCACGCTATGCAAAAACTCAATGCACTAAAAGGCCCTAAAATCTGGAATTCATTACCTGTAAATATAAAGAAACACTACCTGTTTATAAATTCATCTCTTCTCAAAGTTCATTACTCACTCAAAACCAAAAAAATACTGAATAACTGAACCTTATAAATTGTATTTCCAAAATGTTACTCACAATTATATCACATAAATATTAAACCTAGGACCCAATCTAACTTTGTTATTTTTTTAAATGCACTACCTAACAGAATACTCCATTCTACTGAATGAACAGCAATGCATGCAACCATATGACCTGTCTTTGTAATACTTATTTGTGCTTTATAGTTATCTGTTTACAATAATGTCTTATCACTGATTTCATCATTGCTTAGTTAATCTTAAGTTAATTTTAAGCCAGCCCGTAATGCTATGCATATAAGTGGCTTTGGCATGCTGCTCGTACCTGTATTTTTTTTGTACCTCTGTATGTATGCTAAAATTTCTAAATAAATAAATAAATAAAAATAAATAAGCAGAACCAGCAGGTTGGTGTGGCGACCCTGAAAATTTGAAATTATGCTAGCCAAAATTTGTGCCGAATAGCTGATGAAACCAGATGAGTGATTGCCGAATTTGTGATGGCGGACCTGTAGTTGAAATATGTAAATGGGTGTTTTCTTGTACAGTAAGGCCCCGCTTTAAGGCGTTCCGCTAATACGGCGATGTCAAATTATGACCAAAATTTGCTATATGGCAAGCGGTCTTTTAAATACGGCGCCCCCCCCCCCACCCGGTTTGTTTACATTTTCCGTGACCACATCTATTATGTCAGGAAACTTTCCAAAATTTCAAGTGTTTTAAAGTTACTGCATATTTTATATGTACTCTGATAATTATACTTATGTGTACCTGTACTTAAATATATACTTACACACTGTGCTGGTGTGCAGGTACACATTAAAATCGCTAAGTCTCTCTCTACTCATGACGCCAATACTACGTAATAATAATCACTCTTTGGCACGCTAAATGTCTTATTTTACATCAATATAGGCATTTTCATTAATCCATCTATGATATTTTCCTCAAAATTATATATGAAACCCATTACATAGCATATAAACATGATACATACACTCGGAATAAAAATTGATATAAATATGAGATTTGTTTACAAAGCAGCTGTGTAGGTAGTGTCGGAAGAATTACGTTTTCTCTAGTCAAACACTGGGGGGTAACTGTAGAAAAATATTCTTTTCGTATGCCTTTATGTATAGCAATTCACAACCCTTGTGGGTTTAGTGCTTTTTATAATTAATAATAATTATTATTATTAATAATATTATTAATAATAGTAATGTTAATAATAATATTATTATTATTATTATTATTATTATTATTATTATTATTATTATTATTATTAATGTTATTATCTTCATTCACTCTAAAAATGGTGTGTTGCTGTTTGTTTATTCTGAACTAACTTGTACACAATGTAAGAGTATTTGTATTGTGAGGTAATTATTGTTAAAATAAAAAAAATATTGAGGTAAATGTTTTACAAACTCTTACAAATGGACGTGAATGAACTAAAAGTAGACACATATTAATACACATTTCGCCTGGCCAATTGATCGTCCACTACCTGTTCAGTTTGTGTTCTTACATTGTCTCAACTCTGTATCTCGTTCTCTCTCTCGTTTACTCTTTCGTTAACTGGTTGGCTCTCATTGACGATGGCGTCTAAGGTTAGCTGTAATAAAAAGAGAAGTCGTAAGCCTCTTGCTTTAAGTGCCAAATTAGAGGATGATGGTGTGCCATTTTGATTTTATTCAATAAACACCCTGCCACTCCTCTCACACATTAATATTAATATTTTAAGGTAAGTAGTAAGTGTACTCTGTGTGTATCTTACCTTTTATTGTGTTTTTAATGCCTATTTCTATTGCTAACTTAATATAAGTTAGTGTAAACTTGTTGTCTGGCATTTATTGCATATTTTATATGCTCTGATAATAATACTTGTGGAGCCGGGTGGAGGGACAACATTACGTTTTCTCTGTTCAGCCATCAGAGAAAACGTGTATGAATCTGCGTTTGGCCCAGCCACTCCCCCACTCCGCTTTTGTTTACAATTTTCAGCATGAATTATTCATTACTTCTACCTTCGTTTATGATGGCATCTAAAGGTAGTTGTTAGAAATGATTAAATTCAGTGAATAAGGCATGTCGATGTTAATAATATGGCTCTGGGCCACAGTGTAGGTAGCCGGTAGGTGTAGCGCAGGCTACACCTACCGGTTACCTACACTGACTTTATACAAATAAATACTACTCACCTCTCTTCCTGTATTAAGACTACACATATTTTAAGGTAAATAATGAGTGTACTGTATGTGCATTTTACCTCTCTGGGATGTTTTAAATATTGTATACAGTAGGGCCCCGCTTTACGGCATTCCGCTAATACAGTCATTTCAAATTATGACCAAAACTCGCTATACGGCTCCCCCCACCTGACTTTCTAATACGGTCACCGCGCCCCACCCGGTTTGTTTACATTCTCTGTGAGATCCGTAAGCACGAAGTCTCTCCATTATGTCTGGAAACTCCAAAATTTTAAGTGTTTTTAAAAGTTATTTCATATTTTATATATACTCTGATAATTACACTTATGTATACCTGTACCTAAATAAACTTACATACTGTGCTGGCATGCAGGTACACATTAAAATCAGTAAGAGTGTCTTATTTCTCCAGACGTCATATTAGTAATGATAATAATAATCATCGAGTCTCATTAAATGTCGTATATTATGTTAATAATTTTTCATTAATTTTCATTAATCCATCTATGATATTTTTTCAAAATTATATAATAAACACGATGCATAACATATAAAGATGATAAATACACCCCAAAGTAGAATAAATAAACATAAATGTGAGATGTGGTAGCAGACGACTTACACAAGTGACACCATATTAGAAATAATAATAATAATCACCGAGTCTCATTAAATGTCGTATATTACGTTAATATGCACATTTTCATTAATCCATCCATAATATTTTATTTCAAAATTATATAATAAACATGATACATAACATATAAAGATGATAAATACACCCCACAATAGAATAAATAAACATAAATATGAGATGTGGTAGCCAGATAACTTGTACAAGTGATGCCAAGAATAACATTTTCTCTAATCTAACATAAGAGAAAATGTGTTACTGGGGGAAACTAGAAAATTATTCCTTTCGTATGTAAGTTTATTCAGGTATACACAAATACAGTTACATAGATTATCATACATAACAGCATATGTGTAGAGAACCCAGGATAACCCAAAAAAGTCAGAGTGACTTATTTCCGTTGCCTTCACTCAGAGCGTCATTTCTTCTCAAAATGATGTTACGTGAGAATGGCAATGTTCTTCTTTATTTATGCTACCGCATCAATGTAGAGACAACCTGTACACAATGTAACTTGTACACAAACCAGACATGTACACTTTGTTTGTTTACAAAACTTACCTTCGTTTGGTTTGTTTACATAACTCTGCGCCTGCCCCCTCTCATGCACTCATTCTTTCTCTCTCATTTATTCGTTTTATCTCATTTACTTACTCATCCTACACTAAGACTAAAAATATTTTAAGATAGGTAATGAGTGAACTGTATATACATTTTATCGCTCTGGGATGCTTAAATATCATAGAATATGTGTGGGTGGGTTGGCCTGGTATGGTAGCCTGGCTGACTACCATATATACCACACTTGATTTTTTACAATTAGTACTACTCATCTCACCCTAGATTAAGACTATAAATATTTTAAGGTAAGTAATGAGTGCACTATGTGTGTATTGTACTTTTTTATTGTTTTTTGATGCCTAGTTCTAATGCTAACTTAATATATGTTAGTGTAAACTTGTTATCTAGTATTTGTATGCATTTATAAGTGGGAAAAAAGGGTGTTCCACTTTACGGCGATTTCTGCTATACGGCGGTAGCCTGGAACCTAACCTGCCGTATAAGTGGGGCCCTGCTGTATTAAGTATGAGACTGGGAGCCAGTGCTACTTACACCTGGGCTACCTGCACCTGACTTCCTACAAATAAGTACTACTCACCTCTCTCCCTACATTAAGATTACAAATACTTTAAGATAAGTAATGAATTTACTGTGGCTGTATTTTACTTTGTGTGTTTTTAATGCCTAGTTCTATTAGTAACTTAATATAATTTAGTGTAAACTTGTTGTCTGGTATTTATATGCATTTATAAATGGAAAAAAATGGAGTTCTGCCTTCCGGCGATGTCTGCTTTCCGGCGACAGCCTGGAACCTAACCCGCCGTATAAGTGGGGCCCTACTGTACTTAGTCAATAGAACAAAAAAAATACTAGTGCATTAGCTAAGAGTTTGGTTAACTGGAACAATGGAATTGGCCCAAAATAGGGCTGAAAGTGGCCAAAATTGCTGTTACTTAACCCCTTGACTATTGCAACCCTAAATCCTGAGGTGTCTCCTGGTGTCATCCCCCCCCACAAGAAAAAAACTTATGAAATGATAGAGAATCTTTTCCCGATGGTAATGACACCAAAAGAATGAAATTTGATGGAAAACTGATGGAATTACGCTCTCACGAAGTTAGCGACCTCGGCAATATTTACGAATCGGCGGTTTCGCCCAATTTGAGCCCTATTTTCGGCTAATTCCATTGTTCCAGTCGACCAAACTCAAAGCTATTTCTTTAGAACTCCATTTTTTCTATCATAAGATCATAAGAAAGAAGGAACACTGAAACAGACCTACTGCCCTGATTGAGTACAAGAAACTGCCCATTTACCGATTTCAACTACCCAATAACGTGGTCAGAAATTTGCAATTTGGCCAATTTCATGAAAAAAATGACAATTTCAAAATAGGGTCCAAAATGAACAATGCAGATATTCCTGGCTCTCAAAAAACATTTTCTTTGTTCATCAGTCACATCTCCAGACCCCTCTGATATTACTCTTGCTTTTTATTTTGAATTTTTACTCAAAAAATAGAAGATTTACTGTTATACAGACTACTGAAATATTGTAATAATTGTATAAATAATGTCAACCCATTCATGATTGCATATTAGAATGGCTACTTAGACATTTACTGGAAAATGACATCATTTGTTTACTTACGAACTTCGGCAAAAATCAAACATTTCCCCTATTTTGAGCTCCATTTCAAGGTTCTTTTCATAGTAAAACCAAGCAAAATCACCTCTATTTCTATAATATGTTTTCCATTCTATCAAATGAGCCCAAGAAAATGAGAATACAACAATAAATACTATACGAAAATAGACCACAAAGTCGGCATTTTAATTAAAAAAATAGTTGGAGTTTTTTTTTTCTCATGCACTGCGTGCTGCAGGTTTTTTTTTTTTTATATGGTGCACACTGACCACACAGACCCATTCTTTCTCACATGTGGGCCTACCAGCTTTCTCCTGCTTGATTTGAAGCCGCTAGAATTTATGAGTATGTATACATCAAAAACGGTGGCTTGTAAGATGTATATATATTACCAAAACAGTCAAAGGGTTAAATATTGCCAAGACGACTAACTTTGTGAGAGCGTAATTCCGTAAGTTTTCCATAAAATTTTGTACTTTTGGTTTCATTACCTTTGGAAAAAGGTTCTCTAACATTTCATGAGATTTTTTTTTTTTTTAAATTCTTCAGCCCTGGGAGCAAGTTTGCAAGTAGGGGTTGTGACAGTGAAAGGGTTAAGCACAAAAGAAAATTACTAGCATGTGGTGCAGTTTTTGGGCAGACTAATCCTAATGCATAAACTAGACAGTTTTTTCAGTGTACAAAAAGTGAGATAGTAAAGTGGAGAGTAGTACAGTTTTAAGTATCCAATAATACTTTAATGCATACAGTTATGCTCAGCTTTAAGTCATTTCGGCCCTCGTCATATTCGCCTTTACGTCACTTTTCTAGACTAATTTCAGTTCAGCGAACGTGATTACTTCTGACTGTCACTCATCAATGTCACCTATGTAATAATTTTTTTAACCCTTTCAGAGTCGACAGGCCCTCTCCCAGACTCGTTCTCAGGGTCGAGAAATTTTCAAAAAAAAAAAAATTCTTATGAAATTATTTTTTTCTAAACATTATAGGCTAAATTTTTTTTTTTTGCCATCAATACTTATGAGATATGGAGGCATGAAGTTGACAGAAAATGAACCGCATTTGGCATCATCGCCGACTGCCAGTCACCTGGTATTTTCTTTCTTTTTTTTTTCTAATTTTTTTCTATTTTTTTTTTTTTCAAGTAACTTTTATGGCCTGTGAGACCAATATGAGCACTATTTTGTAAGTTTTCTCTCTTTATTTACTACACAAACAAACGATATGAAATGTTTATTATAGGTCCGCCATCACAAATCCGGCAATCAGTTATTCGGCACTAATTTTGGCTAGCATAATTTCAAATTTCCAGGGTCGCCACACCAACCTGCTGGTACTGTTTGGTGGTGCATAAGTCATTCCAATTTCTTTTTCTCCATTTGTTGTTTTAACCTGCTTACTTTTAGCCCTAGCCATGGTTCCAACGAATAAAAGAAATGCTTCTCATTATGTAAAGCACCTACACAGTACATTGTCAATTAAAGATAAGGTGGCTTTGAAGCCACTGTCGGTTGTCATGAGCTCAGTATCATGATACAGGAGAACATGCTTTATTATTATGCTAATGTCAACACTACAGCTTATTTGCCTATCACAATTGATCTAATATGACATAAGAAACGATATAAATAACATAAAACATGTTAAATACTCCAGAATGAATAATATTTGGCATAACACCGAGCAGTTCGACAGAGGTATGAAGAGGATATGGTAAACAAATACCATTCTCCTATCCTTGTCTTGGTGGCATATATTAGAGAAAACAGAGTATAGCATGGGGCTAACAATGATATACACTCGTACTCCACCATAAACATGAAACAAAAAAGTTATTTTCTCTCTATAGATTATCACACATAGCAGCAGGTGTGTAGAGAACCTAGGATAACCCCAAAAAGGTCAACGTGGCTTATTTTTAGTACCTGGCTTGGGTTAGCCATATATGATTTTTGGTAAATATTCGATTCCCAGCCAGGGTAGAAACATTAGGCGTGTTTCTTTACACCTGTTGTCTATGTTTACCCATCAGTAAATGGGTACCTGGGTGTTAGTCGACTGGTGTGGGTGTTATCCTGGGACACTGACCTAATTTTCTTGAAATACTCAGCATAACAAGTGCCTTTCTATACAGTAGTATGTCACTGATGTCAGCTAGGCCTGTATACCTTGTACATGTACGTGTAGTAAATAAAGATATTATTATTATTATTATATTATTATTATCTCAGTTGTTTGTTGGGTTATCTTATTCAAACTTGGGCAATGTATGATGGAAAGATACTTCTTCACGTACACCAAAAATGAAAGAAATCAGACCAAAAATAGTGGAGTTCACTTCTCAGCCATTAGCGGCCGCTTAGTGGTATATTTTTGTATGGTTGTTGTGGTTATAATCTCATTTTTTCGGTCTCATTTGATAGAATGAAAGATATATTACAGAAGTAGATATAATTTTGATTGCTTTCATGACGAAAAGTACCTTGAAATTGTGCTCACGGTAGCGAAAATGTTCTATTCTTTAGCGAAGCTCAAGAGTAAACAAGTGATGTCACCGTCCAATACCTGTCCGCCTGCCAGTCTAAATTCCAATACGGAGTCAAGAATGGATTGACATTATTTATACAATTATTACAATAATGCAGTAATCTGCATAACAGTAAATCTTCTATTTTTTGTGAATAAAAATTCCAAATGGTAAGCAAGAGTAATATAAGAGGGGCCTGTAGCCGTGACTAATGAACAGAGAAAATGTTATTTTAGTGCCAGGAATGTCTGCATTGTTTATTCTGGACCCTATTTTAAAATTGGCATCTGTTGAAATTTGTGTGAAATCGGCCAAATTGCCAATTTCTGAGTTGAAATAAGTGAATGGCCAGTTTCTTGTACTCAGTTGACAGACTAGAAATAAATAAGTTTATTCAGGTATACACAAATACAGTTACATAGATTTTCATACATAGCAGTGTATGTATAGAGAACCTAGGATAACCCAGAAAAGTCAGACAAAGTGACTTATTTCCAGTACCTAGCTTGGGCTTGCCATATATGATTTTTGGTAAATATTTTTTTTTCTCGGTTGTTTGTTGGGCTATCTCATTGAAACTTGGGCAATGTATGATGGAAAGATGCTTAACGTACAACAAAAGTAAAAAAGACGGACGATAAATAAGGGAGTTCACTTCTCAGCCATTAGCCGCCTCTTTGCAGTATATTTTCGTATGGTTTTATGGTTGTATTCTCATTTTCTGGACTCATTTGATAGAATGGAAGATATATTACAGAAATAGACATGATTTTGATTGCTTTCATAAGGAAAAGTACTTTGAAATTGAGCTCAAAGTAGCGGAAATGTTCGATTTTTGCCGATGTTCTATGAACTGTGTAAGTCAAGTTGGTTAATTTTATTAAGTGTATTCTAATCTAACCACTGTGTAATTCGGCAAACTCAGTAATTCGGCACACTACAGGTCCCAATGATGCTGGATTTGTGATGGAGGACCTGTACTATTTTTGTATATTTTATATACACATATATACAGTCACAGAACATGTTTTTAGAAGTTCTGCAGCCTGTGGAACTCTTTGAAACATGGTGTTATGCACAGTGGTGTTTTACACTCCTCGCATAAAACGAGTGTCTGCGCCTTGTTGTGGGCATTTTTTTTTTTTTTGTATGTGCACAGACATAACACCTTTTCTGAGCCTTTTTCTTGAAAGCAGTAGCAGGCAGTTGTATTAGGAAGTGATCACCATGCTTCAGACGAGAAAGTAGTTGTTGATAATTTAGTGGGCGGTTTTCTATTTCAGGTGTTGATCCTTGGTACTTGAATACTATTTGTCTGATAACAGACAAACATAATTTGCCATATGGTGGTTTGTTTCTGGTCCTCATCTTATATTATAAGCATTGAGCATAGAAGTGTCCAGAAGATGGAAAAAGAGTTTTATGTACCGCTTATAACTCTTGCGAACACAATCAGCAAACAATCTGCATGTCACATTTGTCCACTGACTGCATATTGAAGGTGTAATCAATCACAGCTGCAGGTTTTATAATGGGTTCATTGGTCTCTCTATTCTGCCTGCCAGTGTTTGTCATTTCGTTAGGGTGAACTGATGACAACAGTGTGACATCTCATTTGTCATGTCACCGAAATGCGATGATGTCATTGGCATCAAACGCCTGCACCTCACCTCTGTGAGTGCCAGCATCAAACCTGGGCATATGCTTACGATTTGCATGCACTGTGCCCCACACATCTGTCATGTTCACTCTCAAAAAATCACTGAGTGAGGGGCTTGTGTACCAGTTATCAGTATATAATATATGCCCCTTACCAAGATATGGTTCCATAAATAACAAAAAAAGGCACAATACCGTGACTGGAACGATACACAAATAACCCGCACATAAAAGAGAGAAGCTTATGACGACGTTTCAGTCCGACTTGGACCATTTACAAAGTCACACTAACCAGAAGTGGAGCAGGACGGCTATATATAGGCAGGAAGAGGTGGTGGTAGTAGTAGTAGTAGTAGTACAAGAATGGTATATAATACCGACAAGATGAAATTAAGACACACGCGCAACACCCGGGCATCCCTATCGTAGACGTTTCGCCATCCAGCCAGCCACTGGATGGCGAAACGTCCACAACGAAGACAACCAGACGCTTCACATGTGTCTTAATTTCATCAGAGTAGTAGTAGTAGAAGAGGTAGTAGTAGTGGTAGTGGTAGAAGTGGGGAATAAGGAGGACGAGCCAGTCAAATACAAAGGAAGGGGAGCACTGCAAGAGAACTAGGTGCCCACAGAGGGAGAGCAAGCGCACAGAGGTGCGTGAAAGGGGAACTGGTGAAATAAATGAAGAAGGAACAGAAACACGAGACAGAGGAGAGAAAGACAACCCAGAGGAGAAAAGGGAAAGAGGAAAGGGGAAGAGGGAGAAGAAGAAGAAGAAAAAGAAAAAATGAGGAGTCAGGTTAAGTCACGGGTGTTCTGAAGTTTGGAGCATTTTACAATGTAGTGGGAGAGGAAGGCGTCTACAGAGACGAAGCCAGGGCTAAGATTCATACAAGGAAAGTTGTGTATTAGAGAGGATTCAACTAGACGGCGACTGTTCGAGTTGGAAGTAGGGAAGACAGTTTTAGCAGAAGACCAGTCAATAGGATGGCTATGATCTCTGACGAGACAGAAAAGAGCATTGTTAGTGTTAGTGTCCTCCCTCTACAGATATTCCTGGTATCTACTCTATTTCTTGCTCCTCCTGTCCTCTTCAATACTTCAGAGAAACTGGTCGATCTCTTTCTGACAGACTTAGGGAGCACAAAAATAATGTTAGGCTTGCCGACACTAACAATGCTCTTTTCTGTCACATCAGAGATCATAGCCATCCTATTGACTGGTCTTCTGCTAAAACTGTCTTCCCTACTTCCAACTCGAACAGTCGCCGTCTAGTTGAATCCTCTCTAATACACAACTTTCCTTGTATGAATCTTAGCCCTGGCTTCGTCTCTGTAGACGCCTTCCTCTCCCACTACATTGTAAAATGCTCCAAACTTCAGAACACCCGTAACTTAACCTGACTCCTCATTTTTTCTTTTTCTTTTTCTTCTTCTCCCTCTTCCCGTTTCCTCTTTCCTTTTTCTCCTCTGGGTTGTCTTTCTCTCCTCTGTCTCGTGTTTCTGTTCCTTCTTCATTTATTTCACCAGTTCCCCTTTCACGCACCTCTGTGCGCTTGCTCTCCCTCTGTGGGCACCTAGCTCTCTTGCAGTGCTCCCCTTCCTTTGTATTTGACTGGCTCGTCCTCCTTATTACTCACTTCTACACTACCACCACTACTACTACTACTACTATGATGAAATTAAGACACATGTGCGGTGTCTGATTGTCTTTGTTGTGGACGTTTCACCATCCAGTGGCTGGCTGGATGGCGAAACGTCTACGATAGGGATGCCCGGGTGTTGCGCGTGTCTTAATTTCATGTTGTCGGTATTATAAACCATTCTTGTACTACTACTACTACCACCACCACCTCTTCCTGCCTATATATAGCCGTCCTGCTCCACTTCTGGTTAGTGTGACTTTGTAAATGGTCCAAGTCGGGCCGAAACGTCGTCGTAAGCTTCTCTCTTTTATGTGTGGGTTATTTTTGTATATGGTTCCATCATTGTTCTAACCACATCACCAGAGATGCCCAATAACTTCCTGGTATTTTGCAATGTATAAGTTTCAGTGTACACAATAATATCCAATACAAGACCACTGTAGCAGTCACAAAGCACAAATAAGTTTATACCAAAGCATTTCCTCTTGCTTGATGTATACTGCTTGAATGACAGTCTTCCTTTGAACAGAATCAAAGACTCATCAATAACAAGCTTCCTGAAAGGATAAAAATACATATTGAATTTCTCTTTCATATACACACACATTCCTAATATTGTATAACCTGTCGTTTCTGTCAGGCCTGGTTTTGTCTGAGACGTGTAGCATACATAATAGTAGCACAAATCGATTCACTCGCATTATATCACTAAATCCTGGGGTTGCAATCAGACGGTCTGTTAACCAGTATGATTTGACACTGCTTATACACATGTGGCATAAGCATTATTGTGGCAAAGAAAAGATACATCTCAGTCACAGTTGTCTCCTTCCATGGTGTAATCGAAGTATGTGTTGCTTTCCCTGACAATAATTTCCATCAGGGGTTCGTCTAAGAATAACTCGAAACATTCCAGTTCGGTGGCATTGTTCCCAAGTGTTCAAGATGACCGTATTCCACTTTGACTTTCATCAAACTTATGGGGATTTGGAACAAAATTGCCAGCTTCCTGCCAGTCCCAGGTGCGGTCTGCTGGTGGGTACTGGATATAGACAGGTGGTTGTGGTTGTGGAGGTTGTGGTTGTGGAGGCTGAAGCAGTGGTGGGTGGGTGGGAATGGTGGCCTTTGTTGTAGATCAGCTGAGGCAGCGGTGTGGGTGGCAGCATGGCCCACTGCTGGTGCCTCACGGCCGGCACCACCACTACCACCACCATGCACATTTTCCATCCCAATTGCAACACTATCATCTTCATTTTCACTACCTGTTCCTGCCTGCTGTACAGCCACGGGATGTACTCCGAGATGTACTCCTTCTCCTTGGAATAGCATATGGCACCCTACCAGAGCGCATATACTGTCGTATATACCGATGCTTCACTGGAGAATATTCCACTTCACTATTGCTACTGAAATTGTTTTCAAGAGCTTGTAGTTCATATTCACTATCACTATCATCACCAGTGCTCACATCTGAGTCTGGGATATGGGAAAATAGGAGTTTCCTCTTTCGTTCTTGAAAGTGAACAAGACAGCCCAGCAGCAGAGGTGGAAGGCTGAGGGTCGTCTGGGGTTTCCTCACTATTATCGGTATTATGGTCATTAGTTTTGGTTACAACCTCATCAAAACCTTGAAATTCATCTTCACTGGCACTTCCATCTGTATTAGAACTGTCACTGGGGAACAAAAGTGTCCCAATTCGCCGAGGAGTGAGGAGTTTCTTATCACGAGGCATGGTGAGCAAGGTGTACTAAAATGGTGTTCCCACAATGCGCCACTGGGTCCCAGATTTTTTTCTACAGCGCACACTGACCCCACACACCCATTCTCTCGCATCTAGGCCTACCAGCCTTTTCCTGCTTGATTTGAAGGCGCTAGAATTTACGCGTACTAGTACAGTGGACCCCCGCATAACGATATTAATCCGTTCATGAGAGCTCATTGTTATGCGAAATTATCGTTATGCAAATGAATTTTCCCCATAAGAAATAATGGAAATCAAATTAATCCGTGCAAGACTCCCAAAAGTATGAAAAAAAAAAATTTACCACATGAAATATACATTTTCCTACACACAAAGAGAAGGATACATGCACAATAGTAGAGTAGTACATGCACAGTATATATTGTGCATGTACTACTCTACTAAATAAAGAATAAATGACACTTACCTTTATTGAAGATGCAGCAATGACTGATGAGACACTGTGTCCTGGGAGTGCCTTTTCCTCCTGAGTACTGTAGGTCCTGTTTGGCATTTTCTTCCAGAACAGGCCTTATCACACTGTGTATGCCACTACGATTCTTAAATCTCTCAAACCAACCTTTGCTGGCTTTAAATTCACCAATATGAGCACTAGTTCCAGGCATTTTTCCCTGTTCACCTGGGTGTTAATCGACTGGTGTGGGTTGCATCCTGGGGGACAACATTAAGGACCCCAATGGAAATAAGTTAGAGTCCTCGATGATGCACTGACTTTCTTGGGTTATCCTGGGTGGCTAACCCTCTGGGGTTAATTGTTTCTTGGTAATTGTTTCACGTTAAGCCACACCAACAACACACACTCCACATCTTCGAGTAATACAGCTGATGGTGGTGCAGCAACAACAACAGCTGTGGTGCAGCTGACCATGGTGCAGCAGCAGCTGGGTGCAGCAACAGCTGACCATGATGCAGCTGCAGCTGTGGTGCAGCAACAGCTGACTGGTCCAATTTATCAGCTGACCGTGGTACGATAGTATTTATCACCCTTTTTACCACAAGGTTGGCACTAGAAGCTTTCTTTGGGCCCATGGTGGCTTATTTAGCAGTTAAAAGCACTATAAATAATGGAATAATACAAAATGTATCGAATGTATGCATGGCAACCAGCCACCCTGGCTTGTAAACAATGACGCAAGGCAGGCGCTCAGGCTGGACGGACAGGTTCGGGACGAGTCATGTTCAGAAACAGCTGATGGTGCAACAGCAGCTGACTGTGGTGCAGCAGCAGCTGACTGATCCAGCAACAGCTGACTGGTCCAGCAACAGCTGACTGGTCCAGCAACAGCTGACTGATCCAGCAACAGCTGACTGGTCCAGCAACAGCTGACTGATCCAGCAACAGCTGACTGGTCCAGCAACAGCTGACTGGTCCAGCAACAGCTGACTGGTCCAGCAACAGCTGACTGATCCAGCAACAGCTGACTGGTCCAGCAACAGCTGACTGGTCCAGCAACAGCTGACTGGTCCAGCAACAGCTGACTGGTCCAGCAACAGCTGACTGATCCAGCAACAGCTGACTGATCCAGCAACAGCTGACTGATCCAGCAACAGCTGACTGGTCCAGCAACAGCTGACTGATCCAGCAACAGCTGACTGGTCCAGCAACAGCTGACTGATCCAGCAACAGCTGACTGATCCAGCAACAGCTGACTGGTCCAGCAACAGCTGATCGTGGTGCAGCAGCAGCAGCTAACTGATCCAGCAACAGCTGACTGGTCCAGCAACAGCTGATCGTGGTGCAGCAGCAGCTGACTGATCCAGCAACAGCTGATCGTGGTGCAGCAGCAGCTGACTGATCCAGCAACAGCTGACTGGTCCAGCAACAGCTGATCGTGGTGCAGCAGCAGCTGACTGATCCAGCAACAGCTGACTGGTCCAGCAACAGCTGATTGTGGTGCAGCAGCAGCTGACTGATTCAGCAACAGCTGACTGGTCCAACAACAGCTGATCGTGGTGCAGCAGCAGCTGACTGATCCAGCAACAGCTGACTGGTCCAGCAACAGCTGATCGAGGTGCAACAGCAGCTGACTGATCCAGCAACAGCTGACTGGTCAAGCAACAGCTGACCGTGGTGCAGCAGCAGCTGACTGGTATGATAGTATTTCTCACCCTTTTTACCACTGGGTTAGCACTAGAGGCTTTCTTCGGGCCCATGGTCACTTATTTTGCAGATGAAATCACCAAAAACACTGTAATAACACGAAATGTTCCGATTGTATGCTTGGATGTTACCGCGGAGGCTGGCTGGTAAACAATGCCACCGGCGGAACATGTGAGGCTGGCTCAGGCCGCACATTGGACGCGTCTCGGACGAACAGCATTGAGCGGGTTTTTAGCGGTATGCGAGGCGAAATCTTAACAATAAAATGTATCGGTATGCGGATTTAACGTTATGTAAGGCCAACGGTATGCGGGGGTCCACTGTACGTCAGTAACCCTGGCATGTAAGCCGTACTAGTACGTCGGAAACCCTGAAAGGGTTAATCGTGTTCACTATTCTTTATAAAATAGGACTAAAATGTGTTTTTTAACCCTTTCAGGGTCCGTCCCGTAGATCTACGGCTTTACGTTCAGGGTCCAAACCGTAGATCTACGCCATGAGCTCAGCTCACTCTGATAAACTGTGAGTGGTACATTTGGGCCTAGATATGAGAGAATACATCTATGTGGTATGTGTGCACCACATAAAACAGATCCTGCAGCACACTGTGTATAATGAGAGAAAAAAAATGAAATCATGATTTTTCGATTAAAACAGCAACTTTGCAGTGTTTTTTCGTATGTTTTTTATAGTTGTATTTGCGATTTCTTGGTCTAAATTGATAGAATGGAAGACATATTACAGAAATAGAGATGATTTGTTTGGGTTTTTTAGCATTGGAAATGGCTTGAAACTGAGCTCAAAGTAGGGGAAATGTTAAATTTTTTCCCGATATTCAGGAGTAAACAAACGACCTCAAACGTCTAATACACGTCAGCGGGTGGGTTCTAATATACATTCACAAATATGGTGATGATATTTAACAATTATTACAGTATTGCATAACAGTAAATCTTCTATTTTTGGTGTGAATAAAAATTCATTATGTGAATAAAAAATCAAAATGGAATTTATTTGTAAAGCCTCAAAACATAACAAATGAACAGAGGAAATGTTAGTTTAGTGCCAGGAATGCCTACATTGTTCATTCTGGACCCTATTTTGAAATTGGAATTTTTTGGAACTTTGTGTTAAATTGGGCCCAAAAATTAAACAATTTCCGATCACTTTATTTTGTAGTAAAACAGTTGACTTGGCGATTTCTTGTGCTCAATCGATAGAATAGAAGTAATACTAGTGAAATAGCAAGAATTTGGGTTGATTGGAATAATGTAATTGGCCTAAAATCGGAGTCAAAGTCGCAAAATCGCCGATCGTAAATATCGCTGACACATCAAAATTCGCGAGGGCATAATTTCGTCAATTTTCCACCAAATTTCGTACTTTTTGTTTTATTACCTTCACAAAAAGATTCTCTACGATTTCATAAGAAAAAATAACAAATTTTTTTTTTGAAAATTCTTGGACACTGGTGCGTGACTCCAGATTTGGGCCTTGGACCCTGAAAGGGTTAAGGTTTGGCACTAGTTGTATTCTTTCCCGAGGTATTTATACTACTTTTACAGTGTTTTTATTTATTTTAAGGCATTCTTAACCCTTTGACTGTTGCGGCCGTATATATACGTTTACGAGGTACAGTGTTTGACGTATATATACTCATAAATTCTAGCGGCTTCAAATCAGGCAGGAGAAAGCTGGTAGGCCCACATGTGAGAGAATGGGTCTGTGTGGTCAGTGTGCACCATATAAAAAAAAATCCTGGAGCACGCAGTGCATAATGAGAAAAAAAAACTCCGTTTTTTTTTTATTAAAATGCCGACTTTGTGGTCTATTTTCGTATAGTTGTGGTTGTATTCTCGTTTTCTTGGTCTCATTTGATAGAATGGAAACTATGTTATAGAAATAGAGGTGATTTTGATTAATTTTACTATAAAAAGAACCTGGAAATGGAGCACAAAGTACAGGAAATGTTTGATTTTTGCCGATGTTCAAAAGTAAACAAATGATGCCATTGTCCAATAAATGTCCAAATAGCCATTCTAATATGCAGTCATGAATGGGTTGATGTAATTTTTAGAATTATTACAGTATTGCAGTAGTCTGCATAACAGTAAATCTTCTATTTTTTGTTTGAATAAAATTTCAAAATAAAAAGCAAGAGTAATATCACAGGGGCCTGGAGACATGACTGATGAACGAAGAAAATGTTATTTTAGAGCCAGGAATGTCTGCATTGTTCATTCTGGTCCTTATTTTGAAATTGTCATATATTTTAATTTTCGTGAAATTGGCCAAATTGCAAATTTCTGACCATGTTATTGGGTAGTTGAAATCGGTAAATGGGCAGTTTCTTGTACTCAATCGATGGAAAAAATGGAGTTCTGAAGAAATAGCTATGAGTTTGGTTGACTGGAATAATGGAATTAGCCGAAAATAGGGCTCAAAGTGGGCAAAATCGCCAATTTGTAAATATCGCCGAGGTCGCTAACTTCGCGAGAGCGTAATTCCGTCAGTTTTCCATCAAATTTCGTTTTTTTTGGTGTCTTTCCAATCGGGAAAAAATTCTCTATTATTTCATAAGAATTTTTTTTTTTTTTTGAAATTCTGTGACACCAGGAGACACCTCAGGATTGGGGGTTGCGACAGTCAAAGGGTTAAGGCATTTTGTCCAGTTTACTTAAAAAATGGGTTACGTCACAGTTCTTGGAGCCATTTTGTGATGTAGGGTGGGGTATGACTATACTTAACAATAACAATATGAATATCAGCTACAAGAACAATATCAGCTTAATTGTGGCTTCTGCATGCTGTGCCACATCCTCTATAAATGTCGAGTAGTCTGGATGTCAATACACTGAAGGGATAGATATGAGAGAATGTGTAGAATAAATCCAGTGAATGGCATGGGAACTGTGGGCACACTAAGAGTACATTGTATCTGTATCCATGGTCTTAGACTTTTTAACATTTTCCAAGAAGACATCAAAAACACTGCTGGAACAAGTGTAAAAGTTTTAAAGTGGAAACCAGGCAGTTTCCTTTGCCAAGTACTGAATCACCTTTGACGAGTTTCGAGAGTCTTACTACTCTCGGATCCTGGCCATGGGCCAGGCTCGTCTAGTGATGGATATGTGATGGATTTGTGGGTCAGCAGGCTACCAGTCATAACAGCCTGGTTTGCCAGATAAGCACCAGACATGCCTAGCGGCGTTGGAATTCATCAAAGGTAAGCCTGGCCCAGGGTCAGGCTTTGTTAGCAGGAAAATTCTAAACTGATCAAGGGCATGATAGATGGATGAGGTAAAGTATGCCATTACTTCTTGTGGTAACTCAGAGTAATTTATTCTGAGTCAGAAGAGCAATAAAGTTCCACTAGTAAAGCTGCAGATAGATTCTTATATATGTCCAGCATGGGAATTTCAATGAGTGTATTTTGAACAAAATCCTATGGTTCATTTTCAGTTGAGTGTCATGGACCTGGTTAGAGGAAAATGGAGGCATTCAGTAAATATTTATTAACCCTTTGAGGGTCGACAGGCCCTCTCCGAAACTCGTTCTCAGGGTCGGCCAAATTTAAAAAAAAAAAAAATTATTTTCTCTTATGAAAAGATAGAGAATCTTTTCCCGATCATAACGACACCAAAAGTTTGAAATTTGATAGAAAGCTTACGGAATTATGCTCTCGCAAAGTTAGCGGTCTCGGCGATGTTTACGGATCGGCGATTTTGCCCACTTTGAGCCCCATTTTCGGCCAATTTCACTGTACTAGTCGACAAAAAACATGAGTATTTCGCTAGAACTCCATTTTTTCTATCGAATGGGTGCAAGAAACCACCCATTTATAAATTCAACTATCCAGTACAGTGGTCAGAATTTAGCAATTTTGCCAATTTCACACAAATTTCAAAAGATGCCAATTTCGGAATAGGGTCCAGAATAAACAAGAAAGACATTCCTGGCACTAAAATGACATTTCCTCTAGTCATTAGTCACGTCTCAAGGCCCCTCTTATATTCTTTTGCTTTCCACTTTGAATTTTTATTCTCACAAAAAATATAAGATTTACTGTTATGCAGACTACTGCATTAGTGTAAAAAATGGTATAAATATTATTGGTGCACTTGTGAAAGAATATTAGACTCACCAGTTGACGTGTACTGCACGCTTGGCACGATTTGTTTACTTTTGAAGTTTGGTAAAAATCGAACATTTCTGCTACTTTGAGCTCAATTTCAAGGCACCTTTCATTGTAAAACCAGTCAAAATCATCTCAATTTCAGTAATATGTCTTCCATTCTATAAAATGAGACCAAGAAAACTAGAATACAACAATAAATACCATACGAAAATACACTGCAAAGTCGCTGATTTATTAAAAAAAAATGGAAAAAGTTTTTTTTTTCTCATTATGCACTGTGTGCTGCAGGATTTTTTTTAGACTGTGCACACTGACCACATAGACCCATTCTTTCATATGAAGGCCTACCAGCTTTCTCCCACTAGATTTGAGGTCGCTAGAATTTATGAGTAGTAGTACGTCAAAAACCCCTACGCGTAAGACGTACTAGTACGACGAAAACCCTCAAAGGGTTAAGAAATGTGGAGTTAGCAAAGTCATAATCAGATAAAATATGTTGTTGTTGGAGTGGATGGGAGAAAGATTGTTGATAATATAGAAGTAGAAGGTACTTGAGGGTCTGGTCCCAAATCTGCAAACTGTCATAACATTTTGGTGCAAGCCATTTGGGTGGAAATGCAAGATGGTGCACTATGGTGCCCTTACACAGTGAAGGGTGTAAGGGTTCCATAGCGGGCACAACAAGAGAACATTGTATCAATATCTGTGGCCCTAGATCTAGTGTTCAACATCTTAACAGAAGATATCAGAAACACTGCTGGGACAAGTGTAGAAAACTTTGAGAAAACTGCACAAGTATTTCCACCAAGTGCCAGATCAATCAGGCCATGATATGTGGGCCAGTGGGCCACAGATCAATCAGGCCATGATAAGATTTGTGGGCCACTGGGCCACCAGCAGCTAAAGCCTGGTTGACCAGGCAAGTACTAGACAAGACAAGATCGTTGTAACAGAACCCATAGAAATAATACTAGGCGCAAAAGTGTATATGCCATGTCCCGAATCTGGCTTAATCTTTGTAAAAACTTGGTGTGCATAAAAGGACCCAAAATCTGGAACTCCCTGACAGAAATCTTCAGAGCCTGCATCTCTCTGCCAGCATTTTCGAAACTACTGTAAAAAAAACTTAAACTAAAATATCCCAACAATAGCTAAATATGATAAAATTGTATACATGTATTCTTATTGCTACAAGCACATGGAATACAATATACAGTGGATCCCCGACTTACGATATTAATCCGTTCCTGAGAGCACATCATAAGACGAAATTATCGTAAGTCAAATTAATTTTCCCCATAAGAAATAATGGAAATCAAATTAATCCATTCAGGACACCCAAATGTGTGAAATTTTTTTTTACCCCATGAAATGTACATTTTCCTACACACAAAAAAAAGGATACATGCAGAATATATATTGTGCATGTACTAGTATACTAAATAAAGAATAAATAAATGAACTTATTGAAAGATGTAGTGATGAGTGATGAGACACTGTGTTCTGGGAGTACCTTTTCCTCCTGACTAATGTAGGTCCTGTTTGGCATTTTCTTCCAGAACAGGCCTTATCACACTGTGTATGCCACTACGATTCTTAAATCTCTCGAACCAACCTTTGCTGGCCTTAAATTTACCAATATGAGCACTAGTTCCAAGCATTTTTTCCTGTTCACCTGGGTGTTAGTCGACTGGTTTGGGTTGCATCCTGGGGGACAAGATTAAGAACCCCAATGGAAATAAGTTACAGTCCTCGATGACACACTGACTTTCTTGGGTTATCCTGGGTGGCTAACCCTCTGGGGTTAATTATTTCTCTCTCGGTATTCTCGATAAGCCACACCAATCACAGTCTCTCCACATCTTTGAGTAGTACAGCTGACTGTGGTGCAGCAGCAGCTGACTGTGGTACGATAGTATGTATTTCGATAGTATTTCTCACCCGTTTTACCACAGGGTTGGCACTAGAAGTTTTCTTTGGGCCCATGGTGGCTTATAAACAATGTCACACTAGCTCAGCTGAGGCACTCAGGCCAGATGGACCAGACATCTGCGTTCTGGACGAATGATGCAAGTCAAGTTTTTCAACATAGGTCGGGGTCAAATTTTTACGCTGACAAGCATCGTAAGTCGGTTTTAGCGTAGGTTGAGGACAGCGTAAGTCGGGGGCCCACTGTATGTGTACTCTTATTCTCATTATCTGTAATCCTCACAGTTCTTAAATATATTGAATGTGTTCAAAATGTTAATATGCTAGAATCTTCATTATCTGGAATCATAAACCAACCTGTAATCCTTAACCCTTTTGAGGTCCATGCCATAGTACTATGGCTTTGAGGTAGCCTATGGGGAAATTTTTCTCCTCCACAGGAGTAAAGCTGTTGTGAAACCAAGCCTAAAACATTGTTTTGTTGAACTAGGCCCTTCAGAATACTGGCAACCTCTCCTATTTTTGCGTAAATTTAAGGGTCTTTGGGTTGGTGGAATGGTACAGTAGCATAGGCTTCATCATACACTACAATACAATTTTTATTGCTTTATGTGTACAGATAATGTAGTTGACATGTAATAAAATCATTGGTAGGCAAAGAAAGCCACTAGTGAGCAATGCAGTTTTCTCAAACTAATCCTAATTCTTAAATGTTAACTTAGATCTAGACAGACTATTAAGTAGGATTTCTTGTGCAGCTCAAGTACAGTCATATGTAGAATAACAGAGGTACCTAATGAACACATGGTACAATTTCAAAAGTATGACTTATTTATTTTTTCAATTTTATACAAGGATTTTCAGTTTTGCGGAGTAATTGAATTTAGATGGTGAAGCTACTGGAAGTTACTTACAATAAAAAATAGTGGTACCTTGACTTATGAGTTTAATTCGTTCTGTGGCCGAGCTCGTAACTCAATTTGCTCGTATATCAAATAAATTTTCCTCATTGAAATTAATTGAAATGCCATTAGTCCGTTGCAGCCCCCCAAAAAACACCCCAGAGGCAGGAGAAAATACATTAGTATAACACTAATATCAGTTCTACGGCTGATTTATCTATCAGAGTTGATCTAATATGACATAATAAATACTATAAGTAACATAGAAACATATACTCTAGAATGAATAAAATAGGCCATAATATGGCGAGTGTCCAGGACCAGTCCGAGCATATAAAATTATTACTGCTCCTTCCTATAACATGTTCTTTGGTCCTGGGTAAGAGAAAACAGAGTTTTTGAGAGACTAACTGCACTAGATCACTAGTGCAGTGATATATGAATATCTGGGAAGTAAGTTATTGACTTATTTCATGAAACAGACTTGAATAACTATAGACCAATATCTAACTTACCTCTGCTCTCTAAAATCTTTGAAAAATTAGTTCATAAGCAGATCTATTCCTGCCTCATCTCTCAGGACATACTCAACCCCTCTCAGTTTGGATTCAGGACTAATAAGAGCACAAATGATGCTATTGTACACATGCTAGAAGTAATATACACCTCTCTTGAGAAGAAAGAAGTCCCTCTGGGAATCTTTATTGATTTACGTAAAGCTTTTGATACAGTTGACCATGATTTGCTGCACATTAAATTAACACACTATGGTAAACCTTAGTAACAGAAGCCGATAGGTGTACACAAATGGAGCTAACTCTTCCACACAACCAATTACAGTTGGGGTCCCACGAGGAAGTGTCCTTGGCCCCTTCCTCTTTCTCATTTACATCAATGGCCTACTGAATGCATCACAACTACTCAAACCCATATTATTTGCAGATGACACAACATATGTCTTCTCTCACCCAAACCCAGTCATACTGGCCAACACTTAATGCTGAATTGCAGAAAATATCTACCTGGATGATGACTAACAAGCTTACATTCAGTACTGACAAAACCTATTTCATTCAGTTTGGAAACAGAGCCACGAATGTTCCACTTAGCACTAAACAGATCACCCATCACAAGATGCTCAGAGGGAAAATTCCTAGGAATCCACCTTGACAGTAGCCTTAAATTCCAGACCCATATACAAAAAATTAAGAAGAAAATCTCTAAGACAGTATGCATACTATCAAAGACACGGTACTATGTTCCACAATCAGCCCTCCTTTCACTGTATCACTCACTCATCTACCTTTATCTCACCAATGGAATTTGTGCATGGGGATCAACAACATTAAATCACCTAAGACCACTAATAACCCAGCAAAAAGCTGCAGTCAGAATTATAACAAATTCCTACTCCAGACAGCATACTCCACCAATATTCAAAAGTCTAAAACTACTCACCGTAAAGAACATCCATACTTATTCTTGCTCCTATTACATATATAGAACACTACACTCAAATGTAAACCTTTCACTCAAACTTCTCACCAACCTTAACCCTTTCAGGGTCGGCAAGCCCTCTCCTAAACTTGTTCTAGGTCGGAAAAAAAAAATTAGTTTTTGATATGAAATGATGGAGAAGCTTTTCCTGATCATAATGACACCAAAAGTATGACATTTGATGGAAAACTTACAGAATTATGCTCCCGCGAAGTTAGCAGTCTCGACAATGTTTACACATGAACGATTTCGTCCACTTTGAGCCCTATTATCGGCCAATTCCAATGTACCAGTCGATAAAAATCATAACTATTTCGCTAGAACTCCATTTTTTCTATCGAATGAGTTCAAGAATCCACCCATTTACCGATTTCAACTATCCAATAAAGTGGTCAGAATTTAGCAATTTTGCCAATTTCACACAAATTTCAAAAGATGCCAATTTCCAAATTGGGTCCAGAATAAACAAAACAGACATTCCTGGCACTAAAATAACATTTCCTCTGTTCATTAGTCACGTCCCCATGCCCCTCTTACATTCTTTTGCTTTCCACTTTGAATTTTTATTCTCACAAAAAAATAGAAGATTTACTGTTATGCAGACTACTGCATTTGTGTAGAAATGGTATAAATAATATCAGCGCACTTGTGAAAGAATAGACTCGCCAATTGACGTGTATTGGATGCATGGCATGATTTGTTTACCTTTGAACTTTGGCAAAAATCGAACATTTCTGCTACTTTCAGCTCAATTTCAAGGTACTTTTTTTGTGAAACCAATTAAAATCATCTCGGTTTCCGTAATATGTCTTCCATTCTATAAAATGAGACCATGAAAACTAGAATGCAACCATAAATAGCATACAAAAATACACTGTAAAGTCGCTGTTTTAACCCTTTTAGGGTTTCGACCATACTAGTACGGCTTACGAGCCAGGGTTTTTGACGTACTAGTACGCCTAAATTCTAGCGCCCTCAAATCTAGTGAGAGAAAGCTGGTAGGCCTACATATGAAAGAATGGGTCTATGTGGTCAGTGTGTGCTGTGTAAAATAAATCCTGCAGCACACAGTGCGTAACAAAAAAAAAATTGACTGTTTTTGGATTAAAACAGCGATTTTGCACTGTATTTTCGTATTGCATTTATTGTTGTATTCTATTTTCCTGGTCTCATTTTATAGAATGGAAGACATATTACAGAAATTGAGATGATTTTGACTGGTTTTACAAAGAAAAGTACCTTGAAATTGAGCTCAAAATAGCAGAAATGTTCAATTTTTACCAAAGTTCAAAAGTAAACAAATCATGCTATGCATCCAATACACGTCAACTTGTGAGTCTAATATTTTTTCACAAGCGCGCTGATATTAATACCATTTCTACACCAATGCAGTAGTCTGCATAACAGTAAATCTTCTGTTTTTTCGTGAGAATAAAAATTCAAAGTGGAAAGCAAAAGAATGTAAGAGGGGCATGGGGACGTGGCTAATGAACAGAAGAAATGTTACTTTAGTGCCAGGAATGTCTTTCTTGTTTATTCTGGACCCTGTTTGGAAATTGGCATCTTTTGAAATTTATGTGAAATTGGCAAAATTGCTAAATTCTGACCACTGTATTGGATAGTTGAAATCGGTAAATGGGTGGTTTCTTGTACTCATTCGATAGGAAAAATGGAGTTTTGGTGAAATAGTTACGATTTTTGTCGACAAGTATACTGGAATTGGCTGAAAATAGGGCTCAAAGTAGGTAAAATCGCTGATGCGTAAACATCGTCGAGACCGCTAACTTCGTGAGAGCATAATTCCGTAAGTTTTCCATCAAATTTCATACTTTTGGTGTCATTATGATTGGGAAAAGATTCTCTATCTTTTCATAAGAAAAAAAATAATTTTTTTTTTTTTTTTTGAAATTTGGCCAACCCTGAGAACAAGTCTCTTGAGAGGGCCTGTCGACCCTGAAAGGGTTAAATGGTCCTAACGTATATATATACATTCTCTCACGTAGCTCCCCAAACATATGTACACCTACCATCCTACTTACGACCTGCTCGACTTACGACCGTGTTTTGTATGCCAAATTTCTGGTAAATAAATAACTATTTGTGATGTACACAGTGTTTATCCTAAACCTTACAGTATAAAACACAGTACTAACAGCATAAAAAGTAATGTAAAAAATGAAGTACCAGAATAAAACAATAAAATAGTCATTTAAAAAATGTGACGTTGATATTCAGTAGTAAGGTTCGACTTACATCCATTTTGACTTACGACCAGTTCGTCGGAACCAAGCTCAGTCGTAAGTTGGATGGTAGGTGTATACGTTTCATTTGTCATTCATTCAACATTAGCACGATAGGCCTGAGTCGCCTAGACATGAGAGAATGGGTGTGCGCACTCTGTGCGCCATACGAAAAAAATTGGGATGCCTAGGTAGCACATGCTCTTTTTTCCTATATAAAAAACTATTTTATTTTTCTCAAAATATTCGGGGCGCTGTACAGGTGAACATATACGTTTGGACCGTTAAAGGGTTAAACCAAAAACAGTCAGAGTTTTTTTTTCTCTCATTATGCAGTGTGTGTTGCAGGAGTTTTTTTTATACTGTGCACACTGACCACATAGACCCATTCTTTCATATGTAGGCCTACCAGCTTTCTCTCACTAGATTTGGAGGCGCTAGAATTTATGCGTACTAGTACGGCACCAACCCTGGCGAACAAGCCGTACTAGTACGGCACCAACCCTGAAAGGGTTAATAGGATGCACGACCATAACACAAGACACAGATCACTGATGTACCCTGTGTCCACATCACACTATGTAAGAACTCTGTGCACATAAAGGGCCCCAAAATTTGGAACTCATTACCAGTAAATACTAAAGTAACCCAGTCTGATCATCAATTTAACCCTCTTGACTGTTTTGGTAGTATATATACTACGTCTTATGAGCCAATATGTTTGACGTATATATGTATACTCAAAAAATCTAGCGGCTTCAAATCAAGCAGGAGAAAGCTGGTAGGCCCACATGTGAGAGAATGGGTCTGTGTGATCAGTGTGCACTACATAAAAAAAAATCCTGCAGCATGCAGTGCATAATGAGAAAAAAAAATCTCTGTTTTTGGATTAAAATGCCGACTTTGATGTGTATTTTTGTATAGTATTAATGGCTGTATTCTTGTTTTCTTGGTCCCATTTAATAGAATGGTAAACATATTATAGAAACAGAAGTGATTTTGGTTGGTTTTACTGTGGAAAGGATCTTGAAATGGAGCTCAAAGTGGCAGAAATGTTCGGTTTTTGCTGTTGTTCAATAGTAAACAACAAATGTCCAACTAGCCATTCTGATACACGGTCACAAATGGGTTGGCATTATTTATACAATTATTACAGTATTGCAGTAGTCTGCATAACAGTAAATCTTCTATTTTTTGTGTGAATAAAAATTCAAAATAGAAAGCAAGAGTATTATAACAGGGGCCTGGAGATGTGACTGATGAACAGAGAAAATGTTATTTTAGAGCCAAGAATGTCTGCATTGTTCATTCTGGACCCTATTTTGAAATTGACATTTTTTTAATTTGCATGAAATTGGTCAAATTCCCAATTTCTGACCACTTTATTGGGTAGTTGAAATCAGTAAATGGGTCGTTTCTTGTTTTCAGTCGATAGAACAAAGGGAGTTCTAAAGAAATAGCTATGAGTTTGGTGGACTGAAACAATGGAATTGGCTGAAAATAGGGTTCCAAGTGGGCAAAATCACTGGTGCGTAAATGTCACTGAGGTCGTTAACTTCACGAGAGCATAATTCTGTAAGTTTTCCACCAAATTCCGTACTTTTGGTGTCATTATCATCGGGAAAAGATTCTCTTATAATTTCATAAGAAAAAATAAATTTTTTTTTTTTTCAAATATATTGCAACACCAGGAGACACTTCAGGATTTGGGGTTGCGACAGTCAAAGGGTTAAGACTTCTCAAAAACCAGCTACTCACCCTAAACTAAATATTCAATACTCAGTACTTAAATTTGCCAAAAGATCTCCCAATTACCTAAATCTTAACTCTTCAAAATTTAAAAACCCAAAGTTCATACATAATACATACTACATTGTAGTATAAATACCTGCACAAAATTATACTGCCTTACATCATATTGTAGCATTCTCATACTGTAAACTACTATCACCAACGCTCAATATTATATTCCAATAATATAACTTAAATATTTAATATTGATATACACAACCTACAAAATACTTTCAGATCGTCCCAATGCAATATCCCCAGATTGTAACTTGAGTTAACTTACTGTCTGCTTTATATAAAAAAAGATGTACAACTTAAACAAACTGTGATCAGTTTCTGTAGTATTAAGTAGTCTGCAAGTCATTAACCCTTTGGGGGTCGACAGGTACTCTCAGAGACATGTTCTCAGGGTTGGCCATATTAAAAAAAAAAATTTTTTTTTCTTATGAAAAGATAGAGAATCTTTTCCCGATCATAATGACACCAAAAGTGTGAAATTTGATGGAAAACTTATGGAATTATGCTCTCGCGAAGTTAGCGGTCTTGACGATGTTTACGCATCTGCGATTTTGCCCACTTTGAGCCCTATTTTCGGCCAATTCCAGTGTACTGGTCGACAAAAATCATAACTATTTCACCAAAACTCCATTTTTTCTATCAAATGAGTACAAGAAACCACCCATTTACCGATTTCAACTATCCAATAAAGTGGTCAGAATTTAGCAGTTTTGCCAATTTCACACAAATTTCAAAAGATGCCAATTTCCGAATAGGGTCCAGAATAAACAAGAAAGACATTCCTGGCACTAAAACAACAAGTTCTCTGTTCGTTAGTCACATCCCCAGGCCCCTCTTTTATTTCTTTGGCTTTCCACTTTGAATTTTTATTCTTACAAAAAGAAAAATGAGATTTAATGTTATGCAGACTACTGCATTAGTGTAGAAATGGTATAAATAACATCAGCGCACTTGTGAAAGAATATTAGACTCGCCAGTTGACGTGTATTGGACGCTTAGCATGATTTGTTTACTTTTGAACTTTGGTAAAAATCGAACATTTCTGCTACTTGGAGCTCAATTTCAAGGTACTTTTCATTGTAAAACCAGTCAAAATCATCTCAATTTCTGTAATATGTCTTCCATTCTATAAAATGAGACCAAGAAAACTAGAATACAACAATAAATACCATACGAAAATACAGTGCAAAGTTGCTGTTTTAATCCAAAAACACGGTCAAAGTTTTTTTTCTCTCATTACGCACTGTGTGCTGCAGGATTTTTTTTTATACTGCGCACACTGACCACATGGACCCATTCTTACATATGTAGGCCTACCAGTTTTCTCTCACTAGATTTGAGGGTGCTAGAATTTAGGCGTACTAGTACGTCAAAAACCCTGGGTCGTAAGACATACTGTTACATCTGAAACCCCCAAAGGGTTAATTTAGTCTGGCCATAATGCTGTGGCATGATAGTGGCTCTTGGCACTGCAACTCATTATTGTAACTACAAAATCTCAATGTAAACTTGCAAACAAATAAAAATTGTATTGTATTGTAAGCCCACCATTTATTATTGATGTAAATGTAATAATATTGACAGGAATCATAAAAAATGATTGTTCTGCAATTGGCTTGCGGAATATTGGAAATATTCCAAATAGTATTTTGGGATTTGTGTGAGAGTGAAGGGCAAGATATTTTGCAGATGTCAGAAACTTAGCAACTTTTTTTTTTTTTTTTTTTGTAGAATAACTAAAGATAATAATTACTCGATTACCTCCAATGAAAACATCACACTAGCATTGTTTTATAAGTACCAAGTCCCAGAACCACTTTTCGTTGTGCCATTTATGCTGGGGTTCTTGCCAAATGTCATTTTCAGTAAATATTTTTTTTTCGCTCGTAACTCAGATTTTGGCTTACAACTCGAAGGAAAAAAAATTGACCAAGCGGTGGCTCGTGACTCGGAAAACTCGTAAGTTGGGGCACTCGTAAGTCAAGGTACCACTGTACAGTGGGACAAGATGTATTAGTAAACTTTTATGGTAATTAAAGGAAGACTGTAAGAACACTGACAGAGTTGAATGAAAGCTGGTTTGTTTGATTGTGTAATGCAGTTATAATTTCATTTGGGAGATCAGGTGCTTTTTAGCAATATCTCTGAATCATATGGCAGATAGGGGACTCTACAGTGCTTCAGGCAATGAATTTCAGGTCTTAGGGCTTTTTATGTGTATTGAATTATTGAATAGGTTGAGTTGGACATGGGGGATGTCAGAGAAGGCTTTGTGTCTTATGTTATGCCTGTGTGTTCTATTGCAGCTATCAAGGAGAAGTTTCAGAGAAGGGGTTATACAGTGGAACCTCTACTTACGAGTGCATCCACGTGAAAGTTTTTCCCAATACGAGCAGTCGCTCGGTCGATTTTTTGCTTCCAGATGCGAGTGAAATTTCCAGATGTGAGCAGGCCTCAAGGGAGGTTCCTTGATGCTGGTGAGAGGCTCTTGCTCTTGATCTAGGGAATTGGATCTCAGTTGTTTGTTGGACTATCTTATTGAAACTTGGGCAGTGTATGAAGGAAAGATGCTTCTAACGTACACTAAAAATGAAAGGAATCGGACCATAAATAACGGAGTTTACTTCTCAATCATTAACCTCCCTTTAGCGGTATATTTTCGTATGGTTTTTATGGTTGTATTCTCGTTTTTTGGTCTCATTTGATACAATGGAAGATATACAACAGAAAGACATGATTTTGATTGGTTTTCACGATGAAAAGCACCTTGAAATTGAGCTTTAAGTAGCAGAAATGTTCGATTCTTTGGCGATGTTCAAGAGTAAACAAACGACTTCACCGTCCAATACCTATCTGATTGGCACTGCCCCTCAACTTTCACATATTGGAAAGCTCTTCAACACTAGCAAAAGTGGGAGCAGACATCATGAGGTAGCAGTGGCAGACAACATGAAGCAGCAGTGGCAGACAACATGAAGCAGCAGTGGCAGACAACATGAAGCAGCAGTGGCAGACAACATGAAGCAGCAGTGGCAGACAATATGAAACAGCAGTGGCAGACATCATGAAGCAGCAATGTCAGACATCATGAAACAGCAGTGGCAAACCTTGTTGTACCCTATACTATAAGTGAGTTTATGAGTGCCACCACGAGATGGCAGTATGTATCAAAACAATGCTTAGTCCACTCCACTCATGGTGGAGGAAATGCACAGATGCTGTAATCAGACTGAGCTCATGTTACAAAATAGTACTGAAAATAATAAGCACAAATATGTATACAGGTCTCCCTCAACATTAGTGTTTTCCACTTTTGTGGGCTTCGAACATTCGTGAATTCTCAACCACCCAGTCATATTTAAAATATGTCATTACATATGTTAGGAATTGTGGCAGTGGCAGAGTTTGTTTGGAGATAGGACAAGATAGTCCTTTAATATGATGCTAATATCAACTCTATTATGGATATTTATCTATCACAATTCATCAAATATAATAACCAATATTAATAACATAAAAACATAACATATACTCTAGAATAAAATATGTCATTAAGTATGTCATGAGTGTTGTTGCATTGTTGTTGCTGTTGGGTGTATAAGCCTTACATAGTGGTGGTGGAGGGAGGCGGTAGAGATTGTGGTGTTGTCACTCGCCCTATGTAACTCCAACAGCATTGGAGGAGTTAGGTTTGTGCTGTCTTTTGTCTATTGATTAATTTCTTTGTCGTGGCTGGTTCGTAGGAGATATGAAGGTTGAAGATAAACACACTTGTTGGATGGTAACACTATATTGCAGAGTGTGTAGAGAGAGAGAGCCAAAACTGCCCTGTTGCCTGTTGTAGACCTATGCGTGGACTGAGAGCGAGGACGACCGCGAAGGGCTTACAACAGCATCACGTGACATCACACAAACTAGTCACAGGGCCTAGCAAAGGGGTCGTGTATGTAAAACATATGGATGGTACTATGATACTCAGATAAGCTATAGAACACATGTAGGGGAGCAGCAACTATGCTGACATCTTAACTTACTTGCTACACTGTTAATGCTACACTTTATCGCTTGCTGGCGCTATAACCTTCATTGATTCACACTGCTTTAGTATCATACATATTGTAGAATCACTGAAGAAGGCACATTCTCCCCTCTCTTTTCCTCCTCCACTTTGGTACTCTGCTACGAGTTCTTTCTTGAATTCTGTAGTCTTTTTCAAGTTTACCAAAGGGCTGGCACTAGTACAATATTTTATGATGTTTTCATGTGTTTTATGATTGTTCATGGTTCAATAGGTTAAGGAAGCAGTATTGTATTATATTTCTCTACAATATATTGGGGCACCAAACATTTGCGATTTTTCAACCCTCGCGAATGTTGAGGGAGACCTGTAATTGAAAAGCCCTTTATTAGTGAAACACTCTAAAGCAAGGTACGTCTGTACACAAAAGCTGGGAAGTTAAGTGGCTGCATTAGAGGTATTTACTAACTTTATTCTGTATAGGTTATTACATTTGTGTGTGTTTAATTATTACTAATAATTTGATTTTCCTTTCTCAGGGACATAACCATGGAGGAGACAAACGGAGGAGGTATGCAGGTGGACTCTCCCCCTAAGGTGGGAGGGACAATTGAGCCTCCACCAAGAGAGGAACCTGTTATTGATCCCATTAATGGTATCGTGCAACCTCCATTCACTCCACCCCCACATAGACCTGGGCGTATCACGAACCAGCTCCAATATATTCAAAAACAAGTGATGAAAACTGTTTGGAAACACCAGTTTGCCTGGCCATTTCATCAGCCAGTTGATGCGATGAAGCTCAATTTACCAGACTACCATAAAATTATTAAGCATCCTATGGACTTAGGTACTATTAAAAAACGTCTTGAAAATAAATATTATTGGAGTGCTAAAGAGTGTATACAGGACTTTAACACTATGTTTACTAATTGTTATGTGTATAATAAGCCTGGCGAAGATGTAGTGTTAATGGCACAGACGCTAGAAAAGATATTTTTAACAAAAGTGGCTGCCATGCCAAAGGATGAAGTTGAAGTGGAAGATGCCACAAGCAAAGGTGGCAAAGGCCGCAAAGGTCGGACCCCAGTTGTGCCAGGGACAAAGCCACCTAGGCCTCCTGTTAATACATCTGCCCCATCTGTTACTACTACAACCTCAGCCCCAGCAGTTACAGCATCCCCGGCCATGAGTGCTGTTACTGTAGGGGGCATGACTAGCACTAGCTCACCGGCTCTTTCTAACTC
>NC_069404.1:9366790-9369290 GCF_026875155.1 Cherax quadricarinatus | reverse complement strand
CACTTTGGGGGCAAATGCAGGGTGTAACCAGTTATAAAAAAAATTCCCTAGTTGACCCATGCTTACTGTTTGCCCTCCACAGCACACACAAATTATCCTTGAGGACATTCTTTTGCTGAACCTCTGGGAGTTTCAGAGTGATACACTAATAAAGGCTTCACTTTGCAATCACCAGTAGCATTGGCACACATGAGAAGAGTAAGCCTGTCTTTCATGGGCTTATGTCCTGGGAGTGCCTTTTCCTCCTGATAATGTAGGTCCTGTTTGGGCATTTTTTCCCAGAACAGGCCTGTTTCATCACAATTAAACACTTGTTCAGGTTTCATCCTTCAGTTTCTATGTACTCCTTGAATTCCTGCACATATTTTTCAGCCGCTTTGTGGTCCGAACTGGCAGCCTCACCTTCCCTTTAAATCACACTAGGATGCCACTACGCTTCTAAATCTCCCCAAACCCAAAACCTTTGCGGGCCTTAAATTCACTCACATCATCACTAGTTGCAGGCATTTTTTTAATTAAATCGTCATGCAACTTCCTAGCCTTTTCACATATGATCGCTTGAGAGACGCTATCTCCTGCTAGCTGTTTTTCATTTTTTCCACACCAATAAGAGTCTCTCAACATCTTCCATCACTTGCGATCTTGTTTCGAAAAAACAGTTAAACCTTTGGCAAGAACAGCTTCCTTGATTTTCTTTTTGGTGCCCACAATAGTAGCGATGGTTGATTGGGTTTCTTGTACAACTTGACTAGGTCGGCGATACGCACCCCCACTTTCATACTTATCAATGATCCTTTTTTCATTTCAATGGGGATTCCCTTTCCCTTATTGGTGTACGGTTGGCACTAGAAGCTTTCTTGGGGCCCATGGTCACTTATTTTCCAGAAACAGCACCGAAAACACTGTAATAATACGAAATATTCCGAGTGTATGCTTGGATGTTAGCGCGGAGGCTGGCTGGTAAACAATGGCACGGGCGGCACATGTGAGGCTGGCTGAGGGCGCACATTGGACGCGTCTCGGACGAAAATCGGTGAGCGGGTTTTTAATCGGTATGCGCGGCAAAAATTTTGCGATTAAAGTAAGCGGTATGCGAAATAATCGCTATGTGATGCCATCGTTATGCGGGGGTCCACTGTACTTTCATCATCATCCAACACTTTCACCTCACTCACACATAATCACTGTTTTTGCAGAGGTGCCCAGAATACAACAGTTTAGAAGTATATACATATCAAAATACACAATATATCCCTCCAAACTGCCAATATCTCAAACCCCTCCTTTAGAGTGCAGGCATTGTACTTCCCATTTCTAGGACTCGAGTCCGGTTATATAAAATAACCTGTTTCCCTGAATCATGTCACTAAATATTACCCTGCTTACACTCCAACAGCTCGTCAGGTCCCAAATACCATGTCTCCATTCTCTCCTATCTAACACGCTCACGCACGCTTGCTGGAAATCCAAACCCCTCGCCCACAACACCTCCTTTATCCCCTCCGAGGACAACTGTCGTCGGGGTTCGTTGGAGATTAGATGGTTGCAGTTAACCCTTTGAGGGTCGACAGGCCCTCTCCGAGACTTGTTCTCAGGGTCGACCAAACTTAAAAAAAAAAAAAAAATCTTTTGAAAAGATAGAGAATCTTTTCCCGATCATAATGATGCCAAAAGTATGAAATTTGATGGAAAACTTACAGAATTATGCTCTCGCGAAGTTAGCGGTCGACGATGTTTACGCATCGGTGATTTTGCTCACTTTGAGCCCCATTTTCGGCCAATTCCAGTGTACTAGTCGACAAAAATCATAACTATTTCTGTAGAACTCCATTTTTTTCTATTGAATGAGTACAAGAAACCACCCATTTACTGATTTCAACTATCCAATACAGTTGTCAGAATTTAGCAATTTTGCCAGTTTCACACAAATTTCAGAAGATGCCTATTTCCAAATAGGGTCCAGAATAAACAAGAAAGACATTCCTGGCACTAAAATAACATTTCCTCTGTTCGTTAGTCACATCCCCAGGCCCCTCTTATATTTCTTTGGCTTTCCACTTTCATTTTTTATTCTTACAAAAAATAGAAGATTTACTTTTATGCAGACTGCTGCATTAGTGTAAAATGGTATAAATAATATCAGCGCACTTGTGAAAGAATATTAGACTCGCCAGTTGACGTGTATTGGATGCTTGGCATGATTTGTTTACTTTTGAACTTTGGTAAAAATTGAATATTTCTGCTACTTTGTGCTCAATTTCAAGGTACTTCTCTTTGTAAAACCATTCAAAATCATCTCAATTTCTGTAATATGTCTTCCATTCTATAAAATGAGACCAAGAAAACTAGAATGCAACAATAAATACCATACGAAAATACAGTACAAAGTCGCTGTTTTATTCCAAAAACCCGGTCAAAGTTTTTTTTCTTCTCATTATTCACTGTGTGCTCTAGGAATTTTTTTTAATACTGCACACACTGACCACATACCCATTTTTTT
>NC_069404.1:9349653-9366290 GCF_026875155.1 Cherax quadricarinatus | reverse complement strand
TTTTTTTTCACACCAAAAAAATAGAAGATTTCTGTTAGAAAATTTTGTAAAATGTATAAAATCATCACCACATTTATGAATGTTATATTAGACCCACCAGCTGGCATGTATTAGACGTGTGAGGTCGTTTGTTTACTCTTGAACATCGGCAAAAATTTAACATTTCCGCCACTTTGAGCTCATTTTTCAAGCCATTTCCAGTGCTTAAAACCAATCAAAATTATCTCTATTTCTGTAATATGTCTTCCATTCTATCAATTGAGACCAAGAAATCACAAATACAACTATAAAAAACATACGAAAAAACACTGCAAAGTTGCTGTTTTAATCGAAAATCGCGGTCTCAGTTTTTTCCCTCTCATTATACACAGTGTGCTGCAGGATTTGTTTTATGTGGTGCACACATACCACATAGATGTATTCTCTCATTTCTAGGCCCAAATTTACCACTCACAGTTTATCAGAGTGAGCTGAGCTCATGACGTAGATCTACGGTTTGGACACTGAACGTAAAGCCGTAGATCTACGGGACGGACCCTGAAAGGGTTAAGTATCATAGAATAGTATGTGTGGGTGGAATGGCCTGGTATGGTAGTCCGGCTGATTACCATACATACCACACTTGATTTCTTACAATAAATACTACTCATCTCACCCGAGATTAAGACTACAAATATTTTAACCCTTTCAGGGTCCAAGGCCCAAATCTGGAGTCACGCACCAGTGTCCAAGAATTTTCAAAAAAAAAATTTGTTATTTTTTCTTATGAAATCGTAGAGAATCTTTTTGTGAAGGTAATAAACCAAAAAGTACGAAATTTGGTGGAAAACTGACGAAATTATGCTCTCGCGAATTTTGATGTGTCAGCGATATTTACGAATCGGCGATTTTGCCGACTTTGACTCCCATTTTAGGCCAATTACATTATTCCAATCAACCAAATTCTTAGCTATTTCACTAGTATTACTTCTATTCTATCGATTGAGCACAAGAAATCGCCAAGTCAACTGTTTCAACTAACAAAATAAAGTGATCGGAAATTGTTAATTTGCCAATTTAACACAAAGTTCAAAATATTCCAATTTCAAAATAGGGTCCAGAATGAACAATGTAGGCATTCCTGGCACTAAACTAACATTTCCTCTGTTCATTAGTTATGTTTTGAGGCTTTACAAATAAATTCCATTTTGATTTTTTATTCACATAATGAATTTTTATTCACACCAAAAAAATAGAAGATTTACTGTTATGCAATACTGTAATAATTGTATAAATATCATCACCATATTTGTGAATGTATATTAGACCCACCAGCTGACGTGTATTAGACGTGTGGGGTCGCTTGTTTACTCTTGAATATCGGAAAAAAATTTTAACTTTTTCCGCTACTTTGAACCATTTTCAAGTAAATTTTAAAATCAAAAAACCAATCAAAATCATCTCTTTTTCCCTGTAAAAATTTTCTTCCATTCTATCAAATAAACCAAAAAAACGCAATAAACATAAAAAAAAATTACAAAAAAAACACTGTAAATTTTTGCTTTTTTAAATCAAAAAATAAAATAAAAAATTTTTTCATTTTTTTTTTTTTCCCCCCCCCTTTTAAATAAAACATTTTGCTGCGGACTTTTTTTAAATGGGGTTTGCACACATACCACATAGATTTTATTCCCTCAATTTTAAGGCCCAAATTACCACCCCACAGTTTATCAAGTGAGCTAAAGCTCAGGCGTAAAATCTATTTTTTTGGACCCTGAACGAAAAGCCGAAATCTCCCGGGGACGGACCCTAAAAGGGGTTTAGGAAAAGTAATGGGGGAAACATGTGGGGTTTTGTACCCCTTTTATTGTTTTTTGATGCCTATTTTCTATTGCTAACTTAATATTTTTAGGGGAAAAATTTGTTACCCAAAATTTTTGTATGCTTTTTAAAAAGGGGGGAAAAAAGGGTTTTTCCACTTTACGCGATTCCCTTTACAGCTGTAGCCTGGAACCTAACCTGCCATTTAATTTGGGGACCCTACGAAACTAAAAAAAACACAAAGTGTCATTTTTTACCCCTAACAACTTACCTAACATATATTAATTTTAGAAATGAACTAGGCATCAAAAAACAAAAAAAAAAGTACAATAAAACACATAGTCACTCATTACTTGTCTTAAAAAATTTTATCTTAATCTAAAGGGGGAGACAAGTAGTTTATTGTAAGAAATCAAGTTGGGGAAAGTACGGGGAGTCATAAAATACCAGCCACCCCCCCCCAAAACATAAAAACAGGTCTTTTCCCCACCCCTTCACGAGGGTTTTTTGGGGGTCAAAAAGCCTCGCGAAAGTTTAAAAACCCTAAAAGTTTGGGGCCCCCCAAAAATTTTTTGGGGAAAAATAATACAATAATGCTTTCCTTAACTTTTTGAAAACCCTGAACCCAAACATAAAAAACATGGAAAAGTCGTAAATTGTACTAAAAACCCTACTTTTTCCTTAACAACAAAGGGGGATGTTTTTAAATAAACCCCGCCTCCACCCCCAAGCAAAATCCCCACACCCTCCCTCCCACCCCCCCCCCAAATGGGAGCCAGCCCCCCCACCCCTTTTGTGGTGAGTTTTTTTTGTTTGTTCATTATTTGCTATTTAAAATACAGTAAAAAATAAAGTTTAAAACCCCTTTATGACTTTTATATTGGAATGGCTATTCGGACAGGGATTGGGAAGGTGACTCATGTTTTTTTCTCTTGAACACAGCAAAAATAAACAAATTTGTCTACTGCTAAAAATAATAATAATAAAATAATTTAATTAAAAAAAATAATAAAATTTTAAAAAAAATTAAAAAAAAAATAACTAATAAAAAAATAAATAAAAAAAATAAAAAATAATAATAAATATGATAGAATTGGGAAATTTGGGGAAAATTTTACCCAAAAAAACGAGGGGTTAAGCAGTGGGGGAAGAAGTGGTTGACCCCAGCGTCCCGTTTTTCCTTTGTTTATCTGGAGTGAACATTTGTCTCCGTGCTCTTTTCCCAAAAATTTTCCCCAATAATTTTTTGTATTTGGTGGGTTGTAGATTGAGTGGTAAGGATTGGCAGTGGTAAGGCAGTTATAGAGGCCCGGGTTGAGGCAGGGGGGGGAGGGGCAGTGGGGGAGAGGCAGTGGGTGAGGGAGCAGTTGAGGCAGTGGGGGGGGCAGTTGGGGGTGGATGGCAGTGGGGAGAGGCAGTGGGGGAGGGTGGGGAAAAAGGGAGGGGGGGAGGGGGGGGCAGTGGGGAGGCAGTGGGTGAAACAGTTTTTAGAGGCAGTGGTAAGGCAGTGATTTTTTTACTAACATATAAAGTTTTAAATTTAAAATAGTACAATTTTGAAAAACAAATTTTTTTTATTATTATAAATGTTATTAATATTAAACATGTACTATTAATTTTTTTAAACATATATGTTAGTAAAAACCACTGCCACCCCCACTTCCTCACCCACTCCTCACCCACTGCCTCTCCACTGCCCCCACCCACTGCCCCCCCCATTGGGGGGGCCCCTTTTCACTGCCTCACCCATTTTCCCCACCCACTGCCTCAACCAAATGCCCCCCCTACCACTGCCTCTAACCCCTGCCTCTACCCTGCCTCACCCCCTCCCTACCACCCGCCTCACCCACTGCCTCTAAAACCCCTTGCCTTACCCACTGCCTCTACCACTGCCTCTACCACTGCCTCACCCACTCCCTCTCCACTGCCCCCCCACGCCTCTACCACTGCCTCCCCCCAAGCCTCTACCACGCCTCCCCCACCCCCCTCACCCCTGCCTTACCACTGTTTAAACTGCCTCACCCACGCCTCACCACTGCCCTACCACTGCCTCACCCACTGCCCTACCACTGCCTCTCCACTTTTTTCAACTTCTCCTCCACTGCCCTCCCCACTCCCTCTACCACTGCCTCACCCACTGCCTCTCCCATGCCTCCCCACTGCCTTACCACTGCCTCACCCACTCCCCTCTACCACTCCCTCACCCTGCCTCACCACTGCCTCCCCACTGCCTAAACCCACTGCCTCACCCACTGCCTCTCCCACTGTTTAAACTCTGCCTCACCCACTGCCTCTCCCTCCCTCTACCACTGCCTCCCCCACCCCCCCCCTGCCTTACCACTGCCCCACCCACTCCTCTACCACTCCTCACCCCTGCCCTACCACTCCCTCTACCACCCAGTCACAACCAATCTAAAAAGCCCAAATACAAAAAATTAATTGTGAAATGTTTGGAAGAGACGGGAACTAATGTTCACTCCAGCATAAACAAACCACCTACGCTGCGTCAAAACCCTTCCTCCACCACTGCTTCAACCCTCGTATTTTTGTACAATTTCCTTCTTCAATTCTATCGTATTTTAAAATTATTATTAAAAATTATTTTTTTTTATTTTATTTTTTATTTTTATTATTTTTATTTTTTTATTTTTATTATTTTTAAATATTTTTATTTAAGTAAATATTATTATTATTTTTATTATTATTATTATTATTATTTTTAGAGTAGCAGAAATGTTTGATTTTTTTGCTGTGTTCAAGAGTAAAAAAGATGTGTCACCTTCCAAAAACCTGTCGAATAGCCATTCTAATATACAGTCATGGTGGGTTTACATTATTTAACTGTAGTTTTTTAATAGCAAAAATGAACAAACAAAAAAACACCCACACAGTGGGGGGAGGCGGCTGCCCTTTGGGGGGGGCGGAGGGGGGGTAGTAAGGACCGTGGGGGTAAAAATTAAATAAATTTGGCAGCTGGGAAATTTTGGGGTTGGAAATTCCGAATGTGTGAAGCCCGCGAAAATGAAAAAAACAATGTTGAGGGAGACCCGTATTCCATTTCATTTAAGCATCCCAGGTGATTAAATCATATACAGTTTATCATTACTTACCTTAAAATATTTGAAGTCTTAATCTAGGGGGAGATGGTAGATTTATTGTAAAAAATCAAGTGTTTGGGATTAGGGGTCAGCCAGGTACCCTCCAGGCCAACCCACCCAACATATATTCTATGATATTTAAGCATCCCCGAGCAATAAAATGTAATACTTTTACTCATTACTTTCCCTTAAAATGTTTGTAGTCTTAATGTAGGGTCAGGATTAAGTAAATGAGATAAAACGAATAAATGAGAGAGAAAGAATGAGTGCATGAGAGAGGACAGGCGCAGAGTTATGTAAACAAACCAAACAAAGGTAAGTTTTGTAAACAAACAAAGTGTACACGTCTGGTTTGTGTACAAGTTACATTGTGTACGGGTTGTCTCTACATTGATACAGTAGAATAAATAAAGAACACTCCCATTCTCATGTAACATCATTTTGAGAAGAAATGAAGCTGAGTGAAGGCAATGGAAATAAGTCACTCTGGCTTTTTTTTTGGGTTATCCTAGATTCTCTACACATATGCTGTTATGTATGATAATCTATGTAATTGTATTTGTGTATACCTGAATAAACTTACTTACATACATACATACGAAAGGAATAATTTTCTACAGTTACCCCCAGTAACACATTTTCTCTTATGTTAGATTAGAGAAAATGTTATTCTTGGCATCACTTGTACAAGTTATCTGGCTACCACATCTCATATTTGTTTATTTATTCTGCTGTGGGGTGTATTTATCATCTTTATATGTTATGTATCATGTTTATTATATATCGAAAAAAATATCATGGATGGATTAATGAAAATGTGTATATTAACGTAATATACGACATTTAAATGAGACTCAGTGATTATTATCATTGCTAATATGACGTCTGGAGACATAAAACACTCTTACTGATTTTAATGTGTACCTGCATGCCAGCACAGTATGTAAGTTTATTTAAGTACAGGTATATATAAGTATAATTATCAGAGTATATGTAAAATATGAAATAACTTTTAAAAACACTTAAAATTTTGGAGTTTCCCGACATAATGGAGAGACTTTGTGCTTACGGATCTCACAGGGAATGTAAACAAACCGGGTGGGACACGGTGACCGTATTAGAAAGTCAGGTGGGGGGAGCCATATAGCGAGTTTTGGTTATAATTTGAAATGACCATATTAGCGTAACGCTGTAAAGCCAAACACCGTAAAGCGGGGACCTTCTGTACCTGAAGTCAGTGTCGGATCAGCTGGGTTGTGGTTTGTACGTTGGACTATGTGCAGCTCGAATATCATCTAGGTAGACTCCAGGTAGACTAGTATTTGGGAGGATAAATATCAGTGTGATAGATATTGCCAGTTAATTTGTCTAAATTCAGTGGTAAGTTTTTTGAATGTTGGTAGTATAGCAGTCCTGATAAAATTTTAGCTACCTGGAATGATATATTTATCAGTGCACCTCTATAATTGGAGGATGTAGACAAGTGTTTAGATCGTTAACTTTTCTGATTAGTAAGTTTTATAAAAAATATATGTGCATTAAACTCTTGATTAATCTGCATAGTACATAAGAAATTCTTAACTACAGTAATTTATTTTGTCATAGAAAGTGGGCAAAAATAATAAAGGCGAACAATAAAAAGCGAGGGACAAAAAAAAAAAAAAAAGTTGCTGAGTATACTGATGGACAGTGAGAATGTTTGTGTGTGCCATCAAACTTCAGATAGCCATTGGTAAACATTTTATTCAAGTTAAATAAATAAAAATATTATCAGGACTGGTGGTGTACCATCCGTGTATTAAAAGTACATCAACACAGATAACTGATACTGTCATTGGTACATCAATTGAGTTTTCAGTTTGGAAGATGGTTAATGTTGTATGACAAAATTGTTACCTACTTTCATCACAAATAATGAAAAATGCACAAACTAGTGGGTGGCAGCATTACGGTTCTTGAAATCTTCAAAAAAGGAGGGAGGGGAATGTTAAATTTGAGAGTGATTGTGCTGCAACAGCCTGTGAAATTTGCCTGATTGCTGCACTTGTAACAGACAGTTGAGTTTTTCCCCAAAGTTGATGGTCCTGGTGATTAAGCTGTAGCATATCTGAATTTAAAACTCCACAAATTTTTTTTTGAAACTCATGTGAAGCAACATATCAAGACTCAGCAGATTTGGAATTGGTCAGGTGGCTACCATCTTAATTTTTGTTTTCAGGTTTTAATCTCATATAATATTTAACCCGTAAATGGTCCAAGCAGATCTACGTTCACATGTGTAGTGCTACAAAAGTAGATCTACTTTTTTTTTACATATTTTCAAATGTAACAAAAAAAAAAAAGTAGATCAAAGTTTTTTTTACACATTTTCAAATGTAAAAACAAAAACAAAAAAGATCTACTTTTTTTACATACTTTCAAATATTGAAAAAACGTATGTATACGTTTGGACCGTTTACGGGTTAAAAGTTTCATCTTTCACAGTATACAGGTCCGCCATCACAAATCCGGCAATCAGTTATTCGGTTCCTTCAGTTATTCGGCACTAATTTTGGCTAGCATAATTCCAAATTTCCAGGGTCTCCACACCAACCTGCTGCTACTGTTTGGTGGAGCTACTTGCTGCATAAGTCATTCCAATTTCTTTTTCTCCATTTATTGTTTTAACCTGCTTACTTTTAGCCCTAGCCATGGTTCCAACAAATAATAGAAATGCTTCTCATTATGTAAAGCACGTACACAGTACATTGTCCATTAAAGATAAGGTGGCTTTGAAGCCACTGTCGGTTGTCATGAGCTCAGTATCATGATACAGGAGATTATTATGCTAATATCAACACTACAGCTTATTTGCCTATCACAATTGATCTAATATGACATAAACAATATAAATAACATAAAACATTTTAAATACTCCAGAATGAATAATATTTGGCATAACACCGAGCAGTTCGATAGAGTTATGAAGAGGATATGGTAAACAAATACCATTCTCCTATCCTTGTCTTGGTGGCATATATTAGAGAAAACAGAGTATAGCACGGGGCTATAAACATGAAACAAAAAAGTTATTTTCTCTCTATAGATTATCACACATAGCAGCATGTGTGTAGAGAACCTAGGATAACCCCAAAAAAGTCAACGTGGCTTATTTTTAGTACCTGGCTTGGGTTAGCCACATGTGATTTTTGGTAAATATTCGATTCCCAGCCAGGGTAGAAACATTAGGCGTGTTTCTTTACACCTGTTGTCTATGTTTACCCATCAGTAAATGGGTACCTGGGTGTTAGTCGACTAGTGCGGGTGTTATCCTGGGACACTGACCTAATTTTCTTGAAATACTCAGCATAACAAGTGCCTTTCTATACAGTAGTATGTCACTGATGTCAGCTAGGACTGTATACCTTGTACATGTACATGTAGTAAATAGAGATATTATTATTATTATTATTATTATTATATTATTATTTTCTCTGTTTGTTGGGTTATCTTATTCAAACTTGGGCAATGTATGATGGAAAGATACTTCTTCACGTACACCAAAAATGAAAGAAATCAGACCAAAAATAGTGGAGTTCACTTCTCAGCCATTAGCGGCCGCTTAGTGGTATATTTTTGTATGGTTGTTATGGTTATATTCTCATTTTTTCGGTCTCATTTGGTAGAATGAAAGATATATTACAGAAATAGATATGATTTTGATTGCTTTCATGACGAAAAGTACCTTGAAATTGTGCTCACGGTAGCGAAAATGTTCTATTCTTTAGCGAAGCTCAAGAGTAAACAAGTGATGTCACCGTCCAATACCTGTCCGCCTGCCAGTCTAAATTCCAATACGGAGTCAAGAATGGATTGACATTATTTATACAATTATTACAATAATGCAGTAGTCTGTATAACAGTAAATCATCATTTTTTTTTTTTTTTTGTGAATAAAAGTTCCAAATGGTAAGCAAGAGTAATATAAGAGGGGCCTGTAGCCGTGACTAATGAACAGAGAAAATGTTATTTTAGTGCCAAGAATGCCTGCATTGTTTATTCTGGACCCTATTTTGAAATTGGCACCTTTTGAAATTTGTGTGAAATCGGCCAAATTGCCAATTTCTGACCACTTTATTGGGTAGTTGAAATAAGTGAATGGGCGGTTTCTTGTACTCAGTTGACATACTAGAAGTAAATAAGTTTATTCAGGTATACACAAATACAGTTACATAGATTATCATACATAGCAGTGTATGTATAGAGAACCTAGGATAACCCAGAAAAGTCAGACAAAGTGACTTATTTCCAGTACCTGGCTTGGGCTTGCCATTATATGATTTTTGGTAAATATTTTTTTTCTCGGTTGTTTGTTGGGCTATCTCATTGAAACTTGGGCAGTGTATGATGGAAAGATGCTTCTTAACGTACAACAAAAGTAAAAGACGGACGATAAATAAGGGAGTTCACTTCTCAGCCATTAGCCGCCTCTTTGCAGTATATTTTCGTATGGTTTTTATGGTTGTATTCTCATTTTTTGGACTCATTTGATAGAATGGAAGATATATTACAGAAATAGACATGATTTTGATGGCTTTCATAACGAAAAGTACCTTGAAATTGAGCTCAAAGTAGCGGAAATGTTCGATTTTTGCCGATGTTCAATGAACTGTGTAAGTAAGTTGGTTAATTTTATTAAGTGTATTCTAACCTAACCACTTTGTAATTCGGCAAACTCAGTAATCCGGCACACTACAGGTCCCAGTGATGCTGGATTTGTGATGGAGGACCTGTAGTAGCAACTAATTAAAATAATATTAGGTTTTAAGTTTTTTCTGCTGTTTTACTTTATAAAATAAAGCACTTTTAATACAGCATGCTCTCTTTTGTTTAATGTTTTGAAGTTTTATTTATGGAGGGTAAGACATTGTTTATATTTGTGTAATTGTATAATTTTTCCATTTATAGTTTTACACCATGTTTTGATGAAGTATTCTCTTTTATGTAGTATTGTTTGTTGTTCATTTTTTTATATGGGCTGTTTCATAGAACAGTATTCACATTTAGAAATAAATACTTGTTGAAATAATTTTTGTAGAGTAGTATATACTTGTATATACATATGCATTCTACTTAAATTCTTTTATGTCTTAAATACTCAAGTAGTTATGTGTATCCTTTATGCTGATAATGTTTTTTCTCCTTGGTCAGAACATAATTTGCTTCATATATTATCTTTAATAATACATTACCACTTCCTAGTTATTGACATACGATTTAATACGTTTCCCTTAGTATGCTATAAATCTAGAAAAAATTAGTTCTTTACACTTCAGATTTTTCTGTAGTTTTTAGTATGATACTACATAAATTAATTCATGAAATTAAATAATTAAAGCTTATAGTGAATTTTCCATTGCATCTTTGTGTGTAAGTAGAGATGAGTAAAGTTTAGTTAAGTTTGTGAGTGTGTGGTGAATACATGTCCATTGTTCAGAGTTGGTTGTTTGTTCCTTTTGCCAGGTTTCACTAGGAGGGCCGATCCAAGGCTTCCCCCCTCATCCCACTCCAGCCCCCAATCATCCTAACCCTCCTACAACTATAGATGGTTGGAATCAGAATGATGCTCAGGTGAGGCTTTGTGCATGAAACAAAATATTTTTGTTGTTGATCAAAATACTAAAATGATAATTTGGAAGCAAATTCTTATCTTGTAATTAGTTTTAAGGGGTCACATTGGAGTGTACAGTAATGTTAGTAATAAGTATGGTAATTGATGTACTATGTATCGTAAGTAATTGAAATACTGTACTATGCAAACAGGACAGTGATGACTTGAGCTAACTTATCTTGTACTAGTAATAGTTATTTCTAATTAAAAGAGATTGATATTTTATTATGTACTAAAGTTCTGCAATAACTTTTACTAAATTTCTTATATTCTTTTGCTGTACTGTATTTCTTTTGCCCTGATACACACACACACACACACACACACACACACACACACACACCACACACACACCACACACACACACACACACACACACACACACACACCACACACACACCACACACACCCCACCACACCCCCACACCACACCACACACACACACACACACACCCACCACACCCCACACCACACACACACACACACCACACACACACACCACACACACACACCACACACACCCCACACACACACACACCACACACAAACACCACACACACACACCACACACACACCCACACACACACACCACACAACACACCACACACACACACCACACACACACACCACACACACACACCACACACACACACCCCACACACCCACACACACCACACACACACACACCACAACCACACACACCACACCACACACACACACACCACACACCACACACCACACACCACACACACCCCACACACACACCACACACCACCACACCACCAACACACACACCACCACACACCACACACACACCACACAACAACCACACACACCACACACAACCCACACACACACCCACACACACCACACACACACACCCCACAAAACCACACACACACACACACCCCCACACCCACACACCCACCACACACCACCCCACACACCAACCACACACACACACACCACATCACACACCACACACACCCCACAACACACACACACCACACACACACCCACACACCCACACACACACCACACCACACACCAAAACCACCACCCATCACACACACCACCCACACACACACACCACCACACACACCAAAAACCACAACAACAAAAACAACACACAAAAAACACAAAAAAAACAAAACAACACAAAAAAAAAAAACAAAAAAAAAAACAAAAACAAACCCAAACAAAACAAAAAAAAAACCACAAAAAAAAACAAAAAAAAAAAAAAAAAAAACCAAAACCAAAAACAAACAAAAAAAAACAAAAAAAAAAAAAAAAAAAAAACCCCCAAAAAAACAAAAAAAAAAAAAAAAAAAAAAAAAAAAAAAAAAAAAAACAAAAAACCAAAAAAAAAAAAACAAAAAAAACCAAAAAAAAAAAAAAAAAAAAAAAAAAAAAAAAAAACCCAAAAAAAAAAAAAAAAAAAAAACCAAAAACCACAAACCCAAAAAAAAACAAAACCAAAAAAAAAAAAAAACAACAACAAAAAAACAAAAACAAACAAAACAAACAAACAAACCCCAAAAAAAATACAAAAAAAAAAAACCAAAACACAAACACAAAACAAAAAACAAAAAAAAAAAAAAACAACAAAAAAAAAAAAACAAAAACAAAAAAAAAAAAAACAAAAAAAAAATAAACCAAAAAAAAAAAAAAAAAATTAAAAAAAAAAAAAAAAAAAAAACAAAAAAAAAACAAAAACAAACCAAAACAAAAAAAAACCCAAAAAAAACAAGGGGAAAAACAAAAAAACCGAATGCAGGAGATAAAAAAATATAAGAAAAAAAAAAAATAAAAAATTTAAAAAATAAGTACATGCATGCATAAACACATACACCATAATTAGACACCCTTACGTCGCACAGACACCCCCTGCGTCTGCCCTTAGTTCTTTTTCCGGGCCACTCAGGTCGCCATCAAAGGGCCTTGCCACTTATATGCCCAGACTTGCCTCGCACCCACTCACACACCTGGCTTAAACACAAAAGTACCTCACTCTCTCTCGGGGGCAGGGCCCGCCGGGCCCATGGGACAAACACACAACCTGTGTAACCCACCATACTAAAAATAAACTAAGAAGCCTCCGAAAATATTCATTTAACTACCCCTCTACAGCTACCAAAAAACCCCTTTAAAATTGGGTACCAACGGGGGTCCAGCTTGTTTTACCCTGAGAAGGAAAGGGAAGGTATAAGTCCCCCTTAAATTTCATCACCCTCACAAGAAGCATCCGTCTCTCAACGAGTTATCCTGTTTCGTGTCTGCACGTTTAGCACCCAAACCCCAGAAAACAATCCACCGAAATTTATCGAAATTCACGAAAATTTGTAAGGCGCCCCATGACCCCACGCTGTTTCTCAGCACGTTTCAGCGTCACTTTATGTTGCTTTTGTTGTTCACTCAGCACAGCTGTTTCCGACCAAGGGTTTTTGGGTGATTTCGCGTCCAGTTGTTTTTCGCCGTGTTTTGGTTTGAGAGAGGAAGTTGCCAGATCCCCCTCGCCTACACTCCCCACCTCCTCCCACCACCTACCAACACACCACGCCATCTCCCCCTCTGCTGTTTTTTTCTGCTTTTTTTCGATAAAATTCATTGCCATGCTGTGTACCCGGTGCCCGGGGCCCACTCGAAGCTCGGGGTTACGACGTCACGGGGGTTTGGGGGCGATATGTAACCTACAAAGCCACGTGATTACCAGAGTCCCGGCCTCATGCTGGGGTCTCTGCCCGCATCACATCGCGCCACCCACGAGTTTCCCAACCTTCATACTCACGATGTCTGCCTACGTCACCTCGAATGTCTGCTGACGTCACCTCACAGTCTGCTGACGCCCTCTCGAGCTCCCCTGACGTCACCTCACGTTGTCTGCGACGTCACAGGCGCGACCCCCCTTGCGACATCCCCGCCTAATCACAGATGTCACATCGAGTGTTCTGTAATTATTTCATTTGTCAGAAGTTTGAAGAAAATATATGTCGTGTGTTAATTATTCCCTCTCATCAGTGTTCTCACATTTTAAAAAAATGTTTATCAGTTTTATGCGAAAAAAAAGCATCATTTGCTAGTTAACCATTTGCCCGTATTAAACGGTTTTTTAAATTCCGTTGCCAGTGATCGGGCAGACCCTTGATTTTTTACCACTAAGCACCCGTACCATGTGTTTGACAGCTGTTTTCTCACCCCCAGCGATGACCCCCCCCGTACAGAAAGCTTTTTTTTTCTCGTCGCTCGTGTTTTCTGCAAATCCAAACCCGTACGATTTCCCTCGAGATTTGTTTTCACTTAAACCTCCGACCTCAGAGGCAGTATATGTAAAAACAAGTCTGGGGGCGCTTAGCTAACCCTGCTATAACTCCCCGTCGAAATGATACTCCCCAAGCCGCAGCCAGGGGCCTGCGCAGGCGCTGTTCAGCCTCGTGTCACAACTTTATGACGCCTGCACAAAGAAATGTCACTTTGACTGCTAGCTCTCTCACGCAGCTGGGGTAGAGTTTCACTCCCAGATTTTTGGGCCCCGTCCCCTCTGCCACACTCGCTCCACAACTCGCTCCACGTCGCCGGGAGTGACAGCCAGCGACAGTACCATCGAGGGGTGTCCTGAGTCCTTCCAGAAGTCCTGCCCCTTTCCCATTTTGCACGCCTCACTCGAGGCACCACATGTCGTGCCCCAGGTTGATGAAAAACCCCAGCGACTCCTACGAGTCTCTTCACCGTTTCCCGAGGGACCCTACCCGTTACTCACAGCCAGCCGCAGCGTGTCTCCCGTGTTGCAGTATCTGTCCAGACCAAAGGGGTGCAGGATGCACTTCGTGCCACTGCCAGCCCCGGTTTAGCACACCCCACATGTTTTTTTCTTCCCTCCCTGTAGGGAAATTTTTTTTTTTTATGTCCATATTAATAATGTTTTATTTTTTGTTCTTTGCCCTTTTTCCCACGAAGAGAGACCGAGTTTCTTTTACTACCAGTATTGTCGCGTCGGACGCGCGCGGTAGGTGGCCACGTATTAGACAGCCTGTACTGTCTCACAGACAGCCCATGCTGTCTGCCACTTTTTCTATTTTGCGCCACTCAGGGCTGCCATCTATAGGGCCTTTCCACTTCAGTATCCCAATTGCCTCGCACTCACTCACAAGCGGCCGGCTTAAAAACCAAATACTCTATCTCTCTCTCGTGGGCATGGCCCTGCCCGGGGCCCTGGGCCCAAAAAAACCCCAAACCTGTGTAACCCCCCCCTACTTAACAAAAAACTAAGAACCCCCGAAGAAGTATTCATTTAACTACCCCCCTACACTACCCAAAAAAGCCCTTTTTATACACACATGCCACACCACATCACACACCCAAAAGCACACCCCACAACACACACACACCACAGCACACACACACATGACACACCACACATGCACACACACACACATCACACACACACACACACACACACATGCTGCCACCACACCCACAAAGCATGCACGCACACCGTGCCACGCGCCCCACACACACACACACAAAAAACAGCAGCCGTCGGCACCCAAAACACAACATAGACCTTGTCTTGACGTGAAGTAGCAAAATTAGAAAGATTATCAGGGGAGAGGTGGGGCACCTGGAACGGAGCAAGGAATAAATGCCAACCACACGGGTTCATGGGAAGGAAATCTTTTCACAAACCTTTTAGTTTTTTGAAAAAATAACAGAATAAGACCGGGAGAGAGGGGGGGGTTTATCACATCTTTTTGGACTGCAAGAAGGGCCCTTTGACAAGTTTCCCCACAAAGATTGTGCAAAGCTAAGCATCAGGCGCATAAACAGGAAAGGGGACTGCAATGGATCAGAGAATACCTGACAGGAGGCAACACGAGTCAGGATAAAGATTATACAGTGGGCACCCGGACAGCGGGTCCCACAGGGTTGTCGAGGGCCATGTATTTTGGGAAATGTGAACGACATATGGAAGGGTTAATCAAATGTCCCTGTTCAGAGATGTAATTAATGAGGGGAAATTTAAAATTGATTGGGGCCAGGCAGGACTTCAAAAAGACCGGACAGACTGGACACCTGGTCCAGCAAATGGCTTCTCGAATTTAATCCTGCCAAATGCAAAGCCATGAAGATAGGGGAAGGGCACAGAAGACCACAGACAGAGTATAGGCTAGGTGGCCAAAGACTGCAAACCTCACTCAAGGAGAAAGATTTTGGGGTGAGTATAACACCGAGCATGTCTCCAGAAGCACACATCAATCAGATAAGTGCTGCAGCATATGGGCGCCTGGCAAACCTGAGAACAGCATTCCGATACCTTAGTAAGGAATCGTTCAAGACACTGTACACCGTGTATGTCAGGCCCATACTGGAGTATGCAGCACCTGTTTGGAACCCGCACTTGATAAAGCACGTTAAGAAACTAGAGAAAGTACAAAGGTTTGCAACAAGGTTAGTTCCAGAGCTAAGGGGAATGTCCTATGAAGAAAGATTAAGGGAAATCGGCCAGACGACACTGGAGGACAGGAGGGTCAGGGGAGACATGATAACGACATATAAAATACTGCGTGGAATAGACAAGGTGGACAAAGACAGGATGTTCCAGGGAGGGGACACAGAAACAAGAGGCCACAATTGGAAGTTGAAGACACAAATGAGTCAGAGAGATATTAGGAAGTATTTCTTCAGTCGTAGAGTTGTAAGGCAGTGGAATAGCCTAGAAAATGACGTAGTGGAGGCAGGAACCATATACAGTTTTAAGACGAGGTTTGATAAAGCTCATGGAGCGGGGAGAGGGAGGGCCCAGTAGCAACCGGTGAAGAGGCGGGGCCAGGAGCTAAGACTCGACCCCTGCAACCACAAATAGGTGAGTACACACACACACACACACACAATCAGCGAAGAGGCGGGGCCAGGAGCTGTGACTCGACCCCTGCAACCACAAATAGGTGAGTACAAATAGGTGAGTGTACACACACACACACACACACACACACACACACACACACACACACACACACACACACACACACACACACACACACACACACACGTACACACACACACACACACGTACACACGTACACACACACACA
>NC_069404.1:9214653-9344653 GCF_026875155.1 Cherax quadricarinatus | reverse complement strand
AGTAGATACTGTATTACATCCAGGTTCCTCTCATTTTTAACCTTGATTGTGCAGGGGAGATAACAGTGGATATATGAGCAGTGATGGGACCACTCTCATGGACAGCTGCAGTTTCTGTGAACCTAAAAGTTGCAAGCCATTTATTTTTACAGAATACTGCAAAAGAGGTTAACTGAATTAATGCACAGTATGTAGTACATATACAGTGGAACCTCAAATATCGAACTTAATCCGTTCAAGGAGCTAGTTCTAAATTTGAAAAGTCTGAAAAGCGAAGCAATATTTCCCATAAGAAATAATGGAAATACAATCAATCCGTTCCAGAAACCCAAAAATATTCACAAAAAAAAAAAATACATTTTATAGAGATTAATTATAGTTTTACATACAAATATAGTGTTCAATTACAGTGGAATCTCAAAAACCGAACTTAATCCGTTCCAGGAGCTAGTTCTAAATTCGAAAAGTCTGAAATTCGAAGTAATATTTCCCATAAGAAATAATGGAAATACAATTAATCCATTCCAGAAACCCAAAAATATTCACACAAAAAATATATTTTATAGAGATTAATTAGTTTTACATACAACAAATACTGTAGTTTTTAATTATGTATAGTAATACTTATAAAATAAAATTTTTACTTACCTTTATTGAATATTGGTGATGGCATCTGGAAGATAGGGAGGAGGAGAGAGGGAGTTGGGGTTAGTGTTTGGAAGGAGAATCCCCCTCCATGAGGACTTCCGGTGAAGCCCTCTCTGGGGTTGCTTCCCTTCTCTGTCTTTTAACCCTTTGACTGTTTTCGACGTATAAATACGTCTTACGAGCCAATGTTTCTGACGTATATATACTCAATAATTCTAGCGGCTTCAAATTAAGCGGGAGAAAGCTGGTAGGCCCACATGTGAGAGAATGGGTCTGTGTGGTCAGTGTGCACCACATAAAAAAAATCCTGCAGTACACATTGCGTAATGAGAAAAAAAAAACTGATAATTTTTTTGGAATAAAACGCCGACTTTGAGGTGTATTTTCGTATAGTATTTATCGTTGTATTCGCGTTTTCATGGTCTTAGGTGATAAAATGGAAAACATATTACAGAAATAGAGATGATTTTCATTACTTTGACGATGAAAACGACCTTGAAACTGAGCTCAAATTAGCGGAAATGTTTGATTTTTACCAATGTTCAGGAGTAAACAAATTACACCACACGTCCAATACATGTCAACTGGGGAGTCTAATATTCTTTCACTTGTGCACTGATATTATTTATACTATTTTTACAATAATGCAGTAGTCTGCATAACAGTAAATTTTGTATTTTTTTGTATGAATAGAAAATCAAAATAGAAAGCAATAATAATATAAGAGGGGCCCAGAGATGTGACTAATGAACAGAGGATATGCTGTTTTAGTGCCAAGAATGTCTACCTTGTTTATTCTGGACCCTATTTTGAAATTGGCATCTTTTTTAATTTGCGTGAAATTGGCCAAATTGCCAATTTCTGACCACTATACTGGGTAGTTCAAATTGGTAAATGGGCGGTTTCATGTACTCAACTGATAGATAAAATGGAACTCTAAAGAAATAGCTATGAGTTTGGTCAACTGGAACAACGAAATTGGCTGAAAACAGGGTTCAAAGTCGGCGAAATCGCCGATAAACATATGTCGCCGATTCCGCTAACTTCGCGGGAGCGTAATTCCATGAGTTTTCGACCAAATTTTGAACTTTTGGTGTCATTACCATCGGGAAAAGATTCTCTATCATTTCATAAGAAAAAATAATTTTTTTTTTCGAATATTTGGCGACATAGAATGACAGTTTCAGAAAGGGGCCTGAAACTGTCAAAGGGTTAATGCCACTAGGACCAGCTTGAGAGTCACTGGACCCCTGTCTCACAAAATAACTGTCCACAGTCCTCTGTTTCTGGTGCCTCTTTAACATTTCCCTAAAATGGGACATGGTTCTGTCACTGAACTTGTTGCAAAGATGGCTTGTTTCAGCTTGCTCAGGGTGGTACTTCTGCATAAACATTTGGACATGATTCCACTTGGCACAGATCTCCTTAATCTTTGAAGAAGGCACCTCATCCACTCCCTATATTAACACCTTTCGCATCATCAGCTTCCTTGATTTGTTCTTTCTTTGACAGGATAGAACAGATGGTCGACTTGTTTTCTCCCGTACATCCTGGCAAGCTCAACAAGTCTCACACCACTCCCATACTTCTGTATTATTTCCTTCTTCACATCTATGGTGTTTCTCACTTTCTTTACCACAGGGGTACCACTAACAAGTTTCTTTGGGCCCATGGCAGCTTATTTCACGTCCCACAAGCACTAAACACAATGAAATAATCGTAAAATGCGTGAATGAGAGTGCAGGTTAGTGTTCACTCAAGCATAAACAAAGCTAGACTGCTCACGGCGCCTGCGCAGGGACGCGGACAGAGCGGGCGGCAGACAGGTCCCGTACCCAGCAGGTCCGAAAATAGGGGCGCGTTCGATAATAGGGACACAGTTTGTCTGAAAAAATGGTCCTATTTTCAAAACGTTCGATATGTGATACGTTTGATTTTTGAGGTTCCACTGTATGTATTAATAAATTTAAATGAACATATAAAATAACATTTTTACTTACCTTTATTGAAGATTGGTGATGGCATCTGGAAGATAGGGAGGAGGAGAGAGGGAGTTGGGGTTAGTGTTTGTAAGGAGAATCCCGCTCCATGAGGACTTCAAGTATCATAGCCCTTTCTGGGGTTACTTCCCTTGTCTGTATTTTAATACCACTAGGACCAGCTTGAGAGTCACTTGACCCGTGTCTCACAAAATAACTGTCCACAGTCCTCTGTTTCTTTCTCACAAAATGACTGTCCACAGTCGTCTGTTTCTGTCTCACAAAATAACTGTCCACAGTCCTCTGTACATCCTGGCAAGCTCAACAAGTCTCACACTACTCTCATACTTCTGTATTATTTCCTTCTTCACATCTATGGTGTTTCTCACTTTTTTTACCACGGGGTTCCACTAGCAAGTTTCTTTGGGCCCATGGTAGCTTATTTCACAGTCCCTCAAGCACTAAACACACTGAAATAATCGTAAAATGTTTGAATGAGAGCGCAGGTTAGTGTTCACTCAAGCATCAACAAAACTAGACTGGCTGACAGCGCCTGCACGGGGATGCGGACAGAGTGGGTTGCCGGACAGGTCCGGTACCCGGCGGTTCTAAAATAGGGGCGAGTTAGGTAATAGGGACAAAGTTGGTTCGAAAGAAGCGTTCGATTTTCGAAAAGTTCGATAAGTGATACGTTCGAAATTTGAGGTTCCACTGTATACTGTTTTCACATTATATTTAGTTTCCTTTCATTATAACCCTGATTATGCAAATTGAAGTAAGGAAAGGATATATAAATCTTACTTCCTCCCAATTTGTTCATGAAGATTATCTTCAGTATCTTCACATTTTAGCCCTGATGATACAAAGGATATGAAAACACTGCATGTATTGTCTAGTATGCAGGAAACCGCTAATTAAATTGCCTTAGTTGGTTTTCCTGAGGCTCTTGTGGTGTAAATGGGTTATACTGTGAACTTCAAACAATCATTTATGGCAATGCTGCAAGATTATCCCTTCACTTGTTTAATTACAGTATTTTTCACAATTTAGGAACATATTCAACAGTTGTGTCAAAACATGTTGGATAAGTAAATGATTTGACTGCTTAAGGAATGGGAATGTATAGTTAGTGAAATTATTGGTGACTAACCTTCCTGTATTGGGTCTTAGCAATTTTCTCTGAATCTACACTATAAAATATCACAGCGTCATGATGAAAAGTGCCGCAATTTTTCAACTGTCGCATGGTGGAAAGTCATAAGAAGTTGTGTCTTAACACTCTTGCTATCCAGACCCTCAAAATGAAATGTGCTCTCAGTGTTGAAAAATACCCCCCTCCCTCCCCCTGAAATTGTACCGAAATGGTAGGGAATCTTTTTATGAACGTACTTAAACCAAAAGTATGAAATCTGATGGGAAACTTACAGAATTGTGCAGGCACAAAGTTAACGGTCTCGACACGATATAACCCTTTCACTGTCGAGACCCCTGCTCACAAACTTGCTCTCAGTGTTGAAGAATTAAAAGAAAAAAAAAATATGAAATGATGGAGAATCTTTTTTCTGATGGTAATGACACCAAAAGTACGAAATTTGATGGACACTTACGAAATTACACTCGCAAAGTTATCGGTCTCGGCGATATGTACGCTTTGGTGATTTTGCCCAGTTTGAGCCCTATTTTCGACCAATTCCATTGTTCCAGTTGACCAAACTCGTAGCTATTTCTCTAGAACTTCATTTGTTCAATCAATTGAGTACAAGAAACCACCCATTTATCGATTTCAACTGTCCAATAAAGTGGTCAGAAATTGGCAATTTGGTCAATTTCACACAAATTTCAAGATACCAATTTCAAAATAGGGTCCAGAATAAACAGTACAGACATTCCTGACACTAAAATAACATTTTCTCTGTTCACTAGTCATGTTTCCAATTTGAATTTTTATTCACACAAAAAATAGAAAATTTACTTTTATGCAGACACTACATTATTGTAATATTTGTATAAATAATGTCATCACATTTCTGGCTGCATATTAGACTAGCCAGTTGTGACATCATTTGTTTACTCTTGAACATCGGCAAAAATTGAATATTTCTGCTACTTTGAGCTCAATTTAAGGTAATTTTCATCATGAAACCAATAGAAATCATATCTATTTCTGCAATACATCTTCCATTCTATCAAATGAGACCAAGAAAATGAGAATACATACAACCATCAATACCATACAAAAATATACCTCAGCGTCGGCATTTTAATCAAAAAACACGGTCAGAGCTTTTTTCTTATTATGCACTGCGTGCTGCAGGATTTTCTTTTTTATACTGCGCACACTGGCCACACAGACCCATTCTCTCGCATGAAGGGCTACCAGCTTTCTCCTGCTAGATTTGAAGCCGGTAGAATTTTGGGGTATTAATACGTCACCAACACTGGCCTGTACGGCGTGCCTATACGTCATCGACAGTGAAAGGGTTAAGCACCAAGGATTTCTCTGAATTTGAGTCCTGTTTTAAACCAATATCATTGTTCCAATTGACCAAATTCTTAGCTGTTTCATGAAAATGCATTTCAATCTATTGATTGAGCACAAGAAACCGCCCATTCGATAAATTCAGTTTTTCTATAAAGTGATAAGAATTCGGTAAGTTGGTCAATTTCACTCAAAATAAAAAGAAATATACCAATTAAAAATAGGTAATAATAAACAATGTGCACAGTCCTGCCCCAGAACATTTCCTCTCTTCATTAGTCACACACTCAGGCCTCTCATATATTACACTTGCTCTCCATTTCAATTTTTTTTCACATTTTCACTCAAAAATAAAGATTAACTCTAAATCTATTTCTCGGATAATAAAATATAACCGGAAAAGCCTGTTCATTGTTTACAGTTTCCCAATAATTGAGTCGGTTCTATTAACCCTTTCAGGGTTTCGGCCGTACTAGTACGGCTTACGCTCCAGGGTCCTTGATATACTAGTACGCATAAATTCTAGCGCCTTCAAATCTCGCGGGAAAAGGCTGGTAGGCCTAGGTGTGAGAGAATGGATGTGTGGTTGGTGTGCACAGTAGAAAAAAAATCTGTGACCCATTGGCGCATTGTGGGAACGCCATTTTAGTAGACATTGTTCGCCATGCCTCGCGATAAGAAGCTCCTCACTCCTCGGCGAATTGGGACACTCTTGTTCCCCAGTGGCAGTTCTAATACAGATGGAAGTGCCAGTGAAGATGAGTTTCAAGGTTTTGGTGTGGTTTTGACCGAAACTAATGACCATAATATCGGTAATAGTGAGGAAAACCCAGACGACCCTCAGCCTTCCACCTTTGCTGCTGGGCTGTCTTGTTCACGTTCAGTTGTACCAGAATCAAAGAGGAAACTCTAATTTCCCAAATCCTGGACTCAGATGTGGGCATTAGAGATGATAGTGATAGTGAATATGAACTACAAGCTCTTGAAACCAGTTCCAGTAGTGATAGTGAAGTGCAATATTCTCCAGTGAAGCGTCAGTATATACAACGAAATATGCGCTCTGGTAGTGTGCCATATGCTATTCCAAAGGGAAGGAGTACATCTTGGAGTACATCCCGTGGCTGTACAACAGGAACAGACGGTGAAAATGACGATGATAGTGTTGCAATTGGGATGGAAAAAGTGCATGGTGGTGATAGTGGTGGTGCCGGCGGTGAGGCACCAGCAGTGGGCCATGCTGCCACCTACACTGCCACCCACGCCGCTGCCTCAGCTAATCTACAACAAAGGCGGCCACCATCCCCCACCCACCCACCACACCAGCCTCCACAACCACAACCTCCGCAACCACAACCACCTGTCCATTGTCCACCAGCAGACCGCACCTGGGATTGGCAGGAAGCTGTCAATTTTGTTCCAAATCCCCACCAGTTTGATGAAAGCCAAAGTGGAATACGGCCATGTTGTACACTGGGGAACAATGCCACTGAACTGGAATGTTTTGAGTTATTCTTTGAAGAACCCCAGATGGAAATTATTGTCAGGGAAAGCAACAGATACTACGAGTACACCATGGCAAACACAATACTTTCACCAAACTTACTGCTACACAGGTGGAAGGAGACAACTGTGGCTGAGAAGTATCTTTTCTTTGTCACAATAATGCTTATGCCACATGTGTATAAGCACAGTGTGAAATCATACTGGTCAATAGACCGCCTGATTGCAACCCCAGGTTTCAGTGATATAATGGGAGTGAATCAATTTGTGCTACTATTACGTATGCTTCACTTCTCAGACAAAACCAGGCCTGACAGAAATGACAGGTTATATAAGATTAGGCATGTGTTTGTGTATCTGAAAGAGAAATTCAGTATGTATTTTTATCCCTTCAGGAATCTTGTAATTGACAAGTCTTTGATTCTGTTCAAAGGAAGACTCTCTTTCAAGCAGTACATACCAAGCAAGAGGAAACGCTTTGGTATAAACTTATTTGTGCTTTGTGATTGTTACAGTGGTCTGGTATTGGATATTATTGTGTACACTGGAAGTTATACATTGCAAAATACCAGGAAGTTAATGGGCATCTCTGGTGATGTGGTTAGAACAATGATAGAACCATACCTTGGTAAGGGGCATATATTATACAGGTCTCCCTCAACATTCGCGTTTTCAACTTTTGCGGGCTTCACACATGCGCGAATTCCCAACCGCCAAATTCCCAGCTGCCAAATCGTATTTAAGTTTACCGCCACGAGTTCTTACTACCCTCCCTCCGACCCCTGCAACTGGCAGCCAGCCCTCCCACCACTGTGTGGTGAGTGTTTTGATTGTTTATTATTTGCTGTTCATTATTTACTATTAAACTACAGTATAAATAATGTAAACCCATCCATGACTGCATATTAGAATGGCTATTCGGACAGGTATTAGAAGGTGACATCATGTGTTTACTCTTGAACACAGTAAAGAATCAAGCATTTGTGCTACTGCTAATAATAATAATAATAATATTAATATAATAATAATAATAAATACGATAGAATTGAAGGAAATTGTACAAAAATACGAGGGCTGAAGCAGTGGTGGAGGAAGTGATTGACGCAGCGTCAGTGTGGCTTTGTTTGTGCTGGAGTGAGTAAGTGGACCCCCGCATAACGATGGCATCACATAGCGATTATTTCGCATACCGCTTACTTTAATTGCAAAAATTTTGCCTCACATAACGCTTAAAAACCCGCTTACCGATTTTCGTCCGAGACGCGTCCAATGTGCGGCCTGAGCCACGCTCACATGTTCCGCCGGTGGCATTGTTTACCAGCCAGCCTCCGCGGTAACATCCAAGCATACAATCGGAATATTTCGTATTATTACAGTGTTTTTGGTGCTTTTTCTGGAAAATAAGTGACCATGGGCCCCAAGAAAGCTTCTAGTGCCAACCCTACAGCAATAAGGGTGAGAATTACAATAGAGATGAAGAAAAAGATCATTGATAAGTATGAAAGTGGAGTGCATGTCTCCGAGCTGGCCAGGTTGTATAATAAACCCCAATCAACCATCGCTACTATTGGTGGTACAGCTGCTGCTGCTGCTGCACTGTCAGCTGCTGCTGCTGCTGCTGCTGTAGCACCGTTGTTGGTGTGGCTTATTGAGAATACCAAGAAACAATTAACCCCAGAGGATTTGCCACCCAGGATAACCCAAAAAAGTCAGTGTCATCGAAGACTGTCTAACTTATTTCCATTGGGGTCCTTAATCTTGTCTCCCAGGATGCAACCCACACAAGTCGACTAAACCCCAGGTGAACAGGGAAAAATGCCTGGAACTAGTGCTCATATTGGTGAATTTAAAGCCAGCAAAGGTTGGTTTGAGAGATTTAAGAATCGTAGTGGCATACACAGTGTGATAAGGCCTGTTCTGGAAGAAAATGCCAAACAGGACCTACAGTACTCAGGAGGAAAAGGCACTCCCAGGACACAGTGTCTCATCAGTCATTGCTGCATCTTCAATAAAGGTAAGTGTCATTTATTCTTCATTTAGTAGACTAGTACATGCACAATATATACTGTGCATGTACTACTCTACTATTGTGCATGTATCCTTCTCTTTGTGTGTGGGAAAATGTATATTTCATGTGGTAAAATTTTTTTTTTCATACTTTTGGGTGTCTTGCACGGATTAATTTGATTTCCATTATTTCTTATGGGGAAAATTCATTCACATAGCGATTATTTCGCATAACAATTACCACTCTTGCACGGATTAAAATCGTTAACCGGGGGTCCACTGTATTAGTCTCTGTGCTCTTCCAAACATTTCACAATAATTCATTGTATTTTGTGCTTGTAGATTGAGTGTGACTGGAGTGGTTGAGGCAGTGGGTGAGTCAGTGGTAGAGGCAGTGGGTGAGGCAGTGGTTGAGGCAGCAGTTGAGGCAGTGGGTGAGACAGTGGTAGAGGCAGTGATAGAGACAGTGGTAGAGGCAGTGATAGAGGCAGTGGTATTTACTAACATATATGTTATAAATAATAATAGTACATTATGAATAGCATTTATTATTATTATAAATGTTATTAATATTAACATGTACTATTATTATTTATAACATATATGTTAGTAAATACCACTGCCTCACCCACTGCCTCCCATTCACCCACTGCCTCACCCACTGCCTCACCCATTGTCCCCTGCCTCACCCACTGCCTCACCCTGCCTCACCACTGCCTCACCATTGCCTCACCCACTGCCCTCCCCCACCCACTGCCTCTACCACTGCCTCTACCACTGCCTCTACCCACTGCCTCTACCACTGTCCTCTCCTACCTGCCTCTACCACTGCCTCACCCTGCCTCTACCCATTGCCTCTTACCACTGCCTCACCCCAACTGCCTCACCACTGCCCTACACTGCCTATTTAACCACTGCCTCACCATAGCCTACTGCGCTGCTACCACTGCCTCAACCACTGCCTCAACCCTCCAGTCACATTCAATTACAAGTCCAATACAATATTATTATTGAAATTTTGGATAGTTATCGGAGATCTAATGTTCGCCTCCAGCTTAAACGAGTCCCTCAATGCGCGCTGTCAACGACTTCCTCACCATGCTTGTAACCCTCGTATTTTTGTACAATTTCTAATTCAATTTATTATTAATATATTTTTAATATTATTATTATTATTATTTATTATTATTATTATTATTTATTATTATTATTATTAGCAGTAGCAGTAGCACAAATGTTTGATTCTTTGCTGTGTTCAAGAGTAAACACATGATGTCACCTTCCAATACCTGTCTGAATAGCCATTCCAATATGCAGTCATAAATGGGTTGACATTATTTATACTGTAGTTTAATAGCAAATAATGAACAAACAAAACACTCACCACACTGTGGTGGAAGGGCTGGCTGCCAGTTGCAGGGGTCGGAGGGAGGGTAGTAGGGACTTGCAGTGGTGGAGGCAGTGGTATTTAATAACATACATGTTGTTAAGGCATAACGTATGTATTTAGTACAATTTACGACGTTTTCATGTATTTTATGATTATTGGGGCACCAAACATTCACGGTTTTTCAACATTCACGAGGCTCTTGATCCCCTAACCCTCGTGAATGTTGAGGGAGACCTGTATACTGATAACTGGTACACAAGCCCCTCACTCAGTGATTTTTTGCTAGTGAACATGCCAGATGTGTGTGGCACAGTGCGTGCAAATCATAAACATATGCCCAGGTTTGATGCTGGCACTCGTACAGGTGAGGCTCAGGTGTTTGCTGCCAATGACATCATGGCATTTCGGTGGCATGACAAATGAGATGTCACACTGTTGTCAACAGTTCACCCTAACGAAATGACAAACACTGGCAGGCAGCATAGAGAGAGCAATGAACCCATTCTAAAACCTGCAGTTGTGATTGATTACACATTCAATATGCGCTTAGTGGACAAATGTGACATGGAGATTGGGTTCGCAAGAGTTATAGGTAGTACATAAAACTCTCTTTCCATCTTCTGGACATTTCCATGCTCAATGCTTATAATATGTATAAGATGAGGACCAGAAACAAACCATCATATGGCGAATTCTGTTCGTCTGTCATCAGACAAATAGTATTCAAGTACCAAGGAATAACACCTGCAATAGACCGCCCACTAAATTATCAACAACTACCTTCTCGTCTGAAGCATGGTGACCACTTCCTAGTAAAACTGCCTGCTACTGCTTTCAAGAAAAAGGCTCAGAAGAGGTGTTACGTCTGTGCACATACAAAAAAAATGCCTACAACAACGCAGAGACACTCGTTTTATGTGTGAGGAGTGTAAAACACCACTGTGCATGACACCATGTTTCAAAGACTCCCACAGGCTGCAGAACTTCTAGAAACATTCCCTGTGACTGTATTTGTGTATATAAAATATAGAAAAATAGTAATAAACAACATTTTATATCATTTGTGTATGTAAACAATTATAAACAGTATAAGGACAACAGTGTTTGTGGAGTTAATGTGTAGTAAATAAAGAGAAAAAACTTATAAAATAGTGCTAATATTGGTCTCACAGGCCATGAAAGTTACTTGGAAAAAAAAATTAAATAGAAAATAGTACGTAAAAAACAAAAAGAAAATAATACCGGGTGACGGCAGTCGGCGATGTTACCATATACCGGGCATTTTCTGTCAACTTCACGTCTCCATGTCTTGGTAAGTATTGATGGTAAAAAATTTCTGTTTAGCCTATAATGTTTAGAAAAAAAAACTTTTCATAAAAAAAATAATTTTTTTTTTTTTTTTTGAAATTTGGGGGACCCTGAGAACTAATATCTGACAGGGCCTGTGGACCTTGAAAGGGTTAAAAACCCATAAAACAGATGGGGGGTTGTAGGAGGGGCCTTACCTGTCTTCTGGAATATTTAATATTTCTGTAATTTCTGCTCAGTTTCAAGCTACTTCCAGTCCTGAAACCAGTGAAAATCATCTCTATTTCAGTAATATGTCTTCCATTCTATCAAATGATACCAAGACACTGCCAATATAGCTATTTAAAACCATACACACGGTCTCAATTTTGTTTTTCCCGTCATACACTATACATGGGGCAGGATTTTTTTTGGTATGATGTACGCTCGCCACACAGACCCATTCTCTCACTTGTAGTCCAAATTTATAGCTAACAGCTTGTCAGAGTGAGCAGAGCTTATGTCATAGAAATACATTAGAGGGATTGGCCTCAGTGATGTAGTTGTACATGGCAGACAGTGAAAAGGTGAATCACATTGCATAATTTGAATTAAACCTAGGCCTGATAAAGGAAGTGCTGACAGTAACCTGATGGTACCTAAACAAATTGCTAAAGCTATTTTTGTCATATTGACCCTTTGAGGGTCTGTCCTGTAGTTCTATGGCTTTGAGGGTCTGTCCCATAGTTCTATGGCTTTGAAGCCAGGGACCAAGCCATAGTACAGGTCCTCCATCACAAATCCGGCATCATTGGGACCTGTAGTGTGCCGGATTACTGAGTTTAGTTTGCCGGATTACAGAGTGGTTAGGTTAGAATACACTTAATAAAATTAACCAACTTGACTTGCACAAGGTTCATCGAACACCAGCAAAAATCGAACATTTCCGCTACTTTGAGCTCAATTTCAAGGTACTTTTTGTCATGAAAGCAATCAAAATCATGTCTATTTCTGTAATATATCTTCCATTCTATCAAATGAGACCAAAAAAAAAAACGAGTATACAACCATAAAAACCATACAAAAATACAGTGGACCCCTGCATAACGATCACCTCCGAACGCGACCAATTATGTAAGTGTATTTATGTAAATGCGTTTGTACGTGTATGTTTGGGGGTCTGAAATGGACTAATCTACTTCACAATATTCCTTATGGGAACAAATTCGGTCAGTACTGGCACCTGAACATACTTCTGGATTGAAAAAAATATCGTTAACTGGGGGTCCACTGTATACCACAAAGAGGCGGCTAATGGCTGAGAAGTGAACTCCCTTATTTATTGTCCGTCTTTTTTATTTTTGGTGAACGTTAAGAAGCATCTTTCCATCATACATTGCTAAAGTTTCAATGAGATAGCCCAACAAACAACTGAGAAAAAAAAAATGTTTACCAAAAATCATGTATGGCAAGCGCAAGCCAGGTACTGGAAATAAGTCACTTTCACTTTTTTGGGTTATCCTAGGTTCTCTATACATACGCTGCTATGTATGATAATCTATGTTAACTGTACTATTTGTGTATACCTGAATAAGCTTATTTACTTAATTCTAGTCTGTCGACTGAGTACAAGAAACCGCCCATTTACCTATTTCAACTACCCAATAAAGTGATCAGAAATTGGCAATTTGGCCAATTTCACACAAATTTCAACAGATGCCAATTTGAAAATAAATGGTATAAAATACTGACACAATGGAAACACTTAGACTCTATAACCCCACCCGGTAGATCATCAGATGCAGCATTCTCCACCTGACCTCATCATTCTGAACCTGACTATAAATACTCACGTACCTTCCACCCCAGGTAGACCTGTTTTTGACTTGAAAAAGCCCACTGTGTGGGCGAAACGTTGTCAGTAAAGGATCACATTAAACTGCATATGTGTTTGTTTCCAGATGCCAATTTCAAAATAGGGTCCAGAATAAACAATGCAGACATTCCTGGCACTAAAATAACATTTTCTCTGTTCACTAGTCACGGCTCCAGGCCCCTCTTACATTTCTTTTGCTTTCCACTTTGAATTTTTATTCTCACAAAAAATAGAAGATTTACTGTTATGCAGACTACTGCATTAGTGTAGAAATGGTATAAATAATATCAGCGCACTTGTGAAAGAATATTAGACTCCCCAGTTGACGTGTATTGGACATGTGGCATGATTTGTTTACCTTTGAACTTTGGCAAAAATCGAACATTTCTGCTACTTTGAGCTCAATTTCAAGGTACTTTCATTGTGAAACAATCAACATCATCTCAATTTCTGTAATGTCTTCCATTCTATAAAATGAGATCAGGAAAACTAGAATACAATCATAAATACCATACGAAAATACAGTGCAAACTCGCTGTTTTAAACCAAAAACACAGTCAAAGTTTTTTTTTTCTCATTACGCACTGTGTGCTGCAGGATTTTTTTTATACTGTGCACACTGACCACATAGACCTATTCTTTCTTATGTAAGCCTACCAGCTTCCTCTCGCTAGATTTGAAGACTAGAATTTAGGCGTACTAGTACATCAATAACCCTGGTGCGTAAGCCGTACCAGTATGTCGGAAACCCTGAAAGGGTTAATTTGGATGAAATTGGCCAAATTGCCAATTTCTGACCACTTTACTGGGTAGTTGAAATTGGTAAATGAGCAGTTTCTTGTACTCAGTTGATAGAACAAATGGAGTTCCAAAGAAATAACTGAGTTTGGTGTACTGGAACAATGGAATTGGCCGAAAATAGGGCTCAAAGTGGGTGAAATTGCTGATGCGTAAATGTCGCTGACATCGCTAACTACACGAGAGCGTAATTCCGTAAGTTTTCCACCAAATTTCGTACTTTTGTGTCATTATCATCGGGAAAAGATTCTTAATCATTTCATAATTTTTTTTTTTTTAAATTATGTGATACCAGGAGACACTTCAGGATTTGGGGTTGCGACAGTCAAAGAGTTAACTTACTTGCTACACTGTTAACCCTTTGAGGGTTGGTCACGTACAAGTACGTCATTGCAGCCAGGGTCGGTCACATACTTGTACGCCTAAATTCTAGCGCCTTCATATCTGGTGGAAGAAAGTTGGCGGGCCTACATATGAAAGAATGGGTCTGTATGGTCAGTATGCGCAGCATAAAAAAAGGTGCTGAAGCACGCAGTGCATAATGAGAAAAAACTGACCGTGTTTATTGTTTAAAACAGCGACATTCTAGTGTATTTTCGTATGGTATTTTTGGTTGTATTCTCTTTTCCTTGGTCTCATTTGATAGAATGGAAGATATATTACAGAAATAGAGATGATTTTGATTGGTTTCACGATGACATGTACATGTACAGTGGACCCTCGATAATCATAAGGCTCGAAAGTCGTAATTTTTGAAAATCATAACATTATTTTCATCAAAACATTGACTCGCGAATCATCATTTGACTTGCAAATAGTCGTTCATCTGGGAAGTGTACACACAGCCCAGAGCTGCCTCACACGTTCATTCCCAGCCAGTGTGCCATTGTTTATCAGTGAATGAGGATGATCCCACGAGTTCATACGATACGTTTCATAATATTCCATTCGTTTTCGTGCTTGCATCTGCTAAATAAGTCACCTTGGCTCCAAAGAAAGCTTCTAGTGCCTGCCCTTTGGTAAAGAATGTGAGAAACACACACAATTTAAGAAAGAGTTTGTAGAAAAATATGAAGGTGGTGGCAGTAGAGTGGTAGCAGTTGTGATAGTGGTAGAGGGTGGTAGTGATGGTGGTAGCAGTTATGATAGTAGAAGGTGGTAGTGAAGGTGGTAGAGGGTGGTAGTGGGTGTGATGGTGGTAGTGGTTGTGATGGTGGTAGAGGGTGTTAGTGGTTGTGATGGTGGTAGAGGGTGCCTTCTTCAGTGATTCAGCATTCTACCAACTCCTCCAATGTTGTTGGAGTTATATAGGGCTACAGAAAACACCGCCGCCTCAGCTGCTGCTTCACCACCATTACTCTGTGGCCCTTATACACCCAACAAGAACAACACAACACCTCTCGTGACATGCATAATGACTTACTTTATTCATTCTAGAGTATATTCCATGTTTCTATGTTTATTATGTCATAAGTTGAATTGTGATAGATAAATAAGCCGTAGAGTTGATATTAGTGTCATATTCTCCAACAATAAACTCGCCTCCCCTCTCTCTGCACCGAATGCCATACACCATCAAAAGTCTTCAATGAAAGGTAAGTGTGATGTTAAATGTTCATTTATACATTTTATTAGTGCTTTACATTTATTTGGCATTCTTTTCTGCATGTAAATCTATATTTAAGCTAGGGAAGTGACCCCTGAAGTGACCTAGGTCCTTATGGAGGGGATTCCCCTTCCAAACAATAACCTCTCTTCCCTCTCTCCTCCTCCCTGTCTTCCATTCATAAACAACAGCCTTCAATAACTGTCATGTTGAATGTTCATTCTTTTGTGCATGTAAATCTATCTTTAAGGAAAAAAAAATTGTTGTTGATACTTCTAGGTGTCTGGAACAAATTAATTGGATTTACATTATTTCTTATTGGGAAAATGGATTTGCAAATTGTCAATTTCAGTAAAAGTCATGCTCTCTGGAACAGATTAATTACGAAAAACGAGGGTCCACTGTACCTTGAAATTGAGCTCAAAGTAGCGAAAATGATCGATTTTTGCCGATGTTCAAGAGTAAATAAATCACTCCACACATCCAATACACATCAACTGGTGAGTCTAATATTCTTTCACAAGTGCGCTGACATCATTTACACCGTTTTTACAATGATGCAGTAGTATACATAACAGAAAACCATCTTTTTTCTGTGAGACTAAAAATTCAAAATGGAAAGCAATAGTAATGTAAGAGGGGTCTAGAGATATGACTAATGAACAGATAAAATTTTATTTTAGTGCCATGAATGTCGTGTTTATTCTGGACCCTATTATGAAATAGACATCTTTTGAAATTTGTGTGAAATTGCCCAGATTGCCAATTTCTGACCACTTTATTGGGTAGTTGAAATCGGTAAATGGGCAAATTCTTGGCACTAAAATAAAATTTTATCTGTTCATTAGCGATAGAACAAATGGAGTTCTAGGGAAATGGTCGAAATCGCAAATGCATAAATATCTTCGAGACCGTTAACTTCGTGAGAGCATAATTCCGCAAGTTTTCCGTCAAATTTCATGCTTTTGGTGTCATTATGATTGGAAAAAAATTCTCTTATCATTTCATAAGAAAAATTAATTATTTTTTTTGAGTATTTTTCGACCCTGAGAACAAGTTTGGGAGAGGGACTCTCCACCCTCAAAGTGTTAATGCTACATTTTATCGCTGGCTAGTACTATAACCTTTATTCACTCCTGCTGCTTTAGTATCATACATATTGTAGAATCACTGAAAAAGGTACATCTCCCCTGTCAGCCCTTTACCAAAGGGCTGGCTGGCACTAGGAACTTCCTTTGGGCCCGTGGTGGCTTATTTAGCAGTTGCAAGCACTAAAAAGAATGGAATAATGCGAAATGTTTCACATGAGCGCATGGGATTGTGCTCACTGGCTAATGAACAATGGCACACTGAGTGTCGGGCCGCTGTTGCCGTGCTGATGAGTTCGGGACGAATGACTGTTACCAAGTTCAGTGACGATCACCAAGCCAGTATTCTGACCAAAAAGTGTTACTTACTCCAAATATTACGAAATCTGACGATGTAATCTGCGAGTCCACTGTTTTACAATACTATTGCATAACAGTAAATTTACTATTTTTTGGTGTGAATAAAAATTCTTATGTGAATTAAAAAATCAAAATGGAATTCATCTGTGAAGCCAGGAAATGTAACTAATAAACAAAGGAAATGTTGTTTTAGTGGCTGGAATGCCTGCATTGTTTTTTTCTGGACCCTATTTTGAAACTGGAATATTTTGAACTTTGTGTGAAATTGGCCAAGTTACCATTTTCTGAGCACTTGATTGGGTAGTTCAAATAGTTGATTGGGCAGTTTCTTGTGCTCAGTTGATAAAATAGAGGTAATACTAGTGAAATAGCTAAGAATTTGGTCACGTGGAATAATGTAATTGGCCTAAAATGGGAGTCAAAAGTGGGGAAAATCGCTGATGCGTAAATATCGCTGACACAACAAAATTCGTGAGAGCATAATGTTGTCAATTTTCCATCAACTTTAGTACTTTTTGTTTTATTTCCTTCAGAAAGGGTTAATTTCCTTTTACATAACCTGCCAAACTACAATCCACCTATCTTCTGAATTCACTTCAAATTACAAATAGGGACGCCATTTGCAAGACAATGTTTCAGTCCACTATGTGTTTGCACTATAAACTGGTCTACACACCTTTCCTTCTAAAGCCTCCTATTCATCGCTATCCTGATTCTCCAATCTTACTTCATAATTCTTCATAATAACCTACCTACATACGTTACCAATAGACTTATTCTCCTATAATTTTTAATCTCTCTTTCGTCCCCTTTGCCTTTGCCAATCCCTTGGTACCTTGCCCTCTTCCATACATTTATTAAATAAAAACATTAACCACTCCAAAACTATATCTTCACCTGCTTTTAACATTTCTAACTTTATCCCACCAATCCCAGCTGCTTTACCCCCCTTTCACTCTACCCACTGCCTCTCGCACTTCCCCGACACTCAGAACTGGTTCTTCCTTATTCCTACAAGATGTTATTCCTCCTTGCCCTATACACGAAATCACAGCTTCCCTATCAACAACATTTAACAATTCCTCAAAATATTCCCTCCATCTTCCCGATGCCTCTTACTGTCCATTTAATAACTCTCCTCTCCTATTTTTAACTATCAAATCGATTTGTTCCCTAGGCTTTCTCCACTTATTAATCTCACTCGAAAAATTTTTCTTATTTTCAACAAAATTTGTTGAAAACATCTCGACCATAAGTCGTAAAGAAATGTAAACTTTTTTTCTTCCATTGTGGTTTTCCGTAGCCTTTATACTAGTGCAGTTTATACATGTACCTCCATATAGCCTTTAAAAACTTGTATTGGTTGGGTAAAGTCGTATATAGCACGATAACATTCACGGCATCTCCCCAAGAAAAGGTACTTCTCATGTGAGTACGTTGTTTTTAATTTGATGATTGAGAAAATGAATGCAGTTGGATGCTAAGTATATTGTTTCCTGGAACTTGTGGAGGTCTATGGGGAAAACTGAGTTTGCTTAATGTAACATTCATTTCTCTGGAATTTTGTACAGTACATTATAGTCATTAAACGGGGCACACTATGAGGAGAAATTGATCTTTCTTTATATTCGGATGATTTTTCATTAGTTTTGCACATTTGTAATTGTTAATCCAGTGACTATAATATTTTGTGAGTGAACACTAGAAAATGGTAAACTATTGTTTGTAAACCCATGTGCACTCTACTTATTCACAAATTCACTTGAGTGCTTTTCCTCATTGTTTGATTCTGTATCTGTTCCAAGGCTACCTTGGTCGCATTGCCTATACTAATATACTTCGGTGTATTGCATTTTCCCATGAATACTCTCACTCCCATAGATTTTCGTAGAAATTGCCCACACCGGTTAGTTGAGATTGTTTTTGAATGGATAGTTGCCAACTAAGGATAGTCATATTCATGATGGAGTCATTTTTTTAAGGTGGGCTCTTAACAAGTTTCGATGTACAGTATATTTAAAATACGTACAGATAGATAAATTTTTTATTTTTTTTTTTTTCCAGAAAGGTGTAAAGAGGAAAGCAGATGCTATGGCTCCAATGATTGGCAACTCCACTCTAGACCCATTTTCACAAGGGTTAGGGGAAAAAATGGGCAAGATATCATCTCGGAGAGAGTCAGGAAGACAGATCAAGAAAGTCAACAAGGATTTACCAGATTCTCAGGTAACCTTGAGGGAAGCAACTCAGGTGAATCTCTTTCTTCTATGTGGCATGTTTGTCAACTTTGATCCTCGGGGACTTCAGTTGGGACCCTTTGATATTATTATACTGTATTAGCGTTCTTAATACGGTGTAACTAAAGTAATTCATGTCTAAAGTTAAATTAGAACCAACAACCCAGGTAAATTGTTTGGCTGTCTCATAAATATTGAGCAAAAGTTAGCCATAAGGAAGATAATATAAATCTTCAGTTTTTTGTACAATATTTGCAGTGCTTTCTTAAGTAACTTTCATTATAAAACTTTCGAAACACTTAAGCCAAAAACTGAAGATATGAAATATATGATGGAGGAAATTTTTTCAGTTGATGTTTAATGGATGGATACTTGTTGCCACAAACTAGTACTGGCATAACATTATACAGTATTTGTGTTTGATGTTTCAAGGCAGTTTTTTACTTTTTTTAAGACTACATTTGTAAAAATGTATGTTACTTGTATAGATGATGTGGCATTAGTAACTGGAAAAGCAAGCACCAAAAATATATGTGCATTATAAGAAACTTTGTGTCGTACACTAACAACTGTCGATGAATAAACGGAAGACTTCACTCAAACTTGAACTATGATACATGCATGTAGCAAATTGAGTACTGTAACCATTCAACCACAAGGGTTATACTCGTGCAGTGCTACCCATGTGGATATGGTTCAAGTTCTAGTTCTTCTGCTTATTCACGCACACAGATTTTTTCATACATTTTCAAATGAGCAGTACTGTCAGATCAGAAGCATAATTCTGTACACTAGTGATAGAAGGAAGAGTCAATGTAAGAAGTACTGAAATAATTATCACTTGCAGAAAGTAATACAAGCATTATTAAAGAAGCAGTTAAAGGGGGAAAAATGTTGTAAGATAAATGATGTTTAGACTAATTCATGGGATCTGCATTGGTCAGGTACAGGGGAAAGTACATAGTTGGACAAACGACACAACAATATACTTTGGAAATTAAACTGGTCAGTGTTGATGTTCATTTTTGCACATTGTCAAGCTGATGACTTGGTTCCTAACTTAACTGTTATAATAACTTACTATAGTGAAAGATATGGGAAAAAGCGTGGAAAATACCTAATGAAGAGTAAGGGCCACAGCTACAATCAGAGAACTCTGTGTCTGCATCCTTGGTCCTAAACTCTTCAGTGTATTACCAACACATCATAAATATTACTGGAATGAAGAGTAAAGTTTTTAAGATGATATTGACTAGCTTTCTTGTGCAAATTCTGGACCAATTATGTTGTAATGGTTATGCAAACTGCTATCATTAACTGCCTGTTTGACACAGGGAAGCCTGATCTCAGGCTGGGTTGCAAGGATAGAGGAACCCTCAAAACCAGCCTTGGATAAAATTACAGGTTGCAAGAGAGTAAGAAAAGTGAGACAGAAGACAGGTCAGATCATTGGGAAGTGAGAAGATAACCAAGTTGTCTGACTCATGAAATCGTAATGACATGATTGCAAACAAACCAAGTTGTATTCTGGGAGATGCTAGCACAAACATAAGCAGCTTTCACAAACAGCTATTAACCCAAATTATTCTTTATTGATTCCACTATAAATCTTTTGTTACTTTTCTCAGTGTAAACCTTTCAAATTTATGGGGTTTCTTGTACATGGAATTAGATTACCCAGTGTTTTTATTTATGGGAAACGTGTGAATAAATTTGATTATATGTGGATTTCCTGCATTGCCTGTTGTTTTCTGGCTTGATTCACAAACTTTTAATAAAAATCTTGTTATACGATTTCATTTAGAGTGTGCTCAATAATTTTCTTATGCCTAAATGTCTTCCTTTTTTTTGTTTATTATTTCTTATGAATGTCACTGGTAACCATGTAAATGTGATATACTGACATACAGGCCACAGAACAGATGGGGTTTAACTTATGGTGAGTGAGTCCTAGAACTCCAGGCAGTGTGTAAGCCACAGGCCTGGAGTTTTAGAAGTCACTTGTCGTGGGTTCAAACTCCACCCATTCCATGGTTTGTTTGCAATCGTGTTGTTATGATTTTGAGAGTCGTGACTAACATACAGTTGGTCACGTGGAAGAAGAGATGAATTAGGGCCGGTGGAGGCATGTGGTAACTCTTCAATGTAGTAAACACTGTTTGATCATGAATGATCACATGTGTTCATAAAATTAGCATTGAAACAGAGACGATGATTGGTAGATAAGTTGCTGATGACTGTATGTAACGTTAGTTTGTTTCAGTTACTAACCCTTTCACTGTCAAGACCCCTGATAGAAGCCCCAAATTTTATTGGGCTGACAGTGTCATGATTTAAAAAAAATCCAAAATGGTAGAGAATCTTTTTCTGAAAGCACTGATACTAAAAATATGAAAATTGACAGAAAACTTAGGAATTATGGAAGCACAAAATTGGCAGTCTGAATGCACTTTGCACGTTGGTGATTTCACCCACTTTGACTCCTCTTATTAACCCTTTCGGGGTTTCTGACGTACTAGTACGGCTTACGTGCCTTCAAATCTAGTGAGAGAAAGCTGGTAGGCCTACATATGAAAGAATGGGTCTATGTGGTCAGTGTGCACAGTATAAAAAAATCCTGCAGCACACAGTGCATAATGAGAGAAAAAAATAAAAACTCCGACCGTGTTTTTGGTTTAAAACAGCGAGTTTGCACTGTATTTTCATATGGTATTTATGGATGTATTCAAGTTTTTCTGGCCTCATTTTATAGAATGGAAGACATACTACAGAAATTGAGATGAATTTGAATGGTTTCACAATGAAAAGTACCTTGAAATTGAACTCAAGTAGCAGAAATGTTCGATTTTTATCAAATTTCAAAAGTAAATAAATCATGCCAAGCGTCTAATACACGTCAACTGGGGAGTCTAATATTCTTTCACAAGTGCACTGATATTATTTATACCATTTCTTTACTAATGCAGTAGTCTGCATAACAATAAATCTTATATTTTTTTGTGAGAATAAAAATTCAAAGTGGAAAGCAAAAGAGATGTAAGAGGGGCCTGAAGACATGACTTATGAACAGAGAAAATGTTATTTTAGTGCCAGGAATGTCTGTCTTGCTTATTCTGGACCCTATTTGGAAATTGGCATCTTGTGAAATTTGTGTGAAATTGACAAAATTGCGAATTTCTGACCACTTTATTGGTTACTTGAAATTGGTAAATGGGTGGTTTCTTGTACTCATTCAATAAAAAAAATGGAGTTCTAGCGAAATAGAGATGATTTTTGTCAACTATTACACTGAAATTGGCCGAAAATAGGGCTCAAAGTGGACGGAATCGCTGATGCATCAACATTGTTGAGACCGCTAACTTTGTGAGAGCATAATTCCATAAGTTTTCCATCAAATTTCATAATTTTGGTGTCATTATGATCGGGAAAAGATTCTCTATCATTTCATAAGAAAAAATAATTTTTTTTCCCCCAAAAAAATTTTCGACCCTGAGAACGAGTTTGAGAGGGCCTCTTGACCCTGAAAGGGTTAAGTGATTTCCATTGCTCAGTTCCACCAAATCCTTAGTTATTTTGTTTGTATGCTTTTCATTCTGTTGATTAAGCACAAGAAACCACCCATTCAACTATCAGAACTGTATGAAGTGCATAGTAATTTCATCAGTTTTATACAAAATTCAATGAATTTCAAATTAAACCCAGAGTCCAAAATAAATGCTGTAGGCATTCCAACCACTAAAGGAACACTTCCTCTGTTCATTAATCACATCCTTAAGCTTTTCTTTTATTACACTTGTCCTCCATTTTCAATCCATCATTGCACAAAAAATGGATGTTTTATCCAATTCTTTTATAATAAAATATAACTAAGAATCATGAGCCATAGTTTAGGTCATATCAATCATTGAAAGAGACCTCGTACAAACCCATGGAAAGTAGCAAACTTTACCCTTTACGAATTTAAGAAATTTGTTAGGAATCTAATATTTCTACTTTGATTCCTATTTTAAGCTACTTCTGGTCTTGAAATTGACCAATATCATCTCTTCATTTTTAGTGTATTTTACAGTGTATCAATTGATACCATGAAACAGCTAATGAAACCTTAAAAAACCATCCTAGAAAACTCGTTGTTAGTGGTACCTTGAGTTGCACTATTAATCCATTCCAGAAGATGTATCGTGCCTCAAAACTATCATAACTCAGACCCCAAAATACATGTTTTTTTTTTATAATTTGTTCCAAACCCACAGAAGTGCAACTTTTACTATACCTTGGACTTTCACACACTATATCTCCCTTCATCTGCTTCTCTTTTATCCACAATAACAACAGTCTTTTCATCTCTCTGATAATTTCTCTTGTCTTTTTTCATTAACTTAGATTCATCACTCACTTTAATATTCTTCATTATTTCTATTTGCTTGATTATAGCAAAGATGGTGGTTGATTGTGGAAAGCCACACTCATGCACCAGTGCACTAATTTCTTCTTGATCTTCAGAGAAATGGCCTTTTAGGTGTGCACTTCAGGGGCCATGATGACTTGGCAATGCAAAAAATGGTGTAAATATAACAAATGAAGTTATGAAGGTCGATAATCCAGAGTTAGTGCGGGGAAACACATGTGATAGCTTCAAATTGTAGTACAAACTCTAATGTTGGCTGAAATGCTACAGTAGAATTTAACCTCATTGCTGATTGGTTGCTAAGCTACCCTCACAGACCCCGCCCTCCTATTGGCTCACATGTTACCCAAAAGGCAAGCTACCACATAGCTGGTTGGCTGATGCCCACCCAAATGTGCTGACCCTAATAATTAGACAGTAATAATAATACAGCCTCTCCTCACTAAAAGATGGAGTTCCGTTCCTGAGACCACAGCTGTAAACTAATTTGCTGCTAAGTGAGGAGCATACTATAGTGGTGTCAACCATCTTTGATATTGTTTTAATGTCACCCTTACACCGTGTATAACATTTCTGGTATATTTTTAAATGTCTATACAGGAGTGTACTATACACAAATAGCCTGCACATGGGAGAGAGGAGCTTATGATGATGTTTCAGTCTGACTTGGACCAGTGTGACTCTGTAAATGGTCCAAGTCGGACCGAAACGTAATCATAAGAGCCTCTCTCCTATGTGCGGGTTATTTGTGTATTGTTGCAGTCACAGTATTGTGCCTTTTTGTTATTTAGTGTACTGTATATTGTAATAAACAGAATAGAAGAAATCAGCTCTAATATAATATACATTATTTAGATGTGCATACTGGTCAGAGAGCCTGTCATAAGTTCGAAGCGTCGGTAAGCGAGTATGTCTGTAAGTGAGGAGAGGCTGGCTTCTCCTCACTTAGATTTCTGGTACCCTGGAAACTAACCTGCCATATAAGTGGAACCCTACTGTACAGACCTAGGTGACATTGGTATACTGGTACATACGGTGGTACCTCGGGATACGAACAGCTCAAAACGTGAACAATTATGTAAGTGTTTTGTAAGTGTATTTTTGGGGGTCTGAAATGGACTAATCTAATTTACATTATTTCTTACGGGAACAAATTCATTTGGTATCAGCACTCGAACAGCCTTCTGGAACGAAAAAAGTTCGTATCCTGAGGTACCACTGTATATATAAAGCTCCTGGATATGAGGAGTATTTGTGGTAACTTAATCTCATTCCCCAGGGTGTGACCCATAATAGTTGTACAGTGGTCCCTCAATAATCGTCCATAATCCGTTCCTGGAAGTGGGACTATTATCGAAATGGACGATTTACGAATCAATTTCCCCATAAGAAATAATGTAAATTCAATTAATCCGTTCCTGACACCCAGAAGTATTAAAACAAAAATTTTTTTACATGAAATATAGATATAGTACATAAACAATACAGTGGCACATGATGAATTAAACATTAACAGAATAACACTTACCTTTATTGGAGATTCTTCTTTGTGTATGGAAGACTGGAGAAGGAGACAGATTGAATGATTTACTGTTTGGAAGGGGAATCCCCTTCCATCAACACCTCGGGTACCAATTGCTTTCCTGGGGTTGCTTCTCTTCTCTGTTTCTTAATGCCACTAGGACCACTCTTTGGCATTTTCTTCCTAAAGAGGCCTGTTTCATCACAATTGAACACTTGTTCAGGTTTCAGTCCTTCACTCTTTATGTACTCCTTGAATTCATGCATGTATTTTTCAGCCGCCTTGTGGTCCGAACTGGCAGCTTCACCATGCCTTACCACACTGTGTATGCCAGTACGCTTCTTAAATCTCCCAAACCAGCCTTTGCTGGCCTTAAATTCACTCACATCACCACTAGTTGCAGGCAATTTCTTTACCAAATCGTCATGCAACTGCCTAGCCTTTTCACAAATAAGCGACATCATAAGACTATCTCATGCTAATTGTTTCTCATTTATCCACACCATTAATAACTTCTCAACAACTTCGAGTACTGGTGATCTCATTTTTCTCAGCATATTTACCCCCTTTGCAACAACAGCATCCTTGATTTCCTTTTTCTTGGCTATAATGGAAGATATGGTTGTACGGGATTTGTTATACATCCTGGCCAGTTCGCCCACACGTACGCCACTATCATATTGTTCAATGATGTTTTTCTTAAATTCAATAGTATTTCTCACCTTCTTTACCAAAGGCTTGGCACTAGGAGCTTTCTTTGGAGCCATGGTAGCTTATTTAGCACTTAAATAACTTGCAAGCACTAAAATAAATGAAATATTATGAAATATTTCGCTGGAGCACGTGAGGGGACCGTCGCTCACTGGTAAACAATGGCACACTGGCTGGGAAGGAAATGCCGAGGCGGCTCAGAGCGTGAGTACGCGTCCGGGACGAAGGACTATTAGCGAGTTACTGGACCATTTGCGAGCCAACATTTTGACGAAAAAACAGGACTATTTCCGAAATGGACGACTTTCAGGCCGGACGGTTGTTGAGGGACCACTGTAGTACCATCATACACGTCGTATCTCGAATTTTTCGTTGCAACTTAAAACTGGATTTCCCTTTGAGGGTAAATCATAACTCAAAATTATTGTGACTCGAGGAACTGCTGTATTTTAAACCAGAGTCAGAGGTTTGCTTTTCCCATCATGCATAGCATAGGGTAAGATTACTTTTGTGATGTGCACACACTCCACACACTCATTCTCTTGTGTCTAGGCCAAAATTTACCAAGTTGCGGCTGTAATTTTTGCAGCTGTTTTCTGCTTCCATTCATATTATTACATAGTTATCCTTTTTTTTTTTTTTTACTTCATTGTTTCAATTCAAGTGTTTTCTTTGTCTCATTAAACTTGGAGATAAGATGTTATTTTTTTTTTCTCCTCCATGTGTATTCTCCTCCTTCCATTACCACAAGGTTCTAGTGCTTTGTAAACACAGTAGAACAACAACACTCCTTGATGGTATAAATTTGTCTGACTCTTCTGCACTATTGTACCATCTTCCATTTCTATTCTTCCTTGTACTTCATTCAAGAACACACTTATCTTTGTTTAGTTTTACAGGTATACCAAGCATAATGTGGCTTTCTTGTATCACACTGCTCAGTTCTCTCATTCCCCTCTGATACAGTTGCTAAAATCCTCATTGGTCAATACATAGCACTGTTCATATGTGTGCAGGTTGAATTAGTTTTGTAAAATCACTGCCTAGCTACTGTTCTTGCTGCTGCTGTTAATAATAATAATAATAAGGCGAGCTGTTGGGGTGTGAGCAGGGTAATATTTAGTGAAGGGATTCAGGGAAACCGGTTATTTTATATAGCCAGACTTGAGTCCTGGAAATGGGTTTAGGATATTGGCAGTTTGAAGGGATATGTTGTGTATCTTTATACGTATATGCTTCTAAACTGTTGTATTCTGAGCACCTCTGCAAAAACAGTTATTATGTGTGAGTGAGGTGAAAGTGTTGAATGATGATGAAAATATTTTTTTTGGAGGGATTTTCTTTTTGGGTCACCCTGCCTCGGTGGGAGACGGCTGACTTATTAACCCTTTCAGGGTCCGTCCCGTAGATCTACGGCTTTACGGTGAGTGTCCAAACCGTAGATCTACGCCATGAGCTCAGCTCACTCTGATAAACTGTGAGTGGTACATTTGGGCCTAGATATGAGAGAATACATCTATGTGGTATGTGTGCACCACATAAAACAGATCCTGCAGCACACTGTGTATAATGAGAGAAAAAAACTGAAATCATGATTTTTCGATTAAAACAGCGACTTTGCAGTGTTTTTTCGTATGTTTTTTATAGGTGTATTTGCGATTTCTTGGTCTCATTTGATAGAATGGAAGACATATTACAGAAATAGAGATGATTTTGATTGGTTTTAGCACTGGAAATGGCTTGAAACTGAGCTCAAAATAGCGGAAATGTTAAATTTTTGCTGATATTCAAGAGTAAACAAACGACCTCACACGTCTAATACATGTCAGCTGGTGGGTCTAATATACATTCACAAATATGGTGATGATATTTATACAATTATTACAGTATTGCATAACAGTAAATCTTCTATTTTTTGGTGTGAATAAAAATTCATTATGTGAATAAAAAATCAAAATGGAATTTATTTGTAAAGCCTCAAAATGTAACTAATGAACAGAGGAAATGTTAGTTTAGTTCCAGGAATACCTACATTGTTTATTCTGGAGCCTATTTTGAAATTGGAATATTTTGAACTTTGTGTTAAATTGGCCAAATTAACAATTTCCGATCACTTTATTTTGTAGTTGAAACAGTTGAATTGGCGATTTCTTGTGCTCAATCAATAGAATAGAAGTAATACTAGTGAAATAGCTAAGAATTTGGTTGATTGGAATAATGTAATTGGCCTAAAATGGGAGTCAAAGTCGGCAAAATCGCCGATTCGTAAATATCGCTACACATCAAAATTCGCGAGAGCATAATTTCGTCAATTTTCCACCAAATTTCGTACTTTTTGTTTTATTACCTTCACAAAAAGATTCTCTATGATTTCATAAGAAAAAATAACAAATTTTTTTTTTGAAAATTCTTGGACACTGGTGCGTGACTCCAGATTTGGGCCTTGGACCCTGAAAGGGTTAAAAAAAAATAATAATAATTTAATTTACTACAAGTACATGTACAAGGTATACAGGCCTAGCTGACATCAGTGGCATATTACTACATAGAAAGCCCCTTATTATGCAGAGCATTTTGGGCAAATTAGGTAAATTTTGCCCCAGGATGTGACCCACACCAGTCGACTAACGCCTAGGTGCCCATTTTACTGATGGGTGAACATTGGACAGCAAGTATCTTAAGAAAACACTTCCTAATGTTTCCAGTCGTACCTTAGAGAAAAGTTGGAGAGCTGAAACCTGCTACTAAATACTTTCAAATCAGCTTAATTACACCTACCATCCGACTTACGACCTGCTCGACTTACGACCTTGTTTTTTATGCTAAATTTCTGGGAAAATAAACAAGTGTTTGTGTTGTGCACAGTGTTTATCCTAAACCTTACAGTATAAAATACAGTACAAACAGCATAAAAAGTAAAGTAAAACATGAAATACCAAAATAAAACAATAAAATAGTCATTACAAAAATGTTTTGTTGATATTCAGTAGTAAAGTTCGACTTATGACCGGTTTCTCGGAACCGAACTCAATCGTAAGTCGGATGGTAGGTGTATAGACAGTGGACCCCCGCATAACGATTACCTCCAAATGTGACCAATTATGTAAGTGTATTTATGTAAGTGCGTTTGTACGTGTATGTTTGGGGGTCTGAAATGGACTAATCTACTTCACAATATTTCTTATGGGAACAAATTCGGTCACTACTGGCACCTGAACATACTTCTGGAGTGAAAAAATATCGTTAACCGGGGGTCCACTGTATATTACTAAATGTAAAAAGAAAAGCTTTATGAAACTTTTTTTTGGGGGGGGGGGGGGGGTCGCCCTTCCTCAGTGGGAGATGGCTCTTGTATTAACCCTTAAATGGTCCAAACGTATATACGTTTCCTTTGTGATTCATTCAACATTGGCACGATAAGCCTGAGTCGCCTAGCCATGAGAGAATGGGTGCGCGCACTCACTGTGTGCCATATGAAAAAATTGGGGACACCTGGGTACCATATACTCTTTTTTTCCTATTAAAAAAAAAAGGATTTTTTTTTTTTTTGCCCAAAAAATTTGGGGCGCTACGCGAGAGAACGTATATACGTTTGGACCGTTTAACCCCTTGACTGTCGCAACCCCCAATTCTTAGGTGTCTCCTGGTGTCGCAAAATTTAAAAAAAAAAAGTTATTTTTTCTTGCGAAATGATAGAGAATGTTTTCCCGATTTTAATGACACCAAAAAAAATCAAAATTTGATGGAAAACTGACGGAATTATGCTCTCGCAAAGTTAGCGATCTCGGCGATATTTACAAATTTGCGATTTCGCCCAATTTCAGCCCTATTTTCGGCTAATTCCATTGTTCCAGTCGACCAAACTCATGGCTATTTCTGAAGAACTCCATTTTTTCTATCGATTGAGTACAAGAAACTGCCCATTTACCGATTTCAACTACCCAGTAACGTGGTCAGAAATTTGCAATTTGGCCAATTTCACGAAAATTAAAAAATACGATATGACAATTTCAAAATATGGTTCAGAATGAACAATGCAGACATTCCTGGCTCTAAAATAATATTTTCTTTGTTCAGTCACATCTTCAGGCCCCTCTGATATTACTCTTGCTTTCTATTTTGAATTTTTATTCAAACAAAAAATAGAAGATTTACTGTTATACAGACTACTGCAACATTGTAATAATTGTACAAATAATGTCAACCCATTCATGACTGCATAATAGAATGGCTAGTTGGACATTTATTGGAAAATGACATCATTTGTTTACTTTTGAACATCAGCAAAAATCAAACATTTCCACTACTTTGAGCTCCATTTCCAGGTACTTTTTATAGGAAAACCAATCAAAATCACCTCTATTTCTATAATATGTTTTCCATTCTATCAAATGAGACCAAGAAAATGAGAATAGAACCATAAATACTACGAAAATCGACCACAAATTCGGCATTTTAATTAAAAATGGTCAGAGTTTCTTTTTCTCATTATGCACTGAGTGCTCCAGGATTTTTTTTATATGGTGCACACTAACCCCACAGACCTATTCTTTCACATGTGGGCCTACCAGCTTTCTCATGCTTGATTTGAAGCCACTAGAATTTGAGTATATATACGTCAAACACGGTACCTCGTAAGATGTACAGTGGACCCCCGCATAGCGACTTTAATCCGTGCAAGAGGGCTGGGTTGTTATGCGAAATGTTCGGTATGCGAATGAATTTTCCCCATAAGAAATAATGGAAATCAAATTAATCCGTGCAAGACACCCAAAAGTATGAAAAAAATTTTTTTTTACCACATGAAATGTTAATTTTAATACACACAAACTGAAAAAGGCATGCACAATTACATGACACTTACTTTTATTGAAGATCTGGTGATGATTGATGGGATGGGAGGAGGGGAGAGAGAGTGTTAGTGTTTAGAAGGGGAATCCCCTTCCATTAAGACTTGAGGTGTCGAGTCCTTTTCTGGGGTTACTTCCCTTCTTCTTTTAATGCCACTAGGACCAGCTTCAGAGTCACTGGACTTCTTTCGCACAACATATCTGTCCATAGTGGCCTGTACCTCTTGTTCCTTTATGACTTCCCTAAAGTGTTTCACGACATTGTCAGTGTAATAATCACCAGCACGGCTTGCAATAGCTGTGTGAGGGTGATTTTCATCCATGAAGGTTTGCACTTCAAGCCACTTTGCACAGATTTCCTTAATCTTTGTAGTAGGCAACTTCTTCAATTTCTCTCTCCCCTCCTCTGAACCAGTTTCCTCAGGTCTGGCCTCTTGCTGTTGAAGTTGATCTATCAGCTCATCAGTGGTTAGTTCTTCATTGTCCTCCTCCACCAACTCTTCCACATCATCCCCACTAACCTCCAACCCTAAGGACTTTCCCAATGCCACAATGGATTCCTCAACTGGCATAATCCTCTCAGGGTTAGCCTCAAACCCTTCAAAATCCCTTTTGTCTACACATTCTGGCCACAGTTTCTTCCAAGCAGAGTTCAAGGTCTTCTTAGTCACTCCCTCCCAAGCCTTACCTATAAGGTTTACACAATTGAGGATATTAAAGTGATCTCTCCAAAAGTCTCTTAGAGTCAGTTGAGTTTCTGAGGTCACTACAAAGCACCTTTCAAACAGAGCTTTTGTGTACAGTTTTTTGAAGTTTTCAATAACCTGCTGGTCCATGGGCTGCAGGAGAGGAGTGGTATTAGGAGGCAAAAACTTCACCTTAATGAAGCTCATGTCCCCATAAAGTCGCTCTGCCACGTCTGTAGGATGACCAGGGGCATTGTCTAACACCAGGAGGCACTTAAGGTCTAATTTCTTTTCAGTTAGGTAATCTTTCACATTGGGGGCAAATGCATGGTGTAACCAGTCATAGAAAAAGTCCCTAGTGACCCATGCCTTACTGTTTGCCCTCCACAGCGCACACAAATTCTCCTTGAGGACATTCTTTTGCCTGAACGGTCTGGGAGTTTCAGAGTGATACACTAATAAAGGCTTCACTTTGCAATCACCAGTAGCATTGGAACACATCAAAGTAAGCCTGTCTTTCATAGGCTTATGTCCTGGGAGTGCCTTTTCCTCCTGAGTAATGTAGGTCCTGCTTGGCATTTTCTTCCAAAACAAGCCTGTTTCATCACAATTAAACACTTGTTCAGGTTTCAGTCCTTCAGTTTCTATGTACTCCTTGAATTCCTGCACATATTTTTCAGCTGCTTTGTGGTCCGAACTGGCAGCCTCACCATGCCTTATCACACTATGTATGCCACTACGCTTCTTAAATCTCTCAAACCAACCTTTGCTGGCCTTAAATTCACTCACATCATCACTAGTTGCAGGCATTTTTTTAATTAAATCCTCATGCAACTTCCTAGCCTTTTCTCTTATGATCGCTTGAGAGACGCTATCTCCTGCTAGCTGTTTTTCATTTATCCACACCAATAAGAGTCTCTCAACATCTTCCATCACTTGCGATCTCTGTTTCGAAAACACAGTTAAACCTTTGGCAAGAACAGCTTCCTTGATTGCCTTTCTGTTGCCCACAATAGTAGCGATGGTTGATTTGGGTTTCTTGTACAACCTGACCAGGTCGGCGACACGCACTCCACTTTCATACTTATCAATGATCTCTTTCTTCATCTCTATTGGAATTCTCACCCTTATTGCTGTAGGGTTGGCACTAGAAGCTTTCTTGGGGCCCATGGTCACTTATTTTCCAGATAAAGCACCGAAAACACTGTAATAATACGAAATATTCCGATTGTATGCTTGGATGTTACCGCGGAGGCTGGCTGGTAAACAATGCCACCGGCGGAACATGTGAGGCTGGCTGAGGGCGCACATTGGACGCGTCTTGGACGAAGAGCGGTGAGCGGGTTTTTGGGCGGTATGCGAGGCAAAATTTTTGCGATAAAAGCGAGCGGTATGCGGATTGTACGGTATGCGATGCGTACGGTATGCGGGGGTCAACTGTATATATATGACCAAAACAGTCAAAGGGTTAAGGGTTAAAAAGCAAAATGTACAAGTATGTGACTGTTGTTGAAGTCTCCGTAGGTCTTCTTGCCGCCTTTTATATTCTTCAGCTTGTATTCTTATAATTTAGCTTTGCCCAAGTAAGGGTATGCAGATGTTATATACACTAGTTATAGTTTGAGGCCCAGCACTGATCTTTGTGGAGTTCCACTACAGTGGAACCTCAAAAATTGAACGTATCACATATCGAACGTTTCGAAAATAGGACCATTTTTTCAGACAAACTGTGTCCCTATTATCGAACGCGCCTCTATTTTCGGACTGCTGGGTACGGGACCTGTCTGCCGACTCGCTCTGTCCACGTCCCTGCGCAGGCGCCGTGAGCAGTCTAGCTTTGTTTATGCTTGAGTGAACACTAACCTGCGCTCTCATTCACGCATTTTACGGTTATTTCGTTGTGTTTAGTGCTTGTGGGACTGTGAAATAAGCTGCCATGGGCCCAAAGAAACTTGCTAGTGGTACCCCTGTGGTAAAGAAAGTGAGAAACACCATAGATGTGAAGAAGGAAATAATACAGAAGTATGAGAGTGGTGTGAGACTTGATGAGCTTGCCAGGATGTATGGGGAAAACAAGTTGCCCATCGGTTCTATCCTGTCAAAGAAAGAACAAATCAAGGAAGCTGATGTTGTGAAAGGTGTTAATATAGGGAGTGGATGAGGTGCCTTCTTCAAAGATTAAGGAGATTTGTGCCAAGTGGAATCATGTCCAAATGTTTATGCAGAAGTACCACCCTGAGCAAGCTGAAACAAGCCATCTTTGCAACAAGTTCAGTGACAGAACCATGTCCCATTTTAGGGAAATGTTAAAGAGGCACCAGAAACAGAGGACTGTGGACAGTTATTTTGTGAGACAGGGGTCCAGTGACTCTCAAGCTGGTCCTAGTGGCATTGAAAGACAGTGAAGGGAAGTAACCCCAGAGAGGACTTTACCTGAAGTCCTCATGGAGGGGGATTCTCCTTCCAAACACTAACCCCAACTCCCTCCCTCCTCCTCCCTATCTTCCAGATGCCATCACCAATATTCAATAAAGGTAAGTAAAAATGTTATTTGATATGTATTACTATACATAATTAAAAACTATAGTATTTGTTGTATGTAAAACTGTAATTAATCTCTATAAAATGTATTTTTTGTGTGAATATTTTTGGGTTTCTGGAATGGATTAATTGTATTTCCATTATTTCTTATGGGAAATATTGCTTCGAGTTTCAGACTTTTAGAATTTAGAACTAGCTCCTGGAACGGATTAAGTTCGATTTTTGAGGTTCCACTGTAATTATACTCTCTCATTCTGATATATTCGCTATTCAGTACGGCCCCGCTTTAGGGCATTTAGCCTTATGGTGTTCTGCTATTACGGCGATTTCAAATTATGACCAAAACTAGACAGCACGCCCCTCCCGGTTTGTTTACATTTTCCATGAGCACGTGTTTCTGTTATGTCTGGAAACACATGTGATTTACACAGATTTTGCAAAGGCGTTTGACAAATGAGATCATGGATGGAGTGATAGCGCACAAAATGAAGGTCATGGGCATTATGGGGAAGGTAGGCAGATGGATTTTTGGTTTCGTAATACAGTGGACCCCCGCATACCGATTTTAATCCGTGCAAGAGGGGTCATTGTTATGCGAAATAATCGGTATGCGAATGAATTTTCCCCATAAGAAATAATGGAAATCAAATTAATCCGTGCAAGACACCCAAAAGTATGAAAAAAAAAAATTTACCACATGAAATATACATTTTCCTACACACAAAGAGAAGGATACATGCACAATAGTAGAGTAGTACATGCACAGTATATATTGTGCATGTACTAGTCTACTAAATGAAGAATAAATGACACTTACCTTTATTGAAGATGCAGCAATGACTGATGAGACACTGTGTCCTGGGAGTGCCTTTTCCTCCTGAGTACTGTAGGTCCTGTTTGGCATTTTCTTCCAGAACAGGCCTTATCACACTGTGTATGCCACTACGATTCTTAAATCTCTCAAACCAACCTTTGCTGGCTTTAAATTCACCAATATGAGCACTAGTTCCAGGCATTTTTCCCTGGTCACCTGGGTGTTAGTCGACTTGTGTGGGTTGCATGCTGGGAGACAAGATTAAGGACCCCAATGGAAATAAGTTAGACAGTCTTCGATGACACTGACTTTTTTGGGTTATCCTGGGTGGCAAATCCTCTGGGGTTAATTGTTTCTTGGTATTCTCAATAAGCCACACCAACAACGGTGCTACACAGCAGCAGCAGCAGCAGCTGATGGTGGTACAGCAGCAACAGCGATGCTACAGCAGCAGCAGACGATGCTAAGCAGCAGCAGCTGAGGAGCGACAGGTACAGCAGCAGCGACGATGTACAGCAGCAACAGACGATGTTACAGCAGCAGCAGCGATGCTACAGCAGCAGCAGCAGCAGCAGAGCAGCAGTACAGCAGCACAGACGATGCTACAGCAGCAGCAGCAGCTACGCAGCATGACGAGTGTTCAGCAGCAGCAGCACATGTACAGCATAGAGCAGCATGGTAGATTGTTACAGCTAGCACAGCTGCAGCTACGGCAGCAGCACGCACTGTCCACATATCATGTTATGGGTTTATTATCAATTGAGATGGACACGCCCCCATTTTACTTATCAATGACTTTCATCTTGTAATTCTCACTCTTATTGCTGTAGGGTTGGCACTAGAAGCTTTCTTGGGGCCCATGGTCACTTATTTTCCAGAAAAAGCACCGAAAACACTGTAATAATACGAAATATTCCGATTGTATGCTTGGATGTTACCGCGGAGGCTGGCTGGTAAACAATGCCACCGGCGGCACATGTGAGGCTGGTTGAGGGCGCACATTGGACGCGTCTCGGACGAAAATCGGTGAGCGGGTTTTTAAGCGGTATGCGAGGCAAAATTTTTGCGATTAAAGCAAGCGGTATGCGGATTAATCGTTATGTGATGCCATTGGTATGTGGGGGTCCACTGTACACAGAACACAAAAAGTAGTAGTGAACAGGGCAAGATCCAGCATCAGCAAAGTCAAAAGCTCAGTGCCCCAAGGCACTGTCCTGGCACCTCTACTGTTCCTCATCCTCATAGCAGACATAGACAAAAACACCCAGCACACTTTTGTATCATCATTTGCAGATGACACTAAAATAAGAATGAAAGTCAGTACGGTAGAGGACACTGAAAAAGTACAGGAAGACATAAACAGGGTTTTCCAGTGGGCAGTGGAAAACAACATGACGTTCAATGGTGATAAGTTCCAGCTGCTTAGGTATGGAAAGAACGAAGAACTCAAAAGGAGCACTATATACAAAACTCAAGAGGGTCACCAAATAGAACGTAAGGAACACGTAAAAGACCTAGGAATAATTGTCAGTGGACCTTTCTTTTAAAGACCATACAAGACAAAGATCACGACAGCCAGGAAGATGACGGGGTGGGTATTGAGAACTTTCAAAACAAGGGAAACAATGCCGATGGTGACACTCTTCAAATCACTAGTGCTCCCTCACTTAGAATATTGCTCAGTGCTGACGGCCCCGTTGAGGGCAGGAGAAATATTTGTGCTGGAACAAATACAGAGGTCGTTTATGGCTCGCATTGAACCAGTAAAGCACCTGAACTACTGGGGACGCCTGCAAGTCTTGAACCTGTACTCATTGGAGTGGAGGAAAGAGAGGTACATGATAATATATACCTGAAAGGTGCTAGAGGGCTTGGCCCCAAATCTGCACATTGCCATAACAACATACTGGAGTGAGAAATATGGGAGGAAGTGTAAAATAAACCCAGTGAGGAGCAGGGGTGCGGTGGGGACAATAAGGGAACACTGTATCAATATCCAGGGTCCCAGACTTTTCAACATCTTACCGGAAGATATCAGAAACACTGCTGGAACAAGTGTTGAAGCCTTCAAGAGGAAACTAGACAAGTATCTTCACAAGGTGCCAGATCAACCAGGCTGTGTTGGATATGTGGGGCAGCGGGCCTCCAGCAGCAACAGCCTGGTTGACCAGGCGAGCACCAGACGAGCCTGGCCCATGGCCGGGCTCAGAGAGTAGATATACTCTTGAAATTCTTCAAAGGTATATCAGAGGTATATTTCCACAATTTCAAGCGTTTTAAAGTTATTGCATTTTTTTTTTTTAACACATCGGTCGTCTCCCACCGAGGCAGGGTGACCCAAAAGGAAAGAAAATCCCCAAAAAGAAAATACTTTCATCATCATTTAACACTTTCACCTCATACATAATCACTATTTTATATGTACTCTGATAATTATACTTGTATGTACCTGTACCTAAATATACGTACACAGTGTGCTGGTGTGCAGGTACACATTAAAATCACTAAGGGTGTCCCTCTAGTCTTAATGCCATAGTAATAATACTAATAATAATCACTTTTGGGCAGGGCCCTCTTGGTCTTATTTAATGTTAATATAGACATTTTCATTAATCTCTGATATTTTCTTCAAAATTATACATATAAGAAACAAGTTACATGGCAAATAAACATGCTATGTTTATGTTTGAGGTGTGGTAGCTTGGAGAAAGGAAAACATTACGTTTTCTCTGGTCCTGCATCAGAGAAAATGTGTATGAATCTTCGTTTGGCAACTCATGAATTCTCATTACTTCTTCCTTCATTTATGATGGTAGTTGTTACAAATGATTAAACTCAGTGAACATGGTATGTCGATTGTAATAATATGGCTCTGGGCCGCAATAAGGGACAGTTCAAGCACGCCGCACGGAGTAAAAAAATAAAAATTGAAAAAATACGAAAATTGGGTTATTGTTACCAAAAAATAACTGAACTTTCTGGCTACACTCTGGTATAATTATCATCCTTGTATGATGTTTCTAAAAGGAATTATAGTCATTTATAACAGGCATGGTGACAACGCCTTGTGTAACAAGAGCTGACTCGGCATTTTTTTCCCGTGTTATTTTTATCGTTTTCTTATATCTTTATGTCTGATATAATACAAATTCATTGTCTGAGATCATGCCAGAGGGGGCGGAGCCAATATGGTCAAGGGACCAATCGGGAACCCCTGGGAATAGTGCCCAAAATGGCCGACACCTCCAGCCAACAAAATATTCCATACTCACGCTAATATCAATTATAAGGCTTATTTACCTATCACAATTGATCTAATATGACATAATGCAATATAATAATAGCACAGAAACATAAAAAGTACACCAGAAAAAATAATATATAGCATAATATGACGCCCCAGAGGAAAAAAAAATTCTAGCGATGTATCCCCTGAAGGTGAAAAGACCCATTCTCTTATCATTGATGAGAGAAAGCATAGATTTACAATAGTTAACTGTAATAAACACTCATAGGTCACGGAAAAGTGTAAAAGAAAGCAAATTTTTCGGAAAAAAAAAAAATTTCCCAGGCACCTGGGGTGCCGCGTGCTTCGGCCTATATCTCGGAAGTAAGTTATTTACCTATTTAGGGTCACTCCATCCTTATTTATGAATGAATTGACTTGATTTTCACAACAAACATAGAAGAATGATTGCTTTACAAGTTTAAATTTTCCTTTCTGAAGTATCCCAAATATTTTCAGATTTGTGTGGGCAACAAGACCGACATCTTCCAAAATGTCAAAAAAGTTATGAAACTTTTTTTTTTTTTTTAGCATGAAGATAAGGTTTATTTTAGAACTGGTATATTTACTTTGATGGAAATAGAAGTGTTCTATCAGTAGCAAGTGTCAAAACCACTTTTCCAAGTACCACTGAGTACAGGCTCGCTGCCAAATGTAATTGTTCACAAATTTTGCATATTTCATTTCCTTTTTGGCCGATATTTTTGAAACTTCAGCACAGCATACTCGATATAAGCTTCTAATAATACACCAAAAATGAACATAATCGTTTGAAAAATAAAGAAGTCGAATTTTTTAATGTTGAACTAAGTAGCCCAGGCTACTTACTGACTACCTACATCTGCCGACTACCTACACCTGACTTCATACAAATAAATACTACTCGTTTCTTGTCCTACATTAAGACTACATAAAATTTAAGGTAAATAATGGGTGCTCTGTATGTGTATATATCTCTCTGGGCTGCTTTAAATATTGTATATTAATTAAGTTTGGGACGGGGAGCCAGTGCTACCTACACCTAACTTCCTACAAATAAATACTACTTGCCTCTCGCTCTACATTAAGACTACAAATGTTTTAAGGTAAGCAATAAATGTACTGTGTATGTATTTTACTTTTTATTGTGTTTTTTAATGCCTAGTTCTAATACTAACTTAATGTAAGTTAGTGTAAACTTTTTGTCTGGCATTTACATGCATGTATAAGTGGAAAATTGGCGTTTTCCTTTCCGGCGATGTCTGCTTTCCAGCAGTAGCCTGGAACCTAACCTGCCATACAAGTGGGGCCCTACTGTAGTGACTTTGTATTCAGTTTCAAATATTTCTCTATTCAACTTTATGCTTTCCTTTAACTCGTCATGCTGCTTCATTTGTTTTGAGTAGCCTTTGTGGAACCATATTAAAAGTCTTTTTGCAGTCTACGGATAGGTAAGCCACACTGCTTCCCCCTCCCTTTTTTTTTTTTTTCTTTTGTTCTTTTGTCTAGCCTTTGTTAACCTACATTGTTTTCAAGATGTTGGTAAGACATGACCTGTCATTTTTAAAAATGTGCTAGAGTTCTTGTGAAGGAATGTAGTTCTATCTAGATGTTTTAGCAAGTGTTTTTTCCCAGGAATTTGCATGTTAACACTTGTTAGTGACAGGTGTATTATTCAGCCATCTTACATATCACTTTTCCCATGAATATTGGTGTCTCATCTTTTAGCGATCCGGCACTTCATGTCAGTGATAATTTGTTTAAGATCAGTTTTTTTTTTTTTTAACATGTTGATTGTTTCCCACCGAGGCAGAGTGACCCAAAAAGAAAGAAAATACTTTCAGCATCATTCACCACTTTCACCATCACTCATACATAATCACTGTCTTTGCAGAGGCGTCAGATATGACAGTTTAGATGTCCCTCAGATATGAACTAGAGTTTAAATGTCCCTCAGATATGAACTAGAGTTTAGATGTCCCTCAGATATTAACTAGGCTGTCCAGTGGACAAATGAAAATGTGGTGTTCATTGGTGACAAATTTCAACTGCTTAGGTGTGGAAGGAATAAAGCTCAAAATGTGCACAATATACAGAACTCAGGCAGACCATATCTTGGAACCTAAGGAACAGGCAGAAGATTAGGAAATTATTGTCTTGGAATATCGTTTGAAAAACATAATACGGCAAATTCAGTGAAGGCTTGGTAAATGAGGAAAATATTTCAAGAAATTTAAAAGTAAAGGAGTGCAACCAACTATGGTATTTTATAAATCACTCATGTTCTCATTACTTGAATATTGTTCTGTGTTCACAACATTCTTTAAGGCATGTGAGAGAGCACAACTGGAAAGTGTACTAAAGTTGTACACTACCCACATAGATTCAATAGCACAACTATTGGTAATGCCTCAAAATACATTGATCTATCTTTATGGAACAGAGAACAGATGTGATCTATTAAGACTTCTTTACTGTAGGTTCATGAGAAAATTGCAGCATGTTCACAGTTCTTATGCTGTGATGTTCGTTAACCCTTTCAGGGTTGGCTGGCCCTCTCCTAAACTTGTTCTCAGGGTCGGAAATTTTTCGAAAAAAAAAAAAAAATCATATGAAATGAGATAATCTTTTCTCGATCATAATGACACCAAAAGTATGAAATTTGCTGGGAAACTTATGGAATTATGCTCTCACGAAGTTAGCGGTCTCAACGGCCAATTCCAATGTACCAGTCGATAAGTTCATACCTATTTCGGCCAATTCCAATGTACCAGTCGATAAGTCATACCTATTTCACTAGAACTCCATTTTTTTATATCGAATGAGTACAGGAAACCACCCATTTACCGATTTCAACTATCCAATAAGGTGGTCAGAAATTGGCAATTTTCCAATTTCACACAAATTTCAAAAGATGCCAATTTCCAAATAGGGTCCAGAATAAACAAGACAGACACTCCTTGCACTAAAATAACATTTCCTCTGTTCATTAGTTACGTCCCCAGGCCTCTGTTATATTTCTTTTGCTTTCCACTTTGAATTTTTATTCTCACAAAATATAGAAGATTTACTGTTATGCAGACTACTGCATTAGTGTAGAAATGGTATAAATAACAGCGCATTTGTGAAACCAATCAAAATCATCTCAATTTCCGTAATATGTCTTCCATTCTATAAAATGAGACCAGAAAAACTAGAATACAACCATAAATAGCATACGAAAATACACTGCAAAGTCAGCAGTTTTAAACCAAAAACACGGTCGGAGTTTTTTTTTAATCATGCACTGTGTGCTGGAGGAATTTTTTTTATACTGCGCACACTGACCACATAGACCCATTCTTTCATATGTAGGCCTACCAGCTTTCTCTCGCTAGATTTGAAGGCGCTAGAATTTATGTGTACTAATATGGCGCCAACCCTGGCGTGCAAGCCGTATTAGTACAGCACCAACCCTGAAAGGGTTAATTCAAATTTGGGGGGAAAATTTAGAACACTGTGGGAGCTTTCTCCTCTGGCTTGCAACCAGCCTATGGGTCAGGACATTGTCTTTACAGGGAGGTCTAGTTGCACTGAGTGTACACCTCTCCTGCCATAACATACCCAGCTTTGTAAGCAAATCTGTTTTTATCTTTACATCATATCTCACGTCTTGGATAATAAACATATCCAAGAGCAGTGTGAGTGATGTTGGAAGTGGCAAGAGGTTTAAGTGTGAAATCTTCGTGTTTTGAACAAACTGAGATTCAGCAGATTAGGTTCCAGGCTACTGCTGTATAGCAAAAAAAACTGTAAAGTGAAACACAGCCTTTTTACACTTTCAAATGTATTTGAAAGCCTGATAGTGTTTATACTATCATATATTAAGTGAGCAATAGAGCTAGGCCTAAAAAAATACATATACAGTACACACATTACAGTTTGTTTTATTTATTAACACTTCGGCCGCTTCCCACCAAAGCAGGGTGGCTCAAAAAAAACTTACTTTCATCGTCGTACACTCCATCACTGTCTTGCCAGAGGCACACTTACACTACAGTTATAAAACTGCAACATTAACACCCCTCCTTCAGAGTGCAGACACTGTACTTCCATCTCCAGGTCTCGATTCCGGCCTGCCGGTTTCCCTGAATCCCTTCATAAATATTTCCTTGCTCACTCTCAACAGACGTGCTGTTGGACACATTACAGTCAAATCTTGGTTTTTGTATGCCCTAGTTTCATACTATTGGGCTTTTGTCGACTTTTTTCATCGAAATTTTGTCCCAGTTTTCATACATCCACTCAGTTTTCGTACAGTTGAAAATGGTATACCAAACTCGTCCGCCTGCCTGCATGACTTGGCCACTCATATTCCCGGAATCGAGCGCCCACACAAAGCATCCCATGTGTTTGAGACTATGTCTGCCTCTGTTTCTTGTTGAGTGACCAGCAGGTCATTTCAAACTTCAAAAAGCTCTACACCAAAGCATTATTTCAAAGGTGCTTTGAAGTGACCTCGGACATTGAATTGACCCTGAGAGAGTTCTGGAGGAATCGCTTCATTATCCTCGGTTGCATAAGCCTTATAGATAAGGCTTGGCAGGGAGTGACATCTGGATAATGAACTCTGATCGGAGAAAATTGTGGCCAGAATATGTCCTCGAGAAGGATTTTGAATGGTTTGAGGCTGACCCTGACGACCCTACGCCTGTTATGGAATCTATCGTGTCTTTGGGGAAGTCCATGGAGTTGGATGTGAGTGGCCAGGTTGTGGAAGATGGTTGGTGGATGACCACAGTGAAGAGCTGACCACTAAAGAGCTGCAACACTTGCAACTGGAACCGCAACAGACTGCAGCTGAGGAAATTGCTTCAAAGTAGGAGGATGAGAGAGGGAAGAATTTGCCTTCTTCAATGATTAAGGACATGTGTGCAAAATGGAATGAGTTGCAAAGTTTTGTGGAGAAATATCTGTCATGTCTGCAACATGTTCAATGACAATGCCTTGTACCATTTTAGGCAAATCTTAGAGATGCCAGAAACAGACCTCTCTGTACAGATTTTTTTGTGCAACAGGGGTCCAGGGACTCAGCTGGTCCTAGTACCAGTAAAAGACCAAGAAGGGAAGTAACCTCAGATAGGGCCTTGATTCCTTATGGACGGCTGTTTCCCTTCCAAACAATAACCTCTCCTCCTCCCTCTTCCCTCCTCGCTGTCTTCCATATGCCAACAACAGTCTTCAATAAAGGTAAAAATGATGTTAACCCTTTGACTGTTTCGGTCGTATATATACGTCTTACGAGCAAGTGTTTTTGACGTATTTATACTCCAAAATTCTAGCGCTACAAATCAAGTGGGAGAAAGCTGGTAGGCCCACACGTGAGAGAATGGGTCTGTGTGGTCAGTGTGCGCAGTATAAAAAAAATCCTGCAGCACACAGTTCATATTGCGAAAAAAAACCTCCAACTGTATTTTTGGATTAAGATGCCGAATTTGAGGTGTATTTTCATATAGTATTTATGGTTGTATTCTCATTTTCTCGGTCTCATTTGATAGAATGGAAGACATATTACATTAATATAGATGATTAAGCTCAGAGTTGCAAAAATGTTCTATTTTTGCCGATGTTCAAGAGTAAACAAATGGCATCACTGTCCAATAAATGTCCAACTAGCCATTCTAATACACAGTTATGAATGGGTTGACATTATTTATACAATTATTACAATAATGCAGTAGTCTGCATAACAGTAAAATCTTCTGTATTTTGTGAATAAAAATTCATAATAGAAAGCAAATACAGTGGACTCCCGCTTTACGATCACCTCCCAATACGACCATTTATGTAAGTGTATTTATGTAAGTGCGTTTGTATGTGTATGTTTGGGGGTCTGAAATGAACTAATCTAATTCACAATATTCCTTATGGGAACAAATTCGGTCAGTACTGGCACCTGAACATACTTCTGGAATGAAAAAATATCGTAAACCGGGGGTCCACTGTACAGTGGACCCTCGAGTAATGATTTTAATCCATTCCAGAGAGCTTGTCCTTAACCGATTTTATCATTAGCCGAATTAATTTTCCCCACGAGAAATAATGGAAATCCAATTAATCTGTTCCACACACCCAAAAGTATTAAAAAAAAAAATTTTTCTTCACATGAAATATACAATTTCCTACACAGAAAACAATGATATATGAAGAATAAATACTACATGAAGAATATGTGACACATACCTTTATTGGAGATTTATTGGTGAGTGATGAGATTGGAGGAGGGGAGATGATGGAGGTGTATTATTATTTGGAAGGGGAATCTCCTTCCATAAGGACTTTAGGTAGCAAGTCCTTTTCCGAGGTTACTTCCTTTCTTTTTTTAATGCCACTGGGAACAACTTGTCAGTCACTGGACTTGTCACACCAAAAATCTGTCCATAGAGCTCTGTATCTGCCATTCCTTTTTAGATTTTCCTAAAATGGGCCACAACATTGTCATTGTAAAAGTCACCAGCACAGCTTGCAATAGCTGTGTCAGGGTGATGTTCTTCCATAAAGGCTTGCACCTTTGTCCGCATTGTACAAATGTCCTTAATCATTGAAGAAGGCAACTTCCTCCATCTCTCTCTCTCTCCCCTCCTCTGTAGCAGTTTCCTCAGTTGTGGTCTCTTGCTGTTGCAGATGCTCTTGCAGCTCTTCAGTGGTTAGTTCTTCATCGTTGTCCTCTACTGACTCTTCCACATCCTCCCCACTAACCTCCAACCCCATGGACTTCTCAAATGACAATAGATTCCACAACTGGTATAGGCTCCTGAAGGTTAGCCCCAAACCCTTCAAAATCCCTCTCTTGTACACATTGTGGCCACAATTTCCTCCAGGCAGAGTTCAAAGTCCTGCAAGTCACTCCCTCCCAAGCCTTACCTATAAAGTTTATGCATCTGAGGATACTAAAGTGATTTTTCTAAAATTCTCTTAGGGTCAATTCAGTGTCTGAGGTCACTTCAAAGCACTTTTGAAACATTGCTTTGGTGTACAGTTTTTTGAAATTTGAAATCACCTGCTGGTCCATGGGCTGGAGGAGAGTAGTAGTATTAGGGGGCAAGAACTTTACTTTGATTAAATGAAAACTCCTGCACTACTTGCTCTTCCAAGTCTGGAGGATGAGCAGGAGCATTGTCCATTACCAGGAGGCACTCGAGTTCCAATTTATTTTCCAGGAGGTATTTTTTCACACTGGTGCCAAACTCTTCATTGAACCAATCAAAGAAAATGTCCCGCATGACCCTTGCCTTACTGTTTACCTTCCACATCACACACAATTTAGTCTTGACAACATGTTTTTCTTGAACAGTCGGGGATTTTCAGAGTGATACACCAGTAAAGGCTTCACTTTGAAATCCTCACTAGCATTACTACAAAACATGAGAGTTAGCCTGTCTTTCATAGGCTTGTGCTCCTGGGAGTGCCTTTTCCTCCTGAGTAATGTAGGTCGTGTTTGGCATTTTCTTCCAAAAGAGGCCTGTTTCATCACAATTGAACACTTGTTGGGGTTTGAATTTTTCAGCCTCTATGTACCTCTTTAAGTCCTGAACATACTTTTCAACTGCTTTATTGTCAGAACTGGCAGCACACCATGGCTTATCACACTATGTATGCCACTACACTTCTTAAATCTCCCAAACCAGCCATTGCTGACCTTAAATTCACCAATATCAGCACAAGTTCCAGGCATTTTCTTTACGAGATCATCATGCAACTGCCTTACCTTTTCACATATTATTGACTGCATAACACTATCTCCTGATAATTGTTTCTTATTGATCACACGAACAACAAAGTCTCCACATCTTAAAGTATTTGTGATCTCCGTTTTGTAAGCAAATTTGCACCTTTCACAACAACAGCTTCCTTGATTTCCTTTTTCTTGGCCAGGATAGTAGTGATGGTTGTATGGGATTTGTTATACAACCTGGTCAGCTCAGCGTCATGCACTCCACTTTCATATTTTGCAATGATCTCTTTCTTGAATTTTATACCATTTCTCACTCTCTTTACCTAAAAGCTGGCACTAGAAGCTTTCTTTGGGCCCATGGTGGCTTATTTAGCAGTTACAAAGTACTAAAAAGAATGGACTGCAGTGGACTCTCAGTTTTCGTGTTTAACCCTTTGACTGTTTTGGTCGTATATATACATTTTACGAGCCAGTGTGTTTGACGTATATATACATGGAACCTTGACTTAAGAGTGACCCAACCTATGAGTTTTTTGTTATACGAGCCATCCCTGGGTAGACTTTTGCTCGGAGTTACGAGCCAACATTTGAGTTACGAGCCAATGCCATGCACACCCCGCTTCCCCCTAAACCCAAAACCTGGACACCTCACTTGTTTATCTATGATTTCATTCTTTTATTCACCACAACTTATATTAGTCCCTTTTATATTATAATTTTATATTATAATTCTAACTTTAAATAATTACCTTTAAAGTACTACCTACTATCATATTCCCAAGCTCCATTATTTGATCATCACTTTATTTGTTCACCACAAATTATTTTAGTCCCTTTTATATTGTCTCCTTTATTTTAGCTTTAAAAAACTACCTTAGCTCATTATTTTTACATTTGTTAAATAATTCAGGTGCTATTTTTTTAGCTTTAGAATATTTACTTTGTTTTATACTTAATTCTAACTATAGATTCACTACTAATCTTATGATTACAAGCATTGATCCTGATACCAACCTCTTATTTAATGACTTAAATGATTCAAACAGTTACTGTAATTACTACACAGCAGAACAATCAAAGGCACTTCTCAGAGCCAACAACAACATAACTATCTTTAACTACAATATCAGATCTTTAAGCAAGCATTACGATGACCTCCTAGCATTACTAAATTCCTTGCATGCCAATATGTCCATCATTACACTAACTGAAACCTGGCTAAATCCTGATACTACAGATGTCTATGCCATTCCTGGTTACACAGCCATACACAACTGTAGGCCAGACCAACAAGGGGGTGGCACAGCTATATACTACTCAGACTAACTAGAATGTATCACTAATACTTGCACAAGGGATGAACATGGGGAATATATAATAGCTAAATTCAAATCCAAGTACCTACAAAAACCTCTCACAGTGATAAACATCTACAGAGTTCCACAATCAAACATTAGCCAATTTAGTCAAAACCTAGGAAGTACGATAACTGATGCACGCATGAACAAAGATCACTTACTACTCTCAGGTGACTTCAATATAAATCTCCTGCAAGACCAGGACCCACATGTTACTGAATTCACAAACACAATGAGTAACTGCATGTTGCTACCAACAGTAACAAAACCTACAAGAGTTACGGAGACTAGTGTTTCCCTACTTGACCACATCTGGACCAACACCATATCCCCTTTAAAATCAGGCATAATTACAGATAATACCACAGACCACTACCCTACTTTCCTCATAACAACTCTTGGTAAAATACCCCAAGACACTACTAAAGTCACCTTCAGACTTCACAATGAGGCAGCCATTAATAACTTCACAACAGTAGTAACAAACATTGACTGGCACACTGAGCTAGAAATCCTATACAGATATTGACGAATGTTTTAATAATTTTCTAAAAAAGACCCAATACCTCTATAACAAGCACTGCCCTAAAAAAACTAAACACATGACAGCTAAGAGACTGAATAGTCCCTGGCTAACACCCAGCATTCTCAAATCCATAAATACAAAACACCGATATGAAAAACAGTACAGAATGGGTCACATAACCAGAGACCAAACAAAACATTACTCGTCAATCCTAACCAGCTTGATAAGAAGGGCAAAAAAATTGTATTATGAGAACAGATTATCCAACTTACGAGGTGATATAAAAAAGACCTGGAAGACCCTATCAGAAATTCTGGGAACAAAAAAGATATCACGAAATAGCGAAATAAAATTAGCAATATCAGATGAACCCCAACTCCCACCAACAGAAACAGCAAACAGACTCAATGATTTCTTCTCCACTATAGGACAAAACCTTGCCAATAAAATCCCAAGCTCAGATACCCCACCAAATGTCTACCTCACTGGCAACTACCCGAACACACTGTTCCTAGCTCCGACTAACCCATACGAAGTCTCTGTTATTATCAACACACTAAAAAACAAGGCAGGAGATTTAAATACCTTACCACCCTTTATATACAAAAAAGTGTCACAAGTACTATCACCAATCATTGCAACACTCTTTAACAAATCCATTGAATCCTCCACCTTCCCTACAGCTCTCAAAATAGCAAGGGTCACCCCGATCCATAAAGGAGGAGACGAAACAGAGTTGAATAACTATAGGCCAATATCCAATTTACACCCTCTCTCAAAAATCTTCGAAAAATTAATTCATGAACGAATCTACTCCTACCTCATCTCCCAAAACATTCTCAACCCCTGCCAATTTGGATTCAGGCCTAATAAAAATACTAATGATGCTATTATACACATGCTAGAACATATATACACTGCAATAGAGAAAAAAGAAGTCCCACTGGGGATCTTCATTGACTTACATAAAGCTTTTGATACAGTTGACCATGACTTGCTCCACGTAAAATTGTCACACTATGGTATTAGAGGGCACTCCCTCAACTACCTCAAGTCATACTTCAGCAACAGAAGCCAATATGTGTACGCAAATGGGGCAAGCTCTTCCGCTCAACCAATTACAGTTGGTGTCCCACAGGGAAGTGTCCTTGGCCCTCTTCTCTCTCTCCTATACATAAATGACCTACCAAATGCTTCGCAATTACTCAAACCCACACTTTTTGCAGATGACACTACATACGTCTTCTCTCACCCGAGCCCAGTCACGCTAGCCAATACTGTAAACACCGAATTACAGAAAATATCTACCTGGATTAGGACTAACAAACTTACACTAAACATTGACAAAACCTACTTCATTCAGTTTGGAAACAGAGCTACAGATGTACCTCTTAACATAACGATAAACAGATCACCTATCACAAAGCTAACAGAGGGAAAATTCTTAGGAATCCACCTTGATAATAGACTCAAATTTCATACACATATACAACAAATTTCTAAGAAAATTTCCAAGACTGTAGGCATACTATCGAAGATACGGTACTATGTTCCACAGTCAGCCCTCCTGGCCCTTTATCACTCTCTTATTTACCCCTATCTCACCTATGGAATTTGTGCATGGGGCTCAACAACAATTAACCATCTCAGACCACTAATTACCCAACAAGGCTGCAGTTAGAATGATGATAAATTCTCACTACAGGCAGCACACTCCACCAATATTCAAAACACTCAACCTACTCACCATACAAAACATCCATACTTATTACTGCACCTATTACATACATAGAACACTTAACTCTGATATTAACCCTTCCCTCAAACATCTCCTTGCCAACCTCAACAGAACACATGACCATAACACAAGGCACAGATCACTCTTTGATGTTCCTCGTGTCCATCTCACGCTATGCAAAAACTATGTGCACATAAAAGGCCCTAAAATCTGGAATTCATTACCTGTAAATATAAAAGAAACACTACCTGTTTATAAATTCAAGTCTCTTCTCAAAGATCACTTACTCACTCAAAACCAAATAAATACTGAATAACTGAACCTTATAAATTGTATATCCTAAATGTTACTCACAATTATATCACACAAATGTTAAACCTAGGACCCAATCTAACTTTGTTATTTTTTTAAATACACTACCTAACAGAATACTCCATTCTACTGAATGTACAGCAATGCATGCAACCATATGACTTGTCTTTGTAATACTCATTTGTGCTTTATTGTTATCTGTTTACAATAATGTTTTATCACTGATTACATCTCTGCTTCAAAAACATAGTTGCACCTTTGGCAAGAACAGCTTCCTTGATTGCCGTTTTCTTGGCCACAATAGTAGCGATGGTTGATTGGGGTTTTGTGTACAACCTGGCTAGCTCGGAGACACGCACTCCACTTTCATACTTAGCAGTGATCTCTTTCTTCATATCCACAGTAATTCTCACCCTTTTTGCTGTAGGGTTGGCACTAGAGGCTTTCTTGGGGCCCATGGTGACTTATTTTGCAGGTGCAATCACTAAAAACGCTGTGATAATATGAAATGTTCCGATTGTATGTTTGGATGCGACCGCGGTGGCTGGCTGGCTTGTAAACACTGGCACCCATGGGACAAGTGAGGCGCTCTGAGGCCACATGTGGACAGAACGAATCGCGTTGGTCAAGTTTTTTAGCACTAGTCGAGACAAAAATTTTGTGTTAAAATGTATTGCTAGGCGGATTTAACGTTATACGATGCCATCGTTGGTCGAGGGTCCACTGTATGTCAAACATGGTGGCTCGTTAGACGTATATATAAGACCGAAACAGTCAAAGGGTTTATAAATGGTCATCTGATCAAGGAAGATACATGAGGGTCTGAACCTTAAGCTCCACACTGTTTCAACAATTAACTTGGAGAGTGAAGTGTATTGGCGAAAGTGTGGAATAAATTCAACGAAAAACATGGGTACGATTAGAAAACGGGGTCAACTTCTGTGGTGCAAGACTCTTCAACATTCTATCAACAAATATCAGAAATATTTTGTGAATGAAGGTAGGATAGTGTTCAAGAAGCTGGACAAATTCTTTCTACAAGTGTGGGATCAGTCAGGGAAGGCTGGCCTTCATGGGTTGGAGAGGATTTTAAATGTAGATATTTTTCCTGCCTCCAAATTTGAGATGATTGGCCAGAGATGCCTGGTCGGTATAGAATGGGTCTTAACACTCAGTGTATGCAGTATTAAAAAAAGTTGGGACCACTTAGTACCTTGTGGGAGCACAAGTAGAATTGAGCAAAGAGCGTGGCACCAGGGCCTCTTAGCACAACTTCAAGCAAAACTTGCAGGCTCTACGCTATGTCTCCTCAGTGACTACCTTCATGGTAGATCTCTAAGTGTAGTTCTCAGTGGAACGGAATCAGCAAGACATCCTATTAGGGCAAGTGTTCCACAAGGAAGCGTGCTGGGTCCATTGTTATGGAATGTCTACTTCAACGACCTTCTTCATCTCATCCCAGAATCACATGCATATGCAGACGACTGTACACTGACATTCACTTATCCAAGAGAAGAAATCCCAGCTGCTCTAAGCTACATCAATCACCAGCTGAGAGCTATATCAGCTTGGGGAAATAGATGGCAAGTAACATTTGCACCTGAGAAAACGCAAATGATGATCGTCTCTAGGCACCATGATGGTAATGCTGGTGCAGTAGTAAGGATGAATGGGAGGATGTTGGCACCTGGAGAAGAAGTTGATATCCTTGGGGTGAAATTTGATGCCAAACTAACCATGAAGAACCATGTTGTAAATCTTGCAAACAAGGCAGCCAGGAAGCTTACAGCACTTCGCCGTATCTACCATCTGCTTGACAGTAGGGGTTGCAAGATCCTGTATGAGGCACAAGTATGCTTGCACCTTGAGTATGCTCCACTTTCTTGGTTTGCCTGCCCCCCCCCTCTCATCTGCGACTGCTTGACAGAGTAGAGAACAGAGCAAGACGTCTCATCTCTCACCTGGACCCATCCTGGATAGATCTGTCATTTCAGCAGAGCCTTCAACATAGGAGGGATGTGGGTGGCCTTACTGTTATGTACAAGGCCAATATTGTCAAAATACCACACTTGGATCCACTTCGAGGACAGCGTGAAACAAGCTTTTATGCCACAAGACGGGCAGAAAGCAGCAACTTCACTCTGGCTGTACCCTTCTCCAGAACATCACTCCATCTGAGATCATACATACCCAGGATGACTAGAGTATGGAACACATTCGTACAGCATAATGATGTCAATGAGATAAAGTCAGTTGATCAAATGAAAATGCTGGCCCACAGATGGCACCAACTTCATCCTGTTTCCTACTTGTATGTCTCATAACAATAAAAATGCTTTCAAATGAGCTGATGTAGGTAACAGCTCTTAGCTTGCCAATAAAGTTAGGAATCCTTAACCTGTAAATAGATGTCAATAAAGCTAGGGATCTTTAACCTTGTCAAACCCTGTGAAAAAAAAAAACAACAACCACCAGAGATTCACTGATGTCATGTCTTTTGTTAACCCTTTGAGGGTTTTGGTCGTACTATTACGTTTTACGCGTAGGGGTGTTTGACGTACTAGTACTCATAAATTCTAGCGGCCTCAAATCTAGTGGGAGAAAGCTGGTAGGCCTTCATATGAAAGAATGGGTCTATGTGGTCAGTGTGCACAGTCTAAAAAAAATCCTGCAGCACACAGTGCATAATGAGAAAAAAAAACTTTGACCATTTTTTTTTAATAAATCAGCGACTTTGCAGTGTATTTTCGTATGGTATTTATTGTTGTATTCTAGTTTTCTTGGTCTCATTTTATAGAATGGAAGACATATTACAGAAATTGAGATGATTTTGACTGGTTTTACAATGAAAGGTGCCTTGAAATTGAGCTCAAAGTAGCAGAAATGTTCGATTTTTACCAAACTTCAAAAGTAAACAAATCGTGCCAAGCGTGCAATACACGTCAACTGGTGAGTCTAATATTCTTTTACAAGTGCACCAATAATATTTATACCATTTTTTACACTAATGCAGTAGTCTGCATAACAGTAAATCTTATATTTTTTGTGAGAATAAAAATTCAAAGTGGAAAGCAAAAGAATATAAGAGGGCCTTTGAGACGTGACTAATGACTAGAGGAAATGTCGTTTTAGTGCCGGGAATGTCTTTCTTGTTTATTCTGGACCCTATTCGGAAATTGGCATCTTTTGAAATTTGTGCGAAATTGGCAAAATTGCTAAATTCTGACCACTGTACTGGATAGTTGAATTTATAAATGGGTGGTTTCTTGCACCCATTCGATAGAAAAAATGGAGTTCTAGCGAAATATTCATGTTTTTTGTCGACTAGTACAGTGAAAATTGGCCGAAATGGGGCTCAAAGTGGGCAAAATCGCCGATGCGTAAACATCGCCGAGACCGCTAACTTTGCGAGAGCATAATTCCGTAAGTTTTCTATCAAATTTCAAACTTTTGGTGTCTTTATGATCGGGAAAAGATTCTCTATCTTTTCATAAGAGAAAATAATTTTTTTTTTTTTTTAAATTTGGCCGACCCTGAGAACGAGTTTCGGAGAGGGCCTGTCGACCCTCAAAGGGTTAAGGGGGCATAGAGCCAAATCGTCTTTTTTTTTATTCTTTTGGTCCAATTTCAATGGAATTTTTACTGTGAATTAAGCAGCATTTGAAATCTAGTGTAAATTACCTAGGATAACTCAAAAAATCCAGACCAAGTGTTATAGTGTGCTTGTAGATATAAGGCATAATAAGCATGACTGGCAAGTAATATGCATTTTCACTTGTTCAGGAATCAGACGTGACGACTCTGCATTTTGTAATACCTGTTAGTTCATAAGCGGCTCTCTGAGACAGACACACAAGCAGGCAGGAAGACAGACAGATAAGCAGAGACAGAGCCAGACAGACAAATAGATAGACAGTCATATAGACAGACAAATAGACAAATAGGCAAACAGACAGACATATTTATATGTAACAGTGAAAACAAAGAAAGCCAAAGCAGTGCACGGTCAGCAGATGTCACTGCTACACTGTCAGCAGTGGAGTGACACTGTCTTACACCATGCTTCAAGAAGTTTTATACATACAGTGGACCCTCAACTAACAGCGGCATTAAGTAATGGCAAATTCGTCTAACGGCGCGTTTTGGCGGAAAAAAAAGTCTCTACCAACAGCGAAAAACACTACCAGTGACGTTTGTCCGGAACGTGTCCTTGCGCCGGGAGCGCAGCCTGAGTGGTCCCAGGCACTCCAAGACTCAGTGTTCCATTGTTTACAAGCTGTTGGGGTCGAGTTCCACGTGTGCCCGCCATATATTTTGGACTATTCCAGTGATTTTTGTGCTTGTAACTGCTAAATAAACCACCATGGGCCCCAAGAAAACTTCTAGTGCCAAGCCTGTGTTAAAAAGGGTGAGAATTACAATGGAAATGAAAGAGAGAATTAAAAAATACGAGAGTGGAGTGCATATGTCTGATTGGAAAGGCAATACAACAAATCACATTCAACCATCAGTACTATCTTGGCAGACAGAAAGGCAATCAAGGAAGCTGTTTTTGCGAATGGTTCAAGCATGTTTTCAAAATGGAGACCACAAATAATTGAAGAGGTAGAGAGACTGTTATTGGTATGGATAAACGAAAAACAATTATCAGGAGATGGTGTTTCTCAGTCTATAACTTGTGAAAAGGCAAGGAAGTTGCATGATGGTCTCATTGAGAAAATGCCTCAAAATAGTGCTGCTGATGATGAATTTAAGACCAGCAAAGGCTGGTTTGAGAGATTTAAGATTCGTAGTGGCATACACAGTGTGGTAAGGGATGGTGAGGCAGCCAGCTCAGACAAAAAAGTGGCTGAAAAATATGTGAAGGACTTTAAGAGGTAAAACCTGAACAAGTGTTTAATTGTGTCGAAACAGGCCTGTTTTGGAAGAAAATGCCAAACAGCACCTACATTGCTCAGGAGGAAAAGGCACTCCTAGGACATAAGCCTATGAAAGACAGGCTGACATTAATGTTCTGTAGTAATGCTATAGTGGTGATTGCAAAGTGAAGCCTTTATTGGTGCATCACTCTGAAACTCCCAGAGTGTTCAAGAAAAACAGTCTCATCAAGGGTAATTTGTGTGTGCTGTGGAGATCAAACAGTAAGGCATGGGTCACTAGGGTATTTTTCTTGGACTGGTTTTATGGTGTGTTTGGCCCCACTGTGACAAAATACCTCCAGGAAAAGAAATTGTCACTCAAGTGCCTCCTGGTAATGGACAGTGTTCCTGCTCATCCTTACGACTTGCAAGAGGAAATTGCAGGGGAGTTTGGTTTCGTTAAGGTGAAGTTTTTTGCCTCCTAATACAGCTCCTTTCCTCCAGCCCATGGACCAGCAGGCCATAAAAGCAGTGTTTCAAAAGTGCTTTGAAGTGACCTCAGACACTCATTTGACCCTAAGAAAGTTTTGGAAAGATCACTTCAATATCCTCAGTTGTGTAAACCTTATAGGTAAGGCTAGGGAGGGAGTGACTAAGAGGACCTTGAACTCTGCTTGGAGGAAACTGTGGCCAGAATGTGTAGAACAGAGGGATGTTGAAGGGTTTGGGGCTAACCCTCAGGAGGTTATGCCAGTAGTGGAAGTTACTGTGTCACTGGGGAAGTTCTTGGGGTTGGAGGTTTGTGACGAGGACGTGGAAGAGTTGGTGCAGAACGATGAGGAAGAAATAACCACTGCAGACCTGCAAGAGCTTCAGGTGCAACAGCAACAGATCACATCTCAGGAATGTTGTTCAGAGCAGGAGGAAGAGAGGCGGAGGAAGATGTCGTCAAAGATTAGGGAAATGTGTTCAATGTTTACAAAGGTGCAAGCATTTATGGATGAATTTTATCCTGTCACAGAAGCTGCAAGCTGCATTGGCAACATATATAATGACACTCGTGTCCTATTTTAGGGAAATCTTAAGGGCACGTGAGAAACAGAGCTCTCTGGACAGCTATTTTGTGCGACTGGGGTCCAGTGACTCTGAAGCTGGTCCTAGTGGCATTAAAAAAGCAAGAAGGGAGGTAACCCCACCAAAGGACTTGGTACCTGAAGTCTTTATGGTAGGGATTCCCTTCCTAAACAGTAGAAAACCTGAATCATCCCTGCTGCTGGCACATCACTCATCAACAACTCCACAATAAAGGTAAGTGACATTTAATTATTGTTTATTTTGCATGTTCCATTCGTTTTGGTGTAGGGAAATGTATATTTCATGTAGAATTTTTTTTTTCATACTTTGTGGTGTAAGGAATGGATTAATTCTATTTCCATTATTTCTTATGGGGAAAATTAATTTGACCAACAGCAAATTTGACTAATGACAAGCTCTCTGGAACGGATTAATGCCGTTGGTTGAGGGTCCATTGTACTCCAGCATGTCTAAAATATTCCTGGGACCTATAAATACTTTGTATATGTTTCTAGACAATAGTAGGTGACCAAGAGAGGTGAAAAATGTTCAACTGTAAGTGTGTTTGTGGCTATTTGAGTACTATTTCAGTACCTAATATTAGTGTCAGAACAAACATTGACAATGAAATCACAAGAACTACAAATTTTAATTATCAGAACATGAAAGTTGTATAAATTAAAAAAAAAAAAAAACGAGAAAAAAGGTATATCTGCAACACTCTGCAAGCGGCAGGACTCCATGTTGCTGTCTGGTGAGCATCCAGCGCCAATTTTACAATCTTACATCTCTGTAAGTACTGACCCTAAAAAAATTTTTTTTGGGTCTTATTACACAGAAATTTCTCTTCTTTAATTTAACTTTTTTTTTTTTTTTCAATATTTTCGGAGCGCTGGGTGTGAGAATGTAGATCTACATTTGGACAGTTAATAAGGTAATGAACTATTTGTGGGTTGCCCATCAGTAAAAATGTTTGAAATCGAATTTTACAAATACGATTTCCTACGAAGTTGTGGTGTGTGCCGTGTAAGGTGTGAACTTTTATATGTGACTTTATTAAGGTATCCATTGTAAACATCAACTGACATGAGTTTCCATAAGGCTTATATTGCTAGTTAATTGGAATGTTGTTTCTCTTGCTAGTAATAACAGTAGCTCTTGGATTACTGTCATTATTAATCCTCTAGTTACTCGTGTCTTAATTTCCCTTTATTTTATATTTTATTGGAGGCAGCTTATTAAAGTGATGGCCATAGTCATTTGTAAGTCATTACAATATGGGCCATATTATGTCTTTAGCAGAAAAATATATTTGCATTAGCCACTGAAGAATAAATTTTTACTTCAAAATTTGTCTTGAGAATGTTATACATGGCTCACATTTTAACGTCCTGAATTGGATTGTCCTTGTATTAACCTAGGGTCAAAGCTGACTGTGTCACATATTAAGTTATTTTGATGTAGTGCTATATTACTAAGCCAACTTTATTTCATTGAAATATAACTTGTCATTATTTAATAATTACTGTTCATTATGTTTATTAATTGCAGTGGTTAGGTTTGAATTATAATTTTGAGAATTATATGAATATAACTGATTTAAATATTAAACAATGAGCACTCCTTAACTGTTAGTAATTAAGAATTTTTCTTTTCAGCCACAACATAGCACGAAACCAAAAGGAAAGGTTTCTGAGTCTTTTAAAAATTGCAACGAAATTCTCAAAGATCTTTTTTCTAAAAAGCATTCGGTAAGTGTTATATTTCAGCATATGTAGTATTGTCTCTCAAAAATGTAGCGCACATGTTGTTTTCTTCACTGTAAGATAAATACAATGTTATAAAGTAGTACAGTAGTCTTCAGAATTTATGATGAACTACCTACCTACTTTCACTTAGTTTCTTTTATCTTTACTGCAGTCTGAACAATTGCAGTGACATATGTAGACTTGAATTATCTTCAAATACAAGGTTAGGCTGTGAACAAGGAAGTCTGGCCTCAGGCTGGGCTGTGAGGGTAGAAGACCCTTTGACATCAGTCAAAGGTAGCTCTTATGCTGATGCTCAGTATAGAGCTGGTTTCCACTAAGACTGTTCTTGTGTGAAGAAGCAGCAGTTTTATGGTACCAGTACTTGGTGCATCATGGACTGGCTCAGATTTGCAATACAAGAAGTGATCATTGCCTGTTTTCTGACATGTTAGGAATTTTTCTCTTACAATTTTCAGAAGTCGATCAACTACACGAGGGTCATTACATGCATGAGGCTGCACATAGCCTTTTCACCCTAGCTAAGAATACTTTATTCTCTACAATAGGGATTGAACTCTTGGCACATACATACACTGAAAGATATACTTCTTTGATTATTTATATATTAGACTTAATATCAGGCAGCTCTTGTGACTGCCTGGAATACGTTGGTACAGAAGCAATTCCATATGCACATAAAAGAGACAAATGAAATGTTGGTCTGTGAGTGCACACATGCAACCGTTGCTTCTCATGTATATTCAGTTGTCCTCATATTGCACATTGGCTGAAACTGACACTTGTACTGCATTACTTTGAAATCAGTAAGGTTATCTGAGTCAAGGTATACTAAGACATTGTCACCAGGGCAGAAGTTTGTATAAGCATGAGAAAATAAGTGAGGGATAAGTGGGTTGCCTGTTGGGGGTTATATACTGTACCACAAAACGGATGTTTCTTTGGAAAGTTCTGATAGACATATGAATTTCATGAACTTAATACAGTGAAAGAAGAATATATGCTAATTTTTAAGTGTCATAAAGGACATAATAGTAGTTGGTGAGTATACAAGCCTGGATGGTGAAAAAAAAGATCTTTAATAATTATTAAAAATGATTCTGTGACACTCTCAGACCTGTTGATTTGGTTGATGGCCTGATCATCCAATCATTTAGTGATTATGACTTACAAGCTGACAAATATCACATCCCAGCTAATACAACAGACTGACCTAATAATTACTGTTATAACTGAAGAATATACAGTAATGACATATCGTTGACCTTGCCTAGTAGTGTAATGTTTCCATTCGAGGGCATTCTCACACACCCTTGTGTAATATACTCGTAGTAACTGTTTTCACTTTTAGTATTACAGTTGGTGTTCGTTGCATATTCCTGAAGCAGATACAGTGGACCCTTGAGTTTCGTAAGCCTTGTGCTTCGTAAGCTTTGACTTTTGACAACTTTTTTGTCAAAATATAGCCTCGCGGTTTGTAATTTGCTTCGCCATTAATCCCTTGTCTATAACTCATATGAGCGGCTTCCCAGGGTCCGCGCGCACACAGAGGCGCCTCACACACCATTCCCAGTCAGTGTGGCATTGTTCATTGGTGAGTGAACATCACCCCACGTGTTCATATGATAAATTTCGTAATAATCCATTGTTTTTTGTGCTTGCAACTGCTAATTAAACCACCATAGGCCAAAAGAAAGCTCCTAGTGCCAGCCCTTTGGTAAAGAAGGTGAGAAACACAATAGAATTCAAGAAAGAACACGCCAGCCATGGTAGTTCCCCCACACAAACCAATCAGGGTACTTCCCCACACACATGATTTGATTTGAGTGGGACTTGCACATGAGTGAATAAAATTATCAAAGCTTATTGCTTGGGGAACATTGAAAATTGGGTTGGGCAAATATTCTGTTAGTGGGGTGGTTTGTGAAGGACCTGCCTAGTATGGGCTAACAGGCCTGCTGCAGTGTTACTTCTTTCTTATGTTCTTACGTGCACCAGCTGTGGAAATTGTTTCAGAGGAGGAGGAAGAGAGAGGGAAGAAGGTGTCTTCTTCAAAGATTAAGGACATTTGTGCAGAATGGAGTGAGGTGCAAACATTTTTGGAGGAACATCACCCTAACCCTCCTCCCCTCCTCCCCTCCTTCCCTCCTGTCTTCCATACACCAACAAGAGTCTTCAGTAAAGGTAAATGTGATGTTATTATTGTTTTATACTTTATTTCTCTTTCTTTTTCTGTATGTAAATCTATATTTAATGTAAAAAAATATTTTTTGTTAATACTTTTGGGTGTCTGAAATGGATTAATTGGATTTACATTATTTTTTTATGGGGAAAATGGTTTTGCTATTCTTAACCCCTTCAGGGTCCAAGGCCCAAATCTGAAGTGGTGCCCCAGTGTCCAAGAATTTAAAAAAAAAAAAATTTTTATTTTTTCTTATGAAATGGTAGAGAATCTTTTTGTGAAGGTAATTAAAACAAAAAGTACGAAATTTGATGGAAAATTGACGAAATTATGCTCTCGTGAATTTTGATGTGTCAGCGATATTTACGAATCGGCAATTTTGCCGACTTTGACTCCCAGTTTAGGCCAATTACATTATTCCAGTCAACCAAATTCTTAGCTATTTCACTAGTATTACTTCTATGCTATCGATTGAGCACAAGAAATCGCCAAGTCAACTGTTTCAACTACAAAATAAAGTGATCGGGAATTGTTAATTTGGCCAATTTAACACAAAGTTCAAAATATTCCAATTTCGAAATGGGGTCCAGAATAAACAATGTAGGCATTCCTGGAACTAAACTAACATTTCCTCTGTTCATTACTTACGTTTTGAGGCTTTACAAATAAATTCCATTTTGATTTTTTATTCACATAATGAATTTTTATTCACACCAAAAAATAGTAGATTTACTGGTATGCAATACTGTAATAATTGTATAAATATCATAACCATATTTGTGAATGTATATTAGACCCACCAGCTGGTGTGTATTAGACGTGTGAGGTCGTTTGTTTACTCTTGAATATCGGCAAAAATTTAACATTTCCTCTACTTTGAGCTCAGTTTCAAGCTATTTCCAGTGCTAAAACCAATCAAAATCATCTCTATTTCTGTAATATGTCTTCCATTCTATCAAATGAGACCAAGAAATCGCAAATACAACTATAAAAACATACGAAAAAACACTGCAAAGTCGCTGTTTTAATCGAAAAATCATGATTTCAGTTTTTTTCTCTCATTATACACAGTGTGCTGCAGGATCTGTTTTATGTGGTGCACACATACCACATAGATGTATTCTCTCATATCTAGGCCCAAATGTACCACTCACAGTTTATCAGAGTGAGCTGAGCTCATGGTCCACTGAGGGTCCACTGTATAACTTTTACCTTTACTTCTATTTTATTATCAGTTTATTTAATATACGTATTTGTAGTTTGAAGCATTTACCTGATTTGCTTCACAGGTTCTCCTCCACATTCGCGAGGGTTAGGGAATCAAGAACCTCGAGAATGTTGAAAAGTCACGAATGTTTGGTGCACATATATATTGTAGGGAAATATAATAATAGCATTTACTTAGCCTAACAATACTGCTTCCTTAACCTTTTGAATCATGAACAATCATAAAACATGTGAAAACATCGTAAAATATTGCACTAGTGCCAGCCCTTTGGTAAAGATGAGAGACATACTATAGAATTCGAGAAGAACTCATAGCAGAGTACCGAAGTGGAGAAGGAAGAGAGAGGTAGAATGTGCCTTCTTCAGTGATTCTATGATATGTACGGTACTAAAACATCACGAGTTGATAAAGGCTGTAGCGCCAGTCAGTGATAAAGTGTAGCATTAACAGTGAAGCGAATAAGTTAAGTGATTAATTGATAGAAGGACAGCATGAACCCAACTCCTTGAATGTTGTTGGAGTTATATCGGGTGACTGACAACACCGCCGCCTCTGCTGGCCTTCAGGGGCCTATGACAAGTGCGACGCATGGAGTAAAAAAAAAAAAAAAATTGGAAAAATACGAAAATTGAGTTAATCTTACCAAAAAATAGCTGAACTTTCTGGTTACACTGGTATAATTATCATCATTATACAATGTTTCTACAAGGAATTATAGTCATTTATAACATGTATGGTGACAGCGCCTTGCACAGCATGCGTGCTGACATGGCATTTTTTTTTTCCGTGTTTTCTTTTATCAGTTTCTTATATCTTTACGTTTAATATAATACAACTTCACCATTTGAGATCATAGAGTGGATGGAGCAAATATAGTCTGGGAACCAATCAGCACTTATTCCCTGGGAATAAGTGCTGACAGGCCATAAATTACATTGTCACGGCCAAGACACAGCAGTCAACAAAATGTTCTATACTCATGCTAATATCAATTATAGGGCTTATTTACCTATCGCAATTGATCTAATATGATGTAAGGCAGTATAATAATAGCATAGAAACAAAAAAAAGTATGCCACAAATAATATCTAACATATGACGCCTGAGAGGAAAGGAACTTTATGGACACAACCCACCACAAGGCTTATACCCGTTCTCTCGTCACTATTATGAGAGAAAATGGAGCTAGACGGTGGCTTAACTGTAATAACCACTCGTAGGTTATGAAAAAAGTGTAAAGAAAGCGATTTTTTCAGGGAAAAAAAAATTTCCCCGTGTATTTGGGCAGCCACGCGTATTGGCCAGTATCTCAGAAGTAAGTTATTTACCTATTTGGGGACCAGCGTAACTTACTTACGAACGAATTGACCTGATTTTCACAACAAACATAAAAGAATGATTGCTCTACACTATGGCATTCAGCTTTTTGACGTATCCCAAATATTTTCAGATTTGTGTGGGTAAACAAGTGCGATATCATCCTGAATGTCATAAAACTCATAAACTGTATTTTTTTTAGAATGAAGATAAGGTTTATTACAGATTTCATACTGAAGGAGGATGGAATTAGAAGTGTTCCATCAGCAGCAAGTGTCAAAACCACTTTTCCAAGTACCACTTGGTACATGCGCCCTGCCAAATGTAATTTTTCGTAAATTTTGCTTTTTTCATTTGCTTTTTGGTTGTTAGGTAAGACACATATGCAACAGTTAGACAACTTTATTCCGAAACGTTTCGCCTACACAGTAGGCTTCTTCAGTCGACTGAAGAAGCCTACTGTGTAGGCGAAACGTTTCGGAATAAAGTTGTCTAACTGTTGCATATGTGTCTTACCTAACAACCTGTCGGTATTGTATACCATTTTGATGCTTTTTGGTTGATTTTTCTGACACTTCATCAAATCATGGTCAATATAAGCTTCTAATAGTACGCCACAATTGAACGTAATCGGTCAACAAATAAAAAAGTGTACCCATTTTGTTTAGTGGCCCCTTCACCACCGCTGTGTACAGCTTATTCTCTCAGTGACCCTTATATACCCAACAGCAACAACACAACACCACTTGTTAATGACAAAAATAGACACAATACCTGACTGGAACGATACACAATAACCCGCACATAGTGTGTGACTTGGTAAATCATCCAAGTCGGACTGAAACATCGTCGTAAGCTCCTCTTCTATGTGCAGGTTATTTGTGTACCACTTGTTATTAATATTGTTATTAATATTAATAATGAGTGGTTATTACTGTTATTAATATTGTTTATGTCATATTAGATGAATTGTGATAGATAAATAAGGTGTAGAGTTAATATTAGTGTCATATTGGAGGACTATCTTGTCCTGCCCCAAACAAACTCTGCCGCCACCACAATTCCTAACATATGTAATGACATATTTTAAAAATGATTGGGCGGCTGGGGATTCGTGAATGTTCAGAGCCCGTGAAAGTGGAACTCACGAATGTGGAGGGAGACCTGTACTAAGTATCCTTCTTTTACCTAACTTTTCCCTTTCTCCAGTAAATTCCTCCCTGCTATGCAAACTTCCCCACCTCCTCTGACTTCTCCCACATCCTCCGATTTCTCCCTTTGATATACCTTTGGTGAGTTTTGAGAGTACTTCCAGAGCCGGGCCAGGGGCCAGGCTTGTCTGGTACTAGCCTGGTCAACCAGGCTGTTGCTGCTGGAGGGCCTGTGCCCCACATACACATCACAGCCAAGGTTGATATGGCAACTGGTGACAATACTTGTCCAGTTTCTTCTTAAAGACTTCTGTACTTGTTCCAGCAGTGTTTCTGATTTTTTTTTGTTAAGATGTTGAATAACCTGGGGCCACAGATGTTGATACAGTATTCCTTTATTGTGCCCGCTGCACCCCTGCATTTCACTCGGTTTATTTTCCACTTCGTCCCATATCTTTTGCTTCTGTATGTTATGACTGTGCAGATTTGGGACAAGGCCCTCAAGTACTTTCCAGGTATATATTATCATGTATCTCTTTCTCTCTCCTCCACTTCAGTGAGTATGTATCTTAACTCTTTGAGGGTCTAAGCCGTAGTTCTACGCCCTGTCCACAGGGTCCAAGTTGTAGTTCTACGCCATGAGCTCAGCTCACTCAAATAAGCTATGAGCAGTAAATTTGGGCCTAGATATGAGGGAATGGATCTATGTGGTAAGTGTGCACTATATAAAACAAATCCTGCAGCATGCATTGCATAACGAGAAAAAAAAACTGCCATTGTATTTTTGGATTAAAACAGCGACTTTGTGGTGTATTTTCATATTGTTTTTATGGTTATATTCACGGATTTTAGGTCTCATTTGATAGAATGGAAGGTATGTTACAGAAATAGAGATGATTTTGATTGGTTTTAGTAATGAAAATAGCTGGAAATTGAGCTAAAAGTAGCAGAAATCTTCAATTTTTGAGCGTTCAAGAGTAAACAAATGACATCATGCGTCCAATACACATCAGCTGGTGGGTTTAATATACATGAATGCGCTGTTATTATTCATACAATTTTTACAATATTACAGTAAATTTTCTATTTTTTTTTTTTTGCTATGAATAAAAATTCTTTGTGAATTAAAAAATCAAAATGGAATTCATCTGTGAAGCCTGGAAATGTAACTGATATACAAAGAGAGAGATTTTGGGAGATGTTAAGTGAATGTATAGGAACCTTTGAACCAAGTGAGAGAGTAATTGTGGTAGGGGACTTGAATGCTAAAGTAGGAGAAACTTTTAGAGAGGGTGTGGTAGGTAAGTTTGGGGTGCCAGGTGTAAATGATAATGGGAGCCCCTTGATTGAACTTTGTATAGAAAGGGGTTTAGTTATAGGTAATACATATTTTAAGAAAAAGAGGATAAATAAGTATACAAGATATGATGTAGGGCAAATTGACAGTAGTTTGTTGGATTATGTATTGGTAGATAAAAGACTGTTGACTAGACTTCAAGATGTACATGTTTATAGAGGGGCCACAGATATATCAGATCACTTTCTAGTTGTAGCTACACTGAGAGTAAAAGGTAGATGGGATACAAGGAGAATAGAAGCATCAGGGAAGAAGAGAGGTGAAGGTTTATAAACTAAAAGAGGAGGCAGTTAGGGTAAGATATAAACAGCTATTGGAGGATAGATGGGCTAATGAGAGCATAGGCAATGGAGTCGAAGAGGTATTGGGTAGGTTTAAAAACGTAGTGTTAAGCAGAAGTTTGTGGTTACAGGAAAGTGGGTGTGGGAGGGAAGAGGAGCGATTGGTGGAATGATGATGTAAAGAGAGTAGTAAGGGAGAAAAAGTTAGCATATGAGAAGTTTTTACAAAGTAGAAGTGATGCAAGGAGGGAAGAGTATATGGAGAAAAAGAGAGAGGTTAAGAGAGTGGTGAAGCAATGTAAAAAGAGAGCAAATGAGAGAGTGGGTGAGATGTTATCAACAAATTTTGTTGAAAATAAGAAAAAGTTTTGGAGTGAGATTAACAAGTTAAGGAAGCCTAGAGAACAAATGGATTTGTCAGTTAAAAATAGGAGAGGAGAGTTATTAAATGGAGAGTTAGAGGTATTGGGAAGATGGAAGGAATATTTTGAGGAATTGTTGAATGTTGATGAAGATAGGGAAGCTGTGATTTCGTATATAGGGTAGGGAGGAATAACATCTTGTAGGAGTGAGGAAGAGCCAGTTGTGAGTGGGGGGGAAGTTCGTGAGGCAGTAGATAAAATGAAAGGGGGTAAGGCAACCGGGATTGATGGGATAAAGATAGAAATGTTAAAAGCAGATGGGGATATAGTTTTGGAGTGGCTGGTGCAATTATTTATTAAATGTATGGAAGAGGGTAAGGTACCCAGGGATTGGCAGAGAGCATGCATAGTTCCTTGTATAAAGGCAAAGGGACAAAAGAGTGCAAAAATTATAGGGGGATAAGTCTGTTGAGTATACCTGGCAAAGTGTATGGTAGTTATTATTGAAAGAATTAAGAGTAAGACAGAGAATAGGATAGCAGATGAACAAGGAGGCTTTAGGAAAGGTAGGGGGTGTGTGGACCAGGTGTTTACAGTGAAACATATAAGTGAACAGTATTTAGATAAGGCTAAAGAGGTTTTTGTGGTATTTATGGATTTGGAAAAGGCGTATGACAGGGTGGATAGGGGGACAATGTGGCAGATGTTGCAGGTGTATGGTGTAGGAGGTAGGTTACTTAAAGCAGTGAAGAGTTTTTACGAGGATAGTGAGGCTCAAGTTAGAGTATGTAGGAAAGAGGGAGATTATTTCCCAGTAAAAGTAGGCCTTAGACAGGGATGTGTGATGTCACCGTGGTTGTTTAATATATTTATAGATGGGGTTGTAAGAGAAGTAAATGCGAGGGTCTTGGCAAGAGGCGTGGAGTTAAAAGATAAAGAATCACACATAAAGTGGGAGTTGTCACAGTTGCTCTTTGCTGATGACACTGTGCTCTTGGGAGATTCTGAAGAGAAGTTGCAGAGGTTGGTGGATGAATTTGGTAGGGTATGCAAAAGAAGAAAATTAAAAGTGAATACAGGAAAGGGTAAGGTTATGAGGATAAAAAGATTAGGTGATGAAAGATTGGATATCAGATTGGAGGGAGAGAGTATGGAGGAGGTGAATGTATTCAGATATTTGGGAGTGGACGTGTCAGCGGATGGGTCTATGAAAGATGAGGTGAATCATAGAATTGATGAGGGGGAAAAGGGTGAGCGGTGCACTTAGGAGTCTGTGGAGACAAAGAACTTTGTCCTTGGAGGCAAAGAGGGGAATGTATGAGAGTATAGTTTTACCAATGCTCGTATATGGGTGTGAAGCATGGGTGATGAATGTTGCAGCGAGGAGAAGGCTGGAGGCAGTAGAGATGTCATGTCTGAGGGCAATGTGTGGTGTGAATATAATTCAGAGAATTTGTAGTTTGGAAGTTAGGAGGAGGTGCGGGATTACCAAAACTGTTGTCCAGAGGGCTGAGGAAGGGATGTTGAGGTGGTTCGGACATGTAGAGAGTCTGTAGTGGAAGGAAGGCGGGGTAGGGGTCGGCCTAGGAAAGGTTGGAGGGAGGGGGTAAAGGAGGTTTTGTGTGCGAGGGGCTTGGACTTCCAGCAGGCATGCGTGAGCGTGTTTGATAGGAGTGAATGGAGAGAAATGGATTTTTATACTTGACGTGCTGTTGGAGTGTGAGCTAAGTAACATTTATGAAGGGGTTCAGGGAAACCGGCAGGCCGGACTTGAGTCCTGGAGATGGGAAGTACAGTGCCTGCACTCTGAAGGAGGGGTGTTAATGTTGCAGTTTAAAAACTGTAGTGTAAAGCACCCTTCTGGCAAGACAGTGATGGAGTGAATGATGGTGAAAGTTTTTCTTTTTCGGGCCACCCTTGCCTTGGTGGGAATCGGCCAGTGTGTTAATAAAATAATAAAAAATACAAAGAAAATGTTATTTTAGTGGCAGGAATGCTTGCTTTGTTTATTTTGGACCCTATTTTGAAGCTGGAATATTTTGAACTTGTGTGAAATTGGCCAAGTTACCATTTTCTGAGCACTTGATTGGGTAGTTGAAATAGTTGATTGGGCAGTTTCTTTGTGCTCAGTCGATAAAATAAAAGTAATAGTAGCAAAACAGCTAAGAATTTGATCGACTGGAATAACGTAATTGGCCTAAAATAAGAGTCAAAATTAGCAAAATCGCCAATGCGTAAATGTTGTTGACAGTAAAATTTGTGATAGTGTAATTTTGTCAAATTTTCCGTCAAATTTTGTACTTTTTATTACCTTTTTTTTTTCTTTTCTTCAATTCTTGGGCGCTGTGGACAAGGCGTAGAACTACGGCTTGGACCCTCAAAGAGCTAAGATTTTAAGACGTTCCCAGTAATTTAAATGATTTACTGGCTTTATGCAGGCTGTAAATGATTTGTCACTGCTCCTACTCTGATGTTTCTCCTGCCTTGGATGGGGCTGTCAGCTCTGAGCCATATTCCAAATGATGGAGCAGTACAGATTTGAAAAGTGTCACCATTGGCATTATTTCGCTTGTTTTGAAAGTATTCATTACCCGCCCCATCATCCTCCTCATTGTTATGACCTTTGTGTTATTGTGTTCTTTGAAAGAAAGGTGTTCACTTTTTTTTTTATGAACCTCTTGAGTTTTGTATATAGTGTTTCTTTTGGGTTCATCATTCTTTCCATACTTAAGCAGCTGAACTTAGCAACATTAAATGTCATGTTGTTCTCCACTGCCCACTAGAAAACACTGCTTATATCTTCCTGTAATTTTTTCAGTGTCTTCTACCATAGTGACTTTCATGCTTATTTTAGTGTTATCTTTAAATGATGATACAAAAATGTGATGGGTATTTATGTGTGCCAGGACAGTGCCTTAGGGAACTGAGCTTTTTACCTTGTTGATGCTGAATTATGCTCTGTTTACTATTACTCTTTGTGTTGTGTGCTGGGAACCATAAATCCATCTGCCTACCTTCCCAGTAATGCCCATGACCCTCACTTTGTGTGCACTCACTCATCATCACATTTGACAAATACCTTTGCAAAGTTTTTATATATAACATCTGCATATTGGTTGTCTTCCAGTGTCTCTGTAATTCTGTCATCCCCCACTTCTCACCTCCCCTCACTTCTCTCACCTGCTCCCACTTCTCTCACCTCCCCTCACTTCTCTCACCTGCTCCCACTTCTCTCACCTCCCCTCACTTCTCTCACCTGCTCCCACTTCTCTCTCACCTCCCCTCACTTCTCTCACCTGCTCCCACTTCTCTCACCTCCCCTCACTTCTCTCACCTGCTCCCACTTCTCTCACCTCCCCTCACTTCTCTCACCTGCTCCCACTTCTCTCACCTCCCCTCACTTCTCTCACCTGCTCCCACTTCTCTCACCTCCCCTCACTTCTCTCACCTGCTCCCACTTCTCTCACCTCCCCTCACTTCTCTCACCTGCTCCCATTTCTCTCACCTCCCCTCACTTCTCTCACCTGCTCCCACTTCTCTCACCTCCCTCACTTCTCTCACCTGCTCCCACTTCTCTCACCTCCCCTCACTTCTCTCACCTGCTCCCACTTCTCTCACCTCCCCTCACTTCTCTCACCTGCTCCCACTTCTCTCACCTCCCTCACTTCTCTCACCTGCTCCCACTTCTCTCACCTCCCCTCACTTCTCTCACCTGCTCCCATTTCTCTCACCTCCCCTCACTTTCTCTCACCTGCTCCCACTTCTCTCACCTCCCCTCACTTCTCTCACCTGCTCCCATTTCTCTCACCTCCTCCCACTTCTCTCACTTCATCCCACTTCTGCATCCACCAAGTGTTCCCTCCACCACCATCAAGTGTTCCCTCCACCACAACCATCAAGTGTTCCCTCCATCACCACCAAGTGTTCCCTCCACCACCATCAAGTGTTCCCTCCACCACAACCATCAAGTGTTCCCTCCACCACAACCATTAAGTGTTCCCTCCACCACCACCAAGTGTTCCCTCCACCACCACCAAGTGTTCCTTCACCACCATCAAGTGTTCCCTCCACCACCAAGTGTTCCCTCCACCACCACCAAGTGTTCCCTCCACCACCATCAAGTGTTCCCTCCACCACAACCATCAAGTGTTCCCTCCACCACAACCATCAAGTGTTCCCTCCACCACCATCAAGTGGTCCCTCCACCACAACCACCAAGTGTTCCCTCCACCACCACCAAGTGTTCCCTCCACCACCATCAAGTGTTCCCTCCACCACCACCAAGTGTTCCCTCCACCACAACCATCAAGTGTTCCCTCCATCACCACCAAGTGTTCCCTCCACCACCATCAAGTGTTCCCTCCACCACAACCATCAAGTGTTCCCTCCACCACAACCATTAAGTGTTCCCTCCACCACCACCAAGTGTTCCCTCCACCACCACCAAGTGTTCCTTCACCACCATCAAGTGTTCCCTCCACCACCAAGTGTTCCCTCCACCACCACCAAGTGTTCCCTCCACCACCATCAAGTGTTCCCTCCACCACAACCATCAAGTGTTCCCTCCACCACCAAGTGTTCCCTCCACCACCACCAAGTGTTCCCTCCACCACCATCAAGTGGTCCCTCCACCACAACCATCAAGTGTTCCCTCCACCACCACCAAGTGTTCCTTCACCACCATCAAGTGTTCCCTCCACCACCACCAAGTGTTCCCTCCACCACCATCAAGTGTTCCCTCCACCACAACCATCAAGTGTTCCCTCCACCACAACCATCAAGTGTTCCCTCCACCACAACCATCAAGTGTTCCCTCCACCACCACCAAGTGTTCCCTCCACCACCACCAAGTGTTCCTTCACCACCACCACCAAGTGTTCCTTCACCACCACCAAGTGTTCCCTCCACCACCACCACCAAGTGTTCCCTCCACCACCACCACCAAGTGTTCCCTCCACCACCACCACCAAATGTTCCTTCACCACCACCAAGTGTTCACTCCACCACCACCACCAAGTGTTCCTTCCCCACCAAGTGTTCCCTCCACCACCACCACCAAGTGTTCCCTCCACCACCACCAAGTGTTCCCTCCACCACCACCACCAAGTGTTCCCTCCACCACCACCACCAAGTGTTCCCTCCACCACCACCAAGTGTTCTCTCCACCACCACCAAGTGTTCCCTCCACCACCACCAAGTGTTCCCTCCACCACCACCAAGTGTTCCTCCACCACCACCAAGTGTTCCCTTCACCACACCAAGTGTTCCCTTCACCACCACCAAGTGTTCCCTTCACCACCACCAAGTGTTCCCTTCACCACCACCAAGTGTTCCCTTCACCACCACCAAGTGTTCCCTCCACCACCACCAAGTGTTCCCTCCAACACCACCAAGTGTTTCCTCCACCACCACCAAGTGTTTCCTCCACCACCACCAAGTGTTCCCTCCACCACCACCAAGTGTTCCCTTCACCACCACCAAGTGTTCCCTCCACCACCACCAAGTGTTCCCTCCTCCACCACCACCAAGTGTTCCCTCCTCCACCACCACCAAGTGTTCCCTCCTCCACCACCACCAAGTGTTCCTTCACCACCACCAAGTGTTCCCTTCACCACCACCAAGTGTTCCCTTCACCACCACCAAGTGTTCCCTCCACCACCACCAAGTGTTCCTTCACCACCACCAAGTGTTCCCTTCACCACCACCAAGTGTTCCCTCCACCACCACCAAGTGTTCCCTCCTCCACCACCACCAAGTGTTCCCCCCTCCACCACCACCAAGTGTCCCTCCTCCACCAAGTGTTCCCTCCTCCACCACCAAGTGTTCCCTCCACCACCACCAAGTGTTCCCTCCACCACCACCAAGTGTCCATCCTTCACCACCAAGTGTTCCCTCCACCACCACCAAGTGTTCCCTCCTCCACCACCACCAAGTGTCCCTCCTCCACCACCAAGTGTTCCCTCCTCCACCACCACCAAGTGTCCCTCCTCCACCACCAAGTGTTCCCTCCTCCACCACCAAGTGTTCCCTCCTCCACCACCAAGTGTTCCCTCCCCCACCACCAAGTGTTCCTCCTCCTCCACTACCAAGTGTTCCCTCCTCCACCACCATATGTTCCCTCCTCCACCACCACCATGTGTTCCTCCTCCACCACCACTAAGTGTTCCCTCCACCACCATCAAGTGTTCCCTCCTCCACCACCACCAAGTGTTCCCTCCACCCTCACCAAGTGTTCCTCCTCCTCCACCATCAAGTATTCCCTCCTCCATCAAGTGTTCCCTCCTCCACCATCAAGTGTTCCCTCCTCCACCATCAAGTGTTCCCTCCTCCACCATCAAGTGTTCCCTCCTCCACCACCATCAAGTGTTCCCTTCTCCACCACCATCAAGTGCTCCCTCCTCCACCACCATCAAGTGTTCCCTTCTCCACCACCATCAAGTGTTCCCTTCTCCACCACCATCAAGTGTTCCCTCCTCCACCACCATCAAGTGTTCCCTCCTCCACCACCATCAAGTGTTTCCTTCTCCACCACCATCAAGTGCTCCCTCCTCCACCACCATCAAGTGTTCCCTCCTCCACCACCATCAAGTGTTCCCTCCTCCACCACCATCAAGTGTTCCCTTCTCCACCACCATCAAGTGTTCCCTCCACCACCATCAAGTGCTCCCTCCTCCACCACCATCAAGTGTTCCCTCCTCCTCCACCACTAAGTGTTCCCTCCACCACCACCAAGTGTTCCTCCTCCACCACCATCAAGTGTTCCCTCCTCCACCACCATCAAGTGTTCTCTCCTCCACCACCACCAAGTGTTCCCTCCACCACCATCGTGTTCCCTCCACCACCACTAAGTGCTCCTCCTCCTCCACCATCAAGTGTTCCCTCCTCCACCACCAAGTGTTCCTCCACCACCACCAAGTGTTCCTCCACCACCACCAAGTGTTCCTCCTCCACCACCACCAAGTGTTCCTCCTCCACCACCACCAAGTGTTCCTCCACCACCACCAAGTGTTCCTCCTCCACCACCATCAAGTTTACCTGGAGAGAGTTCCGGGGGTCAACGCCCCCGCGGCCCGGTCTGTGACCAGGCCTCCTGGTGGATCAGAGCCTGATCAACCAGGCTGTTGCTGCTGGCTGCACGCAAACCAACGTACGAGCCACAGCCCGGCTGATCAGGAACTGACTTTAGGTGCTTGTCCAGTGCCAGCTTGAAGACTGCCAGGGGTCTGTTGATAATCCCCCTTATGTGTGCTGGGAGGCAGTTGAACAGTCTCGGGCCCCTGACACTTATTGTATGGTCTCTTAACGTGCTAGTGACACCCCTGCTTTTCATTGGGGGGATGTTGCATCGTCTGCCATCGTCCTCCACCACCAACAAGTGTTCCCTCCTCCACCACCATCAAGTGTTCCCTCCTCCACCAAGTGTTCCTCCTCCTCCACCATCAAGTGTTCCCTCCTCCACCATCAAGTGTTCCTCCTCCTCCACCATCAAGTGTTCCCTCCTCCACCACCACCAAGTGTTCCTCCTTCACCACCACTAAGTGTTCCCTCCTCCACCACCATCAAGTGTTCCCTCCTCCTCCACCATCAAGTGTTCCCTCCTCCACCACCACCAAGTGTTCCTCCTTCACCACCACCAAGTGTTCCCTCCTCCACCACCACCAAGTGTTCCCTCCTCCACCACCACCAAGTGTTCCTCCTTCACCACCACCAAGTGTTCCCTCCTCCACCACCATCAAGTGTTCCCTCCTCCACCACCATCAAGTGTTTCCTTCTCCACCACCATCAAGTGCTCCCTCCTCCACCACCATCAAGTGTTCCCTCCTCCACCACCATCAAGTGTTCCCTCCTCCACCACCATCAAGTGTTCCCTCCTCCACTACCATCAAGTGTTCCCTCCACCACCATCAAGTGATTCCTCCTCCACCACCATCAAGTGTTCCCTCCTCCACCACCATCAAGTGTTCCCTCCACCACCATCAAGTGATTCCTCCTCCACCACCACCATCAAGTGTTCCCTCCTCCACCACCATCAAGTGTTCCCTCCTCCACCACCATCAAGTGTTTCCCTCCTCCTCACCATCAAGTGTTCCTCCTCCACCACCACCAAGTGTTCCTCCTTCACTCCACCATAAGTGTTCCCTCCTCCACCACCACCAAGTGTTTCCCTCCTCCACCACCACCAAGTGTTCCTCCTCACCACCACCAAGTGTTCCCTCCTCCACCACCATCAAGTGTTCCCTCCTCCACCACCATCAAGTGTTCCTTCTCCACCACCATCAAGTGCTCCTCCTCACCCCATCAAGTGTTCCCTCCTCCACCACATCAAGTGTTCCCTCCTCCACCCACCATCAAGTGTTCCCTCCTCCACCACCATCAAGTGTTCCCTCCACCACCATCAAGTGATTCCTCCTCCACCACCATCAAGTGTTCCCTCCTCCACCACCATCAAGTGTTCTCCTCCACCACCATCAAGTGATTCCTCCTCCACCACCATCAAGTGTTCCCTCCTCCACCACCATCAGTGTTCCTCCCACCACCATCAAGTGTTCCCTCCTCCACCACCATCAAGTGTTCCCTCCACCACCATCAAGTGATTCCTCCTCCACCACCATCAAGTGTTCCCTCCTCCACCACCATCAAGTGTTCCCTCCTCCACCACCATCAAGTGTTCCCTCCTCCACCACCACAAGTGTTCCCTCCTCCACCACCATCAAGTGTTCCTTCCTCCACCACCATCAAGTGTTCCCCTCCCCACCACTAAGTGTTCCCTCCTCACACCACCATTAAGTGTTCCCTCCTCCACCACCATCCCAAGTGTTCCCTCCACCACCACCATCAAGTGATCCCTCCTCCACCACCATCAAGTGTTCCCTCCTCCACCACACATCAAGTGTTCCCTCCTCCACCACCACATCAAGTGATTCCTCCTCCACCACCATCAAGTGTTCCCTCCTCCACCACCATCAAGTGATTCCCTCCCCACCACCATCAAGTGTTCCTTCCCCACCACCATCAAGTGTTCCCTCCTCCTCCACCACTAAGTGTTCCCTCCTCCACCACCATTAAGTGTTCCCTCCTCCACCACCATCAAGTGTTCCCTCCACCACCACCATCAAGTGATCCCTCCTCCACCACCATCAAGTGTTCCCCTCCACCACCATCAAGTGTTCCCTCCTCCACCACCATCAAGTGATTCCTCCTCCACCACCATCAAGTGTTCCCTCCTCCACCACCATCAAGTGTTCCCTCTTCCTCCACCACCAAGTGTTCCCTCCTCCACCACCACCATCAAGTGTTCCCTCCTCCTCCACCACCAAGTGTTCCCTCCACCACCACCAAGTGTTCCCTCCACCACCACCACCAAGTGTTCCCTCCACCACCACCATCAAGTGATTCCTCCTCCACCACCATCAAGTGTTCCCTCCACCACCACCATCAAGTGATCCCTCCTCCACCACCATCAAGTGTTCCCTCCTCCACCACCATCAAGTGTTCCCTCCTCCACCACCATCAAGTGATTCCTCCTCCACCACCATCAAGTGTTCCCTCCTCCACCACCATCAAGTGTTCCCTCCTCCACCACCATCAAGTGTTCCCTCCTCCACCACCATCAAGTGATTCCTCCTCCACCACCATCAAGTGTTCCCTCCTCCACCACATCAAGTGATTCCCTCCTCCACCACCATCAAGTGTTCCTTCCTCCACCACCATCAAGTGTTCCCTCCTCCTCCACCACTAAGTGTTCCCTCCACCACCACCATCAAGTGATCCCTCCTCCACCACCATCAAGTGTTCCCTCCTCCACCACCATCAGTGTTTCTCCTCACCACCATCAATGATTCCTCCTCCACCCCATCAAGTGTTCCCTCCTCCCACCACCATCAAGTGATTCCTCCTCCACCACTCATCAAGTGATTCCTCCTCCACCACCACCATCAAGTGTTCCCTCCTCCACCACCATCAAGTGTTCCCTCCACCACCACCATCAAGTGATTCCTCCTCCACCACCACCATCAAGTGTTCCCTCCTCCACCACCATCAAGTGTTCCCTCCTCCACCACCATCAAGTGTTCCCTCCTCCTGCACCACTAAGTGTTCCCTCCACCACCATCAAGTGTTCCCTCCACCACCATCAAGTGTTCTCTCCTCCACCACCATCAAGTGTTCCCTCCTCCCCCACCACTAAGTGTTCCCTCCTCCACCACCATCAAGTGGTCCCTCCTCCACCACCATCAAGTGTTCCCTCCTCCACCACCATCAAGTGTTCCCTCTTCCTCCACCACCAAGTGTTCCCTCCTCCACCACCACCATCAAGTGTTCCCTCCTCCTCCACCACCAAGTGTTCCCTCCACCACCACCAAGTGTTCCCTCCACCACCACCATCAAGTGTTCCCTCCTCCACCACCAAGTGTTCCTCCTCCACCACCACCATCAAGTGTTCCTCTCCTCCACCATCAATGTTCCCTCCACCACCACCACCACCAAGTGTTCCATCCTCCACCACCACCATCAAGTGTTCCCATCCACCACCACCACCAGTTTCCCTCCTCCACCACCACCATCAGGGATGCCCTCCTCTTCCACCACCATCAAGTGTCCCTCCATCTCCACCACCATCACAGTGTTCCCTCCACCACCACCAAGTGTTCCCTCCACCACCACCACCAAGTGTTCCCTCCACCACCACCATCAAGTGTTCCCTCCTCTTACACCACCATCAAGTGTTCCCTCCTCCACCACCACCACCAAGTGTTCCCTCCACCACCACCACCAAGTGTTCCCTCCACCACCACCATCAAGTGTTCCCTCCTCCACCACCACCATGAAGTGTTCCCTCCTCCACCACCACCATCAAGTGTTTCCCTCCTACAACCACCACCACCACCAAGTTGTTCCCTCCACCACCACCACACAAGTGTTCCCTCACCACCACCATCAAGTGTTCCCTCCTCCACCACCACCACCAAGTGTTCCCTCCACCACCACCAAGTTTCCCTCCACCACCACCATCAAGTGTTTCCCTCGCCCACCACACCATCAAGTGTTCCCTCCTCCACCACCACCACCACCAAGTGTTCCCCCACCGACCACCATCAAGTGTTCTCTCTCACCACCTACCACACAAGTGTTCCCTCCACCACCACCACCACCAAGTGTTCCCTCCACCACACCATCAAGTTGTTCCCTCCTCTTTCCACACACCAATGTGTTCCCTCCACCACCACCACCAAGTGTTCCTCCACCACCACCATCAAGTGTTCCCTCTCCCCACTCACCACCAAGTGTTCCCTCCACACCACCACCAAGTGTTCCCTCACCACCACCATCAAGTGTTCCCTCCACCACCACCATCAAGTGTTCCTCCTCCAGCCACCACACAAGTGTTCCCTCCACCACCACCACCAAGTGTTCCCTCCCACCACACCACCGACCAGTGTTCCCTCCTCCTCCACCACCACCAAGTGTTCCCTCCTCTTCCACCATCAAGTGTTCCCTCCTCCACCACCACCATCAAGTGTTCCCTCCTCCTCCACCACCATCAAGTGTTCCCTCCTTTCCTACATCAAGTTTCCCTCCTCCACCACCACCACCAAGTGTTCCCTCCTCCACCACCACCATCAAGTGTTCCCTCCTCCTCCACCACCAAGTGTTCCTCCGACTTGGACCAAAACGTTCAAGTGGGACGTGCAAGTTCTTCCTGTTTTTAAATATTTGTTTCTCCTTCTCTATATACATTCCTCCATCCTTTTCTCTGAAAGCTTCTTTTATTACTATTCTGCGAAATCTTTTTCTCTATCATTCCCTTTCACGTCTCTCTTTCTCCCCACCTTCCCTTCCCTGACTTGGTCTTTCCACCATCCTTCTAATCAAGTCTTTCTCCTGCCTTACCGGTAGCTGAAGTTCCTTTCCCCGCTCTTCCTTTTCTTCGCATTCTTCCCTTTTCCCGTCTCCTATATATCTTTCTCCTCTTACCATAAATTTTCTCTCATACCTTTGTGGTTGAAATAACTTAAATTGTATTAACAATGGTATTCTCAGGTTGTGAATGTGGTTTAAAAAGTTATGTGCAGTGGGCCATCTGCTAGTTATGTGACAGAGATCAGTTAGCAGCAGGAGCACCATCTGCTAGTTATGTGACAGAGATCAGTTAACAGCAGGAGCACCATCTGCTAGTTACCATGTGACAGATCAGTTAGCAGCAGGAGCACCATCTGCTAGTTACCATGTGACAGATCAGTTAGCAGCAGGAGCACCATCTGCTAGTTACCATGTGACAGAGATCAGTTAGCAGCAGGAGCACCATCTGCTAGTTATCATGTGACAGATCAGTTAGCACGAGCACCATCTGCTAGTTACCATGTGACAGAGATCAGTTAGCAGCAGGAGCACCATCTGCTAGTTACCATGTGACAGATCAGTTAGCACGAGCACCATCTGCTAGTTACCATGTGACAGATCAGTTAGCAGCAGGAGCACCATCTGCTAGTTACCATGTGACAGAGATCAGTTAGCAGCAGGAGCACCATCTGCTAGTTACCATGTGACAGAGATCAGCAACAGGAGCACCATCTGCTAGTCATGTGACAGATCAGTTAGCAGCAGGAGCACCATCTGCTAGTTATCATGTGACAGAGATCAGCAGCAGGAAGCACCATATGCTATCTGTGACAGATCAGTTAGCAGCAGGCGCACCATCTGCTAGTTATCATGTGACAGATCAGTTAGCAGCAGGAGCACCATCTGCTAGTTATCATGTGACAGAGATCAGTTAGCAGCAGGAGCACCATCTGCTAGTTATCATGTGACAGAGATCAGTTAGCAGCAGGAGCACCATCTGCTAGTTACCATGTGACAGATCAGTTAGCAGCAGGAGCACCATCTGCTAGTTACCATGTGACAGATCAGTTAGCACGAGCACCATCTGCTAGTTATCATGTGACAGAGATCAGTTTGCAGCAGGAGCACCATCTGCTAGTTACCATGTGACAGATCAGTTAGCAGGAGCACCATCTGCTAGTTACCATGTGACAGATCAGTTAACACGAGCACCATCTGCTAGTTATCATGTGACAGAGATCAGTTAGCTGCAGGATGCACCATCTGCTAGTTATCATGTGACAGATCAGTTAGCAGCAGGAGCACCATCTGCTAGTTTGCATGTGACAGAGATCAGTGTTGCAGCAGGGCACCATCTGTTGTTACCATGTGACAGATCAGTTAGCAGCATGTGACCATCTGCTGAGTTACCATGTGTACAGATCAGTTAGCACGGAGCCCATCTGCTAGTTATCATGTGACAGAGATCAGTTTGCAGCAGGAGCACCATCTGCTAGTTACCATGTGACAGATCAGTTAGCACGAGCACCATCTGCTAGTTATCAGTGACAGAGATCAGTTACAGCAGAGCACAATCTGCTAGTTATCATGTGACAGAGATCAGTTTGCAGCAGGACACCATCTGCTAGTTACCATGTGACAGATCAGTTAGCACGAGCACCATCTGCTAGTTATCATGTGACAGAGATCAGTTTGCAGCAGGAGCACCATCTGCTAGTTATCATGTGACAGATCAGTTAGCAGCAGGAGCACCATCTGCTAGTTATGTGACAGATCAGTTAGCAGCAGGACACCATCTGCTAGTTTCATGTGACAGTATCAGTTAACACGAGCACCATCTGTAGTTATCATGTGACAGAGATCAGTTTGCAGCAGGAGCACCATCTGCTAGTTACCATGTGACAGATCAGTTAACACGAGCACCATCTGCTAGTTATCATGTGACAGAGATCAGTTTGCAGCAGGAGCACCATCTGCTAGTTATCATGTGACAGATCAGTTAGCAGCAGGAGCACCATCTGCTAGTTATGTGACAGATCAGTTAGCAGCAGGAGCACCATCTGCTAGTTATCATGTGACAGAGATCAGTTTGCAGCAGGAGCACCATCTGCTAGTTATCATGTGACAGATCAGTTTGCAGCAGGAGCACCATCTGCTAGTTATCATGTGACAGAGATCAGTTTGCAGCAGGAGCACCATCTGCTAGTTATCATGTGACAGAGATCAGTTTGCAGCAGGAGCACCATCTGCTAGTTATCATGTGACAGAGATCAGTTAGCAGCAGGAGCACCATCTGCTAGTTATCATGTGACAGAGATCAGTTTGCAGGCAGGAGCACCATCCCGCTAGTTATCATGTGACAGATCAGTTTGCAGCAGGAGCACCATCTGCTAGTTATCATGTGACAGAGATCAGTTTGCAGCAGGAGCACCATCTGCTAGTTATCATGTGACAGAGATCAGTTTGCAGCAGGAGCACCATCTGCTAGTTATCATGTGACAGAGATCAGTTAGCAGCAGGAGCACCATCTGCTAGTTATCATGTGACAGAGATCAGTTAGCAGCAGGAGCACCATCTGCTAGTTATCATGTGACAGATCAGTTAGCAGCAGGAGCACCATCTGCTAGTTATCATGTGACAGATCAGTTTGCAGCAGGAGCACCATCTGCTAGTTATCATGTGACAGAGATCAGTTTGCAGCAGGAGCACCATCTGCTAGTTATCATGTGACATATCAGTTTGCAGCAGGAGCACCATCTGCTAGTTACCATGTGACAGATCAGTTAGCACGAGCACCATCTGCTAGTTATCATGTGACAGATCAGTTAGCAGCAGGAGCACCATCTGCTAGTTATCATGTGACAGATCAGTTTGCAGCAGGAGCACCATCTGCTAGTTATCATGTGACAGAGATCAGTTTGCAGCAGGAGCACCATTTGCTAGTTATCATGTGACATATCAGTTAGCAGCAGGAGCACCATCTGCTAGTTACCATGTGACAGATCAGTTAGCACGAGCACCATCTGCTAGTTATCATGTGACAGATCAGTTAGCAGCAGGAGCACCATCTGCTAGTTACCATGTGACAGATCAGTTAGCAGCAGGAGCACCATCTGCTAGTTATCATGTGACAGATCAGTTAGCAGCAGGAGCACCATCTGCTAGTTATCATGTGACAGAGATCAGTTTGCAGCAGGAGCACCATCTGCTAGTTATGTGACATATCAGTTAGCAGCAGGAGCACCATCTGCTAGTTATCATGTGACAGAGATCAGTTTGCAGCAGGAGCACCATCTGCTAGTTATCATGTGACATATCAGTTAGCAGCAGGAGCACCATCTGCTAGTTACCATGTGACAGATCAGTTAGCACGAGCACCATCTGCTAGTTATCATGTGACAGAGATCAGTTAGCAGCAGGAGCACCATCTGCTAGTTATCATGTGACAGAGATCAGTTTGCAGCAGGAGCACCATCTGCTAGTTATCATGTGACATATCAGTTAGCAGCAGGAGCACCATCTGCTAGTTATCATGTGACAGATATCAGTTAGCAGCAGGAGCACCTACGGTGTTTGCTGGTAACTTTAACACCACCACAACCACTCTTGCTATCATTGATATTACTCAATAATTTTGTAATGTCTGAGGCAGATGCTGCACCGTTATTGTTTGGGATTTCTCCTCTGTCTCTCTTCACTGTTTGAAAGTCAAGTGATCTGTTATTTATTTGTAGAACAGTACTGGTATGATAGCCAATATAAGTTGTGGTGCTTCTGTGTTCAGCATTTTCCTTGTGGCAGACTTTGAGACTTAGTTGTTTATTCAGGCTGTTAGCTCTGGCAGCACATAGTCATCGGCACCATGGCATAGTTAATACCGAGATGCTAAAGAAGCTCATAAGATTGTGTTGTGTGCTAGTGTGAGTGTGTGTGTGTGTGTGTATATATGTGTATGTTGGTGTACTCACTGATTGTGGTTGGCAGGCACTGTCGAGACTCAGTCTCTGCCTGTGAGTCAGTAGTTGTTGTGTGTGTGTATGTGTATGTATGTGTGTATGAATGTGTGTGTGTGCGTGTGAGTTTGTGTATGAGTGTGTTGTGTGTGCTATTGCGGTGCTAGTGTGTCGAGCATGCATGGCTGGTGTTTGTGTGTGTGTTGTGTTTGTGTGTGTGTGTTAGTGTGTGTGTGGGTGTGTTGTGTGTGTGTGTGGGTGTGTGTGTGTGTGCGGGTGATGTGTGTGTTTTGTGTGGTGTTTTTGTTGTGTGTGTGTGGTGTGTGTGTGTGTGGTTGTTGTGTGTGTGTGGGTGTGTGTGTTTGTGGGGTGTGTGTTTGTGGGGTGTGTGTTTTGTGGGGTGTGTGTGTGGAGGGGGGTGTACTCACCTAGTTGAGGTTGCGGGGGTCGAGTCCGAGCTCCTGACTCCTGGCCTGTGTGTGTGGTGTGTGTGTGTGACTCACCTAGTGGTGTGTGGTGTGTGTGTTGTGTGTGTGTGTGTTTGTGTGGTGTGTGTGTGTGTGGTGTGTGTGGTGTATGGTGTGGTGTACTCACCTAGTTGAGGTTGCAGGGGTCGAGTCCGAGCTCCTGGCCTGTGTGTGTGTGTGTGTTGTGTTGTGTGGTGTGTGTGTGTGTGTGTGTGTTGGTGTGCAGTGTGTGTTACTCACCTAGTTGAGGTTGCGGGGTCGAGTCCGAGCTCCTGGTTGTGTGTGTGTGTGTGTGTGTGTGGTGTGTGTGTGTGTGTGTGTGTGTGGTGTGGTGTGTGGTTGTGTGTGTGTGTGTTGTGTGGTGGGTTGTGTTGTGGTGGGCATGTGTGGGTGTGTGTGTGTGGTGTTGTACTCACCTATTTGTGGCTGCAGGGGTCGAGTCACAGCTCCTGGCCCCGCCTCTTCGCTGATTGCTACTAGGTCCTCTCTCTCCCTGCCCCATGAGCTCTTATTATACCTCGCCTTAAAACTATGTATGGTTCCCGCCTCCACTACGTCACTTTCTAGGCTATTCCATGGCCTGACTACTCTATGACTGAAGAAATACATCCTAACATCCCTTTGATTCATCTGAGTCTTCAACTTCCAATTGTGACCTCTTGTGTCTGTGTCCCTTCTCTGGAACATCCCGTCTTTGTCCACCTTGTCTATTCCGTGCAGTATTTTATATGTCGTTATCATGTCTCCCCTGACCCTCCTGTCCTCCAGTGTCGTCAGGACGATTTCCCTCAACCTCTCTTTGTAGGACAATCCCCGTAGCTCTAGGACTAGTCTTGTTGCAAACCTTTGCACTTTCTCTAATTTCTTGACGTGCTTGACTAGGTGTGGATTCCAAACTGGTGCTGCATACTCCAGTATGGGCCTGACGTAAATGGTATACAGAGTCTTGAACGACTCCTTACTGAGGTATCGGAACGCTATCCGTAGGTTTGCCAGGCGCCCGTATGCTGCAGCAGTTATCTGATTGATGTGCGCCTCAGGAGATATGCTCGGTGTTATGCTCACCCCCAGATCTTTTTTCTTGAGTGAGGTTTGCAGTCTTTGGCCATCTAAACTATATTGTGTCTGCGGTCTTCTTTGCCCTTCCCCAATCTTCACGACTCTGTGTGTGTACTCACCTAATTGTACTCACCTAATTGTGGTTGCAGGGGTCGAGACTCAGCTCCTGGCCCCGCCTCTTCACTGATCGCTACTGGATCATCTCTCTGCTTCCTGAGCTTTGTCATACCTCTTCTTAAAACAATGTATGGTTCCTGCCTCCATTACTTCACTTGCTAGGCTATTCCACTTGCTGACAACTCTATGACTGAAGAAATACTTCCTAACGTCCTTGTGACTCGTCTGAGTCTTCAGCTTCCAGTTGTGACCCCTTGTCCCTGTGTCCCCTCTCTGGAACATCCTATCTCTGTCCACCTTGTCTATTCCCCGCAGTATCTTGTATGTCGTTATCATGTCTCCCCTGACCCTTCTGTCCTCCAGTGTCGTCAGTCCGATTTCCCTTAACCTTTCCTCGTGTGTGTGTGTGTGTGTGTGGTGTGGTGTGGTGTGTTACATTTATAATAATTATATAAAATATTATATATATATATATATATATATATATATAATATATATAAATATAAATATATATATAATATATAAAGTCCCAAAGGCAGACTTGCGACCCTTGCTTAAATAACAACCTCACTTGCCAATAAACAATTAAAATTTGCTATACAATAATTTCGCCAACACATCTGAACCTAACGAAAAAAAATATTTTACTCTGTTGTTTAGTATTAAATTATTGTAAACAAATCTAAAACATATTTATGGGTTTGCTGAAATAGATTGCTCTTGTTATAATAAGGTTAGTAAGTTTCAAATACTTTTGAGCAAATTAAATATTTACAAAACATTAATGAAAAAAAAATATCTTAAACGTATAAGAGAAATTTTTGAAGGACTTAATTTAAATGATTCTTGAGCGACGAGCACCCCACACAACACCACAACACACACACCCCACACACACCCACACACACACACACCACACAAAAACACACACACACACACACAAACACACACACACCACACACCCCACCACACCCCCACCACACCCCCCCACACCACACCCCCCACACACACACACCACCCCACACACACACACCCCACACACACACCCCCCACACACACCCCACACACACACCCCACACACCACACAGCACCACACACACCCACACACACACACACACCCCACACACCACACCCCACACACACACACCCCCACACACACACAACCCCACACACACACACACCCCACACACACACACACACACACACACCCCACACACACCCACACACACACACCCCACACACACACACACACCCCACACACAACACACACACCCACACACACACACACCCACACCCCCACACCCCACACACCACACCCCCCACACACACACACACCCCACACCCCACCACCCCACACACACACACACCCCACACACACACCCCACACACACAACCCCCCCCCACACACACACCCCACACACACACACCCCACACACACACACCCCCCACACACCCCAACCCACACACACACACCCCACACACGCACCACCCCCCACACACACCCACACACACACACCCCCACACACAACCCCACACACCACACCCCACACACACACACACCCACACACCACACCCACCCCACACACACCCCACACACACACCCCACACACACACCCCACACCAACACACCCCACTCACACACCCCCACACACCCCATAAACACACCCCCACACACACCCGACACACACCCGACACACCCCACACACACCCGACACACACCCCACCCCACACCGAACCCCCCCACACAACACCCCCACCCACACCCCACCCACACCCCACCACACCCCACACACACACCCCCCCAAAACACACCCCACACACACACCCCACACACACACCCCACACACAACCCACACACACACACACCCCACACACACCACACCCCACACCCCACACACCCCACACACACACACACCCCACCACACACACCCCAAAACCCCACACACCCCACAAAACACACCCCACACACACACCCCCCACACACCCCACACACACAAAACCCCCCACAAACACACACACCCCACACACACCACACCCCACAAAACACCCCACCCCACACACACCCCACACACCACCCCAACACCCACCCCACACACACCCCCACACACACACCCACACACACACCCCACACAACACCCCACACACACACACCCACACACACACACCCCACACCCCACACACCCCCCACACACAAAACCCCACACACACACACCACACACCACACCCCCCAAAACACACACCCCACCACACAACCCACACACACCCCACACACACCACACCACCCCACACCACACACCCCACACACACACACCCCACACACACCCCATACACACACCCCCCAACACCCGACCACACCACCAAAAACCGCCCACACACCCCACAAAACCCACACACACCCCGACACACCCCACACCCCACCCACACACCAACACACCCCCACACACCCCCACACCACCCCACCCACACCCCACCACACCCCAACCACACTCCACCCACACCACACACACACACCCCACACACACACACCCCACACACACACACCCCACACACACACCCCACACCACACACCCCACAACACCCCCACCCCACACACACCCCACACACACACACCCCACACACACACCCCAACACACACACACCACCCACCACACCCCACACACCACACACACCCACACACACCACCCCACACACACACACCCCAACACACACCACCCCACACACCCCACACCCCACACACACACACCCCACACACACCTCACACACCCCACACACACCCTCACACACCCACACACACCCCACACACACCCCACACACACCCCCCCACACACCCCAACACAACACCACCACACACCACACCACACACACACACCACACACCACACACCAACACACACACCACACACACACCCCACACACACACAACACACACCCACACCACACACACCACACACCACACCCACAAAAACCACACACCACACACACACACCACACACACACACACACACACCACACACACACCACACACACACACCACACACACACCACACACACACCACACACACCCCACACACACCACACACCCCCAAACACACACCACACACACACACCACACACACACCACACCCCACCACACACCCACACCACACACCACACACCACACCCCACACACACACCCCACCCCACACACACACACACCCCCCACACACACACACCACACCCCCAACACACCACACACACACCCCACACACACACACCACAACCCCACCCACACCCCACCAACCACACCACACACCCACCAACCCCACCCCCACACACACACCCACACGCCACACCACACACCCACACAACCCACAGCACACACAGCACACACATGCACCACACATGCAACACAGCCACACACGCACACCACACCAAAACCACACGCCACCCACACGCACACACACGCACACACACGCCACCACACCACACCACCACACCACACGCCCCACCACCCAACCACACACGCACACACACACGCCACACACACGCACACACACACGCACACACCACCCACACCACACGCACACACCACGCACACACACACGCACACACCGCACACCCACCACACACACAACCCCAACCACACACACCCACACACCCACACCACCACACACAACACAACACCACACCCCACCACACACACACCACACACACACACCACCACACACCACCACACCCAAACCACACACCACACACACACCACCACACACACACCACAACACCAACACACCACCCACACACACACCCACACACCACCACACCACACACCACACACCACCCCACACACACCACAACCCCACCCACCCCACACCACACCACACCCACACCCACAACCCACACACACCACACACACACCACACACACCCCACACACACACACACCCACACACACCACCCCAACACACACACCACACACACCAACACACACCCACACACACCACCCACACACACACCACACACAACCACACACACCCCACACACCACCCACAACCCCACCCACAACACCACACACACACCAACACACACCACACACACCACCACACACACACCCCCCACACCACCACACCACACACACAACCACACACACACACCACACACACACACACACACACCAAAACCCACACCCACCACACACACAAAAACCACACCCACACAACACACACACACACACACACCACACAAAACCACCCACACACACACACACACCACAACCCCACCACAACACACCCAAAAACACACACCAACACACACACAACACAACACACACACACCAACACCACACAACACCACAACACACACAACACATACCACATACACCACACACATACACACACCACCAACACACCACACACACACCACCACACCACCCCACCCCCACACAAAACCCACACACACACCCCACACCCACACACCCACACACACCCCACACACACCACCCCACACACACACACCACACACACACCACACACACACCCCCAAAACCACACACCACACACACCACACACCACACCCCCCCCAACACACACCACCCCCCACCACACCCCACACCAAAAACACCACACACCCACCACACACCACCAACACACACAAAACCCCACACCAACACCACACCACACACACACCACACACACACACACCCCACACACACACACCCCCACACACCACACACACACACCCACACACCACACCCCACCACACCACACACACCACCACACCACACACACCACACACACCACCACACCACCACACCACGCACACCACACACCACACCACACACACACCACCACAACCACCACACACACACCAGCAAAACACACACCCCACCACAACACACCAACACACCACACACCACACACCACACGCACACACCACACCACACACCACACACACACACCACACACACACACACCACCCACAAAACCACACACACACACCACACACACACCACCACACACACCACACACACCCCACCACCCCCACACACACACACACACCACACACACACCACACACACACCAACACACACCCACACACACCACAACACCCCACCACACCCCACACACACCACACACACCCACACACACACCACACACACACACAACACACCACACACCCCCGCACACACCACCCCACACACACACACACACCACACACACCCACACACACAACCCATACACACCACCATACACACAACCATACACACACACACCCAACACACACGCACCACACACACACACACCACACAAAACCACACACCACACACACCACACCACACACCCACACACCACACCACACACACCCACACAACACACCCACACACACACCCCACACACCACCCCACACACAAAACCCCACACACACAACCCCACAAAACACCCCACACCCCACACAACACCCACACACACACCACACCACACACACACACACACACACAAACCACCAACACACACCCCCACACACACACCACAATACACACACACAACCCCACACCACACCAACCCACACCACCACACACACCACACACACCACACCACACACCACACACACACACACACCCACACCACCACCAACACCACACACACCCCCACACACACACCACACCACACCCACACACCCCACCACACACACACCACACCCCACACAACCACCCCCCACCACCCACCCCACCACACCACCCCCCACACACCCCCCACCCAACACACAACCCACACACACCCCCACACACACACACCACCCCACCCACACACCCCACCCCACACACCCCACACACACACCCCACACACACAAAACCCCACACACACACCCCACACACACAACCCCACACACCACCCCACACACAACCCCACACACACACCCCCACACACACACCCCACACACACCCCCACCCCAACCCCCCCCACACACACCCCACACACCCCACACACACACCCCCCACACACACACACCCCACACACCCCACACACACACCCCCACACCACACCCCACCAAAACCACCACACACAACCACACACACCCCACAACACACCACACACACCACACACACACACCACACACACACACCACCACCCACACACACACCACACACCCCACACCACACACCACACACACACAACACACCACACCCCAGACACCACACACAGACACCACACACAACCACCACACACCAGACACCACACACAGACACCACACACAGACACCACACACAGACACCACACACAGACACCACACACACACACCACACACAGACACCACCACACACACCACACACACACACCACACACACACCACACACACACACCACACACAAACACCCACACACACACACCACACACACACACCCACACACAACCCCACACACCCCCACACACACACCACACACACACCACACACACCACACACACACACACACACCCCCACACACACACAGCCGCCACACACACACCACACACACACCACACACACACCACACACACCACACACACACCACCACAACACACCACACACACACCACACACACACCACACACACACCACACACACACCACACACACACCCACACACACACCACACACACACCACACACACCACACACACACACACACACACCACACATACACCACACACCACACACACACACACACACACACACACACACACACACACACACACACACACACACACACACACACACACACGTTTACACTATTATTTGTCGTTCCTGCAGAGCGGGGTTCAATGATAAGGCTTTGGAGGTTTCTTTACTTGCGAGATAGTGGGTACACAGGCAGTGTGTAAATTGCCCATGTCCCGGGAGGGCCATGCCCAGCGAGGGGGAGAGTAGTAGTTCTTGTTGACTCTGTGAAGTATGCTGCCAGAGTGAGAGAGGCAGGTCTGGGCATACTGAAGTAGCATAGGCCTATAGGTGGGAGCATGAGCAAGGCATGAAATATAAACTCAGTTGGCAGACAATACAGGATGTCTACATTTGCTCGGTTACGGACCACAATGGTTGTCCCTGACCATGACTGGCTGTAAAAAAAACTTGGTCTCTGTCTCGCAGGAACAAGGCACAGAACACAAAAGCATATATATATATGTGTGTGTGTGTGTATATTTTATATATATTTTTATATATATATAATATATATATATATATATATATAATATATATATTTTTAAATATTATATTAATATATATATATATATATTGATGGAGAAAAAAACTTCCTGAGTGAGGGAAGAAAAAAACAGGTGTGGGTGTGCTAAACATAATGGTCTAAGGCAGTGAGTGTCGAGGGGCATCATTGCACGCCTTCCTGAGTCTGGACAGATACTGCAGCACAGGAGACATCGCTGCGGCTGAGGTGTGACGTATCAGGGTACGGTCTCTGGAACTGTGAAGCAGTCATCGTAGGAGTCACTGCAGGGTTTCACTCAACCTGGGCCACAACCTGCTGGTGCCCTCGAGTGAGGCGTCACCAGTACTCGGGAACTGGACATGACTTCTTCTGGCAAGCGACTCAATAGGACATCTCGACTGGTACTGTTGCTGGGGTTGTCACTGCCGGCGAGCATGGAGCGAGTCGCGGCAGGGACGACTCGGTGAAATGTGTGGGAATCGTAGCGTCATACACCGTACTGCAGTGAGTTGGGTAGCAGTCAAAGTGACATCATCATTGTGCAGGCTGCTCACTGAAGCTGTGACACAAGGCTGACACAGCACCTGCTATCAGGGTCGAACTGCGGCTTGAGTGTCATTCTCTCGGGAGTTGGAGTTATAGCAGAGGTTAGTCTAAGCATCCTTAGACTTGTTTCTCTACATGTAACTGCACTCTGACAAGGCAATCTGGAGGTGAAGCAAAACAAATCTTGATGGGAATCATAGCAGGTATGAGTCTGCAGGACGTCATGAGCGGCAAACATAAGAAGCTTTCTGTACAAGAGGCTCAGATGCACAGACAGACTAATATCAGCGGTCAAATGCATGGGTCACACTGGGTGACAAGTTTACCTGGATAGAGTTCCGGGGGTCAACGCCCCCAACACGAGGTGCTACACAGTGGTCTGGGCGCAGACCTGTGGTCCACACACAGCTGGGCTGATGACCACACAGGACACATGGAAAACTGCACACAACCGCACTGTACATAAGGTACAACATGGCTTACTAGCAAATGACGCTTTTCTGTGCAAAAAATTGACACTGAGCTATACATGAACATGTGAGAACACTGAGAGGAATTAATTAACACACGACATATATCTTCTCTCAATCTTCTCGACAACACAACATATTGCTCACTGTGAAACTAACACTGTCAATCAGGAGTTACGTTGTGAGGTGTTGTCATGGGGTGACATCATGAGGTGATGTCAGCAGATGTCTCGAGGTGATGTTCTGGAGTGATATCGTGAGGGATGTCATGGGGTGACATCGCGAGGTGACGTCAGGCAGACATTTATTTATTTATTTATTTATTTAATGTCTTTGCAAACAGTACATTGAGATTGTGTATATACAATAGTGGGTTGCAATGCAGAGAGAGCCTCTATTATACCTTGGCATTATGGGCCAACTTAACATTATTGTCTTACATTCTACTTAATACTAAGGAGTAGTATATCATAGTTGTACAGTAGGAAAGTCATTATTTCATAGTTGTACAGTAGAATATTAATTATAAATGAATCAGAATTTGTATAATACAAAGATATACGTATTTATATTCTAAAATGCTTTTGTGAAAAACAATGATTCAATTATATTCCTGTCAACAATGGATAAAAGGTTCAATGTGATTGTTTCAGTTATGATGTGGGAGTACATAGGTGAGTAAATGTGTACTGAGTATTTAGTATTTAGTCTAGGGTGATTAAGTGGCTTTTGAGAAGAGTTTTAAATTGATTTTCAGACTGTGTTACTTCAATATCTTCTGGTAATGAATTCCATATTTTGGGGCCCTCTATGTGCATAGAGTTTTTACACAGTGTGATATGGACACAAGGTATATCAAAAAGAGATCTGTGTCTTGTGTTGTGGTTATGTGTCCTGTTTAGGTTGGTGAGGAAAAGTTTGAGTGGGGGGTTTATATTTGCGTGTATTCTGTGTATGTAGTAGGCACATGAATAAGTATGGATGTTCTTAATGGTAAACAGATTCAGACTTTTGAAAATTGGTGGAGTATGCTGGCGGGAGTGGGAATTTATCATTCTTACTGCTGCCTTGTGCTGGGTTATTAGGGGTTTTAGGCGATTGGATGTTGTTGATACCCATGCACAAATTCCATATGTAAGATAAGGGTATATGAGTGAATGGTACAGTGCCAGGAGAGCTGATTGTGGAACGTAGGCCCTTATCTTTAGTAGTATGCCTACAGTCTTGGAGATTTTCTTGGTGATTTGTTGTATGTGTGTCCGGAACTTAAGGCTACTGTCAAGGTGGATACCTAGGAATTTTCCCTCTGTGAGTCTTATGACTGATGATCCATTTAGCTTAATGTTAATTGGATTATTTGCAGCTTTGTTTCCAAACTGAATGAAATAAGTTTTATCAGTATTCAGGGTAAGTTTGTTAGTCATCATCCAGGCAGATATTTTCTGTAATTCAGCATTGATTGTGTTTGCTAGTATGACTGTGTTTGGTGGGAAATACATATGTAGTGTCATCTGCAAATAATATGGGTTTGAGTAGCTGTGATGCATTCAGTAGATCATTGATGTAGATGAGAAAGAGGAGTGGTCCAAGGACGCTTGCTTGTGGGACTCCTACTGTGATTGGTTGGGTGGAGGAGTTTGCATCATTTGCATACACATATTGAGTTCTGTTACTAAGGTATGACTTTAGGTAGTTTAGGGAGTGGCCTCTGATACCATAGTGCATTAATTTGGAGTACAGTAGTTCATGGTCGACTGTATCGAAAGCTTTACGTAAATCAATGAAAATGCCCAGCAGGACTTCTTTCTTTTCAAGTGCGGTATATATTAGTTCTAGCATGTGTATGATAGCGTCATTTGTGCTTTTATTATTTCTAAATCCAAACTGACAAGGGTTTAATATGTTGTGTGAAACGAGGTAGGAATAGATCCGTCTATGAATTAATTTTTCAAAGATTTTAGAGAGCAGTGGTAAGTTAGATATTGGTCTATAGTTATTCAAGTCAGCTTGGTCACCTCCTTTATGGATCGGAGTGACCTTCGCTATTTTGAGGATTGTTGGGAAGGTAGATGATTCAATGGATTTGTTAAAGAGCGTTGCAATAATTGGTGACAATACTTGAGAAGCTTTTTTGTACATAAAAGCAGGCAAGTTGTTTATGTCTCCTGCCTTGTTTTTAAGGGTGTTTATGATGAGCATAACTTCAGTGAGGTTGGTTGGAGCTAAGAATAGCATATTTGGGTAGGTTCCTATGAGGTAGTCTGATGGATGGGCATTTGTGCTTGGTATTTTGTTTGCTAGATTTTTTTCCTATGATGGAGAAGAAAACGTAAGTCTGCTTGCTGTTTAGGTTGGAGTGAGTAGGGGTTCATCTGATTTTGTTAGTTTGATTGCTTTGTTTTTGGATAACTTTTTAGTTCCAAGAATTTCAGATCGAGTTTTCCAGGTTTTTTTCATATCACCTTTGATGTTATGTAATCTATTTTCATAATACAATTTTTTTGACCTTCTTATCAGGCTGGTAAGTGCTGACGAGTAATTTCTCGACTGTTCTCTAGTTATTTGACCCATTCTATACTGTTTTTCATATTTGTGCTTTGTGTTAATGGATTTGAGGATGCTTGGTGTTAGCCAGGGATTATTCAGTCTCTTTGCTGTGATCTGTTTAGTTTTTCTGGGGCAATGTCTGTTATAGAGGCATTGGGCTTTTTTTTTTGGGAAAATTATTTATACATTCATTCATATCTGTATATGTTTCAAGCTCATTTTGCCAGTCGATGTTATTCATAGCTGCTATAAAGTTAACTGCTGTCTCGTTATGTAGTCTGAAGGTTACTTTAGTAATGTCTTGTGGTAGTTTGCCCAGATTAGTTATGAGAAGGGTTGGGTAGTGGTCTGTAGTATTGTCCGTGATTTTGCCTGATTTTAACCCTTAAACGGTCCAAACGTATATATACGTTCACTCGCGTAGCGCCCCAAATTTTTTGAGAGAAAAAACTTTTTTAAAGGAAAAAAGAGCATATGGTATCCCCAATTATTTTAATATGGCACACACTGAGTGCGCACACCCATTCTCTCATGTCTACATGACTCTGGCTTATCGTGGCAATGTTGAATGAATGACAAAGAAAACATATATATACGTTTGGGGCACTACGGGTGTGAATGTATATATACGTTTGGATCATTTAAGGGTTAAAGGGGATATAGTGTTTGTCCAGATGTTGTCTATTAAGGAAATGCTTGTCTCGGAGATTCTTGTAGGTTTAGATATTGCTGGTAGCAACAGGCAGTTACTCATTGTGTTTGTGAATTCGGTTACTTGTGGGTCCTGGTCGTGTAATATGTTTATGTTGAAATCACCTGTTAGTAGTAGGTGGTCTTTATTCATGTGTGCATCAGTAATCATGTTTCCTAGTTTTTCACTAACATGATAAATGTTTGACTGTGGTACTCTGTAGATGTTTATAACTGTGAGGGGTTTTTGCAGGTCTTTTAATTTAAATTTGGCTATGATATATTCTCCATGTTCATCCCTTGTGCAAGATTTATTGATATATTCGAGTTGATTTGAATAGTATACAGCTGTTCCTCCCCCTTGCTGGTCTGTTCTACAGTTGTGTATGGCCATGTAGCCAGGAATGGTATAGAAATCTGTAATATCAGGCTTAAGCCAGGTTTCTGTGAGTGTGATGATTGATATATTGGAATGAAGGGAACTGAGTAATGCTGTGAGGTCATCATAATGTTTGCTCAAGGATCTGACATTGTAGTTAAAGATGGTTATGTTATTGTTTGCACTGAGTAATGTCTTTGCTTGGTCTGCTGTGTAGTAATTACAGTTACTGGTTGATTCATGTAATTCATTTTGTAAAAAGTTTACATCAGGATTTATGCCTGTAATCATAGGATGAGAGTAATTTTACAAACTAGATTTTCTGAGTAAAATGATGTAAGATTTATATTGAATCTACAACTAGACTTATGACTAAGACTCCATGATTAATCTAAAACTTGTAAAAAATTGAAAGAAAAAGGGATTATTACAGAATTGATAATTCAATTATACACTTAAGTATCTATTATTTTTTTTTTATTATCACACTGGCCGATTCCCACCAAGGCAAGGTGGCCCGAGAAAGAAAAACTTTCACCATCATTCACTCCATCACTGTCTTGCCAGAAGGGTGCTTTACACTACAGTTTTTAAACTGCAACATTAACACCCCTCCTTAAGTATCTAATAACACCTTAATTATTTTAACAAGTGAGTTTATGAACTACAGTAGATATTTACAGTTAAAATAAAGGAGCTAATGGATATAATAGTAAAAGAATGTACAGTGGACCCCCGACATTCGAACGCATCGACATTCGATAAATCCGACATTCGATGCATTTTAACGCAAAAATTTCGCCTCGACATTCAATGGAAAACCCGACATTCAATACGATTCGTACGAGACATGTCCACGTGTGGCCTGAACTGCCCCGTGTGTGCCAGTGTTTACAAGCCAGCCAGCGTGCGCGCATCTAAGGATACATTCGGTACATTCCATATTATCCATAGTATCACTGTTTTAGGTGCTTGTTTCTGCAAAATAAGTAACTATGGGCCCCAAGAAAGCTTCTAGTGCCAACCCTTCGAGAAAAAAGGTGTTAATGACTATTGAAATGAAAGAGATACAGTGGAACCTCTACTTGCGAGCGTGTCCTTGTGTGAGTTTTTCCAAATACGAGCAGTCGATGGGTCGATTTTTTGCTTCCATATGCGAGCAAATTTTCCACAAGTGAGCAGACCTCAAGGCAGGTTCCTTGACACTGGTGAGGGACTCTTGATCTTGATCTCAGGAATTGTATCTCATTTGTTTGTTGGACTGTCTTATTGAAACTTGGGCAATGTATGATGGAAAGATGCTTCTTAATGTACACCAAAAATGAAAGAAGTCTAAGCATAAATAATGGATTTCACTTCTCAGCAATTAGCCACCCCTTAGTGGTAATTTCAAATGGTTTTTATGATTGTATTCTCGTTTTTTTTCTTGGTCTCATTTGATAGAATGGAAGATAAATTACAGAATTAGATATGATTTTGATTGCTTTCACGATGAAAAGTACCTTGAAATAGAGCTCAACCTAGAAGAATTGGTCCATTGCTTGGCTGTTTCAGTGTAAACAAATGACGTCACTGTGCATTCCAATATGCAGTCGTGAATGGCTTGAGATGTTTATGCAATTATTGCAATAAGGAATAACAGTAAATCTTATATTTTTGTGTGAATAAAAGTTACAATTAATTTAATAATAATAATGATAATAATAATAATATGTATAATAATAATATGAATAATAACAATACGTATAATAATAGTATAATACAACAACAATAATAATAATATGAATAATAATAATAATAATATGTATAATACATATATAATAATAATGTACTACATATAATAATTATAATAATAGATGGCTTCAAAAGGCTGTCACTAGATGGCAGTATTTACCACAACAAAGAGGGAGTGGTTGTGGCTGCCTCCACCTGTTACATAATGACATACTTTATTCATTCTAGAGTATATATCGTGTTTCTATGTTATTTATATTGTCTGTTATGTCATATTAGATGAACTGTGATATATAAATAAGCCGTATAGATGATATTAGTGAAATTATTCATGAAGAATTTTTCCTGGTGTCCAGACAAACTCTCGTCCACTGCCGACACCGCCCATACCACTACATGAATGACATATTTTATTCTGTTTAGAGTATATATCAGGTTTCTATATTATTTTTGTTGTTTATTATGTCATATTAGATGTAGTGAGATAGATAAATAAGCCATAGAGTTGATATGTATTAGCGAAAATTATTGAAGTACAGAATTCCACTGGAACGGATTAATTGTATTTCAATTAATTTAAATGAGGAAAATTGTCTCTGCAAATGAGCAAGGTCATGGAACGGATTAAACTCGCAAGTAGAGGTTCCACTGTAATTGCAAAGTACAAAAGTGGAGTGCATGTGTCGGAGTGCATGATGATTTGGTAAAGAAATTGCCTGCAACTAGTGGTGATGTGAGTGAAGTTAAGGCCAGCAAAGGTTGGTTTGAAAGATTTAAGAATCGTAGTGGCATACATAGTGTGGTAAGGCATGGTGAGGCTGCCAGTTCAAGTCCTAATGGAAGGGGATTCCCCTTCTAGACACTAACACCATCCACACACTCCCCTCCTCCCTCCCCATCAATCATCACCAGATCTTCATTAAAGGTAAGTGTCAATTATTCTATTATTAATCTTTTGTTATTGTTGTTATTGTAATTATTCTATTGCATTAAACTTAATATTTCATGTGGTAAAATTTTTTTTTTCATACTTTTGGGTGTCTTGCACGGATTAATTTGATTTCCATTATTTCTTATGGGGAAAATTAATTCGACTTTCGATATTTTCGACATTCGATAGCTCTCAGGAACGGATTAGTATCGAATTTCGAGGGTCCACTGTATTAACCCTTAAATGGTCCAAACGTATATATACGTTTTTTCAACATCTGAAAGTATGTAAAAAAAAAATGTAGATCTTTTTTGTTTCACATTTGAAAACGTGTAAAAAAAACTTTTATCTACATTTTTTTTGTTGTTATTTTTGAAAATATGTAAGAAAAAGTAGATCTACTTTTGTAGCACTACGAATTTGAACGTCAATCTGTTTGGACCGTGTAAGGGTTAAAAGTAAAATCAGTAGCACCTGAGGTAGTCTATAGCACCTGGAGTATTTTAATGGCAAAATAGTGAACTTATTACACTTTAGCACCTGAGAATAGCACCTTGATTATTTTAACAATTGTGAATATATGAACTAAGGTAGTTATATAAAGCTAAAATAAAGGAGAAAATATATAAGGGACTAAATTAAGTAATGGTGAACAAAGTTCAATGGACAGATAGTCACTGTGATATAATATTGATTTGGGAGTAAGATCTGATTTGTAATGTATAATAAGTTGAGCATTTAATTGCACTATAAAAAGTAGAGAAATATGAGGTAGCTGGTACTAGCTAGCAAAAGATAGTTTTGGGACTCACACAATAATGTAATTGGAATATACACTAATTGCTCACACAATATAAAGGTGATTAACATAGTAGTTGTAAGATGAATTAAATGGACAGGTAGCAACCATGAATAACATTAATTTGAAGTAAGATTTGACTTGCAACACAAAATTATGAGCAATAAATGCAGTTAGAAAGTAAAAAGTATTTGAGGTAGCTGGTATTAGCTAGTAAAAGAAAAAATAATAATGCACAATAATATAATAGTAAATAATAATAATGCACAATAATATAATAGTAAATAATAATAATGCACAATAATATAATAGTAACATACACTATATGCACCACACGTATATATGTGTTAAGAACACTTATCTAATCTGTTACAGAAATGTCAGCTTTTCTAAGGAAGGTAGAGAAATCATGTTCATTTGAGATGGTATATTGTTGTCCTGTTGAAGTTTTTCTAATTAGTATTTTCCCATCTCATGTGAAACACTGATGTATTTTGTTTTCCTGTTTAAGTTTTCTCAACCTGAACAGAAGGTTTTGACGTTTTCTCGTTAGACACTCGTTGATGTACACTCCATTTTTCATTGTAACTGCTGATGTAATTAAGTCCTTTCTTTTATCATATGAATGAAGTCTGATCATGATACTGTGTTTACTACCTTGTTTTCCTAACAAATGTGTTAGGAGGCAAGAACTTCACTGTTATAAAACTGAAGTCCCTAAACAATTGGTCTTCCAAGTCTGGAGGATGAGCAGCAGCATTGTCCAGTACTAGGAAGGCAATTTATTTTCCAGGAGGTATTTTTTCACACTTGAGCCAAACACTTCATGGACTCAGTCAATGAAAATTTGCCTTGTGACCCATACCTTGTTATTAGGTTTCCACATCACACACAATTTACTCTTGACTACATTGTTTTTCTTGAACGCTGTGTGATTTTCAAAGTGATACACCAGTAAAGGCTTCACTTAGAAATCCCCACTAGCATTATCACAGAACAAGAGAGTTACCCTTTTGTAGAGTTAGCCTGTCGTTCATAGGCTTGTGTCCTGGCAGTGCCTTTTCCTCCTCCATGATGTAGGTGCTGTTTGGCATTTTCTTCCAAAAGAGGCCTGTTTCGTCACAGTTGAACGCTTGTTGAGGTTGGAATTCTTCAATTTGTACGTACCCTTTTAATTCCTGCACAAATTTTTCAGCCGCACATTTGTCAGAACTTGCAGCCTCGCCATGCCTTACAACACTGTGTATGCCATTATGCTTCTTAAATTTCTCAAACCAGCCTCTGCTGGCCTTGAATTCACTAACATCATCACTTGTACCAGGCATTTTCACAAATGATCACCTCTGAAGCACTATTTCTTGCAAACCGTTTTGCCCTGATCCACAACACCTACTACCACTCCACATCTTCATTTATTTATGATCTCTTTTTTGTTAACAGGTTTACCTCTTTTGCCACATCAGCTTCCTTGATTTGTTCTTTCTTTGCCAGGATAGAAGTGATTGTTGATTAGTTTTTGCCATACATCCTGGCAAGTTCCAACACTTGTACACCACTCTAATACAGTGGACCCCCGCATACCGCACGCATCGCATACCATACAATCCGCATACCGCTCGCTTTTTTCGCAAAAATTTTGCCTCGCATACCGCCCAAAAACCCGCTCACTGCCCTTCGTCCGAGACGCGTCCAATGTGCGGCCTGAGCCACGCTCACATGTTCCGCCGGTGGCATTGTTTACCAGCCAGCCTCCGCGGTAACATCCAAGCATACAATCAGAACATTTTGTATTATTACAGTGTTTTTGGTGATTTTTTCTGGAAAATACGTGACCATGGGCCCCAAGAAAGCTTCTAGTGCCAACCCTACAGCAATAAGGGTGAGAATTACTATAGAGATGAAGAAAAAGATCATTGATAAGTATGAAAGTGGAGTGCGTGTCTCCGAGCTGGCCAGGTTGTATAATAAACCCCAATCAACCATCGCTACTATTGGTGGTACAGCTGCTGCTGTACCACCGTCAGCTGCTGCTGCACTGTCAGCTGCTGCTGCTGTTGTACCACCATCAGCTGCTGCTGCTGCTGTAGCATCGTCTGCTGCTGCTGTAGCATCGTCTGCTGCTGCTGTAGCATTGTCTGCTGCTGCTGTAGCATCGTCTGCTGCTGCTGTAGCATCGTCTGCTGCTGCTGTAGCATCGTCTGCTGCTGCTGTAGCATCGTCTGTTGCTGCTGTACCACCGTCAGCTGCTGCTGCTGCTGTACCACCGTTGTTGGTGTGGCTTATTGAGAATACCAAGAAACAATTAACCCCAGAGGATTTGCCACCCAGGATAACCCAAAAAAGTCAGTGTCATCGAAGACTGTTTAACTTATTTCCATTGGGGTCCTTAATCTTGTCTCCCAGGATGCAACCCACACCAGTCGACTAAAACCCAGGTGAACAGGGAAAAATGCCTGGAACTAGTGCTCATATTGGTGAATTTAAAGCCAGCAAAGGTTGGTTTGAGAGATTTAAGAATCGTAGTGGCATACACAGTGTGATAAGGCCTGTTCTGGAAGAAAATGCCAACAGGACCTACAGTACTCAGGAGGAAAAGGCACTCCCAGGACACAGTGTCTCATCAGTCATTGCTGCATCTTCAATAAAGGTAAGTGTCATTTATTCTTCATTTAGTAGAGTAGTACATGCACAATATATATTGTGCATGTACTACTCTACTATTGTGCATGTATCCTTCTCTTTGTGTGTAGGAAAATGTATATTTCATGTGGTAAAAATTTTTTTTCATACTTTTGGGTGTCTTGCACGGATTAATTTGATATCCATTATTTCTTATGGGGAAAATTCATTCGCATACCGAACATTCGCGTAACAACCAGCCCTCTTGCACGGATTAAGGTCGCTATACGGGGGTCCACTGTATTTTTCTGTTACTTCCTTCATAAATTCTATCGTGTTTCTCACTTTCTTTACCAAAGGTACTTTGCTAGGAACTTTCTTGGGGCTTATGGTGACTTATTTTGCAGTTGCACTTATTAAAAAACCACCAAAAACAATGGATTTTAAGGAAATGTTTGGATGAATGCGCTGAGTATATGCTCACTCTCCGACAGACAAGGGGGAGACTGAGTCACCAAAGTGCGGTGTCCTGGCGGGAGAGGTGGGCTAACACGTCTAATATGGCTTATTTACGAGGCAACAGCCAAAATATGGAACAAAATTTCCGCCAAAAAAAGGGCTTAAATACGAATAGGCCAATAAACGCAGCGGCCGAAAAGCAATGTTCCATTGTATATATACACAGTGGAACCTCTACTTAGGAGTTTAATCCATTCCTTACCCTGCTCCTATCCCGATTTTCTTGTATGCTGAGTCAATATTTCTCATTTAAATTACAGTAGACCATCATTTAGTACGAGTTTATTTGGCATAATTTGAGTATTGCATGATTGAAGAATTGTGGGACACTTTTATGTAACACGTCATATAATTAATTTAACTCAGCTCAGTTTGTGGGAAGGAAAAAAAAAATTCTTTTGCTCAAGTGGCCCCCCATGTTGTGGAGCAACCGAGGAGCCCTCCCGCCATCCCCTACCACTCCCCAACACCACCCCACCATCCCAGCGTTCATAATTCATGTGTGTCCAATCCAGTCTTTCTCTGCTACAAGGCAGCTGTGTTATGATATTTTAATTACAATATCTTGTATCTGCCAAGCAATCATGACACCCAGTAGCCATACCAGTGTTGCTGAAAGTGGCACAAAAAGGCATAAGCACTTAAGTCTTAGAATTAACAAAGAAACAAAGGTACAGTGGAACCTCGGCTTACGAACGCCCCACCATGCGAATTTTTCAGAATACTAACCATCATTTGGTTAAATTTTTGCTTCTAGATACGAACGAAATTTCAGGATACGAACTTCCCTATCAAGGGAGGTTCCTTAATAAAAAAATGAAATATTTATTTCTTTGCAAAGGTTACAGTGTGTGTTTACATATAATATGATTGGAGTAAAGAAAGCCACTATCATGCCGAGGCATTTCGGGCAGATTTAACTTAATACATTAGTATCAGACTGGTGAAAAGTGTACTAGTAGTGTTTACCAATGTTTTGCTGATGGTGGTGCCAAATACTGGCAGTCTTTTGAAGTTTCTCCTTACTGTAATTATTATTATTATTGTTATTACTACTACAGTACAGTGGACCCTCGCCTAATGCTATTAATCCGTTCCTGAGAGCTCAACATTAGGCGAAATTATCGTTAGGCGAATTAATTTTCCCCATAAGAAATAATGGAAATCAAATTAATCCGTTCCTGACACCCCAAAGTATGAACAAAAAAATTTTTTTACCACATTAGATATTAATTTTAATACACAAATTGAAGAAGACATGCGCAGTTACACGACACTTACCTTTATTGAAGATCTGGTGGTGATTGATGGGATGGGAGGAGGGAAAACTGTGGATGGTGTTAATGTTCACAAGGGGAATCCCCTTCCATTAGGACTTGAGGTGGCAAGTCCTTTTCTGGGGTTACTTCCCTTCTTCTTTAATGCCAATAGGACCAGCTTGAGAGTCACTGGACCTCTGTCGCACAACATATCTGTCCATAGAGGCTTGTACCTCCCGTTCCTTTATGACTTTCCTAAAGTGTTTCACAACATTGTCAGTGTAATAGTCACCAGCACTGCTTGCAATAGCTGTGTCAGGGTGATTTTCATCAAAAAAGGTTTGCACTTTAAGCCACATTGCACACATTTCCTTAATCTTTGAAGTAGGCAACTTCCTCAATTTCTCTATCCCCTCCTCCGAAGCAGTTTCCTCAGGTGTGGCCTCTTGCTGTTGAAGATGATCTTGCAGCTCATCAGTGGTTAGTTCGTCATTGTCCTCCTCCACCAACTCTTCCACATCCTCCCCACTAACCTCCAACCCCAAGGACTTCCCCAATGCCACAGTGGATTCCTCAGCTGGCATAGGATTCCCAGGGTTAGCCTCAAACCCTTAAAAATCTCTTTTGTCTACACATTCTGGCCACAGTTTCTTACAAGCAGAGTTCAAGGTCCTCTTAGTCACTTCCTCCCAAGCCGTACCTTTAATGTTTACACAATTGAGGATGCTAAAGTGATCTCTCCAAAACTCTCTTAGAGTCAATTGAGTTTCTGAGGTCACTACAAAGCACCTTTCAAACATAGCTTTTGTGTACAGTTTCTTGAAGTTTGCAATGACCTGCTGGTCCATGGGCTGCAGGAGAGGCGTGGTATTAGGAGGCAAAAACTTGACCTTGATGAAGCTCATTTCCGCAGAAAGTCGCTCTGCCACGTCTGAAGGATGACCAGGAGCATTGTCTAATACCAGGAGGCACTTAAGGTCTAATTTCTTTTCAATTAGGTAATTTTTCACATTGGGGGCAAATGCATGGTGTAACCAGTCATAGAAAAAGTCCCTAGTAACCCATGCCTTACTGTTTGCCCTCCACAGTACACACAAATTAGCCTTGAGGACATTGTTTTTCCTGAACACTCTGGGAGTTTCAGAGTGATACACCAATAAAGGCTTCACTTTGCAATCACCACTAGCATTGGCACACATCAACAGAGTAAGCCTGTCTTTCATAGGCTTATGTCCTGGGAGTACCTTTTCCTCCTGAGTAATGTAGGTCCTGCTTGGCATCTTCTTCCAAAACAGCCCTGTTTCATCACAATTAAACACTTGTTCAGGTTTCAATTGTTCACTGTCTATGTACTCCTTGAATTCCTGCACATATTTTTTAGCTGCTTTGTGGTCCGAACTGGCAGCCTCACCATGTTTTATTACACTATGTATGCCAGTACAATTCTTAAATCTCTCAAACCAACCTTTGCTGGCCTTAAATTCACTCGCATCATCACTAGTTGCAGGCATTTTTCTAATTAAATCGTCATGCAACTTCCTAGCCTTTTCACATATGATCGCTTGAGAGATGCTATCTCCTGCTGTCTGTTTTTCGTTTATCCACACCAATAACAGTCTTTCAACATCTTCAAGTACTTGCAATCTCTGTTTCGAAAACAAAGTTGCACCTTTGGCAAGAACAGCTTCCTTGATTGCCGTTTTCTTGGCCACAATAGTAGCGATGGTTGATTGGGGTTTTGTGTACAACCTGGCCAGCTCGGAGACACGCACTCCACTTTCATACTTAGCAATAATCTCTTTCTTCATATCCATAGTAATTCTCACTCTTTTTGCTGTAGGGTTGGCACTAGAAGCTTTCTTGGGGCCCATGGTGACTTATTTTGCAGGTGCAATCACTAAAAAGGCTGTGATAATATGAAATGCTCCGATTGTATGCTTGGAAGCGACCGCCTTGGCTGGCTTGTAAACACTGGCACCCACGGAACAAGTGAGGCGGGCTCAGGCCGCACTTGGATGCGTCTCAAATGAATCGCGTTGAGTGGTTTTTTTAGCGCTAGCCGAGGCAAAATTTTTGCATTAAAATGTATCGCTAGGCGGATTTAACGTTATGCGATGCGTTCGTTAGGCGAGGGTCCACTGTATTTATTACAATGTATTATTATAAATATTATTATTAGTATGTACTTGATGATGGGCTCTTGATCTAGGGAATTGGATCTGTGCTTAAGTTCCCTAAATTAATAATAATAATTATACGTATGTATTAATAAATAATAATAATAATAATACAATATATGTAATAGTCATAATAATATGTTGTCATTTTTAGACATTTTTTATAAATTTTTTTTTTTATATTTTTGTGCCAAATGCTTCAAAATAAAGATTGGTAACCCTCTGGGTGGCTGTAGGTGCAGCTGCTATGACCACGGCTATCTCAGTGCCAACCAAGGGTCAAAAGGAAGACGAAGCATGCCGCTCCGAGTGACCACAGCAGACCCTTGGGATGCGTAATTTTGTCTTATATTGTACAAATTTCTTACACAGTGCCTCGCCCAAAAAGACAGTACAGTGGACCCCCCAGCATTCAGTGGCATCGGTATATGTTAAAATCCGGTATACGATACATTTTGACACAAAAATTTTGCCTCGTCACTCGTTAAAAAACCCGCCACACGCGATTCATCCTGGATGCGTCAACATGTGGCCTGAACTGCCCTGTGCGTGCCAGTGTTTACAAGCCAGCCAGTGTGTTCGCATCTAAGCATACATTCGGTACATTCCATATTACCACAGTGTTTTTGGTGCTTGTTTCTGCAAAATAAGTCACCATGGGCCCCAAGAAAGCTTCTAGTGCCAACCCTTCGAGAAAAAGGGTGCTAATGACTATTGAAATGAACAAAGAGATAATTGCAAAGTACGAAAGTGGAGTGCGTGTGTCGGAGCTGGCCAGGTTATATACCAAACCCCAGTCAACCATTGCTACTATAGTGGCCAGGAAAACGCCAATCAAAGAAGCTGTTGTTGCAAAAGGTGCATGTTTGTTTTTGAAACAGAGATCGCAAGTGTTAGAAGATGTTGAGAGACTGTTATTGGTGTGGATAAAAGAAAAACAGATAGCAGGAGATAGCATCTCTCAAGCGATCATATGTGAAAAGGCTAGGAAGTTGCATGAGGATTTAATTGAAAAAATGCCTGTAACTAGTGGTAATGTGAGCGAATTTAAGGCCAGCAAACGTTGGTTTGAGAGATTTAAGAATCGTAGTGGCATGCATAGTGTGATTAGGCATGGTGAGGCTGCCAGTTAGGACCAAAAAGCAGCTGAAAAATATGTGAAGGAATTCAAGGATTACATAGACAGTGAAGAATTTAAACCTGAACAAGTGTTTAATTGCAACGAAACAGGACTGTTTTGGAAGAAATTGCCAGGTAGGACCTACATTACTCAGGAGGAAAAGGCACTCCCAGGACTTAAGCCTATGAAAGACAGGCTTACTCTTCTGATGTGTGCCAATGCTAGTGGTGATTGATGTGTGCCAATGCTAGTGGTGATTGCAAAGTGAAGCCTTTATTGGTGTATCACTTAGAAACTCGCAGAGCTTTCAGGCAAAAGAATGTCCTCAAGGCTAATTTGTGTGCTGTGGAGGGCAAACAGTAAGGCATGGGTCACTAGGGACTTTTTCTATGACTGGTTACACCATGCATTTGCCCCCAATGTGAAAAATTACCTAATTGAAAAGAAATTAGACCTTAAGTGCCTCCTGGTATTAGACAATGCCCCTGGTCATCCTTCAGACTTGGCAGAGCGACTTTCTGGGGACATGAGCTTCATTAAGATCAAGTTTTTGCCTCCTAATACCACTCCTCTCCTGCAGCCCATGGACCAGCAGGTCATTTCCAACTTCAAGAAACTGTACACAAAAGCTGTTTCAAAAGTGCTTTGAAGTGACCACTGACACTCGATTGACTCTAAAAGAGTTTTGGAAGGATCACTTTAATATCCTCAGTTGTGTAAACCTTATATGTAAGGCTTGGGAGGGAGTGACTAAGTGGACCTTGAACTCTGCTTGGAAGAAACTGTGGCCAGAATGTGTAGACAAAAGGGATTTTGAAGGGTTTGAGGCTATCCCTGGGAATCCTATGCCACTTGAGGAATCCATTGTGGGGTTGAAGGTTAGTGGGGAGGATGTGGAAGAGTTGGTGGAGGAGGACAATGAAGAACTAACCACTGATGAGCTGCTAGATCATCTTCAACAGCAAGAGGCCAGACCTGAGGAAACTGCTTCGGAGGAGGGGATAGAGAAATTGAAGAAGTTGCCTACTTCACAGATTAAAGAAATGTGTACAATGTGGACAAAGGTGAAAACCTTTATGGATGACAATCACCCTCACACAGCTATTGCAAGCCGTGCTGGTGACTATTACACTGACAATGTTGTGAACCACTTTAGAAAAGTCATAAAGGAACAAGAGGTACAGGCCTCTATGGACAGATATGTTGTGAGACAGAAGTCCAGTGACTCTCAAGCTGGTCCTAGTGGCATTAAAAGAAGAAGGGAAGTAACCCCGGAAAAGGACTTGTTACCTCAAGTCCTAATGGAAGGGGATTCCCCTTCTAAACATTAACAACTTCGACACACTCCCCTCCTCCCATCCCATCAATTCACCAGATCTTCATTACGTGTAAGTGTCGTGTATTCTATTGTTAGTAGAGTGCTACAAACTGTGCATGTCTTCTTCAGTTTGTGTGCATTAAACTTAGTATTTCATGTGGTAAATTTTTTTTTTTTTTCATATTTTTGGGTGTCTTGCATGGATTAATTTGATTTCCACTATTTCTTATGGGGAAAATTAATTCGCCTTACGATAATTTTGGCATACGATGAGCTCTCAGGAACGGATTAATATCGTATACGGTGGGTCCACTGTATTTGCGTACAATCAACAAGAAGCTCAGGAAGCGATTAGAAACTATGAAAAAAGCTAGAGAAATGATGAAGGCAGCAGCATAGAGTGAGGCAGCTGGCTACCGCCGCCACCACTGCTATTGTGACCGTTGCCGCCGCCACCGCTACTGTGGCCACAGTGATCGTGTCTTCGTCTATATATACATCTGTCTTGACCACACCTGTGGTTACATATGTGACAACCCCACCACTAATCATAGATAAACACAAGCTAGGTGTGGGGTTATGGACTGGGAAGATTCTAGAGTGGATTTACGGCGGATGCTTTCTGCCCCTGCTGGTGTCACCATCACTTGCCATATTGTGGCCTATTTTATTCATTCTAGAGTATATATCATGTTTCATTTTAATTGGTATTTTTAATAATTTGTTAATACTGTTAGTATGAATTTTGTAGCTTAACTTAACGAATTAATTGCATTTTATTTTGGAAAATGCTCCTAGAGCAGGATTGAACAGTACATTAATTGTCATCTCATATTTAAAATAGAGAAATTTTGTACTCGAAAAAAGTAAAGATAGTTTGAACTAAGCGACACAGAACGATTATGAATATTCTGAAGAGACTAAAGGCTTGCCACTATATATTAGACCACGAGATAAACCTGTACCAATGACTTACTGACTTACTGAAGATTAGAGGATTAAGACTTAGTTTGTGTACTGAATGAACATGACTAAAACTGAATGACTTGACTTGACTGAAAGACTTATTGAGTGACTTGACTGACTTACTGAGTGACTTGACTGACTTACTGAGTGACTTGACTGACTTATTGAGTGACTTGACTGACTCACCGAATGACTTGACTGACTTACTGAATGACTTGACTGACTTACCTGGAGAGAGTTCCGGGGGTTAACGCCCCCACGGCCCGGTCTGTGACTGAATGATTTGGCTGACTTGCTGAGTGACTTGACTGACTTACTGAGTGACTTGACTGACTTACTGAGTGACTTGACTGACACACTGAATGACTTGACTGACACATTGAATGACTTGACTGACTTATGAATGATTTGACTGACTTACTGAATGACTTGACTGAGTGACATGAAGGACTTATTGAGTGACTTACTGAGTGACTTGAACTTATTGAATGAATTGACTGAGATTATTTCCCAGTAAAACTATTCAGGGATGTGTGATGTCACCATTTGTTCAATATATTTATAGATGGTATTGTAAGAGAAATGGATGCTCGGGTATTGAGAAGAGGCAAGGGATTGAAAGATAAGGAATCAAACACAAGTTTTCAGAATTGATTTTTGCTGATGACACCATGCTTTTGGGAGATTCTGAAGGGAACCTGCAGAGTTTGGTGGACCACTTTGGTAGGGTGTGTATAAGAAGGAAATTGAACACGAACATAGGAAAGAGCAAGATGATGAGGATAAAAAATTTAGGTAATGAAAGATTGGATATATTAGAGGGCAGGAGCATAGAGGAAGTGGATGTGTTCAGATATTTGGGAGTTGATTTGTCAGCAGATGAGTCCATGAAAGACAAGGTGAACCGTAGAATTGATGAGGGGTACAAAGGCCAGTGGTGCATTGATGAGTCTTTGGAGACAGGACATCATTGATGGAAATGAAAAGGGGAATTTTATGAGAATATGATGGTACCAATGCTCTTATATGGGTGTGAAACATAGGTGGTGAATGTTTAACAAGAAGGCTGGAGGCAGTAGAGATGGTGTGTCTAGGGGCAATGTGTGATGTGAATATTATGCATAGAGTTTGTAGTTTTGGGATTAGGAGGAGATGCGGGGTTTCTAAAAGTATTTTCCAGAGGGCGGAGTAGAGGTTGTTGAGGTGGTTCAAATATTCAGAGAGGATGGAACAAAGGAGAATAACTTGGATTGAGTATAAATCTGTAATGGAAGGAAGGCGGGGGTAGGGGTTGTCCTAGGAAAGATTGGAGGGAGGGGGTGAAGGAGGTTCTGTCTGCAAGGGGCTTAGACTTCCAGTAAGTGCGTATGAGTGTGTTAGATAGGAGGAAGCGGAGACATTTTTATGACTTGACATGAAGAAGTGTCAGCAAAGTAACATTTATGAACAGATTTAGGAATACAAGTTAACCGGAATTGAGTTCTGGAGGTGGGAATTAAAGTGCCTGCTCTCTGAAGGAGGGTTAGAGATACTATGTAACAGTTTTTGAACTTTAAGGTTGGCATGCCTCTGGCAAGACAGTGATGGAGTGAATGATAATGAATGTGTTTTTTCTTCTTCTTCTGGTCATCCTGCCTTTGTGGGAAACAGCCCATATGTTAATAAAAAAAAAAAGTGAATGCTCTGGCAATAAGATAATGGAGTGAGTGATTTTTTTCTTTTACACAGGGTTTGACAAGGTTAGATTAAGGATCCCTAGCTTTATTGACAAGCTGTTTACAGGTTAAGGATGCCTAACTTATTGACAAGCTAAGAGCTGTTACATACATCAGTTTATTTGAAAGCATTTTTATTGTTATGAGACATACAAGTAGAGAACAAGATGAAGTTGGAGCCATCTGTGGGCCAGTACAGTGGACCCCCGCCTTACGATCAGCTCCCAACTCGAACAATTATGTAAGTGTATTTTTGTAAGTGCTTTTGTATGTGTATTTTTGGGGGTCTAAAACGGACTAATCTAATTTACAATATTCCTTATGGGAACAAATTTGTTCGGTAACGGCACCTGAACAGACTTGTGGAATGAATTAATATCATAAGGCGGGGGCCCACTGTATTTTCATTTGATGAACTGACTTTATCTTTTTGACATCGCAGTGCTGTACGAATGTGTTCCATACTCAACTCATCCTGGGGATAATGATCTCAGATGAAGTGATGTTCTGGAGAAGGGTACAGTCAGAGTGAAGTTGCTGCTTTCTGCCCATCTTGTGGTATAGAAGCTTGCTTCACGCTGTCCTCGAAGTGGATCCAAGTGTGGTACTTTGATAATATTAGCCTTGTACATAACAGTAAGGCCACCCACATTCCTCCTGTGTTGAAGGCTCTGCTAAAATGACAGATCTATCCAGAATTGGTCCAGGTGAGAGATGAGATGTCTTGCTCTGTTCTCTACTCTGCCAAGCAGTCGCAGATGAGAGAGGGGGGGCAGGGAAACCAAGAAAGTGGAGCATACTCAAGGTGTGAGCGTACTTGTGCCTCATACAGAGTCTTGCAGCCCTTTCTGTCTAGCAGATGCGAGATACGGCAAAGTGCTGTAAGCTTCCTGGCTGCCTTGTTTGCAAGATTTACAACATGGTTCTTCATGGTCAGTTTGGAGTCATATTTCACCTCAAGGATATCAACTTCTTCCCCATTTGCCAACACCCTTCCATTCATCCTTACTACTGCACCAGCATTACCATCATGGTGCCTAGAGACCATCATCATTTGTGTTTTCTCAGGTGCAAATGTTACTTGCCATCTATTTCCCCAAGCTGATATAGCTCTTAGCTCGTGATTGATGCTCAGAGCAGCTGGCATTTCTTCTCTTGGATAAGTGAATGTCAGTGTGATTCTGGGATGAGATGAAGGTCATTGAAGTAGACTTTTCAAAACAATGGTCCCACCATGCTTCCGTGTGAAACACTTGCCCCAATAGGATGTCTTTCTGATTCTGTCCATTGAGAACTACCCTTAGAGATCTACCATGAAGGTAATCACTGAGGAGACATAGCATAGAGCCTGCCATTCCCAGAGCTTGCAGTTTTGCTAAGAGGCCCTGGTGCCACACCCAGTAGAAAGCACCAGTAATGTCCAGTGCTACCACACAACTGACTTAGGATTCATCCAGTGACTGGTGCCACTTAGTGGAGAGGTTTAACAACAGATCAGCAGCAGAGTAACCTTTCCTGAAGCCATATTGACAGTCACAAAGTAGTGAGTGATAGTTAAAAAACTCTGTCATTTGTATTGAGATTATTGTCTCAAGGATCTTGCCAGTGATTGACAGCAGTGACACTGGTCTGTAGTTACTGATTTCTGCTCTGCTCTGCTCTTTTTGTGCACAGGGACTCCATTTGCCTCTTTCCATAGAGAAGGCCATTTACACTCTACTAGGCAGTGCTGAAAGATGCGAGTTAGAGGTGCTGCTAGCTGATCTGCACATCTTCTCAGCAGTCTTGGGCTCAACTTGTCTGGGCCCACAGCCTTTTCTTAATCAAGCAGTTTAAGAAGGAAATGCTCCTCCTCCTGCCTTATTCTCTCCACTGACAGTTTTGATACAGTTCTTGCAGCTAGCCAAGGAGGGTCCCATGCTGGATCAGGAACTTACATTTGGGTAGCAAAGTGTTCGGCAAAGAGGTCTGCTTTCTCTTGACTACTAGTAGAGGTGGTCCCATCCTGTCGATTTAGAGGTGGAATGAATTCATCCTGGACCAGGGACTACCAGGTTTTAAAGCCTACCCTACCTGATGCTAGCTTTCTTTTTGTGTCCACATCCCGTTTAGCGATGGCCCACTTTTGAACGTTTCCCATATGCCTATAGGCTTGCCTGTGCAAGTTCCTGTTATAAATGGTAGGATGTCTCTTATACCTTCGTCATGCCTTGTACTTAACAGTAGCAGCCTCCCTACAATGAAAGCCAAACCAAGGCTGATCTGTAGGCTTCGTCACATATTGCCAGTGAGAAATGTGTTCTTGTTGTAGATTAACCCTTTCAGGGTTTCCGATGTACTAGTGCGAGTTACGCACCAGGGTTTTTGACGTACTAGTACGCCTAAATTCTAGCGCCCTCAAATCTAGTGAGAGAAAGCTGGTAGGCCTAAATATGAAAGAATGGGCCTGTGTGGTCAGTGTGCACAGTATAAAACAAATCCTGCAGCACACAGTGCGTAATGAGAGAAAAAAAACTTTGTTTTTGGTTTAAAACAGCGACTTTGCACTCTATTTTTGTATGGTACAGTGGACCCCCGGTTAACAATATTTTTTCACTCCAGAAGTATGTTCAGGTGCCAGTACTGACCGAATTTGTTCCCATAAGAAATGTTATGAAGTAGATTAGTCCATTTCAGACCCCCAAACATACACGTACAAACGCACTTACATAAATACACTTACATAATTGGTCACATTCGGAGGTAATCGTTATGCGGGGGTCCACTGTATTTATGATGGTATTCTAGTTTTCCTGGTCTCATTTTATAGAATGGAAGACATATTACAGAAATTGAGACGATTTTGATTGGTTTTAAATGGAAAGTACCTTGAAATTGAGCTCAGAGTAGCAGAAATCTTCAATTTTTGCCATAGTTCAAAAGTAAACAAATCATGCTACGCGTCCAATACTTGTCATCTGTTGAGTCTAATATTCTTTCACAAGTGCGCTGATATTGTTTATACCATTTCTACACTAATGCAGTAAATCTGATATTTTTTGTGAGAATAAAAATTCAAAGCGGAAAGCAAAAGAATGAAAGAGGTGCGTGGGGACGTGACTAATGAACAGAGGAAGTGTTATTTTAGTGCCAGGAATGATTTTCTTGTTTATTCTGGACCCTATTTGAAAATTGGCATCTCTTGAAATTTGTGTGAAATTGGCAAAATTGCTAAATTCTGACCACTTTATTGGATAGTTGAAATCGGTAAATGGGTGGTTTCTTGTACTCATTCGATAGAAAAAATGGAGTTCTAGTGAAATAGTTATGATTTTTGTTGACTAGTACACTGGAATTGGCTGACAATAGGGCTCAAAGTGGGCAAAATCGCTGATGCTTAAGCATCGTCGAGACTGCTAACTTTACAAGAGCATAATTCCGTAAGTTTTCCATGAAATTTCATACTTTTGGTGTCATTATGATCGGTAAAAGATTCTCTATTTTTCATAAGTTTTTTTTTTTTTTTTTAAATTTGGCGACCCTGAGAACAAGTCTGGGAGAGGGCCTGTCGACCCTGAAAGGGTTAAGGATGTGTCCAGTGAAGGCTTTCACTTGGTTGTCAACATCCCCTTGGAGAAGAGCATTCCAATCGTTGGTGGCGAGCTCAGAGCAAAGGGCTGGCCAATTACCTCTTTCCCATAGCCAGGTTGTGCGTGTGGACTCCTCACTTTGTTCTGTTGTGATCTTAAGTGTCGTAAAAACAGCCTAGCCCTTAAACGGTTCAAGCAGATCGATGTTCAAATTCGTAGTGCTACAAAAGTAGATCTACTTTTTTTTACATATTTTCAAATATAACAAAAAAAAATGTAGATAAAAGTTTTTTTTACACGTTTTCAAATGTAAAACAAAAAAGAACATCTACATTTTTTTACATACTTTCAGATGTTGAAAAACGTATTTATACGTTTGGACCATTTAAGGGCTAGTGGTCAGATGATCCAGCATAGCCGCGGGGTTGACAAGTGACTATACCTTCTGCCAGATCACTCGCTACTGGGTTAAGGGAGGAGCCAGAGATGTGAGTAGGGAAATCAACAAAGTTTCTCATGTCAAATACTTCAAGAAGGTCATCAGAGTCCCTGTGTATAAGGTGTTGGTTGAGGTCACCAACAATTATGATATGTTGACAGTTGTGTTGTAGCAGAAGGGAGTCCACATTTTCCATTAGGAAGTTGATGGGGTCTGCATGTTGCCACTGAGGTCTGTACATTGCACATGCTAGTACAGAGGTACTAGTGTTTATGCATAGCTTGAAGAACATCATTTCAAGACGAGTATGGATGGCAACATCAATGTGCTGGGCATGAACACTTTTAGAGAAGCACACAGCAACACCTCCTCCTTGCCCTTGCCCTCTCTTCTCATCCATGAGGTGTAACCAGCAATTCTTGCAAAATTTTCTGGAGCCCTGTCCAAAAATATTTCAACTACAGCTATCATGTCGGGGTGTCTAGTGTTCACAAAACTTTGCGAGAGCTCTCCAACATTAGTAAGGAAACCTCTAATGTTGGCCGACAGGATGCTGATAGATTAGCTTCTCATGATGTGGTTAGCTTGAGGTGGTTGGGTGTGTAAGGCATGAGAGGGTAGGGCACTGAGGCAGCTGCAGGGAAAGTGTTTCTTATTTATTGGGTTGCCCTACCTTGGTGGGAGGCAGCTGGCTCGTTAACCCTTTCATTGTCGGCTCCATAATACAGTGGACCCCCGGCATTCGATGGTATCGATATACGTTAAATTCAGTATACGATACATTTTAACGCAAAAATTTTGCCTCGCCACTCATTAAAAAACCCGCCACACGTGATTCATCCAGGACGCGTCCACATGTGGCTGAACTGCCCTGTGCATGCCAGTGTTTACAAGCCAGCCAGTGTGCTCGCATCTAAGCATACATTCGGTACATTCATATCACGTTTTGTGCTTTCTGCAAATAATCACATGGCCAATGAGTTCTGTGCACTGTGGTAAAGGTGATTATACGTAGGGCACCACTATACGCAGTTAGGTCCAGGCTCCGCCGTAAAGAGAAATCGCTAAAGTGAACCCTGTGTTTCACATAAATGCATACAAATATAGATAAGTTAACAACATATACGTGACCCGGTAACGGGAACTTTTCATTCAGTAGTATGTTCAGGTTGCCAGTACTGACCGAATTTTTTTCCATAAGAATATTGTGAAGTAGATAGTCGTTCAGACCCAAACAACACTTTTTTAATACCACTTATAAATACACTTACATAATTGGTCGCATTGGAAGTGATCGTTAAGCGGGGTCACTGTATTAAGTTAGCAATAGAACTAGGCATCAAAAAACAATAAAAAAGTGCAATACACACATAGTGCACTCATTACTTACCTTAAAATATTTATAGTCTTAATCTAGAGTGAGACAAGTAGTATTTATTGTAAGAAATCAAGTGTGGTATGTATGGTAGTCAGCCAGGCTACCAGACCAGGCCATCCCACGTACACATAATATTCTATTACATTTAAGCATCCCAGAGCGATAAAATGCATATACAGTTTACTCATTACTTACCTTAAAATATTTGTAGTCTTAATCTAGGGTGAGATGAGTAGTATTTATTGTAAAAAATCAAGTGTGGTATATATGGTAGTCAGCCGGGCTACCATACCAGGCCAACCCACCCACACATATATTCTATGATATTTAAGCATCCCAGAGCAATAAAATGTATGTACAGTTCACTCATTACTTACCTTAAAATATTTGTAGTCTTAATGTAGGGGTCAGGAGTAAGTAAATGAGATAAAACGAATAAATGAGAGAGAAAGAATGAGTGCATGAGAGAAGACAGGCGCAGAGTTATGTAAACAAACCAAACGAAGGTAAGTTTTGTAAACAAACAAAGTGTACACATCTGGTTTGTGTACAAGTTACTTTGTGTACAGGTTGTCTCTACATTGATAAGGTAGAATAAATAAAGAAGAACACTCCCATTCTCATGTAACATCATTTTGAGAAGAAATGACACTGAGTGAAGGCAATGGAAATAAGTGACTCTGTCTGACTTTTTTGGGTTATCCTGGGTTCTCTACACATATGCTGCTATGTATAATAATCTATGTAGCTGTATTTGTGTATAGCTGAATAAACTTACATACATACGAAAGGAATAATTTTCTACAGTTACCCACAGTAACACATTTTCTCTTGTGTTAGATTAGAGAAAATGTTATTCTTGGCATCACTTGTACAAGTTATCTGGCTACCACATCTCATATTTATGTATCATGTTTATTATATAATTTTGAAAAAAATATCATGGATGGGATTAATGAAAATGTGTATATTAACGTAATATACGACATTTAATGAGACTCGGTGAGTATTATTATTATTATTATTATTATTATTATTATTATATGGCGTCACTTGTGTAAGTCGTCTGCTACCACATCTCATATTTATGTTTATTTATTCTACTGTGGGGTGTATTTATCATTATATGTTATGCATCGTGTTTATTATATAATTTTGAAAAAAATATCATAGATGGATTAATGAAAATGTGTATATTAACATAATATACGACATTTAAATGAGACTCGGTGATTATCATCATTACTAATATAACGTCTGGAGACATAAAACACTCTTACTGATTTTAATGTGTACCTGCATGCCAGCACAGTATGTAAGTTTATTTAAGTACAGGTATACATAAGTATAATTATCAGAGTATATATAAAATATGAAATAACTTTTAAAAACACTTAAAATTTTGGAGTTTCCAGACATAATGGAGAGACTTCGTGCTTACGGATCTCACAGAGAATGTAAACAAACCAGGTGGGGCGAGGTGACAGTATTAGAAAGTCAGGTGGGGGGAGCCGTATAGCGAGTTTTGGTCATAATTTGAAATGACCATATTAGCGGAACGCCGTAAAGCGGGGCCCTACTGTATACGTTGTGCATTATATTGGTCTCACAGGCAACAAAGTCATTTGAAAAGAAAAGACAAAATACAGTAAAAGTTAAAATGTTACTGATTGTGCAGCAGTTGCCGATGTTACCGTAAGCAGTTCACTTTGTCAGCTTCACGCCTCTATATCTCGGTAAGTTCTGATCGCATTTTTTTTTTTAACCCGCAAAAATATTAAGATTTTCGTAAGAATTTTTTTATTCGAATATTTTCGACACAGAGCGAGGGTTTAGAATCAGGGGTCCCAACAATAAAAGGGTTAAATAAAATCTTGCTTAATTACTAGCTGCAAAGTTGTCATTTTTGGCACTTGGTATGTCACCATTGGGTCCTGCCAGTCGATACATAATGAAAATTGAGATTTTTCTGTTTGATCATCAATATGTGCAATATTTTTTTGCAGTATTTTCATTAATATTGAATAGATTAGTAATGTTTATGAACAATGTCAGTTATTTTCAATTCCATGTTCAAACTGCTTCAAAACTTACATAACATTATTTTTTCTTATTTACTTACTAAAGGTATATATTGTTTCATTTGTATTTATTGTTTTATTAGATATATACAGCCTCTTCTCACTTAGCGACGTACTTGTTTACTGATGCCTTGGACTTACGATGGGCTCTGACCAGTATTCATACCTAAATGATGAATATTGGAGCCGATTTCCTCAATTGTTTATTTCAGTATACAGTTCACTACTGTATAAACATTTATAAATATACCAGAAATGTTATAAATGGTGCAAAGGTGACATTAAAACAATATCAAAGATGGTTGTTGCAAACACTACCATTATAGCATGCGCCTCACTTAGCGATGAATTTGTTTAACGACAAGGTCTCAGAAACGAACTCCTTCGCTAAGTGAGAGGAGGCTGTTCACTAGTCATGGTTTTAGAGTGTATAGCTCACTTGCATTTCACTGTAAACAAAGACAGTGATATATGGTTCCCACAATGTACTTGGCAGGCTGTTTTTTTTTTTTCCTCTCAGAAGTGCATGCGCACGCACGCACGCACACACACACACACACACACACACACACACACACACACACACACACACAACACACACACACACACACACACACACACACCACACACACACACACACCACCACACACACCACACACACACACCACACACCACACACACACACACACCCACACACACACACACACACACACACACCACACACACACACCACACACACACACACACACACCACACACACACACACACACACACACACACACACACCACACACACCAACACACACACACCACACACACACACACACACACACACCACACACACACACCCACACCACAACACACACACACACACACACACCCACACACACCACACACCACACACAAACACCACACCACACACACACACAACACACCCACACACACACCACACACACACACACACACACACACCACACACACCACACACCACACACACCACACACACACACACACACACACACACACACACACACACACACACACACACACACACACACACCACACACACACACACACCACACACACACACACACACACACACACACACACACACACACACCACACACACACACACACACAACCACAAACCACACCACAACACACACACACACACACACACACACACACACACACACACACCACACACACACACACACACACACACACACACCACAACCACACACCACACACACACACACACACACACACACACACACACACCACACACACACCACACACACCACACCAACACCACCACACACACACCACCACACACCACACACACACACACACACACACAACACACACAAACACACCACACACACACACACACAACACCACACAACAACACCACACACACACACACACACCACACCAACAACACACACCACACACACACACACCACACACACACAACACCACACACACACACACACACACACACACACACACACACCACACACCACAAAACAACACACACACACACACACCACACACACACACACACATCACACACACACCACACCACACACACCACACACACACACACACACACACACAACACACACACACACCACAACACCACACACACAACACACACACACACACACACACACACACACACCAACCAACACACAACACACACATCACAAAACCACACACACACACCACACAGCACACACAACACACACAAACACACACACACAACACACACACACACACACACACCACACACATCAACACACACACATGCACACACACAACACCACACACACACACACACATGCACACACACACACACACAACACACACACAACACACACACACACACAACACAACACACACAACACACACATCACAAAACAACACAAAAACACACACACACACACACACACCACCACACACAACACACACACACACACACAACACAAACAACACACCACACACACACACACACACACAACACACACACACACACACACACACACACACACACACACACACACACACACACACTGTACCTACCTACCTACTGTGTACACCCATTGTTTGTTGTGTAGGCCACTTGTGCTTCTTGCTCCAACTTTAAAGCTGGTGAGCATATGACAAGAATTAGCGATGCGACACCTAATGCCATTTTGCCAATTTGTGTCACTGATGCTTAAAGGGTTAACAGTACTGTCAGTGTTGCTATTTTAAAACTATTCTAAATTTCATCATCTGAAATATATCCATCAGCAATTTTGCCCACTGAGTCCTATTTTAAGCTATTCCAAAGATAAATTTGACCCAATTCAATAACAAGAAAGTGCCCATTGAAATATCAGAACTACCTTATAAGGTGCACAGAAGCTGACAGTTTCGCCAGTTTTACACAAAATTAAAAACAGTCCAGAATAAACAGTGTAGACATTGCAGCCACTAAAGCAACCTTCTCTCTCTTTCATTAATCACATCCTCAGGACTCTCCTATATAACACTTGATATCCATTTTGAATCCATAAAAAAATGAAGGTTTACCAACTTTCATGGATAATAAAATATAACCAAGAATGATTGGTCATGGTTTAGGCCATACCAGTATTTGAAGCAGACTTAAAGCACTTGAAATGGGAATTCCCAGGTGGGCTAACCTTAAACAGGAAAGTCATCAGATATCAGATATTTCTGCCACTTTGAGCCCTATTTCAAACTATTTCTAAGTTGAAGCCACCTGAAATGTCTATTTCACTACAATGGCTTCCGTTCTGTCAAGTGATACCACATAAACAGTCAGTAAAACCATAAAAACTATGCGTGAAAAAACATCAGTCATTATTTTAAACCAAACACAAGGTCAGGAATTTTTTTCTTATACCATGCACACTCACTACAGAGACTCATTCTCTCATGTCTAGTCCACAATTTACCTCTCACAGCATATTTGAGGGTTCTGTTTCGAAAATGTAAATCTGCATGAGCTCCACTGGCATTAGTGACATAGATCTATGTGGGGACAGGGTGAAAGGGCTAAAAGTTAATAGAGGCGATGAGAGTAAAATGCAGTCTAACAATGATTGATAGAATTGCTGACCGGCTGGAAGTGAATGTAGAGTCTGTGGAAGATAAGGTGTAGTATAGAATAGTTGAGGTATGGAATGTGGCCTGACTACGAGTCTGGAAAGCAAAGCTTATCAGTGAAGGCAAAAAAGTAAAAAGGATTGTAACAATAGTACTGCAGAGTGAGGTTAGTACTTTATGTGGGCATGAGGCATGATCTTTGAATATTTTGTGTGTACGTTGCTGTTCAGTGGACCATTTTAATTCCAATGTGTACACACTTAAAGAAAGAATTTGGGTGAATGTATTTTGTTTCTTTGGCTTACTCTTCTATGGTGGATTGGATTGGTTAGTGTTTTAGCATGTCGTCTTTGTTGTTTCTCTGCAGACTGGGCCTGGATGTACTGAAATTTTTTACTGTTTCTTGTCACTGAGTTATTTTATATCTTTTGTTAGGTATGGGTTAATCAGCCTTTTGTTATTTAGTTTTCAGAGGACAAGGTGTGTTGTCTAGGATTTTGGTGATAGAGCTACTCTTTCATATATTAACATTGTGTAGGTTATTTAGTTCTTAGTCTCAGTTTGCTGTATAATGCAGGGATGAACTTTATTGATGCAACATTATAATCTTAATATTAAGTTTTATTGCTTCGAGTGGTTTTTTATAAAATTTACTGTTGTTAGGAAGGTGGGTCAATTCTCTGGTCAGTAATTATGCCTGCATCGAGTTTTGCTAAAGTGAGTAATACGAACGGCAGAGTATAGGGTATATTTGGCGTGCGAGATGCAAGACTTATAGGGATGGGTTGGGAATAAAGGGTGAGCATATATTCAGTGTACCCTTGTGTAGTGTTGAAGATACCATTAATTATTAGGGCAGAGTGCAGGGTTGCCAGTTATGTCGTGTGATTACCACCAGTGATCTCGATGTTAATGTGTGGGATTCTGCACATAGCTTCACTTGTAATTTGTCATGTTATTGTTGTTGGTAAGACGTAAAACTATATTTTCATGAGGTGCACACATGGTGCTTAAAATATTTGTATATTGCTTCTCATTTTATAGTAAATTATAGTTTTGCCTCTTTATTTGGTCTACAGTTGTGAATGGCTGTGTACCCAGGTATGTTAAATACTTTTATTGTATCTTGTTTTAGCCCAGCCTCTTTTAGAATTATGAAAGCACTATATGTTATATGTACAAAATAGCAGTTCTGTTAGGGCAGTATTCTTCTTTTTGTTAAGGAAATTTTAGTTTAGTTTGGAGTAAGGTATTTAGCATTAATCTGCTTCATATTGGCTGCTGTAACTGAGATGTTCAGTAGCAAGTTTGGGTTTTTGTTAGGTAAAAGGGCACAAGTGCAACTAATGTGACATTTTATTGTGGTAACATTTCGCTCTTCAGGAGGTTTATCAAGGGGGTATGTCTTTATAAAGCTCCTGGAGAGTGAAACGTTGCCAAAAAAAAAAGTCACATTAGTTGCCCCTTCTGTCCCTTTACCTAACATATTGTTGGTAATTCTATCAACATTAATATAAGTTTAGTTTTGAATCAGTGATAGCATTAATATGCACAATACATTAAAACAAGTGCTAATTCAGTTATGATATGCTTTTTTTTAATCTACAGGGCTGGGCAACATTAGAATAGGGTAATATTTAAATTTTTGTGAGGGCCCCGTCCCATAGTTGTACGGCTTTGAAGCCTGGGTCCAAGGCCGTAGATCTACACTATGAGCTCAGCTCACTCGGGTAAGTTGTGAGCGGTAAATTTGGGCCTAGATGTGAGAGAGTGCATCTACGTGGTAAGTGTGCACCATATAAAGCAAATCCTACAGAATGCGGTGCTTTAATAGAAAAAATAATGAGACTTGTGTTTTTGGATTAAAACAGTGACTTTGCAGTGTATTTTCTTGTGTTTTTTTTATGGTTGTATTCACGGTTTCTTGGTCTTATTTAACCCTTTCAGGGTTTTCGACGTACTAGTACGGCTTATGCACCAGGGTTATTGACGTGATAGAATGCCTAAATTCTAGCGCCTTCAAATCTAGCGAGAGAAAGCTGGTAGGCCTACATATGAAAGAATGGGTCTATGTGGTCAGTGTGCACAGTATAAAAAAATCCTGCAGCACACAGTGCATAACGAGAAAAAAAAAAAACTTTGACCATGTTTTTGGATTAAATCAGCGACTTTGCACTGTATTTTCGTATGGTATTTATGGTTGTATTCTAGTTTTCCTGGTCTCATTTTATAGAATGGAAGACATATTACACAAATTGAGATGATTTTGATTGGTTTCACAATGAAAAGTGCCTTGAAATTGAGCTCAAAGTAGCAGAAATGTTCAATTTTTACCAAAGTTCAAATGTAAATAAAGCATGCCAAGCGTCCAATACACGTCAACTGGCGAGTCTAATATTCTTTCACACGTGCGCTGATGTTATTTATACCATTTCTACACTAATGCAGTAGTCTGCATAACAGTAAATCATCTACTTTTTGTAAGAGTAAAAATTCAAAGTGGAAAGCAAAAGAAATGTAAGAGGGGCATGGGGATGTGACTAACGAACAGAGAATTTGTTATTTTAGTGCCAGGAATGTCTGTCTTGTTTATTCTGGACCATATTTGGAAATTGGCATCTTCTGAAATTTGTGTGAAATTGGCAAAATTGCCAATTTCTAACCACTTTACTGGATAGTTGAAATTGGTAAGTGGGTGGTTTCTTGTACTCATTCGATAGAAAAAATGGAGTTCTAGTGAAATAAATATGATTTTTGTCGACTAGTACAGAGGAATTCGCTGAAAATAGGGCTCAAAGTGGGCGAAATCGCCGATGTTTACGCATCGGCGAGACCGCTAACTTTGCGAGAGCACAATTCTGTAAGTTTTCCATCAATTTTCATACTTTTGGTGTAATTATAATCGGAAAAGATTCTCTATCATTTTATAAGATTTTTTTTTTTCCGAAAAATTTTCGACCCTGAGAACAAGTTTAGGAGAGGGTCTCTCGACCCTGAAAGGGTTAATAGAATGGAAAATATGTTACAGAAATAGAGATGATTTACTGAAAATGGCTTGAAACTAAGCTCCAAGTAGCGGAAATGTTCGATTTTTGCCGATGTTAAAGGACTAAACAAATGACGTCGTCGTCCAAATTTACACGTCAGCTAGTGGGTTGATGTTTTTATTCACAAATGCACTGATATTATTTCTACAGTTATTACAAATTGCATAACAGTAAATCTTCTATTTTTTGGTGTGAATAAAAATTCATGTGACTAAGAAATCAAAATGGAATTCATTTGTATAACTGGAAACATAACTAATAAACAGAGGAAATGTTATTTTAGTGCCAGGAATACCTACATTATTTATTCTGGACCCTATTTTAAAATAGGAATATTTTGAACTTTGTGAACAGTTGGCCAAAATACCAATTTCTGATCACTTTTTTGGGTAGAAGACATAGTTGATTGGGCAGTTTCTTGTGCTCAGTCAATAAAATAGAAGTAATACTAGCAAAATAGCTAAGAATTTGGTCAACTGGAATAATGTAATTGCCTAAAATGGGAGTCAATGTGGGGAAAATTGCAGATGCGTAAATATCGCTGATGCAACAAAATTTGTGAGAGCGTAATTTCTTCAGTTTTCCATCAAATTTCGTACTTTTTGTTTTATTACCTTCAGAAAAAGATTCTCTATCATTTCATAAGATTTTTTTTTTTAATTAACCCGTAAACGGTCCAAGCAGATCTACGTTCACGTGTAGTGCTACAAAAGTAGATCTACGTTTTTTTACATATTTTTAAATATAACAAAAAAAAGTAGATCAAAGTTTTTTACACATTTTCAAATGTAAAAAAAGCAAAAAGATCTACTTTTTTTACATACTTTCAAATTTTGAAAAAACGTATATATACGTTTGGACCGTTAACGGGTTAAATTCTTGGACCCTGTGCTGCACACTGCCATAACAACATACTGGAGTGATAGATGTGGGAGGAAGTGTAAAATAAACCCAGTGAGGAGCAGGGGTGAGGTGGGGACAATAAGGGAACACTGTATCAACATTCGGGGTCCCAGACTGTTCAACATCTTACCAGAGGATATCAGAAACACGGCTGGAACCAGTGTGGAAGCCTTCCAGATGAAACTGAACAAGTATCTTCACCAAGTACCAGATTAACGAGACTGGAGGGGATATGGGGGGCAGCGGGCCTCCAGCAGCAACAGCCTGATTGACCAGGCAAGCACGAGATGAGCCTGGCCCATGCCCGGGCTCAGAGTAGATAAACTTTCGAAACTCTTCTAAGGTACATCAGTCAGAGGAGCCTCTCTACCTATCACCTGAAAAAAAAAAATTGAGAATGGCCTACGTAACATTGTGCATGGGGCATCCACGCATGCAAACAGTCCCATGAATCTTGCCCAAGATACATTACACACAATTTTTTGTCCTTCCGTCAAATGTTTCACCTGTCAATATTTTTAACCTTGGCATGACTGATTGGGTCTTCTACAGTCTCTTGATACCTTTGAAAAAACATCAAAACTCCCTCAGATATGGTGAGTGGTTAATTTTGTCCTAAATATGAGATAATGGGTCTGTACATTGAGTGCATAGTTTAAAACAATAAACTTCACTGTGGGGTTCATGATGGGATAGTTTTTATAGTTTTATTGGCTACTTTTTTGGTATCATTTGACAGAAGCTATATTACTGAAAGAGAGATGATTTTGGTTGGTTTCAGGATGATATGGCTCCACTGCACCCCCAGTATGTTTCGGGTGTTTACTAGGTCTGATTCAATTATTGGGATGCCGTAAACCATGACTAACTGTTCCTGGCTATATTTTATTATCTGACAAATAGGGTAAACCTTCACACTGGGGAGATGATTGATGAACAGAGGAAATGTAGCTTTAGTTCCTGGAATGTTTAGTGTTCATTTTGGAGTCTTGAGATTGAAATTTGTTGAATTTTGTTCAAAATTGGCCAAATTACAAATTCTGTGCACTCTGTAGAACAGTTCTGATACTTGAATGGGTGGGTTTTATTCAGTCAATAGAGTGAAAGGTATACTAGCGAAATAGCTAAGAATTTGGTTGAATTAAGATGAGGAATTGTTTTAATATAGGATTCAAGTGGGTGAAATTGTCAGTGCTTATGTCACGTGGGGGTTGAAAACGTGGATTGGGTAATAACAGTCACGTAGGATGATAAGTATGTATATTAAACAGAATATATGGGAAGCGCCAAGCCTAACCTGCCGCCTGTCCTAACGTCTCACTTGAACTGACCCACAGTGGTGCCTAGAGGGTGAGCGGCATACAAATCATGCTAGGTCAGCTGTAAAAATGAATAACAGTCAGTGATTCATGCAGACGGTTGGTATGAGTCATTACTACTGACACTGGTAACTGATACTACTGAGAGCTCGGTGACGCTAATATATGGCCTCCCGACATACAGCTAACACAACTAGAGACGACAGGCTGGATGATTGAGGCAGGCTGACGAACTGGCGTACTCTGGCGTGCTTTCCCACAGACTGGCTTACTGACTGGCTTAATTGCAAAACTCGGATCGACTCCTTGAAAGTTAAAGCAAAATTTGCACACTAGCCATAAGCTTGAGATGTGGCTGCAACTGGCTTTGCAGGCTGGAGCAACACTGGGTGGAGGTGGGTGAGGGTAGAAGCAGGCTGGCTTCTGGAGGTGGCAGTACAGACCAGCAGGTACCCCATGAAAATTCTTCTAATGACGGAAATACCTGTAAATCCACGCCCACAATGCTGCTACCAAATTGTCGCGTGGGGTTCGAAACATGGATTGGGTAATAACACTTGGCTAGCATGATGAGTACATATATTAGATGGAATATATGGGAAGCACGAAGCCTGACCTGCCGCCTGTCCTAATGTCTCACTTGAACTGACCCACGGTGGTGCCTAGAGGGTGAGCGGCATACAAATCATGCTAGGTCAGCTATAACAGTACATAACAGTCAGTGATTCACACAGACGGTTGGTATGAGTCATTACTACTGACACTGGTAACTGGTTACTGGTAACTGATACTACTGAGACTTAACTTGCACTGCAGACTGCTAAGTTTGCACCTCCATAATTTCATAAGTTTTCCATCAAATTTTGTAAATTTTTGGTGTCATTATCTTCAGGAAAAGATTCTCTTCCATTTCAGAAGAGATGTGTGTGTGTGAGTGAGAGGAGGGGAGGGAGGGAGAGAGAAAGAGGGAGGGGCGGAAGGGAGAGAGAGAGAGGGGGGGAGGGAGAGAGGAAGGAAGGAAGGATGGAAAACTGCCTGTGAGATACCAGGTGCACTTACTGCCACAAGAAAGGACATCAGGAGGACTAGTGATGGAAGAAAAAGGAACTTGACAGATAGGACCACCTGTTAAAGACCTGTTCTCGGAACAAACCAGCAGGATTTCTGAATTGGTGAACACACTCACACGTCACCTACTCAGCTACTCCTATCTCAGCCCAGCAGGTGGTATTGTGCCTTATACAAGGTCACAGACCTACGTCCCTGCAGCTACCTCGGTGCCCTACCCCTCTATACCACCTCAAGCTGAATGCATCATGAGGAGCCAATCTATCAGCATCCTGTTGGCCCACATTAGAGGTTTCATTACTAATGTTGGAGAGCTCTCACACAGTTTTGTGAACACTCGATGTCCTGATATGATAGCTGTTGTTGAAACATTTTTGGATGACAGGACTCCTGAAAATTTTGCAAGAATTGCTGGTTACACCTCATGGATGAGAAGAGACAGGCAAGGGCAAGGAGGTGGTGTTGCTGTGTTGTATACCATACACCTGCAACATCTATCCACCCTGTCATGTGCCTTTTCTAAATCCATAAATGCCACAAAAACGTCTTTACCCTTATCTAAATACTGTTCACCTATATGTTTCACTGTAAACACTTGGTCTTCACACCCCCTACCTTTCCTAAAGCCTCCTTATTCATCTGCTGTCCTCCTCTCTCTTATTCTTAATTCTTTCAATAAATGACTTTACCATACACTTTAAAAGGTATACTCAACAGACTTTGCCTTTATATAAAGGAACTATGCATGCTCTCTGCCAATCCCTAGGTACCTTACCTTCTTCCATACATTTATTAAATAATAGCACCAACCACTCCAAAACTATATCCCCTCCTGCTTTTAACATTTCAATCTTTATCCCATCAATCCCAGCTGCCTTACCCCCTTTCATTCTACCCACTGCCTCACGAACTTTCCCCCACACTCATAACTGGCTCTTCCTCACTCCTACAAGATGTTATTCCTCCTTGCCCTATACACGAAATCACAGCTTCCCTATCTTCTTCAACATTTAACAATTCCTCAAAATACAGTGGACCCCCGCATAACGATTACCTCCGAATGCGACCAATTATGTAAGTGTATTTATGTAAGTGCGTTTGTACGTGTATGTTTGGGGGTCTGAAATGGACTAATCTACTTCACAATATTTCTTATGGGAACAAATTCGGTCAGTACTGGCACCTGAACATACTTCTGGAGTGAAAAAATATCGTTAACCGGGGGTCCACTGTATTCCCTCCATCTTCCCGATACCTCTAACTCTTCATTTAATAACTCTTCTCTCCTGTTTTTAACTACTGTCAAATCCATTTGTTCCCTAGGCTTCCTCAACTTGTTAATCTCACTCCAAAACTTTTTCTTATTTTCAACAAAATTTGTTGATAACATCTCATCCACTCTCTATTTGCTCTTTTTACATTGCTTCACCACTCTCTTAACCTCTCTTTTTCTCTCCATATACTCTTCCCTCCTTGTATCACTTCTACTTTGTAAAAACCTCTCATATGCTAACTTTTTCTCCCTTAATACTCTCTTTACATCATCGTTCCACCAATTGCTCTTCTTCCCTCCCGCATCAACTTTCCTGTAACCACAAACTTCTGCATAACATTCTGACACTACATTCTTAAACCTACCCCATACATCTTCAACCCCATTGCCTATACTCTCACAGGCCCATCTATCCTCCAATAGTTGTTTATATCTTACCCTAACTGCCTCCTCTTTTAGTTTATACACCTTCACTTCGCTCTTACTTGCTGCTTCTATTTTCCTTGTATCCCATCTACCTTTTACTCTCACTGTAGCTACAACTGGAAAGTGATCTGATATATCTGTGGCTCCTCTATAAACATGTACATCCTGAAGTCTACTCAACAATATCTACCAACACATAGTCCAACAATTCTACTGTCATTACACCCTACATCATATCTTGTATACTTATTTATCCTCTTTTTCTTAAAATGCGTATTACTTATAACTAAACGGCTTTCTATATAAAGTTCAATCAAAGGGCTCCCATTATCATTTACACCTGGCACCCCAAACTTACCTACCACACCCTCTCTAAATGTTTCTCCTACTTTAGCATTTAGGTCCCCTACCACAATTACTCTCTCACTTGGTTCAAAGGTTCCTATACATTCACTTAACATCTCCCAAAATCTCTCTCTCTCCTCTACATTCCTCTCTTCTCCATGTGCATACACACTTATTATAATTATTGAATTTACACATTTATATTCTCTCTTCTCCTTCCATAACTGGTCCTTCAACATTATTGTTACCCCTTCCTTAGATCTAACTCTCTCAGCTACTCCTATTTATTTCTCCCCACTGAAACTCGCCTACCACCTTCAGCTTTGTTTTGCTTAGGTCCAGGACATCCAACTTCTTTTCGTTCATAACATTAGCAATCGTCTTTCTCATCATCCACGCACATTCAAGTATCCTAGTTTTATTAAGCTTTTCTCCTAATTTTTAGTAAATGTGTACAGGAGAAGAAAAACCGTAGGTGTGTGTGTGTGTGTACTCACCTAATTGTACTCACCTAATTGTGGTTGCAGGGGTCGAGACTCAGCTCCTGGCCCCGCCTCTTCACTGATCGCTACTGGATCATCTCTCTCTCTGCTTCCTGAGCTTTGTCATACCTCTTCTTAAAACTATGTATGGTTCCTGCCTCCACTACTTCACTTGCTAGGCTATTCCACTTGCTGACAACTCTATGACTGAAGAAATACTTCCTAACGTCCCTGTGACTCGTCTGAGTCTTCAGCTTCCAGTTGTGACCCTTTGTCCCTGTGTCCCCTCTCTGGAACATCCTATCTCTGTCCACCTTGTCTATTCCCCGCAGTATCTTGTATGTCGTTATCATGTCTCCCCTGACCCTTCTGTCCTCCAGTGTGTGTGTGTGTGTGTGTGTGTGTGCGTGTGCGTGTGCGTGTGCGTGTGTGTGTACACAGTTGTGACCCCTTGTTGCCGTGTCCCATCTCTGACGTGTGTGTGAGGGAATGGGCTGCTGAACAGACCAAACTACATTAAAAATTGGTCTTTTTCCAATAAAATATATTTTTTAATTGACTATATATATATATATATTAATATATATATATATATATAAAATATATATATATATATATATATATTATTTATATATATATATATAAAATATATACACAGTGGACCCCCGCATAACGGACGCCTTGCATAGCGGACAATCCGCATAGCGGATGCTTTGTTCGCTAAAATTTTGGCCCCACATAGCGCCCAAAAACCGCTCAGCGGCCTCGTCCGAGACGGTCCAATTGCGGCCCCGAGCCCCGCCCCCCATATGTTCCGCCGGTTGGGATTGTTTACCCGCCAGCCTCCCCGGGGAAAAATTCAAGCATACAATG
>NC_069404.1:9182240-9214153 GCF_026875155.1 Cherax quadricarinatus | reverse complement strand
AAAAAATTGTTGCACATGTGTCTTAATCTCATCTTGTCGGTATTATATACCATTCGTACACACACCCATTGTTTGTTGTGTTGGCCACTTGTGCTTCTTGCTCCAACTTTAAAGCTGGTGAGCGTATGACATGAATTAGCAATGCGACACCTAATGCCATTTTGCCAATTTGTGTCACTGATGCTTAAAGGGTTAACAGTGCTGTCAGTGTTGCTATTTTAAAACTATTCAAAATTTCATCATCTGAAATATATCCATCAGCAATTTTGCCCACTGAGTCCTATTTTAAGCTATTCCAAAGATAAATTTGACCCAATTCAGTAACAAGAAAGTGCCTATTGAAATATCAGAACTACCTTATAAGGTGCACAGAAGCTGGCAGTTTTGCCAGTTTTACTCAAAATTAAAAACAGTCAAGAATAAACACTGTAGGCATTCCAGCCATTAAAGCAACCTCCCCTCTTTTTCATTAATCATGTCCTCAGGACTCTCCTATATAACACTTGATATCCATTTTGAATCCATAAAAAATGAAGGTTTACCAACTTTCATGGATAATAAAATATAACCAAGAATGAGTGGTCATGGTTTAGGCCATACCAGTACGTATTTGAAGCAGACTTAAAACACTTAAAATGGGAATTCCCAGGTGGGCTAACCTTAAACAGGAAAGTCGTCAGAAATCAGATATTTCTGCCACTTTCAGCCCTATTTCAAGCTATTTCTAAGTTGAAGCCACCTGAAATGTCTATTTCACTACAATGGCTTCCATTCTGTCAAGTGATACCACATAAACAGTCAGTAAAACCATAAAAACAATGCGTGAAAAAACATCAGTCATTATTTTAAACCAAACACAAGGTCAGGAATTTTTTTCTTATACCATGCACACTCACTACAGAGACTCATTCTCTCATGTCTAGTCCACAATTTACCTCTCACAGCATATTTGAGGGTTCTGTTTCGAAAATGTAAATCTGCATGAGCTCCACTGGCATTAGTGACATAAAATCTAGTGGGGACAGGGTGAAAGGGCTAAAAGTTAATAGAAGGCGATGAGAGTAAAATGCAGTCTAACAATGATTGATAGAATTGCTGACCGGCTGGAAGGAATGTAGAGTCTGTGGAAGAAAAGGGGTAGAATAGAATAGTTGAGGTATGGAATGTGGCCTGACTACGAGTCTGGAAAGCAAAGCTTATCAGTGAAGGCAAAAAAGTAAAAAGGATTGTAACAATAGTACTGCAGAGTGAGGTTAGTACTTTATGTGGGCATGAGGCATGATCTTTGAATATTTTGTGTGTACGTTGCTGTTCAGTGGACCATTTTAATTCCAATGTGTACACACTTAAAGAAAGAATTTGGGTGAATGTATTTTGTTTCTTTGGCTTACTCTTCTAGGGGTGGATTGGATTGGTTAGTGTTTTAGCATGTCGTCTTTGTTGTTTCTCTGCAGACTGGGCCTGGATGTACTGAAATTTTTTACTGTTTCTTGTCACTGAGTTATTTTATATCTTTTGTTAGGTATGGGTTAATCAGCCTTTTGTTATTTAGTTTTCAGAGGACAAGGTGTGTTGTCTAGGATTTTGGTGATAGAGCTACTTTTTCATATATTAACATTGTGTAGGTTATTTAGTTCTTAGTCTCAGTTTGCTGTTTAATGCAGGGATGAACTTTATTGATGCATCATTATAATCTTAATATTAAGTTTTATTGCTTCGAGTGGTTTTTTATAAAATTTACTGTTGTTAGGAAGGTTAGTCAATTCTCTGGTAAGTAATTATGCCTGCATCGAGTTTTGCTAAAGTGAGTAATACCAACGGCAAAGTATAGGGTATATTTGGCTTGCGAGATGCAAGACTTGTAGGGATGGGTTGGGAATAAAGGGTGAGCATATATTCAGTGTACCCTTGTGTAGTGTTGAAGATACCATTAAAATTATTAGGGCAAGTGCAGGGTTGCCAGTTATGTCGTGTGATTACCACCAGTGATCTCAATGTTAATGTGTGGGATTCTGCACATAGCTTCACTTGTAATTTGTCATGTTATTGTTGTTGGTAAGACGTAAAACTATATTTTCATGAGGTGCACACATGGTGCTTAAAATATTTGTATATTGCTTCTCATTTTATAGTAAATTATAGTTTTGCCTCTTTATTTGGTCTACAGTTGTGAATGGCTGTGTACCCAGGTATGTTAAATACTTTTATTGTATCTTGTTTTAGCCCAGCCTCTTTTAGAATTATGAAAGCACTATATGTTATATGTACAAAATAGCAGTTCTGTTAGGGCAGTATTCTTCTTTTTGTTAAGGAAATTTTAGTTTAGTTTGGAGTAAGGTATTTAGCATTAATCTGCTTCATATTGGCTGCTGTAACTGAGATGTTCAGTAGCAAGTTTAGGTTTGTTAGGTAAAAGGGCACAAGTGCAACTAATGTGACATTTTATTGTGGAAACATTTCGCTCTTCAGGAGGTTTATCAAGCTGGTATGTCTTTATAAAGCTCCTGGAGAGTGAAACGTTGCCACAAAAAAAGTCACATTAGTTGCACTTCTGTCCCTTTACCTAACATATTGTTGGTAATTCTATCAACATTAATATAAGTTTAGTTTTAAATCAGTGATAGCATTAATTGCACAATACATTAAAACAAGTGTTAATTCACTTATGATATGCTTTTTTTAATCTACAGGGCTGGGCAACATTAGCATAGGGTATATTTAAAACCTTTGGGGGTCCATCCCGTAGTTGTACGGCTTTAAAGCCGGGGTCCAGGCCGTAGATCACACTATGAGCTCAGCTCACTTGGGTAAGTTGTGAGCGGTAAATTTGGGCCTAGATTGAGAGAGTGCATCTACGTGGTAAGTGTGCATCATAAAAGCAAATCCAAACAGAACGGGGTGCATAATGAGAAAAATAACTGAGACTGTTTTTTTGGGATTAAAACAGTGACTTTGCAGTGTATTTTCTTGTGTTTTTATGGTTGTATTCACGGTTTCTTGGTCTTTTTTAAACCCCTTTTCGGGGTTTTCGACGTACTAGTATGGCTTACGCACCCAGGGTTATTGATGTGATAGAATGCCTAAATTCTAGCGCCTTCAAATCTAGCGAGAGAAAGCTGGTAGGCCTACATATGAAAGAATGGGTCTGTGGTCAGTGTCACAGATAAAAAAATCCTGAAAGCACACAGTGCATAATGAGAAAAAAAAAACTTTGACCGTGTTTTTTGGATTAAATCAGCGACTTTGCAGTTATTTTCGATGGTATTTATGGTTGTATTCTACTTTTCCTGGTCTCATTTTATAGAATGAAAGAAAATATTAACAGAAATTGAGATGATTTTGATTGGTTTAAACAATGAAAAGTACCTTGAAATTGAGCTCAAAGTGGGCAAAAAATGTTCAATTTTTACCAAATTTCAAATGTAAGCAAAGCATGCCATGCGCCCCAAAAACAGCCCAACTGATGAGTCTAATATTCTTTCAACAAGTGCTCTGATGTTATTTATACCATTTCTACACTAATGCAGTAGTCTGCTAACAGTAAATAAATCTACTTTTTGTAAGAGTAAAAATTCAAAGTGGAAAGCAAAAGAAATGTAAGAGGGGCAGGGGGACGTGACTAACGAACAGAGAATTTTTATTTTAAGCCGGGAATGTCTGTCTTGTTTATTCTGGCCCATATTTGGAAATTGGTATCTTCTGAAATTTGTGTGAAATTGGCAAAATTGCCAATTTTCAACCACTTTACGGATAGTTAAAATTTTGGTAAGTGGGTGGTTTCTTGTACTCATTCGATAGAAAAAATGAGTTTTAGTGAAATAAATATGATTTTGTCGGCTAGTACAGGGGAAATTCGCTGAAAAAGGCTCAAAGTGGGCGAAATCGCCGATGCGTAAACATGGGCGAGACCGCTAACTTCGCGAGAGCACAATTCTTTAAGTTTCCATCAATTTTCATACTTTTGGTGTCAATTAAAAATGGGAAAAGATTCTCAAATCATTTCATAAAATTTTTTTTTTCCGAAAATTTTTCGACCCTGAAACAAGTTTAGAGAGGGTCTCCGACCCTGAAAGGGGTTAATAGAAGGAAAATGTGTTACAGAAAATAGAGATGATTTGACTGGTTTTGTACTGAAAATGGTTTAAAAACTAAGCCCCAAGTAGCGGAAATGTTCTATTTTTGCCGATGTTCAAGACTGAACAAATGACGTCGTGCGTCCAATACACCTCAGCTAGTGGGTCTGATGTGTATTCACAAATGCCTGATATTATTTCTACAGTTACTACAATTTTGGCAAAAACAGTAAATCTTTTTTTTTTTTTTTGGTGTGAATAAAAATTCATGTGACTAAGAAATAAAAAATGGAATTCATTTGTAAAACCGGGAAAACCCTAACTAATAAACAGAGGAAATTTATTTTAGGGGCCAGGAATACCTACATTATTTATTTCTGGACCCTATTTTGAAATAGGAATATTTGAACTTTGTGAACAGTTGGCCAAAATAACCAATTTCTGATCACTTTTTTGGGTAGAAGACAGGGTTGATTGGGCATTTCTTGTGCCCATTCAATAAAATAGAAGTAATACTACCAAAATATCTAAGAATTGGTCAACGGGAAAATGTAATTTGGGCCAAAAATGGGAGTCAATGGGGAAAATTGCAGATGCGTAATATCGCTGATGCAACAAAATTTGTGAGAGCGTAATTTTTTTTCCAGTTTTCCATCAAATTTCGTACTTTTTGTTTTTTACCTTCAGAAAAAGATTCTCTATCATTTCATAAGATTTTTTTTTTTAAATTTAAACCCCGTAAACGGTCCAAGCAGATCTACGTTCCGTGTAGTGCTACAAAAGTATTCTACGTTTTTTTTATGTATTTTTAAATATAACAAAAAAAAGTAGATCAAAGTTTTTTACACATTTTCAAATGTAAAAAAACAAAAAGATCTACTTTTTACCATACTTTTCAAATTTGAAAAAAAACGTATATATACGTTTGGGGCCGTTACGGTTAAATTCTTGGACCCTGTGCTGCACACTGCCATAACAACATACTGGAGTGAGAGATGTGGGAGGAAGTGTAAAATAAACCCAGTGAGGAGCAGGGGTGAGGTGGGGACAATAAGGGAACACTGTATCAACATTCGGGGTCCCAACTTTTTCAACACTTACCAGAGGATATCAGAAACACGGCTGGAACCAGTGTGGAAGCCTTCCAGATGAAAATGAACAAGTATCTTCACCAAGTGCCAGATTAACCAGACTGTGATGGATATGTGGGGCAGCGGCCTCCAGCAGCAACAGCCCGATTGACCAGGCAAGCACCAGATGACCTGGCCCATGCCCGGCTCAGAGAGTAGATAAACTTTCGAAACTCTTCTAAGGTACATCAGTCAGAGGAGCCTCTACCTATCACCTAAAAAAAAAATTGAGAATGGCCTACGTAACATTGTGCATGGGGCATCCACGCATGCAAACAGCCCCATGAATCTTGCCCAAGAACATTACACACAATTTTTTGTCCTTCAGTCAATCTTTCACCTGTCAATATTTTTAACCTTGGCATGACTGTTTGGGGCTTCTACAGTCTCTTGATACCTTTGAAAAAACATCAAAACTCCCTCAGATATGGTGAGTGGTTAATTTTGTCCTAAATATGAGATAATGGGTCTGTACATTGAGTGCATAGTTTAAAACAATTAACTTCCCCTGTGGGTTCATGATGGATAGTTTTTATAGTTTTATTGGCTACTTTTTTTGTAAAACATTGACAGAAGCCATACTACTGAAAGAGAGATAATTTTGGTTGGTTTCAGGGTGATATGGCTCCACTGCACCCCCAGTATGTTTTGGGTGTTTACTAGGTCTGATTCAATTATTGGGATGCCGTAAACCATGACTAAATGTTCCTGGTTATATTTTATTATCTACAAATAAGGTAAACCTTCACACTGGGGAGATGATTGATGAACAGAGGAAATGTAACTTTAGTTCCTGGGAAAGTTTACTGTTCATTTTTTGAGATTGAAATTGTTGAATTTTTTTTCAAAATTGGCCAAATTACCAAAATTTTGTGCACTCGTAGAACAGTTCTGATACTTGAATGGGTGGGTTTATTCAGTCAATAGAGTGAAAGGTAATACAGCGAAATAGCTAAGAATTTGGTTGAATTAAAATGAGGAATTGTTTTAATATAGGGTTCAAAGTGGGTGAAATTGTCAGTGCTTATGATCACGTGGGGTTGAAAATGTGGATTGGGGAATAACAGTCACATAGGATGATAAGTATGTATATTAAACAGAATATATGGGAAGCGCCAAGCCTAACCTGGGCCCCCTGCCTAACGTCTCACTTGAACTGACCCACAGTGGTGCCTAAAAGGGTGGCGGCATACAAATCATGCTAGGTCAGCTGTAACAATGAATAACAGTCAGTGATTCATGCAGACGGTTGTATGAGTCATTACTACTGCACTGGTAACTGGTTACTGGTAACTGATATACTGAGAGGGTCGGGGACGCTAATGTATGGCTCCCGACATACAGCTAACACAACTAAAAGAGACAGGGTGGATGATTGAGGCAGGCTGACGTACTGGCGTACTCGGCGTGCTTTCCCACAGACTGGTTACTGACTGGGTTAATTCAAAACTCGGATCGACTCCTTGAAAGTTAAAGCAAAAATTTTCACACACCATAAGCTTGAGATGTGTGCGAAGCTGCTTTGCGGCTTGGAGCAAACACTGGGGTAGGGTTGGTGAGGGTAGAAAGGAGCTGGCTGCTGGAGTGGCAGTACAGACCAGCAGGCACCCCATGAAATTTTTCAATGATGGGAATACCTGTAATCCACGCCCACAATGCTGCCACCAAATTTTACATGGGTCGAAAATGGATTGGGTAAACACTCGCTAGGATGATGAGACATGTATTTAAAGGAATATATGGGAAGCACGGCCTGACCTGCCGCTGTCCTAATGTCTCATTTTAACTGACCCACGGTGTACCTAAGGGTAGCGCAACAAACATGCTAGTCAGCTATAACATGATAACAGTCATGATTCACACAGATGTTGGTAAAGTCATAACTACTGAACACTGTAAATGATATACGGACTTAACTTGCACGCAGACGCAAGTTGCACCCCATAATTTCATAAGTTCCATCAAATTTTGTAAGATTTTGGTGTCATTTTCTCAGGAAAAGATTTCTTCCTTCAGAAGAGATGTGTGTCGAGTGAGAGGGGGGAGGAGGGAAAGAAAGAGGGAGAAGGGGGAAGGGAGAGAGAAGAGGGGGGGGAGAGAGGGAAGAAGGGAAGGGAAAAATGCCTTGAGATACCAGGTTTCACGTACGCCACAAGAAAAACATCAGGAGGCCATGTTTTGGAGAAAAAGGAACTTGACAGATAGGACCACCTTTAAAGACCTGTTCTCGGGAACAAACCAGCAGGATTCTGAATTGAACACACCACACGTCACCTACTCAGCACCCTATCCAGCCCAGCAGGTGGTAATGTGGGCCTTAACAAGGTCCAGACCTATCCCTGCACTACCTCGGTGCCCTACCCCTCTAAACCACCTCAAGCGAATGATAGAGGCCAATCTATCAGCATCCTGTTTGGCCCACATTAGAGTTCATTCTAAATGGAGAGCTCTCACACATTTGTGAACACTCGTGTCCTGATAAGATGCTTTGTGAAACATTTTTGATGACAGGACTTCCGAAAAATTTTGGGAAGAATTGCTGGGTTTCACCTCATGGATAAAGAACCAGCAAGGGCAAGGAGGGGGTGTGCTGTGTGTATACCATACACCTCAACTCATCCACCCGTCATGTGCCTTTCTAAATCCATAAATGCCACAAAAAACGCTTTACCCTTATCAAATCTGTTCACCTATAATTTTCACTGTAAACACTTGGTCTTCCACCCCCTCCTTTCCTAAACCTCCTATTCACTGCTGTCCCCCTCTCTTTCTTAATTTCTTCAATAAATGACTTTACCATACAATTTAAAGGAACTCAACAACTTTGCCTTATATAAAGGAACAATGCAATGCTCTCTGCCAATCCCTAGTACCTTTACCTTCTTCCATACCTTTATTAAATAATACACCAACCACTCCAAACATTCCCCTCCTCTTTAACAATTTAAATCTTTATCCCATCAATCCCACTGCCTTACCCCCTTTCATTCTACCCACTGCTCACGAATTTCCCCCCACTTCATAACGCTCTTTCCCACTTCCAACAAATGTTGTCCTCCTTGCCATTTATACACGAAATCACAGCTTCCCTATCTTCTTCAACATTTTAAAAATTCCTCAAAATATTCCCTCCACTTCCCAATACCTCTAACTCTTTCATTAATAACCTTCTCTCCTGTTTTTAACTGCAAATCCATTGTTTCCCCAGCTTCCTCAAATTGTTAATCTCACTCCAAAACTTTTCTTATTTCAACAAAAATTTTGATAACATCCATCCACTCTCTAAATTTTCTCTTTACATTGCTTTACCCCCTCTCTTAACCTCTCTTTTTCTCTCCATATACTCCCTCCTTGTATCACTTCTACTTGAAAACCTCTCAATGCCTAACTTTTCTTTCCCCTTTAAACTCCTTTACATCATTGTTCCCCAATTGCTCTCTTCCCTTCCCGCATCACTTCCTTAACCACAAACTTCTGCTAACATTTCTAACACTACATTCTTAACCCACCCCATACACTTTGACCCCATTGCCTAAACCTCACAGGGCCCCTCTATCCTCCAATGTTTGTTTTATATCTTTCCCTAACTGCCTTCCTCTTTAGTTATACACCTTCACTTTTCTCTTACTTGCTGCTCTATTTTCCTTGATCCCATTTTCCTTTTACCTACTGTCTACAACTAGAAATGATCTGATATATCTTGGCTCCTCTAAAACTGACATCCTGAAAACTACCATCAGTCTTTATCTACCAATACTTAGTCCAACTTCTATGTCATTACACCCTACATCATAACTTGTATACTTATTTGATCCTCTTTTTTCTTAAAATGCGTATTACTTATAACTAAACGACTTTCTATACAAAGTTCAATCAAAGGCTTCCATTAATCCAATTACAACCGGCACCCCCAAACTTAACGTACCACAACCTCTCTTAATGTTTCTTCTCCAACTTTTAAGCATTTAGGTCCCCTACCAACAATTACTCTCTCACTGGTCAAAGGTTCCTATACATCAACTTAACATCTCCCCAAAATCTCTTCTCTCTTCTCTCTCTCCTCCTACTTCCTCTTCTTCTCTCCAGGTGCAAACACACTTTATTATGACCCCTTTTGGCGCCAACCCTTATTTTAAATCCACAAAATCCTTGAATTTACACATTTATATTCCCTCCTTCTCTCCATAACTGGTCCATCAACATTATTGTTACACCCTTTCCTTAGACTAACTCTCTCTCATCTATTCCTATTTATTTCCCCCACATGAAACTCGCCTACCCTCCTTCAGTGTTTGTTTATGCTTAGGTCCAGGAACATCCAACTTCTTTTCGTTCATAACATTAGGCAATCATCTCTTCTCATTCATTCCACCACACATTCAAAGCATCCCGGTTTTATTAAGTTTTTCCTCTCCCAATTTTTAGTAAATGTTGTACAGGTAGAAAGAAAAAACAAGATGATGTGTGTGTGTGTGTGGTGTGTGTGTGTGTACTCACCAATTTTGTACTCACCAATTTTGTGGTTGCAGGGGTCGAGTCCTAGCCCCGGCCCCGCCTCTTCACCGGTTGCAACAGGCCCTGCTCTCACCCTACGCTCCATGAGCTTTATCAAACCCGTCGTCTTAAAACTGTGTATAGGTTTCCTGCCTCCACTACGTCAATTGCTAGGCTATTCCACTGCCTTACAACTCTTGCAAGAATTGTAATTAACTCACTACAATGGATACTTTAACAAATCTTATTCATGTGAACATTGCTTCCATCAGGAAGCGGTTGCCTGACTTACATCATATTAGTGCAACCAAGAATATTGATGTCATCTGTTTGCAGGAATGTAGATTGAAAGATGGAGCACCTCCACCAAACTTGCCTGGATATGCAGCTTATAACCTAAGGTCAACAACTGTTGTGTGCTGTATGTCAGAAAGAACTTGCCACATTCACTCCTTTCCTTGCAGAGTCTAGTTAACATGCAGTATCATGGTGTCAAAGTATATGCAGGCGATTTTTCCATAAACATTTTTAATCTCTATGCCCCAGCGAACCAGCTTCGACCTGATGCTTTACCAGATCGCATCAATAGTGAACCTACCATCATTCTTGGAGATTTTAATGCCAGACATAAGAATATTGGTGGGTCTATTACAAACACCAATGGAACTAAACTAGTGAGATTGCTGAATGAGCATGTTCGAATTGTGGGCACTACTGAGCCTACTCACATATATGGTGGCATACTAGATCTGTGTCTTGGATTTAATACATCATATACGATGCATGACTCTGTCATAGTTGATGATCTTCTATCTGATCACTTCCCAAGACTAACAACTGTCAATCTTGATCACATCTCCAGCAATCAAGGAGCTAAATACAGAAGGAGGAAACTTATTCTCAAACCAGAACACAGAGACAACTTTATTAACCACTTGGATCAATGGTATAAGAATTACGAGCCCACTGGCACACAAAAATTTAATGATGATTTAATTACCACTATTGAGAGTGTTCTCACAGATCAAGTGGGCAGGAATAGGAAACAAAGACCCTCCACTATAAATAACAATAAAAACCAATGTAAATACTATAATGATCCACAGCTGTGCAATCTAACACATGCAGCTAGGAGGATTGGTAAAGCATACCGTGAATGTAGAACCCCAGACCTGCTCAGAACGTTCCAAGCTGCACTAACAAATGCAAGGAATAGAAAGGAAGAACTTAGGCAACAGGAATGGGAACAGTTTGTTAGTGGATTAAATAGGTCCACCCCTTCGAGTTTGGCTTGGAAAGGTATAAATAAAATAACCAGGAAAAGACCTGGCAATGTTGCTCATCCCTTTCCTCTTGAAAAAGCAAATGACCTCATAAATGACTGGTCCAAAACATCCAGGCATGAAAGCCTTCCATCTCATATTAGAAAAAATTTAGAGAGTACTTCTGAAGAAATGTTGAAACTGATTAATTTTATGAGCCAAAATATTGATGAGAGTGATTGCCTCTTTACCGAGTATGAATTAGATAATGCATTAACCAAAGGTCGATCAACTGCTCCTGGAGAGGATGGTATAACCTATGATATTCTCAGAACTCTAAGGCACGTGCCTGATAACCCTTTGTTGGCACTGTATAATCTCAGTTACATTGAGGGCATTCTTCTACTTCCTGGACCAATAGTCTCATTGTGCCTATCCCTAAGCCCCAACAGCCTGATACATTTAGGCCGATCTCCTTAACTAGTTGTCTTTGCAAAACTTTTGAAAGAATGATGCTTAACAGATTGTACTACAGAATCAGACATCAACTTCCCCCTACCTCTATGGGTTCATGAAAGGTAAAAGTGTGCAGAACTGTATTTCCACCTTTCTCACTGCACACACCTCTACTAGTTTTACCACTTTTCTTGATCTAAAATCTGCATTTGATATTGCAAACAGAACAGTTATACTATATGAACTAGCCAAAATGAATATTGGTGGTAGCTTACTCTGCTGGATAATAGGATACCTGTCAAATAGAGTATCCTCTGTCCTTTACCAAGGCTTCAGAAGTGATTCTAAAGAAATGTCTTTAGGTACACCGCAGAGAGGAGTTCTTAGTCCCATGCTATTTAATATTCTGATTAATGCTCTCCTAAATGCTCTACCTGCCTCACCTAAACATATAGCTATAAGCTATGCTGATGATATCATGATCCATACAACAGGGCATAAGAAGATGAATACCATTCTTAATGAAGTTCAAGCAATTTGTAATCGACTAGGCCTTATAATATCTTCCCTAAAACAAAGATATTAACAAGCAAACGACATCCCCCACCCATCTATTTGCAGGGTGAAATCATTAGCTACGTTAAAACTTACAGATATCTTGGTGTAGATGTACCCTTTAACAAATCCACTATACCACAACTAAACAAGAAATGCAAAGCTAGGCTAAATGCTCTCAAAGCTGTTGCTGGCTACAATCCCAACTATGGTGCTAATGTGAAAATCGTGAGAATGATGTACATAGCCTATGTTAGGTCCTTAATTGATTATGCTGCTCCCATGTTGATATTAGCTAGAGAAAGTTCCCTCCGACCCTTGGAGTTAATGCAAAATGAAGCTCTCAGGATTATTCTTGGCTGTCCCAGATCTACAAAAGTTCTTAACATGAGGAAGGAGCTTGGTATTTCTAGTATCAGTGATAGGATGTTGAAATTAACACTGTACTCGGTATTAGAATGTTGAGAAACGAACCAGACACTGTCACAGTGAATCTTACCAGTGTCTAGAGGTAAATACACACAGATCTAAATGGATTGTGAAAACGTGCAATTGCATTAAGTTTTATAACCTGCATGAACTGTATCACTGTAGGCAACAAGAGCATTTCACCCCTCCATGGAAGATGTGTTCATTTAATATCACATACCTACAAGTCCCTCCCAAGAAGCTCATTGCTAGTAATCCCTTCCTTAAATCTCTTGTTAGAGCAACTGCTCAAGAAGAAATTTTTCGCCTAGCTGGTAGTAATAAGTTATCACAAGTTATATACACTGATGGATCTAAACAGGAGTCTTCTGGCAGGGCTGCATCTGCTCTTGTTGCCACCTCCCTAGTTAAGAACGATAATAAATTTGTTGAGTTAGGCATAAGAATTAACAACTGGGCGTCTACACTGCAAACTGAATTGTTTGCAATCCTAACTAATGGCGCTAAAGCTAACCTATGACACTGAGCTTGACTCTATCATCATTACTGATTCTATGTCATCATTGAAGGCTCTTGCTCATATAATGACTCCAACAACATGCTCATTGGGGAAGCCAGGTATAGATACTCAAAAATTAGGGACAAAGGAATTAATGTACAATTGCTATGGATCCCATCACACATTGGATTACTCCTTCATGATAAAGTTGATATGTTAGCCAAGAAGAGTATCCAGAAGGAGAACGTAGAATATAACTTTGGTATAACTATGTCTAGCATTAGGAATAATATTAGGAGAGAAGTAAATAATGAAGATGATTGTTATAGGAATGCAGTTAGAAGCCTGAGTTAGATCTATAACCCACTATGATAACATGAACGTAGATAAGTATGTTTATGGAGCAAACTTGCAATGTGAACAGACTGACTGATGTTGTAGTGGCCAGGCTTAGGCTTGGTTACAAGTACTTTCTGGCAGTTTGGGAGACACACAGATGATGATCAAACTAAATGTAAATTATGTGATCAGGCATATGGTCACTGTCTTGAACACTATGTGCTTAATTGTCCACTTATTGAGGAATACAGAGACAGACAGTATAATAACCTATGTGACATGTCAAGATATCTTATTAATGAAAATAAGATACCAGATATACTAAGCAAATTTCCTAAATTTGCTTGTAACAGATAAGTGAACTATAGATATGTAGATATAAATCCATATGTATTCCTGTTAACCCTTTGGGGCCTAGTTCCTAGGCCTTTTGTGTATCCACATGCTCTCGCGCTACCGTCCACAGGATGGATATGGGGTGCACAATAAACTAGCCACTTCGGTGGCAAAATCTAAAATCTTACAACTCTATGACTGAAGAAATACTTCCTACTATCTCTCTGACTCATTGTGTCTTCAACTTCCAATTGTGGCCTCTTGTTTCTGTGTCCCCTCTATGGAACATCCTGTCTTTGTCCACCTTGTCTATTCCACGCAGTATTTTATATGTCGTTATCATGTCTCCCCTGACCCTCCTGTCCTCCAGTGTGGTCAGGCCAATTTCCCTTAATCTTTCTTCATAGGACATTCCCCTTAGCTCTGGAACTAACCTTGTCGCAAACCTTTGTACTTTCTCTAGTTTCTTGACGTGCTTTATCAAGTGCGGGTTCCAAACAGGTGCTGCATACTCCAGTATGGGCCTGACATACACGGTGTACAGTGTCTTGAATGATTCCTTACTAAGGTATCAGAATGCTGTTCTCAGGTTTGTCAGGCGCCCATATGCTGCAGCAGTTATCTGATTGATGTGTGCATCCGGAGACATGCTCGGTGTTATACTCACCCCAAGATCTTTCTCCTTGAGTGAGGTTTGCAGTCTTTGGCCACCTAGCCTATACTCTGTCTGTGGTCTTCTGTGCCCTTCCCCTATCTTCATGACTTTGCATTTGGCAGGATTAAATTCGAGAAGCCATTTGCTGGACCAGGTGTCCAGTCTGTCCAGGTCTCTTTGAAGTCCTGCCTGGTCCTCATCAGATTTAATTCACCTCATTAACTTCACATCATCTGCAAACAGGGACACTTCTGAGTCTAACCCTTCCGTCATGTCGTTCACATATACCAAAAATAGCACTGGTCGGTGTGTGTGTGTGTTGTGTGGTGTGTGTGTGTGTGTGTGTGTGTGTGTGTGTGTGTGTGTGTGTGTGTGTGTGTGTGTGTATACACAGTTGTGACCCCTTGTTGCCGTGTCCCATCTCTGACGTGTATGTGTGAGGGGATGGGCTGCTGAATAGACCAAACTACATTAAAAATTGGTCTTTTCCAATAAAATATATTTTTTAATTGACTTAATCTATATATATATATATATATAATATATATATAATATATATATAAAATATATATATATATATATATATATATAATAATATAAAATCATATGGAAATAAGTCACTCTGTCTGACTTTTTGGGTTTATCCTAGGTTCTCTACACATATGCTGCTATGTATGATAATTCTATGTAACTGTATTTGTGTATACCTGAATAAATTTACTTACTTACTTACTTACTTACAGGAGGGCCCCACTTATACGGCGGGTTAGGTTCCAGGCTACCGCCCTAAAGCGGACACCGCCGTAAAGTGGAACACCCTTTTTTTCCACTTACAAATGCATACAAACACTAGATAACAAGTTTACACTAACATATATTATGTTAGCAATAGAACCAGGCATCAAAAAACAATAAAAAAGTACAATACACACATAGTGCACTCATTACTTACCTTAAAATATTTATAGTCTTAATCTAGGGTGAGACAAGTAGTATTTATTGTAAGAAATCAAGTGTGGTACGTATGGTGTCAGCCAGGCTACCATACCAGGCCACCCCACCCACACATACTATTCTATGATATTTAAGCATCCTAGAGCAATAAAATGTATATACAGTTCACTCATTACTTACCTTAAAATATAGGGTGAGATGAGTAGTATTTATTGTAAAAAATCAAGTGTGGTATGTATGGTAGTCAGCCAGGCTACCATACCAGGCCAACCCACCCACACATACTATTCTATGATATTTAAGCATCCAGAGCGATAAAATGTCTATACAGTTCACATCATTACTTACCTTAAAATATAGGGTGAGATGAGTAGTTTTATGTAAAAAATCAAGTGTGGTATGTATGGTAGTCAGCCAGGCTACCATACCAGAGAGAAAGAAATGAGTGCATGAGAGAGGACAGGCGCAGAGTTTTATAAACAAACCAGGCGAAGGTAAGTTTTGTAAACAGTGTACACATCTGGTTTGTGTACAAGTTACATTGTGTACAGGTTGTCTCTACTTGATACGGTAGAATAAATAAAGAAAACTCTCCCATTCTCATGTAACATCATTTTGAGAAGAAATGATGCCCCTGATGAAGGCAATGGAAGTAAGTCACTCTGGTTTTTTTTTTTGGGTTTTTTTCCTAGTTTTAATTTTTGTTATGCATTTTGTTATGTATGGGGTTTTTTATATAAATTTTTAAAAAATATCACGGATGGATTAATGAAAAATGTGTAATTTTAAACGTAATATACAACATTTAATGATACACTGAGCTCAGACAGCGTAAACAAACAAACTGAACAGGGTTTTGGACAATCACTCGGTCCCGGCGAAATAGACGGTATTAATTTCGTGTCCAGTTTTAGTTCATTCATTACATTTGTTTAAAGATTTGTGAAACTTTTTCCCTTTTAATATTTTATTATTATTATAAAAATTTAAAACACGAAACAAATACTCTTACACTGTGTACAAGTTAGTACAGAATTATAGCTATAAAGTGAAGGCATACGAAAAGAATATTTTTCTACAGTTATCCCTACTAAAGGTTAGGGGCTAGAGAAAACGTAATTCTTCCGAACTTCTACAAACGTTTGTAAACATTCATAAAATTGTTAAATTTTTTAACTGTGGTGCAGATCATGTTTGCGTGTTACATAATGCGTTTCTTATATAATTTTAAATTAAAAATAATCATAGAAAGATTAAGGGAAATGTCTATATTAACGTAAATATGCCATTAATGCGCCAAGAGATTATTTAATTATTATTATTTTATTATTATTATTATTATTATTATTATTATAATTATTAATTATATTATTATTAATTTTGCATCAAGAAAAGGAGACTCTTAGTGATTTAATGTATCCCTACATGCCAGCACATGTTTAAGTTTATTTAGTACTGGTGTAAACAAGTATAATTATCAAGTATAATACATATAAATATACAATAACTTTAAAACACTTGAAATTTTGGAATTTTTCCAGACATAAAAGGGAGAATGTAAACAACTCGTGGGCCTTTTACAAATAGAAAAAACAGGTGGGGACCCGTATAGCGAGTTTGGTCATAATTTGAAATGCGATTAGGGGAACGCCGTAAGCGAAACCCTGTAAAGCGGGGCCTGCTGTTATATAAATATATATATTTTAAATTATAAATATATATTTATATAATAATTATATATATTTTTATAATTATTTATATTTTATTATTATCACACTGGCCGATTCCCACCAAGCAGGGTCCCCGAAAAAGAAAAACTTTCACATCATTCACTCCATAAAGTTTGCCAGAAGGGTCTATTACATACAGTTTTTAAACTGCAACTTTAAACACCCTCCTTCAGAGTGCAGCACTGTATTTCCATCATTAGGACTCAAAGTCCGCTTGCCAGTTTCCCTGAATCCCTTCATAAAGTTACTTTGCTCACACTCCAACAGCACTTTTCAAGTATTAAAACCATTTGTCTCCATTCATTTATCAAACACGCTCACGCATGCCTGTGGAATCCAACCCTCGCACACAAAACTCCTTTCCCCTCCTTTCCAACCTTTCCTAGGCTAAACCCTACCCCCTTCCTTCCACTACAGACTGAAACTCTTGAAGTCATTCTTTTTTCGGTTCCTTCTCTTACATGTCCGAACCCCCCAAACACCCTTCCTCACCCTCTGGACAACAGTTTTGGTAACCGCCCTCCTCCTAACTTCCAAACTGCGAATTTCTGCATTAATTTTCAAAACCACACATTGCCTCAGACATGACATCTCCACTGCTCCAGCCTTCCCCTCCTGCAACATTCATCACCCACGCTTCACACCCATATAAGAGCGTTGGTAAAACTATACTTCATACATTCCCTCTTTGCCTCCAAGGACAAAGTTCTTTGTCTCCACAACTCCAAAGTGCACCACTCACTTCTTTTCCCCTCATAAATTTTTAGATTCACCTCATCTTTCATAGACCCATCCGCTGACTCCATCCCAAATATTGAATACTTTTCACCTCCTCCTACTCTCTCACCTCAATCTATATCCAATCTTCATCACCTAATCTTTTGTTATCCTCTTTAACCTACTCTTTCCTGTTTCACCTTAATTTTCTTCTTTGCAACCCTACCAAATTCATAAAAATTTCTTGCAACTTCTCTTCAAAATTTCCCCAAAGCAACGTGTCATCAGCAAAGAGCAGTTTTGTGACAAATCCACTTTGTGATGGATTCTTTATCTTTTAACCCATGCCTCTGCCAAGACCCTCGCATTTACTTCTCTTACAACCCCACTCAAATTAAAATTAAAAAACCACGGTGACACAACTTTAACCTTTGTCTAAGCCTACTTTACTGGGAAAAAATTTTCCCAACTTTCTACATCTCTAACTTTTTTTAAATATTTTAATATATTTATATATAATATAATATATATATATAATATATATTATATATATTAATATATATATATATATATATATATACATACATACATACCACCCTACGGCCCACTGGTAGCTCCTATCAAAACCCCCTGCCCAGAGGGATTATCATACACACAACACCTAGCAGTATAGAAATAAAATTGTAGACAAGGAATAGGCAGGGGATTAAGTCGTGCTAATGGGACTACAGCCCTGACAAAATTTGAAGATAATTTTAGACACAAAACAGTACAATCTGAAAAGCAGGTTTTGGGTACCATTAGTAAAAGATACAGCCCTGAAAACATTTCGAGATAATGTTTTGGGCCCAAAAGACAGTACATCTGAGAAGCAAGTAATGGTTACACATGTAGTAAAAGTATACATAAAACGGTGAAAAATGAATTGTTAACACACACTAGTATTATAATTATTAGAATTACTCTCAGTGTTAAGGGTATCTTATTAGTATTACGGATACACAGAAGTGAATTGTATTCTGGCCCTATAAACAACTGTTTGTGCTCGCACAAAACACCTACAGGCACACATACACTAGGGCCAGGGCGAGTTCGACCCGGGTAACACAACTAGGTGAGTACACACAGTGACCCTTGGAATTTGACCGCGTCCCCTACCCCCCCACAACCCTTTTCCCCTCCCCCAGACCTTTCCCCGTCTTGCCTTCACCCCCTCCTATCTTTCCTTTCCTCGCGTTCCTCTCAAAAGCCTTTTCCCTACTCCCCCTCCTCTTTTCCCTCTCCTCTCTCTTCTCTCTCTCTCCTCTCCTCTCTTCTCTCTCTTCTTTTCTCAGTTCTCTCTGGCTCTCTCTCTCTCCCCTCTCTCACCTTCTCCCTTCCCTCTTCTCACCCTCTCTCTCTCCCTCCTCCTCCCTCTCCCTCTCTCTCCCTCTCCTTCTCTCCCCTCTCCTCTTCCTCTCTCTCTTCCTCTCTCTCTCCTCTCTCTCTCCCTCCTCTTTCCCACCTCTCTCCCCCTCTCTCTCTTCCTCCTCTTTTTCCTCTCTCTCTTCCTCTCTCTCTTCCTCTCTCTCTTCCTCTCTCTTTTCCCCTCTCTTTTCCCCTCTCTCTCTCTCTCTCTCTCTCCCTCACTCCCAAAAACCCATCTCTCACCCTCCTCTCTCTCTATAGTTTCTCTCTCCATCTCTCCATTTCTCCCCTCTCATAGCCTTTTCCTCGCCCCCTCCTCTCTCTCTCCCCCCTCCCCATAAACCCTATCTCTCACCCTCTCTCTCTCATAAGGCTTCTCTCCTCCCAAACCTCTAAAATTTCTCCTCTCTTATACCTTTTCCCTCGCCCTCCTTTCTCCCTCCCCTCTCTCTTTCTCTCCCCCCCCTCCCCTCTTTCCCCCCTCTCTCTACCCTTTTCTCTCCCCCCTCACATTTCTCTCTCTCTCCCCTTGGTCTTATCCCTCACCCCCATACTCTCTCCTCTCTCCTCCCCTCTTTCTACCCTTTCTCTCTCCTTCTCTCCCTCCTCTCCCCTTTTCCCTTCCCCCCCCCACCTCTCCCCTCCTCTAGCCTTCTGTCTGTGGTAATAAAAAAAAAAAAAAATGGTGGCTTTAGAGACGGAAACAGAATCTGTAGCGAACCGGGAGAAAGACTGGTTTAGAGCTCCAAAAAAGGGAGGAAGATGGGAAGGAAGATGGGAGTTGGTTTTAAGAAAAATGGGGAGCGGATAGCTGAAGAGGCAGGAAGTGGGAATACAGGTCTTAGCAGCAGAAGCTAGGATACAGTGCTTAGAAGAGAAACTGCAAAGCCTGAAACAGATTAGAGAGCAAATGACAATTCGATGTGACATCGGGAAATTCAAAGTCGGGCGCAGACAAGGGACGGTAAGCAACAACGGAGACATGCCGTACCAAAGCCCTATCAGACCATGTGGGCCAGGAAAAGACAGAGCACATAAATCAAAGGGACAGTCCGAAGACAATGAAGGGTATGCTTATGAGAGACTCTAACAGCCAACTCCCAGAAAGCAAGGGACAGCTGGTCAGAAAGACAGTTCACTGAAAAATAGAAGTTTCAGATATGACAGGGATTTGAAGGCAAGAACATATCAATGGAAGGAAATAAAATCCCTTTCAGAGGAAAGCAGATGGGACTCAGGGGAGGAGGAAAGGGCGAGGTCATTTTGTGTATGGGCTCAAGAAGCCAAGGGGACAACTTTAAAGAAATAAAACAGTGAGGAGAAAAAAATGTTGAAGGCATCATGAAAACAATAGGGGAGGCGATATGACCCAGGTGACAAATTTTCAGAGAATTGGGGTTTGGCGAGGGGAAGGATAGGGCCTGGTCAGAGTAACTTTCAAGGAAGAATCAGTTCGAACCAGGATTCTGCAAGAAAAAAGGCAAAGACGAGGACAAAGAGGGTACCAAGAGTATACCTCGCCCGCGACGAACACAAGAAGAAAGGGACTACACTGAAAGAGAGGGTACAGAGACGCAAGGAGGAACGAGAAGCAACGAAAGAGCAAGACCAGCCCACAGGAGAAAGGGCAAACACACCCCACAGAATCTCCCACCAAAAGACTCCAACCGCGACTTTCCCACAACCAACTGAGCAACCTATACTACAACCCACTCACTGTTCCCTCTGCCATCATCCCCCATATCACAAACCTCCCCCCAACAGCTGTCCCTTAGGGGCATTCTGACCCCACCCCCATCAACACAAACCCCACCTACCCCAAACAGCCCATAATAGGCCCCCACCAAGGCTCTCGCTCCCCCAACCCCAATATTCTTGCATGACCACAATGATAGAAAAGAAACTGAAGGTTGGTACACAAACGTGGATGGAATAACGAATAAACATGGGGGAGTGGAACGAAAGAATCAGTGAAAAATCCCCAGACATCATAGCAGTCACAAAAACAAAACTCGCTGAGACAATAACAGACACAGTCTTCCCAACAAGATATCAGATCCGGGGAAAGATAGAAGGAGTAGAGGGAGAGGAGGGGTTGCACTGCTCATAAAACACCGATGGGGATTTGAGGAAATGGGAAGGCATGGACATGATGGAGAAAGAGACTACATTGTAAGTACAATTCAGTCCGGAGAACATAAGTAGTCATTGGAGTGATGTATAAAAACCCCCCACAGAACTGCAGGAGGGCCAAGAGAGGAGTACGAAGAAAACAACAGGGTGATGGTGACACACTGGCTGAGGTGGCAAGAAGAGCTCACTCGAGCAGAGCAAAGTTACTGGGAATGGGGGATTTCAACCACAGGAGATCGACTGGGAATACCTGGAGCCACATGGGGGGCCCGAACATGGAGAGCCAAGATGATGGATGTGGTACTTGAAAACCTCAAACATCAACATGTCAGGGACACAACCAGAGAGAGAGGGGAGGATGAGCCAGCAAGACTGGATCTTGTGTTCACCCGAGCAGTTCAGACATTGAGGACATCACTTACGAGAGGCCCCTTGGAGCTAGCAATCATGGTTTTTGAGTTTTGACTATATAGTAGAGATACAAGTGGAGAAGGTAACAGGAACTGAAGGGGACAGGCCAAACTATAAAAGGGGGACTACACAGGTATGAGAAACTTCCTGCAGGAGGTTCAGTGGGACAGAGAAATGGTAGGAAAATCAGTAAACGAGATGATGGGAAAATGTGGCAACAAAGTGCAAGGAGGCAGAGGAAAGTTTTGTTCCCAAGGGAAAAAAAATAATAGGAAAGACCAAAACGAGTCCTTGGTTAACCAAGGTGTAGGAGAAAAACTAAGTGCAACAGAAATGGAAAAGGGACATAAGGCATAGGACCCAGAAAACAAGGAAGATTATAGAAAGCCAGAAACGAGTATGCGCAGATAAGAGGGAGGCCCAGCGACAGTATGAAAACGACATAGCAAACGAAAGTCAAATTTTGAACCGAAAAACTGCTGTATAGCCACATAGGAAGAAACAAAAGTCAAGACCAGGTGATAAGGGTGAGGAAAGAAGGTGGAGAACTCACAAGAAACGATCAAGAGATGTGAGGAGCTCAACACGAGATTTAAAATAATTTACAGTAGAGACAGGAAGGACTCTGGGGGGACAGACCAGATGGGGAACACCAGCAGGAATACACCAACAAGTGTTGGACGACATACATACAGAGAGGAGGAGGTGAAGAAACTGCAAGGGACATCGATACTCAAAGGCAATGGAACCGAAAAACATCTCCCGTGGGTCTTAGAGAGGGAGCAGAATGTTGTTCAGCCACTTACCACAATCTTCAACACGTCCCTGGAAACTGGGCAACTACCAAGGTAGGAAGACGGCAAATGTAGTTCCCATTTTAAAAAAGGAGACGAAAAGAGGCCACTAAACTATAAAACCTGTGTCATGAACGGGGTTAAATAAAGCAAAATTAAAGGAGAAGATTATCAGAAGGAGAGTGGTGGAGCACCTGGAACGACAAGAAGTATAAATGCCAACCAGCACGGATTCACGGAAGGCAAAATCCTGTGTCACAAACCTTCTGGAGTTTTATGAAAAATAACAGAAGTAGACACAGAGAGAGGGTGGTCGATTGCATCTTCCTTGGACTGCAAGAAGGCCTTGAAAACAGTTCCTCACAGAGATTAGTGCAGAAGCTAGAGCATCAGGGGCATATAACAGGAAGGGCACGGCAATTTAATCAGAGAAAACCTGACAGGAGGCAGCAACGAGTCATGGTACGTAATATGTACACAGTGGGCACCTGTGAAAGACGGGTCCCCATAGGGGTCGGTCTAGACCAGTGCTATTTTTGGTGTAATGTGAAAGACATGACGGAAAGGGTTAGACCCCCCAAGAAGTTTCCCTGTTTGCAGATGATGTGAAGTAATGAGGGGAAATTAAATCTGATGGGAACCAGGCAAGGGCTTTAAAGAGACCTGGGCAGACTGGACACCTGGTCCAGCAAATGGCTTCTCGAAATTTAATCCGCCAAATGCATAGTCATGAATAGGGAAGGGCAAAAAGAAGACCACAGACAGAGTATAGGCAGGTGGCCAAAGACGCAAACCTCACTCAAGGAGAAAGAATCTTGGTAGTATAAAACCGAGCATGTCCCCGGAAGCACACATCAATCAGATAACTGCTGCAGCATATGGGCGCCTGGCAAACCTGAGAACAGCATTCCGATACCTTGGTAAGGAATCATTCAAAACACTGTACAACCGTGTAAGTCAGGCCCATACTGGAGTATGCAGCACCTGTTTGGAACCCGCACTTGATAAAGCACGTCAAGAAACTAGAGAAAGTACAAAGGTTGCGACAAGGTTAGTTTTCCCGAGCTAAGGGGGAAAGTCCTATGGAAAAAAAATTAAGGGGAATCGGCCTGACGACACTGGAGGACAGGAGGGTCAGGGGAGACATGATAACAACATATAAAATACTGCATGGAATAGACAAGGTGGACAAAGACAGGATGTTCCAGGGAGGGGACACAGAAACAAGAGGCCACAATTGGAAGTTGAAGACACAAATGAGTCAGAGAGATAGTAGGAAGTATTTCTTCAGTCATAGAGTTGTAAGGCAGTGGAATAGCCTAGAAAATGACGTAGTGGAGGCAGGAACCATACACAGTTTTAAGACGAGGTTTGATAAAGCTCATGGAGCAGGGAGAGAGAGGGCCCAGTAGCAACCGGTGAAGAGGCGGGGCCAGGAGCTAAGACTCGACCCCTGCAACCCCAAATAGGTGAGTACATGACACAAAATATCCAAACAGTTAATTGGGTTAACGGTGTGATCTGAAATATTAACAAATACATATGTTAGTTGGTTATAACAGCAGTGTAGTGATAAGGTCATGAAAGAGTGATTAAGTAAATACTGAAAGTAAGAGAAAATTAGTCAATCCCCAGCTGTTGGTGTTGTGAATGTAGCTAACATCATCAGACTTGTTATGATCATAATACTGTACTAAAGAAAAAAGAGGGAATACCAAGTCTTAAAAGAAAATTGAAGGAGTTGATAGCAGCCGACCAGCAGGAACCTCCATTGTGCAGACGACATCACTTGCCTATTTGTGGTTAATTTTGGTTAGTGTCTAAAGTCTCAGTGTCTCGCCCTGCTGGTTGTATGCTATACCATCACTCTCTCCCTATTTCAGTACCAGGAGATAGATAGTGGTTATCCTGATAATGTTCAGCAAATTATCTAAATATCTCCAGGTAAACTCCAGGAGAGTTGTGTAGCCTAGTGACCCCCCCCCTGCATTTTTCTGAGGGACAAGCTAGTAAACAAGTACGCACATACAAACACACGTGTGCACCCGTAATTATTATTATAATAATTATTAGTATATATTAATAAGGAATTGAGTGAGAAAAAATAATTCTATAATCTTCAAAAAGTAATGTAGCCTAGTGCGCGAAGATCTGGGCCGGGAGAGTACCGGTGAACCAAGAACAATAACAAATAGTGTTAACGTGACCCCCCCCCTCTTTTTCAAAGAACGACAAGCTAGTAAACACACACACACAAACACAAGTGTACACAATTAATATTATATAGTATATATTAGTGTATATTAATAAGGAGCTGATTGTGAAAACATTTTATAATCTTCAAATGAGTAGCGTAACCTAGTGTGCGCACGCACACCCATACACCCACACCCACACACCCACACACACCCACACACACCCACACACACCCACACACACCCACACACACCACACACACCCACACACACCCACACAACACACACACAACACACACACACACACACACACACACACACACACACACACAAAACACACACATAACACACACATAACACACACACACGCAACACAAAACACAACACACACACACACACACACATACATTGCCAGACTCACACATACACTCCCTGCCTCGCCCACCGACATCTCCCTCCTTCACCTGATCCCTCCCCTCCCTCTTTCACCCTCCCCCCTCCCCACCTCTCCCTCCTTCCCCCTTCTCCCCTCTCCACTCACCCTCTGCTTCACTCTCCTTCCCACTCCCCCCTTCCCACTACTCTCCCACATAGCCACAGTTCCTCCTCTACCTCCCCCCCCCCACACTCTGACATACACAATACTAACCTAACATACAGAATTACATAGGTTTCCAACTCTGAGGCAATTAGGATAAAAAAAAAATGGGTTCCAGAGAGCAACAAGAAAAAAACCCAAGGGGCAGGAGGAGGAAACTGCAAAGGAAATTGGGGAGCAGAGCTCACAAAAAAGGGGAAAATGAATGGGGAAAAGAAACTAGAAGAGCTTAGCATGAGAATGGAAGAGAGGATAGACATGGAAAGCAGGAAGTGGGAGGTGCAAGTTAAAGCACCAAGGGCCCGGAAAACAGAGTTTAGAAGAGGAACTGAAAAATCTGAAACACCTAAAGAACTAAAGAACATTTTGGGGTTGACAACAGAGACAGCTACCTCAGTCACAAAAAAAGGGGACTGTAGGGAAAGAAGGAGCAAAACAGCATGTAGAAGCTCAATCAGTGGGGACTGTAGAAATGAAAGAGCTAAGCTATATGTGGAGGCCCTAACAGACCACAGCAGAGCCCCGGAAAGTCGAGAAGGGAAAAAAGACAGGCCACTGAGCCCCAAATACATTAGCTATGAAAAATGAAGAAAGGAAAGCTGCAATGGAGGAAATCAATTTGAATGAGGGGATACACAGGGATATGCAGTGGGGGAATGAAAGGTGAGGTCAGTCTTTGCGTATGGGCTCCAGGAAGTTGAAGGGGAAACATATGAAGCCAGAAACAAGGGGGAAAAAAAACAATTGAAAGCATCATGAAAGCAATAGGAGAAGATGACATGACCCTGCTGGAAAATTTTCGGAGAATAGGGGGGGATGTAAAAAAAGAACCCGACCAGCGAAAGTGACTTTCAAGGCAGAATCGACTCGGAACAGGATCCTGCAGAGAAAGCACATTAAGGGACATGCCGGGATACAGGAAGGTGTATCTTGACCACAACAGAACACAAGAAGAAAAGGCAGAAACAGAGAGAGATGGTAAAAGGCGAAAAGGAGGAAAGAGAGGGATGGAGAAGACAGACAGGAGATCCCAGACACAGGAAGATCAAATACAGCCTCCCTCCCAACTTCCTATAGAGGCCTCCCAACCAGGTCAACCCCAGTGCAACCAAACACTCTAAACCAAAACACCCATGCCACATCCAATGCCCCCACCCACTACATTACAAACTCCCCCCCACAGCAACCACCCATAGTTCCTTATCAGGTCCCCCCACTTTCCCCCAAACCCCCAATACACCTCCAGACCACAATCTTAGAAAAGAAGTTGAAGGTGTGGTATAAAAATGCAGATGGAATAACAAATAAGTATGAGGAGTGGCACAAAAGACTCAAGGAGACATCCCCAGACATAATAGCACTCACAGAAACAAAACTCACCAGAATAATAACAGATTCAATCTTTCCATCTGGATATCAAATCCTCAGGAAAGACAGAGGGAGGAGAGGGGGAGGAGGAGTTGCACTGCTCATTAAAAACCAGTGGGGGGTTGAGAAAATGGAAGGAATGGATGGCACGGGCAAAAGGGACTACTTAGTAGGAACAATCCAGTCTGAGGGACATAAGGTGATAATTGCAGTAATATACAACCCACCACAGAACTGCAGGAGGCCAAGAGAAGAATACGATGAGAGCAACAAAGCAATGGCCCGACACACTAGCCGAGGTGGCCAGGAGAGCACACATGGGGGGAGCAAAGTTACTAGTTATGGGTGATTTCAATCACAAGGAGATTGACTGGAAAAACCTGGAGCCCCATGGGGGTCCCGAAACATGGAGAGCCAAGATGATGGATGTGGTACTGGAAAACCTCATGCATCAACATGTTAGAGACACTACCAGAGAGAGAGAGAGGATAAAACCAGCAAGACGGGCCCCTTGTATTCACCTTGAGTAGTTCTGACATCGAGGATATCATGTATGAAAGGCCCCTGGGAGCTAGTGATCATGTGGTTCTGTCCTTCGACTACATAGTTAAGCTCCAAGTGAAGAGAGCAGCAGGAATAGGGTGGGAAAAACCCAAACTACAAAAGGGGGAACTACTCAGGCTTGAGGAACTTCTTTCAAGACATTCAGTGGGGGAGGGAACGACAGGAAAACCATACAAGAAATGATGGACTATGTGGCAACAAAATGCAAGGAGGGAGAGGAGGGGGTTTGTTCCCAAGGAAACAGAAATAATGGGAAGAACAGAACAGGTCCCCTTTGGGTTTACCCAAAGGTGTAGGGAGGCAAAAACTAGGTTTTACTAGAGAATGGAAAAGGTACAGAAGACAGAGAACTCAGGAAAATAAAGAGATTTTGCCCGAAGAGCCAGAAACGAATATGCACAGATAAGAAGGGAGGCTCAGCGGCAATACGAAAATGACATAGCATCGAAAGTCAAGACTGACCCGAAGCTGTTGTACAGCCACATCAGGAGGAAAACAACAGTCAAGGACCACGTAATCAGACTAAGGAAGGTGATGGAGAATTCCCACAAGAAACGACCGGGAGGTAAGTCAGGAGCTCATCACAAGATTCAAAGAGGTATTTACAGGGGGAAACCAGTAGGACTCCAGGAAATCAGAGCAGGGGGGTGCACCAGCAAGTGCTGGATGAGGTACATGTAACCAAGGAGGAGGTGAAGAAGCTGCTATGCGAACTTGACACCTCAAAGGCGTGGGACCAGACAACATCTCTCCCCTGGGTCCTTAAAGAGGGAGCAGAGACATTGTGTATACCATTAACAAAGATCTTCAACACATCATTTGAAACTGGGCAACTCCCCGAGGTATGGAAGATGGCAAACGTAGTCCCAATTTTTAAAAAGGGAGACAGACATGAGGCACTAAACTTCAGACCTGTATCACTAACGTGTATAGTATGCAAGGTCATGGAGAAGATCATCAGGAGGAGAGTGGTGGAGCACCTGGAAAGAAACAAGTGTATAATTGACAACCGCATGGTTTCAGGGGAGGGGAAAAACCTGTGTCCCCAAACCTATTAGAGTTTTATGACAAGGTGACAGAAGTAAGACAAGAGAGAGGGGTGGATCGACCCGCATTTTTTTTTGGGCTGCAAGAAGGCCTTCGACACAGTTCCTCACAAGAGGTTACTGCAAAAGCTACAGGATCAGGCACACATAACAGGAAAGGCACTGCAATGATAAGAGAATACCTGACAGGGGGGCAACAACGAGTCATGGTACGTGACGAGGTGTCAAAGTGGGCGCCTGTGACAAGCGGGTTCCACAGGGGGCAGTCCTAGGACCTGTGCTGTTCTTGGTATATGTGAATGACATAACGGAAGGGATAGACTCAGAAGTGTCCTTGTTTGCGGACGATGTGAAGTTATGAGAAGAATCAAATCGGATAAGGATCAGGCAGGACTACAAGAGACCTTGGACAGGCTACAAGCCTGGTCCAGCAACTGGCTCCTTGAGTTTAACCCCACCAAATGCAAAGTCATGAGATTGGGAAGAGCAAAGAAGACCGCAGACACAATATAGTTTAGATGGCCAAAATCTGCAAACCTCACTCAAGGAAAAAGATCTGGGGTGAGTATAACACCGAGCATATCTCCTGAGGTGCACATCAATCAGATAACTGCTGCAGCATACGGGTGCCTGGCAAGCCTATGGATAGCATTCCGATACCTCAGTAAGGAGTCGTTCAAGACTCTGTATACCATTTATGTCAGGCCCATACTGGAGTATGCAGCACCAGTTTGGAATCCACACCTAGTCAAGCACGTCAAGAAATTAGAGAAAGTGCAAAGGTTTGCAACAAGACTAGTCCCAGAGCTACGGGGATTGTCCTACGAAGAAAGGTTGAGGGAGATCTGCCTGACGACACTGGAGGCCAGGAGGGTCAGGGGAGACATGATAACGACATATAAAATACTGTGCAGAATAGATGAGGTGGACAAAGACAGGATGTTGCAGAGATGGGACACAGACACAAGAGGTCACAATTGGAAGTTGAAGACTCAGATGAATAAAAGGGATGTTAGGAAGTATTTCTTCAGTCATAGAGTAGTCAAGCCGTGGAATAGCCTAGAAAGTGAAGTAGTGGAGGCGGGAACCATACATAGTTTTAAGGTGAGGTATGATAAAGCTCATGGAGCAGGGAGAGAGAGACCTAGTAGCAATCAGTGAGAGGCAGGGCCAGGAGCTATGACTCAACCCATGCAACCACAAATAGGTGAGTACACACACACACACACACACACACACGTATATATATATACAGTGGAACCTCAAAAATCGAACTTAATCCGTTCCAGGAGCTAGTTCTAAATTCTAAAAGTCTGAAATTCGAAGCAATATTTCCCATAAGAAATAATGGAAATACAGTGGACCCCCGGTTTACGATATTTTTCATTCCAGGTGCCAGTACTGACCGAATTTGTTCCCATAAGGAATATTGTGAAGTAGATTAGTCCATTTCAGACCCCCAAACATACACGTACAAACGCACTTACATAAATACACTTACATAATTGTCGCATTGGAGGTGATCGTTAAGCGGGGTCCACTGTACAATTAATCCATTCCAGAAACCAAAAATATTCACACAAAAAATACATTTTATAGAGATTAATTACAGTTTTACATACAACAAATACTATAGTTTTTAATTATGTATAGTAATACATATAAAATAACATTTTTACTTACCTTTATTAAAGATTGGTGATGGCATCTGGAAGATAGGGAGGAGGAGAGAGGAGTTTGGGGTTAGTGTTTGGAAGGAGAATCCCCCTCCATGAGGACTTCAGGTAAAGTCCTCTCTGGGGTTACTTCCCTTCTCTGTCTTTTAATGCCACTAGGACCAGCTTGAGAGTCACTGGACCACTGTCTCACAAAATAACTGTCCACAGTCCTCTGTTTCTGCCACCTCTAACATTTCCCTAAAATGGGACATGGTTCTGTCACTGGACTTGTTGCAAATATGGCTTGTTTCAGCTTGCTCAGGGTGGTACTTCTGCACAAACATTTGGGCATTGTTCCACTTGGCACAAATCTCCTTAATCTTTGAAGAAGGCACCTCATCCACTCCCTATATTAACACCTTTCGCAACATCAGCTTCCTTGATTTGTTCTTTCTTTGACAGGATAGAACTGATGGTCGACTTGATTTTCCCATACATCCTGGCAAGCTCAACAAGTCTCACACCACTCTCATACTTCTGTATTATTTCCTTCTTCACATCTATGGTGTTTTCTCACTTTCTTTACCACAGGGTACTACTAGCAAGTTTCTTTGGGCCCATGTCAGCTTATTTCACAGTCCCACAAGCACTAAACACAAAGAAATAATCGTAAAATGCGTGAATGAGAGCGCAGGTTAGTGTTCACTCAAGCATAAACAAAGCTAGACTCCTCACGGCACCTGTGCGGGGACGCGGACAGAGCGGGCGGCAGACAGGTCCCGTACCCGGCGGTCCGAAAATAGGGGCGCATTCGATAATAGGGACACAGTTTGTCCGAAAAAATGGTCTTATTTTCGAAATGTTCGATATGTGATACATTTGATTTTTGAGGTTCCACTGTATATATATACATGTATATATATATAGGGAAGTACCACCTCTATAGCTGGAATGGGGACCCTCATCCTCAGAAAAGACAAGAAACATACCTCAGGGAAAACTGAAGGTTCTCCCCAGAGCTGTTTGAATATTTACATCTCCTACCACCCCCTATATATTTTATATTCTATGTGAACATTTATTAATAAACAGAATACATTACATACACAGTGGAACCTCTACTTGGTGAGTTTAATCCGTTCCATGACCTTGCTCGCAACTGGATTTGCTTGTTTGCAGAGTCAATTTTCCTCATTTAAATTAATTGAAATGCAATTAATCCATTCCAGTGGAATTCTGTACTTCAATAATTTCGCTAAATCAACTCTACGGCTTATTTATCTATCTCACTTCATCTAATATAACATAATAACCAATATAAATAACATAGAAACCTGATATATACTCTAAAATGAACAAAATACAGTGGTCCCTCATTTTTCGTAGTTAATCCGTTCCTGGAGCCGTTACTATAAACGAAATTATGATTTACGAATCAATTTTCCCTATAAGAAATAATGTAAATACAATTAATCTGTTCCTGACACCCAAAGTATTAAGACAAAAAAAAAATTTAACATGAAATATACATGTAGTACATAAACAATACAATGGGAAATGATGAATGAAACATTAACAGCATAACACTTACCTTTATTGGAGATTCTTCTTAGTGTATGGGAGACTGGAGAGGAGAGAGAGTGATTGTTTATAGTTTGGAAGGGGAAACCCCTTCCATCAACACCTCAGGTACCATTTGCTTTTCTGGGGTTGCTTCTCTTCTCTGTTTCTTAATGCCACTAGGACCACCTTGAGAGTCACTGGAGTCCTGTCTCACAAAATAACTGTGGAGAGAGCTCTGTTTCTGGCATCTCTTTAACACTTCCCTAAAATGGCCCAAGACTTTGTCACTGTACATGTTGCCAACTTGGCTTGCAACAACCTTGTTAGGGTGATGTTTCTCCATAAAGCTTTCCATCTTACCCCACATAGTATAGTATAGTGTATACTACAGTGGCTCCCTAGTATATTGATGATAAAGACTAAAGTGTCATTTGAAAACAGGTGAATTTGTAAATGAAGTGATAAGCCTATAGAGGCAGGTGCCAGAAGTCGCCAGAATCTTACCACAGGTCAGCTGTTTTTAATAATCTTCCTGGGCCCCTTTGTG
>NC_069404.1:9165395-9181740 GCF_026875155.1 Cherax quadricarinatus | reverse complement strand
AAAATTTTTTTTTTTAAGGGGTTTCACCACTCTTTTAAAACTCTCTTTTTCTTCATATATCTTCCCTCCTTGTATACTTCAATTGTAAAACCTCTCATATGCTAACTTTTTCTCCCTTAATACTCTCTTTACATCATTGTTCCACCAATTGCTCTTCTTCCCTCCCGCATCAACTTTCCTGTAACCACAAACTTCTGCTTAACATTCTAACACTACATTCTTAAACCTACCCCATACATCTTCGACCCCATTGCCTATACTCTCACAGGCCCATCTATCCTCCAATAGTTGTTTATATCTTTCCCTAACTGCCTCCTCTTTTAGTTTATACACCTTCACTTTTCTCTTACTTGCTGCTTCTATTTTCCTTGTATCCCATTTACCTTTTACTCTTACTGTAGCTACAACTAGAAAGTGATCTGATATATCTGTGGCTCCTCTATAAACATGTACATCCTGAAATCTACTCATCAGTCTTTTATCTACCAATACATAGTCCAACAATTCTACTGTCATTACACCCTACATCATATCTTGTATACTTATTTATCCTCTTTTTCTTAAAATACGTATTACTTATAACTAAACGACTTTCTATACAAAGTTCAATCAAAGGGCTCCCATTATCATTTACACCTGGCACCCCAAACTTACGTACCACACCCTCTCTAAATGTTTCTCCTACTTTAGCATTTAGGTCCCCTACCACAATTACTCTCTCACTTGGTTCAAAGGTTCCTATACATTCACTTAACATCTCCCAAAATCTCTCTCTCTCTCTCCTCTACATTCCTCTCTTCTCCAGGTGCATACACACTTATTATGACCCACTTTTGGCATCCAACCCTTATTTTAATCCACATAATCCTTGAATTTACACATTTATATTCCCTCTTCTCCTTCCATAACTGGTCCTTCAACATTATTGTTACCCCTTCCTTAGATCTAACTCTCTCAGCTATTCCTATTTATTTCTCCCCACTGAAACTCGCCTACCCCCTTCAGCTTTGTTTTGCTTAGGTCCAGGACATCCAACTTCTTTTCGTTCATAACATTAGCAATCATCTCTTTCTCATCATCCACACACATTCAAGCATCCCGGTTTTATTAAGTTTTTCTCCCAATTTTTAGTAAATGTGTACAGGAGAAGAAAAAACGTAGATGTGTGTGTGTGTGTGTGTGTGTGTGTGTGTACTCACCTATTTGTACTCACCTATTTGTGGTTGCAGGGGTCGAGTCCTAGCTCCTGGCCCCGCCTCTTCACCGGTTGCTACTAGGCCCTCTCTCTCCCCGCTCCATGAGCTTTATCAAACCTCGTCTTAAAACTGTGTATGGTTCCTGCCTCCACTACGTCATTTTCTAGGCTATTCCACTGCCTTACAACTCTTGCAAGAGATTGTAATAACTCACTACAATGGATACATTACAAATCTTTTCATGGAACATTGCTTCCATCAGGAAGCGGTTGCCTGACTTACATCATATTAGTGCAACCAAGAATATTGATGTCATCTGTTTGCAGGAATGTAGATTGAAAGATGGAGCACCTCCACCAAACTTGCCTGGATATGCAGCTTATAACCTAAGGTCAACCAACTGTTGTGTGCTGTATGTCAGAAAGAACTTGCCACATTCACTCCTTTCCTTGCAGAGTCTAGTTAACATGCAGTATCATGGTGTCAAAGTATATGCAGGCGATTTTTCCATAAACATTTTTAATCTCTATGCCCCAGCGAACCAGCTTCGACCTGATGCTTTACCAGATCGCATCAATAGTGAACCTACCATCATTCTTGGAGATTTTAATGCCAGACATAAGAATATTGGTGGGTCTATTACAAACACCAATGGAACTAAACTAGTGAGATTGCTGAATGAGCATGTTCGAATTGTGGGCAACTACTGAGCTACTCACATATATGGTGGCATACTAGATCTGTGTCTTGGTTTTAAATTTACATCATATACGATGCATGGACTCTGTCATAGTTGATGATCTTCTATCTGATCACTTCCCAAGACTAACAACTGTCAATCTTGATCACATCCCCAGCAATCAAGGAGCTAAATAAAAGAAGGAGGAAACTTATTCTCAAACCAGAAACCAAAAGGACAACTTTTTTAAAACCACTTGGATCAATGGTATAAGAATTACGGGGCCCACTGGCACACAAAAATTTAATGATGATTTAATTACCACTATTGAGAGTGTTACTCACAGATCAAGTGGGCAGGAATAGGAAAAAAGACCCTCCACTATAAATAACAATAAAAACCAATGTAAATACTATAATGATCCACAGCTGTGCAATCTAACACATGCAGCTAGGAGGATTGGTAAAGCATACCGTGAATGTAGAACCCCAGCCCTGCTCAGAACGTTCCAAGCTGCACTAACAAATGCAAGGAATAGAAAGGAAGAAACTTAGGCAACAGGAAATGGGAACAGTTTGTTAGTGGATTAAATAGGTCCACCCTTCGAGTTTGGCTTGGAAAGGTTAAATAAAATAACCAGGAAAAAGACTGGCAATGTTGCTCATCCCTTTCCTCTTAAAAAAAGCAAATGACCTCATAAATGACTGGTCCAAACATCCAGGCATAAAAGCCTTCCATCTCATATTAGAAAAAATTTAGAGAGTACTTCTGAAGAAATTTTTGGGAAACTGATTAATTTTATGAGCCAAAATATTGATGAGAGTGATTGCCTCTTTACCGAGTATGAATTAGATAATGCATTAACCAAAGGTCGATAAAACTGCTCCTGGAGAGGATGTATAACCTATGATATTCTCAGAAACTCTAAGGCACGTGCCTGATAACCCTTTGTTGGCACTGTATAATCTCAGTTACATTGAGGGCATTCTTCCTACTTCCTGGACCAATAGTCTCATTGTGCCTATCCCTAACCCCCAAACAGCTGATACATTTAGGCCGATCTCCTTAACTAGTTGTCTTTGCAAAACTTTTGAAAGAATGATGCTTAACAGATTGTACTACAGAATCAGACATCAACTTTCCCCTACCTCTATGGGTTCATGAAAGGTAAAAAAGTGTGCAGAACTGTATTTCCACCTTTCTCACTGCACACACCTCTACTAGTTTTACCACTTTTCTTGATCTAAAATCTGCATTTGATATTGCAAACAGAACAGTTATTACTATATGAACTAGCCAAAATGAATATTGGTGGTAGCTTACTCTGCTGGATATAGGATACCTGTCAAATAGAGTATCCTCTGCCCTTTTTACCAAGGCTTCAGAAGTGATTCTAAGAAATGTCTTTAGGTACACCGCAGAGAGGAGTTCTTAGTCCCATGCTATTTAATATTCTGATTAATGCTCTCTAAATGCTCTACCTGCCTCACCTTAAAACATTAGCTATAAGCTTGCTGATGATATCTGATCCATAAACAGGGCATTAAGAAGATGAATACCCTTCTTAATGAAGTTCAAGCAATTTGTAATCGACTAGGCCTTATAATATCTTCCTCTAAAACAAAGATATTAACAAGCAAACGACATCCCCCACCCATCTATTTTTCAGGGTGAAATCATTAGCTACGTTTAAACTTACAGATATCTTGGTGTAGATGTACCCTTTAACAAATCCACTATACCACAACTAAACAAGAAATGCAAAGCTAGGCTAAATGTCTCAAAGTGTTGCTGGGCTACAATCCCTAACTATTGGTGCTAATGTGGAGAATCGTGAGAATGATTTTACATAGCCTATGTTAGGTCCTTAATTGATTATGCTGCCCATGTTGATATTAGCTAGAGAAAGTTCCCTCCGACCCTTGGAGTTAATGCAAATGAAGCTCTCAGGATTATTCTGGCTTTTCCCAGATCTACAAAAGTTCTTAACATGAGGAAGGAGCTTGGTATTTCTAGTATCAGTGATAGGATTGTTGAAATTAACACTGTACTCGGTATTAGAATGTTGAGAAACGAACCAGACACTGTCACAGTGAATCTTACCAAGTGTCTAGAGGTAAATACACACAGATCTAAATGGATTGTGAAAACGTGCAATTGCATTAAGTTTTATAACCCGCATGAGCTGTATCACTGTAGGCAACAAGAGCATTTCACCCTCCATGGAAGATGTGTTCATTTAATATCACATACCTACAAGTCCCCCAAGAAGCTCCCTTGGCTAGTAAACCCTTCCTTAAATCTCTTGTTAGAGCAATGCTCAAGAAGAAATTTTTCGCCTAGCTGGTAGTAATAAGTTATCACAAGTTTTATACACTGATGGATCTAAACAGGAGTCTTCTGGCAGGGCTGCATCTGCTCTTGTTGCCACCTCCCTAGTTTAAAAACGATAATAAATTTTTTGAGTTAGGCATAAAAATTAACAACTGGGCGTCTACACTGCAAACTGAATTGTTTGCAATCCTAACTAATGGCGCTAAAAACTAACCTATGACACTGAGCTTGACTCTATCATCATTACTGATTTTATGTCATCATTTGAAGGCTCTTGGTTTATATAATGACTCCAAAAAACAGCTCATTGGGGAAGCCAGGTATAGGGTTTCTCAAAAATTAGGGACAAAGGAATTAATGTACAATTGCTATGGATCCCATCACACATTGGATTACTCCTTCATGATAAAGTTGATATGTTAGCCAAGAAAAGTATCCAGAAGGAGAACGTAGGGAAAATAACTTTGGTATAACTATGTCTAGCATTAGGAATAATATTAGGAGAGAAGTAAATAATGAAGATGATTGTTATAGGAATGCAGTTAGAAGCCTGAGTAGATCTATAACCCACTATGATAAAAATGAACGTAGAAAGTATGTTTATGGAGCAACTTGCAATGTGAACAGACTGACTGATGTTGTAGTGGCCAGGCTTAGGCTTGGTTACAAGTACTTCTGGCAGTTTGGGAGACACACAGATGATGATCAAACTAAATGTAAATTATGTGATCAGGCTATGGTCACTGTTCTTGAACACTATGTGCTTAATTGTCCACTTATTGAGGAATACAGAGACAGACAGTAAATAAACCCATGTGACATGTCAAGATATCTTATTAATGAAAATAAGATACCAGATATACTAAGCAAATTTCCTTAAATTTTGCTTGTAAAGACAAGGGGTGAAAAAACCTATAGATATGTAGATATTAAATCCATATGTATTCCTGTTAACCTTTGGGGCCTAGTGCTAGGCCTTTTTTGTGTATCCCACAAGTCTCTCGCGCTACCGTCCACAGGATGGATTAATGGGCGTTGCACAATAAAAAGCCACTTCGGTTGGCAAAATCTAAATTTACAAACTCTATTGGACTGAAGAAATACTTCCTACTATCTCTCTGACTATATTGGTCTTCAACTTCCAATTGTGGCCTTCTTGTTTCTGTGTCCCATCCTTATGGAACATCCTGTCTTTGTCCACCTTTCTATTCCACGCAGTATTTTATATGTCGTTATCTGTCTCCCTGACCCTCCTGTCCTCAGTGTGGTCAGGCCATTTTCCCTTAATCTTTCTTCATGGACATTTCCCCTTAGCTTGGAACTAAACCTTGTCGCAAACCTTTGTACTTTCTTTAGTTTTCTTGACGTGCTTTATCAAGTTCGGGTTCCACACAGGTGCTGCATACTCCAGTATGGGCCTGACATACACGGTGTACAGTGTCTGAATGATTCCTTACTAAGGTATCAGAATGCTGTTCTCAGGTTTGTCAGGCGCCCATATGCGCAGCAGTTATCTGATTGATGTGTGCATCGTGAGGACATGCTCGGTGTTATACTCACCCAAGATCTTTCTCCTTTGAGTGAGGTTTGCAGTCTTTGGCCACCTAGCCTATACTCTGTCTCGGTGGTCTTCTGTGCCCTTCCCCTATCTCATGACTTTGCATTTGGCAGATTAAATTCGAGAAGCCATTTGCTGGAACCAGGTGGTCCAGTCTGTCCAGGTCTTTTGTAGTCCTGCCTGGTCACTCATCAGATTTAATTCACCTATTAACTTCACATCATCTGCAAACAGGGACCTTCTGAGTCTAACCTTCCGTCATGCTCGTTCACATATACCAAAAATAGCACTGGTGTGTGTGTGTGTGTGTGTGTGTGTGTGTGTGTGTGTGTGTGTGTGTGTGTGTGTGTGTTGTGTGTGGGTGTGTGTGTGTCGTGTGTTATACAACAGTTGGACCCCTTGTTGCCGTCTGTTCCCATCTCTGACGTGTATGTGTGAGGGGATGGGCTGCTGAAATAGACCAAACTACATTTTAAAAAATTGGTCTTTTCAATAAAATATATTTTTTAATTGACTATATATCTATACTTATTATATATATATAATATAATATATTATATATATATACTATATATAGATATTATAATATATATATATATTTATATATTATATATATATATATAATATATATAATATGGAAATAAGTCACTCTGTTGACTTTTTTGGGTTATCCTAGGTTCTCTACACTATGCGCCTATGTTGATAATTCTATGTACACTGTTATTTGTGTATACCTGTATAAATTGACTTATTACTTATTACTTACAGGGAGGGCCCCACTTATTACGGCGGGTTAGGTTCCAGGCTAACCGCCGTAAAGGCGGACACCGCCGTATAAAGTGGGAACACCCTTTTTTTCCACTTACAAATGCATACACACTAGAATCAAAGTTTACACTTACCATTATATTATGTTAGCAATAGAACGGGCATCAAAAAACAATAAAAAAGTACAATACACCCATAGTGCACTCATTACTTACTTAAAATATTTATAGTTTTATCTAGGGTGAGACAAGTATATTTATTGTAAGAAATCAAGTGTGGTACGTCATGGTGTCAGCCAGGCTACCATACAAGGCCACCCACCCACACATTACTATTCTATGGATATTTAAAGCATCCTAGAGCAATAAAATGTATATACAGTTCACTCATTACTGTTCCTAAAAATTAGGGATGAGATGAGTAGTATTTATTGTAATAAAATCAGTGTGGTATGTATGGTAGTCAGCAGGCTTACCATACCAGGCCAACCCACCCACACATTACTATTCTATGATATTTAAGCATCACAGGGCGCTAAAATGTATTACAGTTCACTCATTATTACATTAAAAATTATAGGGTGAGATGAAGATAGATTTATTGTCAAAATCAAGTGTGGTATGTATGGTAGTCAGCCAGGCTACCTACCAGAGAGCAAGAATGTGTGCATGAGAGAGAACAGGACGCACAGGAGTTTATATAAACAACCAAGGCGAAGGTAAGTTTTGTAAACCAGTGTTACAAATCTGGTTTGTTGTACTAGTTACATGGTGTTACAGGTTGTTCTCTACCTTGATACGTAGATAGAATAAATAAAGAAGAACTTCTCCCATTTCATGTAACATCATTTTTGAGCAGAAATGATGCTCTGAGTGAAGCATTGTGGAGATAAGTCACTCTGACTTTTTGGGTTATCCTAGGTTCTCTAACATATGTTGTTATGCATTTATGTTGTGTTTCGTGTTTATTATATAATTTGAAAAAACTATCACGGATGGATTAATGAAAATGTGTATATTAACGTAATATACAAACATTTAATTATACACTGAGCTCAGACAGCGTAAACAAAAACAATCTGAACAGGTTGTGGACAATCAATCGGTCAGGCGAAATAGACGGTTTAATACGTGTCCAGTTTTAGTTCATTCTTGTACATTTGTAAGAGTTTGGAACTTTTACCTTATAATAATTTTTATTATTAGTATAATAATTAAATCACGAAAACAAATACTCTTACACTGTGTACAAGTTAGTACAGATTTATAGCTAAATGTGATGGCATACGAGGAATATTTTTCTACAATTATCCCTACTAACAGGTGAGGGGCTTAAGGGAGAAAACGTAATTCTTCGAAACTTCTACAAACCGTTTGGTAAACATCTCATATTTATTTGTATAAATTTTTATACTGGTGGGTGCTGTTCATGTTTGGTGTTACATAATGCGTTTCTTATATAACTTTTGATAAAAAATATATAGATAGATTAAGGGAAATGTCTATATTAACGTAATATGCGACATTTAATGCGCCCAAGAGATTATTATTATATTATTTTTTTATTATTATTATTATTATTATTATTATTATTAATTATAATTATTATTAATATTATTTTTATTATTGCATCAAGGAGTAGAGAGACTCTTAGTGATTTTTAATGTATAAAACCTACATGCAGCACAGTGTGTAAGTTTATTTAGGTACTGGTGTACACAAGTTATAATTATAAAGTATAATAATAATAAAATATACAATAACTTAAAACACTTGAAATTTTGGAAAGTTTCCGACATAATAAGGAGAATGTAACAAACTCGGTGGGCGCTGTGACCGTATTAGAAAGACAGGTGGGGGGAGCCGTTTTTATATTATAGCGAGTTTTGCGTCCATAATTTGTAAATGTCGTATTAGCGGAACGCCTGTAAAAGGAAACGCTGTAAAGCGGGGGCCCTGCTGTATATATATATTATTATATTATATATATATATATATAATATAATATATATATATATATATATCATATATGTCATATAATATTTATATATAATTATTTATATTTATTATTATCACACTGGCCGATTCCCTCAAGGCAGGGTGGCCCGAAAAAGAAAAACTTTCACCATCATTTCACTCCATCCACTGTCTTGCCAGGAAGGGTGCTTTACACTACAGTTTTTTAAACTGCAAATTAACCACCCCTCCTTCAGAGTGCTCAGGAACTGTACTTCCATCTCTAGGACTCAGTCCGGCTTGCCAGTTTCCCTGAATCCCTTCATAAATGTTACTTTGCTCACACTCCAACAGAGCACATCAAGTATTAAAAAACCATTTGTCTCCATTCATCCTATCAAAACACGCTCACGCATGCCTGCTGGGAAGTCAAGCCCTCGCACACAAAACCTCCTTTCCCCTACTCCAACCTTTCCCTAGGTGACTCCTACCCCGCCTTCCTTTTTCCACTACAGACTGATACCACTCTTGAAGGTCATTCTGTTGTTCCATTCTCTTACATGTCCGAACCACCTCAACAACCCTCCTCAGCCCTCTGGACTACAGTTTTGGTAATCCCGCACCTCCTCCTAACATTCCAAATGCGAATTCTCTGCTCATTATATACACCACTCATTGCCCTCAGACATGACATTCCACTGCCTCCAGCCTTCTCTCGCTTGCAACATTCATACCCACGCTTCACACCCATAATAAGAGCGTTGGTAAAAAACTATACTCTCATACATTCCCCTCTTTGCCTCCAAGGGACAAAGAGTCTTTGTCTCCACAGACTCCTAATTGCACCACCCACTCTTTTTCCCTCATCAATTTTAGATTTCACCTCATCTTTCATAGACCATCCGGCTGACACTGTTCACTCCCAAATATCTGAATTACGTTCACCTCCTCCAGACTCTCTCCCTCCAATCTGATATCCAATCTTTCTTCACTATCTTTTTGTTATCCTCATAACCTTATCTTTCCTGTATGCCACCTTTAATTTTCTTCTTTTGCACACCCTACCAAATTCATCCACCAATCTCTGCAAACTTCTCTTCAGAATTCCCAAGAGCACCGTGTCATCAGCAAAGAGCAAGCGTGTGACAAATCCACTTTGGTGTGATTCTTTTCTTTTAACTTCATGCCTCTTGCCAAGACCCTACCGCATTTAACTTCTCTTACAACCCCATCTATAATTATATTAACAACACGGTGGGTCATCACACATCCTTGTCTAAGCCTTACTTTTACTTGGGAAAAAATTTCCCTCTTTCTACATACTCTAACTTATATTTATATATTTTCATATTATTATATATATAAATATATATATATATATATATATTTATATTATTATATATAGATATATTATATATATATATTTATACATACATACATACCAGCCCTACGGTCCTGGTTGCTCGCTTCCTAACCTGCTCCAGAGGGGATTATCATACACACAACACCTAGCAGTAAGTAGGAAGGATAAAATTTGTGAGGAGCAAGGAATAGGCAGGAGGATTAAGTCGTGGCTAATGGACTACAGCCCTGACAACAGTTTCGAGAGATAATGTTTTAGGACACAAAAGACAGTACAATCTTGAGAAGCAGGTATTGGGTACTCATGTAGTAAAAGGTAGTAACAGCCCTGAAACAGTTTCGGAGAGATAATGTGTTAGGGACACAAAAGACAGTACATTGAGAAGCAAGTAATGGGTACACATGTAGTAAAAGGTAGTACATAACTGGCCGGGAAAGAATGACTTGTTAACACACATAGTATTATAATTATTAGAATTACTATCAGTGTTAATGGTATTTATTAGTATTACGGATACACAGAAGTGAATTGTATTTCTGGGGACATATAAACAACTGATGTGCTCGCACACACACGCACAGTCAACATACACTCAGTGCCAGGAGCTCGGAGTCTCGACCCCTGTAACCACAATAGGTGGAGTACACACAGCTGATCCTTGGAATTTGACCGCGTCCCCTCACACCCCCACCACCTTTCCCTCCACCAGACCTTTTTCTCCCCGCTCTTGCTTCACTCCCTCCTATCTTTTTCCCTTCCCTCGCGGTTTCTCTCTCTCAGAGCCTTTTCCCTACTCTCTCTCTCTCTCTCGCTCTCTCTCTTCTCTCCTCCTACTCTCTCTCCTCTCCTCCTCTCTCTCTCTCTCTCTCCTCTCCTCCTCTCTCTCCCTCTCTCTCTCCCTCTCTCTCTCCCTCTCTCTCTCCTCTCTCTCTCCCTCCTCTCTCTCCTCTCTCTCTCCCACTCTCTCTTCCTCTCTATCTTCCTCTCTCTCTCCCTCTCTCTCTCCTCTCTCTTCCCACTCTCTCTCCCTCTCTCTCTTCCTCTCTCTCTTCCCTCTCTCTTCCTCTCTCTTTCCTCTCTATATTCTCTCTCTCTTCCTCTCTCCCCCTCCCTCTTCTCTCTCTCTCTCTCTCTCCCTCACTCCATAACCCTATCTCCTCACCCCTCCTCCTCTCTATAGGTTTCTCATCTTCCATTCTCAATTTCTCTCTCTCATAGCCTTTTCCTCGCCCTCCTCTCTCTCTCTCTCTCCATAACCCTATCTTCACCCTTCTCTCTTCTCTATAGGCATTCTCTCTCCACTCTCAATTTCTCCTCTCTTATAGCCTTTTCCCTCGCCTCCTTTCTCCCCTCTCTCTCTCTTTTGTCTCCCTCTCCCCCTCTTTCCCCTCTTCTACCCTTTCTCTCCCCCCTCACATTTCTCTCTCTCCCCCTTGGTCTTATCCTCACCCCCATACTCTCTCCTCACTCTCCCTCTTTCTACCCTTCTCTCTCCTCTCTCTCCCTCTTCTACCCTTTCCTCTCCCCCCCCCCGCACCCTCTCCCTCCTCTAGCTTTTGTCTGTGGTAATAAAAAAAAAAAAAAAAAAAAAAAAAATGGGTGGCTTTAGAGGACTGGAAAACCAGAGATCTGGTAGAACGAACCAGGGAGGAAAGACGGGAGTTAGAGCTCCAAAAAAGGGAGGAAGAGTGGGGAAGGAAGATAGAGCTTGGTAAAGAAAATGGAGGAGCGGATAGCTGAAGAGTGCAGGAAGTGGGAAAGTACAGGTCTTAGCAGCGAGCAAGGAGACAGTGCTTAGAAGAGGAAAACTGCAACGCCTGAAACAGAAATCAGTGAGAAAAAATGACAATTCAGATGTGAACCATCTGGGAATTCAAAGTCAGGCCGCAGACAAGGGACGGTAAGCACACAACGGAGGACATGCCGTACACGAAAGGCCCTATCAGACCCATGTGGGGCCAGGGAAAAGACGATGAGCACACTAAGATAAACGACAGGTCCGAAGACAATGTAAGGTATGCTATATGCAGAGACTCTAACAGCAACTGCAGTAGCCAGGACAGCTGGTCAGGAAAGACAGTTTCACTGAGAATAGATGTTTCAGATATGACAGGGACTGAAGGCAAGAACATATCAATGGAGGAATAAATGCCTCAGAGGAAGCAGTGGAGACTCAGTGGGAGGGAGGAAGGTGCGAGGTCAGTTTTTGTGTATGGGCTCCAAGAAGCCAAGGGGGACAACTTGATGAAATTAAAACAGGAGGAGAAAAAAATGATTGAAGGCATCATGAAAAACCAATAGGGGAGGGCGATATGACCCAGGGGACAAATTTTCAGAGAATTGGAGGGGTTTGCGAGTGGAAGGATACGGCCTGTCAGAGAAAAACTTTTCAAGGAAGAATCAGTTCGAAACCAGGATTCTGCAAGAGAAAGCAAGACTGAGGGCCCAAAGAGGCGGTACAGAGAGTATACCTCGACCCGCGACAGAACAAAGAAGAAAGGACTACACATGAAGAGAGGGTACAGAGAGACGCAAGGAGGAACGAGAAGCAACGAAAAATGAGCAAGACCCAGACCTCAGGAGGGAAAGGGCAAACACACCCCACAGAATCTCCACCAAAAGACTCCAACCGCGGACATTCCCAACAAATGTGCAACCTATACTACAACCCACTCATGTTCCCTCTGCCATCATTCCCCATATCACAAAACCTCACCCAACAGCTGTCCTTATGGGCATTCTGACCCCACCCACAACACAAACCCCACCTACACCACAGCCCCATATAGGCCCCCACAAGGCTCTCCGCTCCCCCAACCCATATCTTGCATGACCACAGGATAGAAAAGAAATGAAGGTTTGGTACACAAAGTGGATGGGATTAACGAATAAACATGAGGAGTGGAACGAAAGAATCAGTAAAAAACCCCCAGACATCATAGCAGTCACAAAAACAAAACTGCGAGACAAAAAACGGCCCCACAGTCTTCCCAAAAGATACAATCCTGAGGAAAAGTTTGAAGGTAGAGGGAGGGAGGGGTTGCCTGCTCTAAAACACGATGGGGATTTGAGGAAAGGGAAAGGGCATGGACAGATTGGGGAGACAATTGTAATACAATTCAGCCCGGAGAACAAAAAGTAGTCTTTGGGAGTGAGTAAAACCCCCCACAGAATGCGGGGGCCCCAAGAGAGGAGTAAAAGGAAAACAAAGGGTGATGGGGACACATGGTGGGTGCAGAAGAGCTTCGAGCAGAGAAAAGTTACTGGTAAGGGGCGATTTCCCCACAGGGGATCGCGGGGAATCTGGGCCACAGGGGGGGTCCCGAAACATGGAGAGCCAAGTGAGGATGTGGTCTTGAAAACCCTCTGCATCAACATGTCGGGGGACAAACCAGAGGGGAGGGGGGGTGACCAGCAAGACTGGATCTTGTTTTCCCCCTGGCAGTTCAGACATTGAGGAATCACTTACGAGACCCCTTGGAGTAGCATCATGTGGTTTGAGTTTTGAATAGTGAGATACAAGTGGAGAAGGTAACAGGAATGAAGGGGAAGGCCAAAACTTAAAAGGGGGGACTACAAGGTAGAGAAACTTCCTGCAGGAGGTTAGTGGGACAGAAAAATGGTAGGAAATCAGTAAAGGTGATGGAATATGTGGCCAAAGTGAAAGGAGGCAGAGGAAAGTTTTTTCCCCAAGGGAACAGAAATAATGGAAAGACCAAAAGAGCCCTTTGTTTACCGAAGGTGTGGGAGGCAAAAAACTAAGGAAAGAGAAGGGAAAAAGGTACAAAAAGGATGGGACCCGGAAAACAAGGAGATTAGTAGAAGAGCCAAAAACGAGTATGCGAGATGGAGGGAGGCCAGGCGTATGAAAACGAATGCATCAAAAAGTCAAATCTGCCCCGAAAGGGGTTTACCCAATTAGGGGGAAGAAACGTAAGGACAGGGAAAAGGTGAGGAAAAAGGTGGAGAATCACAGAAACGATCAAGAGGTATGTGAGGGTCAACACGGTTTTAAGGAAGTTTTACAGTGAGAAGGAAAGGGGGTTGGGGGACAGCCGATGGGGCCCCAGCAAGGAATACCCCAAAAAGTGTTGGACGACATCATCAGATGAGGGGAGGTGAAGAAATGCTAAGGGACATCGATACTAAAAGGAAAGGGGAGGACAATCTCCCCGTGGGGTCCTTAGAGAGGGGCAGATATGTTGTTCATGCCACTTACCACAATCTTCAAAACGTCCCCGGAAAAAAGGGCAATACCCGAGGTATGGAAGCGGCAAATGTGTTCCCTTTTAAAAAAAGGGGAAGAAAAAAAAAGGGATAAATTAAAAACCGTGTCATTGACGGTTATGTATGCAAAAATTATGGAGGTTTCAGAAGGAGAGGGTGGAGCACTGGAAAGGAAAAAGAGTTAAATGCCAACCGCAGGATTCAAAGGAAATCCTGTGTCAAAAACCCTTTTGGAGTTTTATGATAAAATAAAAGAAGTAAGACAAGAGAGAGAGGGGTGGGTCGATTTCATCTTTTGGACTGAAGAAGGCCTTTGACACAGTTTCTACAAAAGATTGTGCAGAAGCTAGAGCATCAGGTGCTATAACAGGAAAAGGGGACGGCAAAGAATCAGAGAAAACCCGACAGGGGGGCAGAAAAAGTCATGGTAGTAATGATGTATCCCGTGGGCACCTGTGACGACGGGGGGGCCCATAGGGGGGGTTCTGGACGTGCTTTTTTGGTGTATGGAACGACATGGGAAGGGTTAGATCAGAAATGTCCCCCGTTTTCAGATGATGGAAGTTTAAAGAGGAGAATTAAATCTGATGAGGGCCAGGGAGACTTCAAAAAGGCCCGGCAATGGAAACCCGGGGCCGAAATGGCTTCTCGAAATTTAATCTCCAAATGATATCATGAAATAGGGGAAGGGACAGAAAACACAGACGAGTATAGGTAGGTGGGCCAAAAATGCAAACCCCCCAAAGGGGAAAGATCTTGGGGTGAGTATAACACCGGCATGTCCCGGAAGCCCAAACAATAGATAATGCTGGCATATGGGGGCTGGCAAAAAACCCGAGAAAAGCATTCCGTACTTTGTAAGGAATATTTAAGCACTGTCACCCTGTAGTCAGGCCCTACTGGGTTGCAGCACCTGTTTGGAACCGCCTTGATAAAACACGTCAAAAAACTAGAAAGTACAAAGGTTTGCGAAAGGTTAGTTTCCCGAGTAGGGGAATGTCTATGAAAAAAGATTAAGGGGAATCGGCCCGACGACAGGGGAAGGGGGTAGGGGAGCATGATAACAAAATATAAAATACTATGGAATAGCAAGGTGGACAAAAAAGGATGTTCCCGGGAGGGGACCAGAAACCAAAAAAAGGGCCCCAATTGGAAATTGAAGAACAAATGAGTCAGGAGATATGGAAAAATTTCTTCAGTCATAGGTTGTAAAGGGAGTGGTAGCCCAGAAAAAGACGTAGTGGAGGCAGGAAAAAACCGTTTTAAGACGAGGTTTGATAAACTCATGGACAGGGAGAGAGAGGGCCAGTAGAAGGTGAAAAAGGCGGGGGCCCGGGCTAAAACTGACCCCGCAACCCAAAAAGGTGATTTCATGAACAAAATATCCAAACAGTTAATTGGGTTACGGTGTGTTTTTTAAAATATTAACAAATACATATGTTTGTTGGTTATAACGAGTGGTGATAGGTTGAAAAGATGATTTAAAAAATTTTGAAAGAAGAGAAAAATTGTCAATCCCCAGTGTTGGGGTTGTGAATGTGTAACATCTCAGATTGTTATGATCAAAATACGTACTAAAGAAAAAAGAGGGAATACAAAGTCTTAAAGAAAAATTGAAGGGGTTGATAGAGCCCACCAGAAAGGGAAAAACCCTTTTTGGGAGACGACATCACTTGCCCATTTTTGGTTTAAATTTTTGGGTTTGTTCTAAAGTCTCAGTGCTCGCCTGTGGTTGTATGCTATCCATACTCCCTTCCCCTTTTTGTACAGGAGATAGTAGTGGGTTTTCCGATAATTTCAGCAAAATTAAATATCTCCGGTAAAAATCCCGGGGTTGTGTGCCTGTGACCCCCCCCCCTGATTTTTTGAGGGACAAGCTGTAAACAAGTAGCAATAAAAACCGTGGCACCCCAATTATTATTTAATAATTATTTGTATATATTAAAAAGGAAATTTAGTGAGAAAAATAATTCTATATTTTTCAAAAATAATTTTGCTGTGCGCGAAGCTGGGGGGAGAGTACGGTGAACAAAAAACAATAAAAAATGTGTTAACGTGACCCCCCCCCCCTTTTTCAAAGAACGACAAGCTAGTAAAACACCACACAAAAACAAGTGTACACAATTAATATTATATATATATTTAGTGTATATTTTAGGAGCTGATTGTGAAAAAAATTTTTTAATCTTCAAAGAGTAGCGTACCTAGTGTGCGCACGCACACCCCTAACCCCCACCCACACCCACCACACCCACACCCCCCCAC
>NC_069404.1:9102257-9164895 GCF_026875155.1 Cherax quadricarinatus | reverse complement strand
TAAAAATTATAAGCCACGTCTACGCCCTGTGCTGTACATTCAAACAAGATTGATGGACTGAACACATCGACTCCAGGTTGAGGGATGATTACCTCATACTCCTCGCCCTCCTTACCCTTCCTCTTTGTATTGGACTGATGAAGCCACTGTGTGGCGAAACGTTTCCTGAATAAAGATTCCCATAATGCTGCATAAGTGTCCTCAATCTTCAGTTCAGACATTGAGGATATCACTTACGAGAGGCCCCTTGGAGCTAGCGATCATGTGGTTCTGAGTTTTTTAAACTATATAGTAGAGTTACAAGTGAGAAGGTAACGGGAACTGAAGGGGACAGGCCAAACTATAAAAGGGGGACTACACAGGTATGAGAAACTTCCTGCAGGAGGTTCAGTGGGACAGAGAAATGGTAGGAAAATCAGTAAACGAGATGATGGAATATGTGGCAACAAAGTGCAAGGGAGGCAGAGGAAAGTTTTGTTCCCAAGGGAAACAGAAATAATAGGAAGAACCAAAACGAGTCCTTGGTTTACCCGAAGGTGTAGAGAGGCAAAAACAAAGTGCAACAGAGAATGGAAAGTTACAGGAGGCATAGGACCCAGGAAAACAAGGAGATTAGTAGAAGAGCCAGAAACGAGTATGCACAGAAAAGGGAGGGGGGGCCCAGCGACAGTATGAAAAACGACATAGAAATCGAAAGTCAAATCGACCCGAAACTGCTGTATAGCCACATTAGGAGGAAGACAACAGTCAAGGGACCAGGTGAAAAGGCTGAGGAAAAGAAGGTGGAGAACTCACAAGAAACGATCAAGAGGTATGTGAGGAGCTCAACAGAGATTTAAGGAAGTATTTACAGTAGAAGACAGGAAGGACTCTGGGGGGACAGACCAATGGGGACACCAGCAAGGAATACACCAACAAGTGTTGGACGACATACATACAGATGAGGAGGAGGTGAAGAAACTGCTAAGGGACATCGATACCTCAAAGGCAATGGGACCTGACAACATCTCCCCGTGGGTCTTAGACAGGGAGCAGATATGTTTTTGCGTGCCACTTACCACAATCTTCAAAAACATCCCTGGAAACTGGCAACTACCTGAGGGATGGAAGACGGGAAATGTAGTTCCCATTTTTAAAAAAGGAGACAGAAAAAGGCACTAAACTATAGACCTGTGTCATTGACGTGTATATATGCAAATTATGGAGAAGATTATCAGGAGGAGAGCGGTGGGGCACCTGGAAAAGGAACAGGAGTATAAATGCCAACCAGCACGGATTCACGGAAGGCAAAATCCTGTGTCACAAACCTTCTGGTTTTATAATAAAATAACAGAAGTAAGACAGAAAAGAGAGGGTGGGGTTTATTGCAAACTTCTTGGACTGCAAGAAGGCCTTTGACACAGTTCCTCACAAGAGATTAGTGCAGAAGCTAGAGCATCAGGCGCATATAACAGGAAGAGCACTGCAGTGGATCAGAGAATTCCTGACAGGGAGGCAACAACGAGTCATGGTACGTAATGATGTATCACAGTGGGCACCTGTGACGAGCGGGGTCCCACTGGTGTCGGTCCTAGGACCAGTGCTATTTTTGGTATATGTGAACGACATGACGGAAGGGTTAGACTCAGAAGTGTCCCTGTTTGCAGATGATGTGAAGTTTATGAGGAGAATTAAATCTGATGAGGACCAGGCAGGACTTCAAAGAGAACCTGGACAGACTGGACACCTGGTCCAGCAAATGGCTTCTCGAATTTAATCCTGCCAAATGCAAAGTCATGAAGATAGGGGAAGGGCACAGAAGACCACAAACAGAGTATAGGCTAGGTGGCCAAAGACTGCAAACCTCACTCAAGGAGAAAGATCTTGGGGTGAGAAATAACACCGAGCATGGTCTCCGGATGCACACATCAATCAGATAAAATGCTGCAGCATATGGGGGCCTGGCAAACCTGAGAACAGCATTCCGATACCTTAGTAAGGAATCATTCAAGGCACTGTACACCGTGTATGTCAGGCCCATACTGGAGTATGCAGCACCTGTTTGGAACCCGCACTTGATAAAGCACGTCAAGAAACTAGAGAAAGTACAAAGGTTTGCGACAAGGTTAGTTCCAGAGCTAAGGGGAATGTCCTATGAAGAAAGATTAAGGGAAATCGGCCTGACGACACTGGAGGACAGGAGGGTCAGGGGAGACATGATAACGACATATAAAATACTGCGTGGAATAGACAAGGTGGACGAAGACAGGATGTTCCAGGGAGGGGACACAGAAACAAGAGGCCACAATTGGAAGTTGAAGACACAAATGAGTCAGAGAGATAGTAGGAAGTATTTCTTCAGTCATAGAGTTGTAAGGCAGTGGAATAGCCTAGAAAATGATGTAGTGGAGGCAGGAACCATACACAGTTTTAAGACGAGGTTTGATAAAGCTCATGGAGCGGGGAGAGAGAGGGCCTAGTAGCAACCGGTGAAGAGGCGGGACCAGGAGCTAGGACTCGACCCCTGCAACCACAAATAGGTGAGTACAAATAGGTGAGTACTAGTCCCATACTGGAGTATGCAGCACCAGTCTGGAACCCACACCTGGTCAAGCACGTCAAGGAGTTAGAGAAAGTACAGAGGTTTGCAACAAGGCTAGTTCCAGAGCTCAAGGGAATGTCGTACGAGGATACGTTGAGGGAAATCGGACTGACGACACTGGAGGACAGAAGGGTCAGGGGAGACATGATAACTACATACAAGATACTGCGGGGAATAGAGAAGGTGGACAGAAATAGGATGCTCCAGAGAGGGGACACAGGAACAAGGGGTCACAACTGGAAGCTGAAGACTTGGACGAGTCACAGGGACGTTAGGAAGTATTTCTTCAGTCATAGAGTTGTCAGGAAGTGGAATAGCCTAGCAAGTGAAGTAGTGGAGGCAGGAACCATACATAGTTTTAAGAAGAGGTATGATAATGCTCAGGAAGCAGAGAGGACCTAGTAGCAGTCAGTGAAGAGGCACGGCCAGGAGCTTAGTGTCGACCCCTGCAACCACAATTAGGTGAGTACAATTAGGTGAGTACACACCTCACACACACACACACACACACACACACACACACACACACACACACACACACACACACACACACACACACACACACACACACACACACACACACACACAACTGGCTCCTTGAATTTAACCCTGCCAAATGCAAAGTCATGAAGATTGGGGAAGGGCAAAGAAGACCGCAGACACAATATAGTTTAGATGGCCAAAGACTGCAAACCTCACTAAAGGAGAAAGATCTGGGGGTGAGTATAACACCGAGCATATCTCCTGAGGCGCACATCAATCAGATAACTGCTGCAGCATACGGGCGCCTGGCAAACCTACGGATAGCATTCCGATACCTCAGTAAGGATTCGTTTAAGACTCTGTACACCATCTACGTCAGGCCCATACTGGAGTATGCAGCACCAGTTTGGAATCCACACCTAGTCAAGCACGTCAAGAAATTAGAGAAAGTGCAAAGGTTTGCAACAAGACTAGTCCCAGAGCTACGGGGATTGTCCTATGAAGAAAGGTTGAGGGAAATCGGCCTGACGACACTGGAGGCTAGGAGGGTCAGGGGAGACATGATAACGACATATAAAATACTGCACGGAATAGACGAGGTGGACAAAGACGGGATGTTCCAGAGATGGGACACAGACACAAGAGGTCACAATTGGAAGTTGAAGACTCAGATGAATCAAAGGGATGTTAGGAAGTATTTCTTCAGTCATAGAGTAGTCAGGCCATGGAATAGCCTAGAAAGTGATGTGGTGGAGGCAGGAACCATACATAGTTTTAAGGCGAGGTATGATAGAGCTCATGGGGCAGGGAGAGAGAGGACCTAGTAGCAATCAGCGAAGAGGCGGGGCCAGGAGCTGTGACTCGACCCCTGCAACCACAAATAGGTGAGTACAAATAGGTGAGTACACACACACACACACACACACACACACTAAACTATAGACCTGTGTCATTGACGTGTATAGTATGCAAAATTATGGAGAAGATTATCAGGAGGAGAGTGGTGGAGCACCTGGAACGGAACAGGAGTATAAATGCCAACCAGCACGGATTCACGGAAGGCAAATCCTGTGTCACAAACCTTCTGGAGTTTTATGATAAAATAACAGAAGTAAGACAAGAGAGAGAGGGGTGGGTTGATTGCATCTTCTTGGACTGCAAGAAGGCCTTTGACACAGTTCCTCACAAGAGATTAGTGCAGAAGCTAGAGCATCAGGCGCATATAACAGGAAGGGCACTGCAATGGATCAGAGAATACCTGACAGGGAGGCAACAACGAGTCATGGTACGGAAATAAAGTATCACATTTGGGCCCACCTTTGACGGGGGGGTCCCACGGGGGTGGGTCCTAGGACCAGTGTTATTTTTGGTATATGGAAGGGAAAATGCAAAGGGTTAGACTCGGGAATTGTCCCTTTTTGGGCAAATTTTTGGGGTTTAAATTTGGGAAAATTTAAAATTTTCGATGAGGACCAGGCAGGACTTCAAAAGAGACCGGGAAAAGACGGACCCCGGGTCCAGGCAAATGGCTTCTCGAATTTAATCCTCCCAAAATGAAAAAGCAAAAAGATGGGGAAGGGAAACAAAAGGGACCACAGACAGAGTATAGGTAGGTGCCAAAGACGGCAAACCTAAACTCAAGGAAAAAGTCTTGGGGTGAGTATAACACGGGGAGCATGTCTCCGGAAAACACTCAATCAAAAACGGGCTGCAGCATATGGGGGGCCCGGCCCAAACCTGAAAACAGCATTCTGTTTACCTTTTGTAAGGAATCTTCAAGACACTGTAAAAACCGGTATTTCGGGCCCATACGGGGAGTATGCAGCACCTTTTTTGGGAACCCCGCACTTGAAAAAGCACGTCAAGAAAAAGAAAAAGGGAAAAAAGGGTTTTGCGAAAAGGTTAGGTTCCAGAGCAAAGGGGGAATGCCCAAAGGAAGAAAAAATTAAAAGGGAAATCGGGCTGACGACACTGGGGGACGGAGGGTCGGGGAGACTTTGATAACGACAATAAAATATTTCGGGGAAATTTAGACAAGGGGGGAAAAAGACAGGATGTTCCGGGGGGGGAAACACAAAAAAACAAGGGGCCCCCAAAAATTTGGGAATTTGAAGACACAAAGGGATCAAAAGAGATAGTGGGAAAAGTATTTTCTTCAGCCCATAGAGTTGAAAGGCGGGGAAAATAGCCTAAAAATGACGTAGTGGGGGGGGGGAAACCCATACACATTTTTAAGACGGGGGTTTGATAAAGCTCATGGAGCGGGGGGAGAGAGAGGGCCAGTAAAAACCGGGTAAAGGAGGGGGGGCCCAGGAGCTAGACTCGCCCTTTCTGCAACCACAAATAGGTGAGTACAAATAGGTGAGTACCACACACCCCACGCGCGTGCGCACACACACACACACACACACACACACCACCCCCACAACACCACACCACAAAACACACACACACACACCCCAAAAACCCCAACACACCACACAAACATTCACATTGTGCCTCCCCTCCTCCCAACCCTTTCCTCCCATACCTCCTTCCTACCTCCCTTTACTGTGTACACCCATTGTTTGATGAGATTAAGACACATGTAAAACATTTTGGGTATCTTTATTTAGCGTTTCCCCATCCATTTGGGCTTTATCAATAAAAATTTCTAGGGACAAAAACTTGAAAACAGTAGAAGGGGGTTCAGAAAAATGAGGTAATCACCCTCCCCTAGGAGTAGGTGCGGAGAGCACCATAGTGGGGGATTTATGGGCTCTTCGCCCCTTTACTCCTAGGTTGGGGGACTGATTACCCCCCACCCCCCGGGTCCATTTTTTCTACTGTCTTCAATTTAAAGTCCTAGAATTTGTATTTGAAAAACCACGGGAAAGGGGAAAACTTTCTACAATAAAGATCCCCAGATGTTGCACATGGGGTTTTAAAATCGCCATCTTTCGGTATTATTTTATTTTTTCGTCACACACCCATTTTTTGTTGTTTTGGGGCCACTTGTGCTTCTTGCTCCAATTTTTAAAGCTGGTGAGCGTATGACATAAATTTTTGCAATGCGACACCTAATGCCTTTTTGGGCCCAATTTGGGGTCACTGATGCTTTAAAAGGGGTTTTAAAAGTGCGTCAGTGTTCCTATTTTTTAAAAATATTCAAAAATTTTATCTCTGAAATATATTTCCCTCAGAATTTTGCCCACTGAGTCCTAAAATTTTAAACTATTCCAAAAAAATTTGACCCAATTTTAAATAAAAAGAAAATGCCTATTGAAAAAATTTAGAACTACCTTAAAAAGGGGCACAGAAGCTGGCAGTTTTGCCAGTTTTAACCCCAAAATTAAAAACAGTCCAAAAATAAACATGTAGGCATTCCAGGGCCCTTAAAGCAACCTCCCCTCTTTTTCATTAATCATGTCCTCAGGACCTCCTATTTTTAAACTTTATATCCATTTTTTAATCCAAAAAAATTAAGGTTTAAACCCAATTTTATGGATAATAAAAAATTTAAACCCAAAAATGGGGTGGTCGGTTTAGGCCATAACCAGTACGTATTTTAAGCAGACTTAAAAAAAATTTAAAATGGGGAAATTTCCCCGGTGGGTAAACCCTTTAAAAAAGGAAAATCGGCAAAATCCAGAATTTTCTGCCACTTTCAAACCCCCATTTCAAGCTATTTTTTAAATTGAAGCCACCTTTAAATGTCTATTTCCCCTACAATGGCTTTTCCCTTTTTGTCAAGTGATACCACATAAACAGTCAGTAAAACCATAAAAACAAAAGCGTGAAAAAAAAATTTAGTCATTTTTTTTAAACCAAACCCCCAAGGTCAGGGAAATTTTTTTTTTATTTCCATGCACACTCACTACAGAACTCATTCTCTTTATTCTATCCACAATTTTTCCTTCCCCACAGCATATTTTTTAGGGTTTTGTTTGGGAAAATTAAAACTGCATGAGCTCCACGGGGTTAGTGACATAGATTTTATGTTTGGGGCAGGGGGGAAAGGGGGTAAAAAATTTAAAAGGGCGATGGGGAGTTAAAAAACAGTCTAACAATGATTTAAAGAATTTCTGCCGGCTGGAAGTGAATTAGAGTCTGGGAAGATAAAGGGGGTGATATAGAATAGTTTAGGTATGGGTTTTGGGGCCGGGCTACGAGTTGGAAGCAAACTTATCAGTGAAGGCAAAAAAGAAAAAAGGGTTGTAAAAAATAGTACTGCAGAGTGAGGTTAGTACCCTTTTTGTGGGCATGAGGCTGATTTTTTGAATATTTTGTGTGTACGTTGTGTCCGTGGACCATTTTTAAATTCCCAAAGTGTACACACTTAAAGAAAGAATTTGGGTGAAGTATTTTTTTTTTTTTGGCTTAACCCCTTTCCCATGGTGGATTGGGTTTTTGGGTTTGTGTTTTTTAGCATTTTCGTCTTTTTGTTTCCCCTGCAAAAATGGGCCTGGATGTACGAAATTTTTTTTACTGTTTTTTTGTCACTGAGTTATTTTTTTATCTTTTGTTAGGTATGGGTTAATTTAACCTTTTGTTATTTAGTTTTTTTCAGAGGACAAGGTGTTTTTGGGTTTTGGATTTTGGTGATAAGACTTTTTTCTTTTTCTATATTAACCCTTGTGTTTGGTTATTTAGTTCTTAGTCTCATTTGCTGTTTAAAAAGAAGGGGTGAACTTTTTGAAAGCATCATTTTAATCTTAATATTAAGTTTTATTGCTTCGAGTGGTTTTTTTATAAAAAATTTTCTGTTGTTAGGGAAAGGGTTTGTCAATTCTTGGGAATAAATTTTGCCTTTCATGAGTTTTTTCTAAATGAGTAATAAACCCAAAGGCAAAAGTAAAGGGTATATTTGGCTTGCGAGATGCAAGACTTTTTAGGGGGGGTTGGGAATAAAAAGGGGGGAGCATAATTCAGTGTACCCCTTTTTAGTGTTGAAGATACCATTAAATTTATTAGGGGAGAAATGCAGGGTTTCCCGTTATGTGTGTGATTACCACCCGTGATCTCAATGTTAATTGGGGATTCTGCCATAGCCCCTTTCCCTTGTAATTTGTTCCCTGTTATTGTTGTTGGTAGACGTAAAACTATATTTTTTTGAGGGGCACAAAATGGGGCTTAAAATATTTGTTTATTGCTTCTCAATTTTTTTTTTAGGGAAATTATAGTTTTGCCTCTTTTTTTGGTTACAGTTGTGGGAAAGGCTGGTACCCAGGTTTGTTAAATACTTTTATTGTATCTTGTTTTAGCCCAGCCTCTTTTAGAATTATGAAAGCACTATATGTTATATGTACAAAATAGCAGTTCTGTTAGGGCAGTATTCTTCTTTTTGTTAAGGAAATTTTAGTTTAGTTTGGAGTAAGGTAGTTAGCATTAATCTGCTTCATATTGGCTGCTGTAACTGAGATGTTCAGTAGCAAGTTTAGGTTTGTTAGGTAAAAGGGCACAAGTGCAACTAATGTGACATTTTATTGTGGAAACATTTCGCTCTTCAGGAGGTTTATCAAGCTGGTATGTCTTTATAAAGCTCCTGGAGAGTGAAACGTTGCCACAAAAAAAGTCACATTAGTTGCACTTCTGTCCCTTTACCTAACATATTGTTGGTAATTCTATCAACATTAATATAAGTTTAGTTTTGAATCAGTGATAGCATTAATATGCACAATACATTAAAACAAGTGTTAATTCACTTATGATATGCTTTTTTTAATCTACAGGGCTGGGCAACATTAGCATAGGGTAATATTTAAACCTTTGAGGGTCCATCCCGTAGTTGTACGGCTTTGAAGCCTGGGTCCAGGCCGTAGATCTACACTATGAGCTCAGCTCACTTGGGTAAGTTGTGAGCGGTAAATTTGGGCCTAGATGTGAGAGAGTGCATCTACGTGGTAAGTGTGCATCATATAAAGCAAATCCTACAGAACGCGGTGCATAATGAGAAAAATAACTGAGACTGTGTTTTTGGATTAAAACAGTGACTTTGCAGTGTATTTTCTTGTGTTTTTTATGGTTGTATTCACGGTTTCTTGGTCTTATTTAACCCTTTCAGGGTTTTCGACGTACTAGTATGGCTTACGCACCAGGGTTATTGATGTGATAGAATGCCTAAATTCTAGCGCCTTCAAATCTAGCGAGAGAAAGCTGGTAGGCCTACATATGAAAGAATGGGTCTGTGGTCAGTGTGCACAGTATAAAAAAATCCTGCAGCACACAGTGCATAATGAGAAAAAAAAAACTTTGACCGTGTTTTTGGATTAAATCAGCGACTTTGCAGTGTATTTTCGTATGGTATTTATGGTTGTATTCTACTTTTCCTGGTCTCATTTTATAGAATGAAAGACATATTACAGAAATTGAGATGATTTTGATTGGTTTCACAATGAAAAGTACCTTGAAATTGAGCTCAAAGTAGCAGAAATGTTCAATTTTTACCAAAGTTCAAATGTAAGCAAAGCATGCCATGCGTCCAATACACGTCAACTGATGAGTCTAATATTCTTTCACAAGTGCTCTGATGTTATTTATACCATTTCTACACTAATGCAGTAGTCTGCATAACAGTAAATCATCTACTTTTTGTAAGAGTAAAAATTCAAAGTGGAAAGCAAAAGAAATGTAAGAGGGGCATGGGGACGTGACTAACGAACAGAGAATTTGTTATTTTAATGCCAGGAATGTCTGTCTTGTTTATTCTGGACGATATTTGGAAATTGGTATCTTCTGAAATTTGTGTGAAATTGGCAAAATTGCCAATTTCTAACCACTTTACTGGATAGTTGAAATTGGTAAGTGGGTGGTTTCTTGTACTCATTCGATAGAAAAAATGGAGTTTTAGTGAAATAAATATGATTTTTGTCGGCTAGTACAGAGGAATTCGCTGAAAATAGGGCTCAAAGTGGGCGAAATCGCCGATGCGTAAACATCGGCGAGACCGCTAACTTCGCGAGAGCACAATTCTGTAAGTTTTCCATCAATTTTCATACTTTTGGTGTCATTATAATCGGAAAAGATTCTCTATCATTTCATAAGAATTTTTTTTTCCGAATAATTTTCGACCCTGAGAACAAGTTTAGGAGAGGGTCTCTCGACCCTGAAAGGGTTAATAGAATGGAAAATGTGTTACAGAAATAGAGATGATTATGACTGGTTTTTGTACTGAAAATGGCTTGAAACTAAGCTCCAAGTAGCGGAAATGTTCTATTTTTGCCGATGTTCAAGACTGAACAAATGACGTCGTGCGTCCAATACACCTCAGCTAGTGGGTCTGATGTGTATTCACAAATGCACTGATATTATTTCTACAGTTACTACAATATTGCATAACAGTAAATCTTCTATTTTTTTGGTGTGAATAAAAATTCATGTGACTAAGAAATCAAAATGGAATTCATTTGTAAAACCTGGAAACATAACTAATAAACAGAGGAAATGTTATTTTAGTGCCAGGAATACCTACATTATTTATTCTGGACCCTATTTTGAAATAGGAATATTTTGAACTTTGTGAACAGTTGGCCAAAATACCAATTTCTGATCACTTTTTTGGGTAGAAGACATGGTTGATTGGGCAGTTTCTTGTGCCCAGTCAATAAAATAGAAGTAATACTACCAAAATAGCTAAGAATTTGGTCAACTGGAATAATGTAATTGCCTAAAATGGGAGTCAATGTGGGGAAAATTGCAGATGCGTAAATATCGCTGATGCAACAAAATTTGTGAGAGCGTAATTTCTTCAGTTTTCCATCAAATTTCGTACTTTTTGTTTTATTACCTTCAGAAAAAGATTCTCTATCATTTCATAAGATTTTTTTTTTTTTAATTAACCCGTAAACGGTCCAAGCAGATCTACGTTCACGTGTAGTGCTACAAAAGTAGTTCTACGTTTTTTTTTTACGTATTTTTAAATATAACAAAAAAAAAAGTAGATCAAAGTTTTTTACACATTTTCAAATGTAAAAAAACAAAAAGATCTACTTTTTACATACTTTCAAATTTAAAAAAAAAACGTATATATACGTTTGGACCGTTTACGGGTTAAATTCTTGGACCCTGTGCTGCACACTGCCATAACAACATACTGGAGTGAGAGATGTGGGAGGAAGTGCAAAATAAACCCAGTGAGGAGCAGGGGTGAGGTGGGGACAATAAGGGAACACTGTATCAACATTCGGGGTCCCAGACTGTTCAACATCTTACCAGAGGATATCAGAAACACGGCTGGAACCAGTGTGGAAGCCTTCCAGATGAAACTGAACAAGTATCTTCACCAAGTGCCAGATTAACCAGACTGTGATGGATATGTGGGGCAGCGGGCCTCCAGCAGCAACAGCCTGATTGACCAGGCAAGCACCAGATGAGCCTGGCCCATGCCCGGGCTCAGAGAGTAGATAAACTTTCGAAACTCTTCTAAGGTACATCAGTCAGAGGAGCCTCTCTACCTATCACCTGAAAAAAAAATTGAGAATGGCCTACGTAACATTGTGCATGGGGCATCCACGCATGCAAACAGCCCCATGAATCTTGCCCAAGATACATTACAACACAATTTTTTGTCCTTCAGTCAAATCTTTCACCTGTCAATATTTTTAACCTTGGCATGACTGTTTGGGTCTTCTACAGTCTCTTGATACCTTTGAAAAAACATCAAAACTCCCTCAGATATGGTGAGTGGTTAATTTTGTCCTAAATATGAGATAATGGGTCTGTACATTGAGTGCATAGTTTAAAACAATAAACTTCACTGTGGGGTTCATGATGGGATAGTTTTTATAGTTTTATTGGCTACTTTTTTTGTATCATTTGACAGAAGCCATACTACTGAAAGAGAGATAATTTTGGTTGGTTTCAGGATGATATGGCTCCACTGCACCCCCAGTATGTTTTGGGTGTTTACTAGGTCTGATTCAATTATTGGGATGCCGTAAACCATGACTAACTGTTCCTGGTTATATTTTATTATCTGACAAATAAGGTAAACCTTCACACTGGGGAGATGATTGATGAACAGAGGAAATGTAACTTTAGTTCCTGGAATGTTTACTGTTCATTTTGGAGATTGAAATTTGTTGAATTTTGTTCAAAATTGGCCAAATTACCAAATTCTGTGCACTCTGTAGAACAGTTCTGATACTTGAATGGGTGGGTTTTATTCAGTCAATAGAGTGAAAGGTATACTAGCGAAATAGCTAAGAATTTGGTTGAATTAAGATGAGGAATTGTTTTAATATAGGATTCAAAGTGGGTGAAATTGTCAGTGCTTATGTCACGTGGGGTTGAAAATGTGGATTGGGTAATAACAGTCACATAGGATGATAAGTATGTATATTAAACAGAATATATGGGAAGCGCCAAGCCTAACCTGCCACCTGTCCTAACGTCTCACTTGAACTGACCCACAGTGGTGCCTAGAGGGTGAGCGGCATACAAATCATGCTAGGTCAGCTGTAACAATGAATAACAGTCAGTGATTCATGCAGACGGTTGGTATGAGTCATTACTACTGACACTGGTAACTGGTTACTGGTAACTGATACTACTGAGAGCTCGGTGACGCTAATGTATGGCGTCCCGACATACAGCTAACACAACTAGAGACGACAGGCTGGATGATTGAGGCAGGCTGACGTACTGGCGTACTCTGGCGTGCTTTCCCACAGACTGGCTTACTGACTGGCTTAATTGCAAAACTCGGATCGACTCCTTGAAAGTTAAAGCAAAATTTGCACACTAGCCATAAGCTTGAGATGTGGCTGCAGCTGGCTTTGCAGGCTGGAGCAACACTGGGTGGAGGTGGGTGAGGGTAGAAGTGAGCTGGCTGCTGGAGGTGGCAGTACAGACCAGCAGGCACCCCATGAAAATTCTTCTAATGATGGAAATACCTGTAAATCCACGCCCACAATGCTGCCACCAAATTGTCACATGGGGTTCGAAACATGGATTGGGTAATAACACTCGGCTAGGATGATGAGTACATGTATTAGACGGAATATATGGGAAGCACGAAGCCTGACCTGCCGCCTGTCCTAATGTCTCACTTGAACTGACCCACGGTGGTACCTAGAGGGTGAGCGGCATACAAATCATGCTAGGTCAGCTATAACAGTGAATAACAGTCAGTGATTCACACAGACGGTTGGTATGAGTCATTACTACTGACACTGGTAACTTTATACTACTGAGACTTAACTTGCACTGCAGACTGCTAAGTTTGCACCTCCATAATTTCATAAGTTTTCCATCAAATTTTGTAGATTTTTGGTGTCATTATCTTCAGGAAAAGATTCTCTTCCATTTCAGAAGAGATGTGTGTGCGAGTGAGAGGGGATGGCGCCCGAAATTAAAGCAAGAACAACTAAAAAGGGTTTGGATTGTTAAAAGGCGGGTTTTGCACTGGGAACCTGGTTTAAGGGGAAGGGTTAAATGACTGGCTTAAGGGGGCAAAAACCGGAGGACCCCTTAAAAATTTTTAAAAGGAAAATTTAAAATCCAGCCAAAGTTTGAAATTTTGGGGTTAACGGGGGTTTTTAAAAACTGGAGGGAAAACACTGGGTGGGGTGGGTTTAGGGAAAAGGGGAAACCCGGCCCTGCCGGGAGGTCCTAAGCCACGGCACCCATAAAACCTAATAAAGGGAAATCCCAAATCCAAGGCACCAAAAGGTGAATAAATTTTCAAAAATGGGGTTGAAACAGGGAAGGGGTAAAAAAACTCGGTTTAATTGATGAGAACAAGTTTTGCCCCCAATTTTTATGGGGGCCACAAAGTTTTTTTTGGTGCCCTTAATGCCAAAAACTGACCCATTACAAAGGGGTGGGGGCATAAAAAGGGAGGAGAAAAGGGGGAAAAAGGGAGGAAAAGGGGGAGGGGGGAGAGAAAAAGGAAGGAAAGGAAAAAATTTAATTTGCCTTAGATTCTTTTTTGAAAGCCAACAAATTTGCCCACAAAGAAAAGAAATTTTTTGGGGCCAATTGGAAAAAAAAGGAATTTACAAAACCATTTGAAAAGATTTTCTAAGGGGGGAAAAAGGGGAAAATTTTAAAAGGGAAAAAAAGGAAAAAAAGGGGGGGGGAGAAAAGGAGGAAAAAAGGGCCCTTGAGTCCCCCCAGGTGCCCAAAAGGCCCCAAGAAAAAAAAACCCCCGGAAACCATTTTTTTGGAAAAAAAGGCTGAAAAGGTAGCCATTTTAAAGGACCGGTTTGGGGGGGCAAACCCAAACAAAATTTCTGAGGGGGCCAACCCACTCACCTTATCGGGCTCATACTGGGGGGGGTTTTTTTTTTTTTTGGGGGGCCCTTTTTCCACGGGGTCCCCGGGGCCAAAAACGCCCGGGGCACTCCCTGGGTCCCCCTCCCCCTCTATACCACCTCAACCTGAATGCAACATAGGACCCAATCTATCAGCATCCTGTTGGCCCCATTAGGGGGTTTAAATTCCCAATTTGGAGAGTTTCTCACACATTTTTGTGAACAATCGATGTCCGTTGATAGCTGTTGTTGAAAACATTTTTGGATGACAAAATTTTCCCAAAAAATTTTTTTGCAAAAATTGCGGGGTTAAACAACCTCATGGATGAAAGAGAAAAGGCAAGGGAAAGGGAGGTGGTTTTTGCTGTTTTGAATCCCAAAACCCCTCCCAACCCAATCAAACCCCCCTGTCATGTCCCCTTTTCTAAATCCATAAATGCCACAAAAACGTTTTTTCCCCTTTTAACAAAATAATGTTCCCCCAATATTTTTTCATTTGTAAACACTTGGATCACACCCCCTCCCTTTTCCCAAAAGCCCCCTTATTCTTTCGCTGTCCTCCCCCTCTTTTTATTTTTAAATTTTCTTTCAATAAATGATTTTTTTTTCCAAACATTTTAAAAAAGGTAAAACTCAACAGACTTCCCTTATTTTATAAAAAGGGAACAAACATGCCCCTCTCCCAATCCCTATTTTCCCTTACCTTTTTTCCAAAAACATTTATTAAAAAAAATAGCACCAACCATTTCCAAAACTAAATCCCCTCCTGCCTTTTAAAAACATTTAAAATCTTTACCCCAAATCAATCCCAGCTCCCTTTAAACCCCCTTTTCATTTCCCCCTTTTTCCCCCCTCACAAAATTTTCCCCCCCACACCAAAAACTGGTTTCTTCCTCACCCCTACAAGATTTTGTTCCCCCCTTGCCCTATACACGAAATTTCAAAAAGCCTTTCCCCCTATCTTTTTTAAAAACATTTAACAATTTCAAAAAAATTCCCCTTTCCATTTTTCCCAATACCTCTAACTCTTCATTTAATTTTTCTTCCCCTCCTTTTTTTAAACTGTCAAATCCTTTTGTTTCCCTGGGTTTTTTCCTAAACTTGTTAATCTCACCCCAAAACTTTTTTTAATTAAAAAAAATTTGTTGAAAAACATCTCATCCACCTCTTTTTTGCTTTTTTTTACAGGGTTTTAACACCACCCTCTTAACCTCTTTTTTTCTCTCCATATACCTTTCCCTCCTTTTATCAAACTTCTACTTTGTAAAAACCTCTCATAAAGCTAAATTTTTCCCCCCTTAATAAATCTCTTTCATCATTGTTCCACCAATTGCTCTTTCCCTCCCGCATCAACTTTTCCTGGAACCACAAAAAATTTTGCTTAACAACCCAAAAACCCAAAATTTTTTAAAAACCCAAACCCCCTAAAATCTTTTGACCCCCCCTTGCCCCCTTTCTCTCACAAAAGGGCCCCTCTATCCTCCAAAAGTTGTTTTATATCTTTCCCTAACTGCCTTCCTCTTTTAGTTTATACACCTTCCTTTTCTCTTACTTGCTGCTTCTATTTTCCTTGTACCCATTTAAACCTTTTTTCTCTTAAAGTAGCTACAACAAAAGTGATCTGATATATCTGTGGCTCCTCTTTTAAACAAGTCATCCTGAAAACTACTCATCAGTTTTTAAACTCCCCAAACATAGTCCCCAAACAATTTTTTACTGGGCATTAAAACCCCAACAATTTTTGTATACTTTTTTATCCTCTTTTTCTTTAAAAATACGTAATTTTTTATAACTAAACGACTTTTTATAAAAAAGTTCAATCAAAGGGCTCCCCTTTATTTTACCCCCAAAAAAAGACACCTGGCCCCCCCCCCCAAACTTACGTTTCCCCCCCCCTCCTAAAATTTTTTTTTTCTCCCACTTTAAACATTTTGGTCCCCAAACCCCAATTACCTTCCCCTCACTTTGGGTTTAAAGGTTCCCCAACATTCACTTAAACATCTCCCAAAATCTCTCTCTTTTCTCTCCCAACATTCCTCTTTTTCCCCAGGTGCAAAACACACTTATTATGACCCACTTTTGGCATCCAACCCTTATTTTAATCCCAAAAATAATCCTTGAATTTAAAAACATTTTATATTCCCTCCTTTTCCTTCCCCTAACTTTGGGCCTTTAACATTTTTGTTACCCCCCTTAATTTCCTAATTCTAACTCTTTCCCGCAAATTTCCCCCTTTTTTTTTTTTCTTTCCCCCCCACTGAAACTTCGCCCCTCCCCCTTCAGCTTTGTTTTTTCTTAGGTCCAAAGGAAAATCCAACCTTTTTTTTCGTTCATAACATTAGCCCTCATCCTTTTTCCCTTTCCCCCCATCAAACCCACACACATTTCAAGCATCCCGGTTTTTAAAATTAAAATTTTTTCCCCCCAATTTTTTGTAAATTTTTCCCGGAGAAGAAAAAAAAGTAGAAAGTGTGTGGTGGGGTGTGTGTGTGTGGTGTGTGTACTCAACCCATTTGTTTCTCACCTATTTGTGGTTGGGAGGGGGTCCCAGTCCCAGCTCCTGGCCCCGCCTCTCCCCCGGTGCTACTAGGTTTAAAAGGTTTTTCCCTCTCCTTTTCCCCCCCCTCCATGAGCTTTATCAAACCCCGTCTTAAAACTGTGTTGGTTCCTGCCTCCACTACGTCATTTTCTAGGCTATTCACTCCCTTTACAACTCTTGCAAGAGATTGTAATAACTCACTACAATGGATACATTACAAATCTTTTCATGAACATTGTTTTCCATCAGGAAGCGGTTGCCTGACTTACATCATATTAGTGCAACCAAGAATATTGATGTCATCTGTTTGCGGGAATGTAGATTGAAAGATGGGCACCTCCACCAAACTTGCCTGGATATGCAGCTTATAACCTAAGGTCAACCAACTGTTGTGTGCTGTATGTCAGAAAGAATTTGCCACATTCACTCCTTTCCTTTGCAGAGTCTAGTTAACATGCAGTATCATGGTGTCAAAGTAATGCAGGCGATTTTTTCCATAAACATTTTAATCTTTTATGCCCCAAGCGAACCAGCTTCGACCTGATGCTTTACCAGATCGCATCAATAGTGAACCACCATCATTCTTGGAGATTTTAATGCCAGACATAAGAATATTGGTGGGTCTTTTAAACAAACACCAATGGAACTAAACTAGTGAGATTGCTGAATGGGGCATGTTCGAATTGTGGGCACTACTGAGCCTACTCCACATATAGGGTGGCTACTAGATCTGTGTTTTGGTTTTAAAATACATCATATACGATGCATGACTCTGTCATAGTTGATGTTTCTTCTATCTGATCACTTCCCAAGACTAACAACTGTCAATCTTGATCACATCTCCAGCAATCAAGGAGCTAAATACAAAAGAGGAGAAACTTATTCTCAAACCAGAACACAGAGACAACTTTATTAACCACTTGGATCAATGGTATAAGAATTACGAGCCCACTGGCACACAAAAATTTAATGATGATTTAATTACCACTATTGAGAGTGTTCTCACAGATCAAGTGGGCGGGAAATTTGGAAACAAAGACCCTCCACTATAAATAACAATAAAAACAATGTAAATACTATAATGATCCACAGCTGTGCAATCTAACACATGCAGCTAGGAGGATTGGTAAAGCATACCGTGAATGTAGAACCCCAGACCTGCTCAGAACGTTCCAAGCTGCACTAACAAATGCAAGGAATAAAAAGGGAAGAACTTAGGCAAACAGGAAGGGGAAAACAGTTTGTTATGGATTAAATAGGTCCACCCCTTCGATTTTGGGCTTGGAAAGGTATAAATAAAATAACCAGGAAAAAGACTGGCAATGTTGCTCATCCCTTTCCTCTTGAAAAAGCAAATGACCTCATAAATGACTGGTCCAAAACATCCAGGCATGAAAGCCTTCCATCTCATATTAGAAAAAATTTAAAGAGAGTACTTCTGAAGAAATGTTGAAATGATTAATTTTATGAGCCAAAATATTGATGAAGTGATTGCCTCTTTACCGAGTATGAATTAGATAATGCCTTTAACCAAAGGTCGATCAACTGCTCCTGGAGAGGATGGTATAACCTATGAAAATTTCTCAGAACTCTAAGGCACGTGCCTGATAACCCTTTGTTGGCACTGTATAATCTCAGTTACATTGAGGGCATTCTTCCTTAACTTCCTGGACCAATAGTCTCATTGTGCCTATCCCTTAAGCCCCAACAGCCTGATACATTTAGGCGATCTCCTTAACTAGTTGTCTTTGCAAAACTTTTGAAAGAATGATGTTAACAGATTGTACTACAGAATCAGACATCAACTTTCCCCCTACCTCTATGGGTTCATGAAAGGTAAAAGTGTGCAGAACTGTATTTCCACCTTTCTCACTGCACACACCTCTACTAGTTTTACCACTTTTCTTGATCTAAAATCTGCATTTGATATTGCAAACAGAACAGTTATACTATATGAACTAGCCCAAAAATGAATTTTGGTGGTAGCTTACTTGCTGGATAATAGGATACCTGTCAATAGAGTATCCTCTGTCCTTTACAAGGCTTCAGAGTGATTCTAAAGAAATGTCTTTAGGTACACCGCAGAGAGGATTTTCTTAGTCCCATGCTATTTAATATTCTGATTAATGCTCTCCTAAAGCTCTACCTGCCTCACCTAAACATATACTATAAGCTATGCTGATGATATCATTGATCCATACAACAGGGCATAAGAAGATGAATACCATTCTAATGAAGTTCAAGCAATTTGTAATCGACTAGGCCTTATAATATCTTCCTCTAAAACAAAGATATTAACAAGCAAACGACATCCCCCACCCATCTATTTGCAGGTGAAATCATTAGCTACGTTAAAACTTACAGATATCTTGGTGTAGATGTACCCTTTAACAAATCCACTATACCACAACTAAACAAGAAATGCAAAGCTAGGCTAAATCTCTCAAAGCTGTGCTGGCTACAATCCCAAAATATGGTGCTAATTGAGAATCGTGGAATGATTTTACATAGCCTATGTTAGGTCTTAATTGATTATGCTGCTCCCATGTTGATATTTGCTAGAGAAAGTTCCCTCCGACCTGGGGTTTTAAAGCAAAATGGAAACTTCAGGGTTTTTTTGGCTGTCCCAGATTACAAAAGTTCTTTTAAAAATGAGGAAGGGCTTGGGGATTTCTAGTTCTTTTTAGGTTGTTGAAAAATTAACACGTACTCGGTATTAGAATGTTTTAGAAACGAACCAACACTGTCACAGTGAAACTTACCAGTGTCTAAGGTAAATAACACAGATTAAAAGATTGTGAAAACGTTTCAATGCTTAAATTTTTTAAACCCGCATGAATGTATCACTGTAGGCAAAAGAGCATTTCACCCCCCATGGAAGAGTTTCATTTAATTACCATACCTTCAAGTCCCTCCCCAAAAAGCATTGCTAGTAATCCCTTCCTTAAATCTCTTGTTAGAGCAACTGCTCAAGAAGAAATTTTTGCCTAGCTGGTAGTAAAAATTTTTCACAAATTTTTATACATGATGGATCTAAACAGGAGTCTTTGGAGGGCTGCACTGCTCTTGTTGCCACCTCCCCATTTAAAAACGATAATAAATTTTTTAGTTAGGCATAAGAATTAACAACTGGGCGTCTACACTGCAAACTGAAAATTTTTTTGCAATCCTAACATGGGGTAAAGCTAACTATGACCTGACTTGACTCTTACATTACTGATTCTAGTCTCATTGAAGGCTCTTGGTTTATATAATGCTCCAACAACATGCTCATTGGGGGAACCGGTATAGTACTCAAAAATTAGGGACAAAAGGGAAAAATGTACAATTGCTATGGATCCCCTCACACATTGGATTACTCCTTCATGATAAAAGTTGATTGTTAGCCCAAAAAGATACCAGAAGGGGAAGTAGAATATAAAATTTGGTATAAATATTCTAGCTTAGGAATAAAATTAGGAGGAAGTAAATAATGAAGATGATTGTTATAGGAAAGAGTTAGAAACCGAGTAGATTATAACCACTATGTAACATGAAGTAGAAAGTATGTTTATGGAGCAACTTGCAAATTTAACAGACTGACTGATGTTGGTCCCCGGCTTAGGCTTGGTTTCAAGTATTCTGGCAGTTTTGGGGAACACAGATGATGATCAAACTAAATGTAAATTTTGTGACAGGGTATGGTCACTGCTTGAACACTATGTGTAATTGTCCCCTTTTTGGGAATACGAGACAGACAGTATAATAACCCTATGGACTGTAAAAGTATCTTATTAATAAAAAATGATACCAGATTTCTAAGCAAATTTCTAAATTTGTTGAAACAGAAAGTGAACTATAGATATTTTAATATAACCCATATTATTCCTGTTAACCCCTTTGGGGGGCCTATTTTTCCGGGCCCCTTTTGTGTATCCACATGCTCTCGCGCACGTCCACAGGATGGATATGGGGTGCAAAAATAAACTAGCCCTTCGGGGGCAAAATCAAAAATCTTACAACTCTATGACTGAAAAAATATTTTCTCTTCTCTCTGACTCATTTGTGTCTTAAAATTTCCATTGTGGCCTCTTGTTTCGTGTCCCCTCTATGGAACACCCTGTCTTTGTCCCCCTTGTCTTTCCCCACGCAGTTTTTATTGTCGTTATCATGTTCCCTAAACCCCTCCGGGGCCTCCAGTGGGGTCAGGCCCAATTTCCCCTTAATCTTTCTTCATAGAATTCCCCCCTTAGTTTGGGAAACAAAACCTTGTCGAAAACCCTTTTGTACTTTCTTAGTTTCTTGATGCTTTATAAAGTCGGGTTCCAAACAGGTGCTGCTACTCCATAGGGCCCTGACATACAGGTGTACGGTCTTGAAGATTCCTTACTAAGGTTCAAAATTTTGCTTTTCTCAGGTTTGTCAGGCGCCTTTTGCTGCAGCTTTATTGTTGATGTGTGCATCGGAGACATGTCGGTTTATATCCCCCCCAAAGATCTTTTCCCTTTAGTGAGGTTTGCGTCTTTTTGGGCCCCCTGCCTAATTGTTGTGGTCTTCTGTGCCCTTCCCCTTTCTTATGACTTTGCATTTGGCAGGATTAAATTCGAGAAGCCATTTGCTGGGCCCGGTTGTGTCTGCCAGGTCTCTTTGAAGTCCGCCCCGGCCTATCAGATTAATTCACCTCATTAACTTCCTCATCGCAAACAGGGGGGAAATTTGGTCAAAACCCCTTTCCCTCATGTCTTCACATATACCAAAAATAGCACTGGTGTGTGGTGTGTGTGTGTGTTGTGTTGTGTGTGTGGGTGTGTGTGTGGTTTTTTGGGGTGTGTGTTGTGTGTGTGTGTGTGGTGTGTGTATACACAGTTTTGACCCTTGTTGGGCCCTGTCCCATCTCTGACGGTATGTGTGAGGGGATGGCTGCTGAAAGCCAAATACATTAAAAAATTGGGCTTTTCCAATAAAATATATTTTTTAAATTGACTTTAAAACTATATATATTATATATATATATATATATATTATATATATATAATATATTTTTAATATATATAATATATATATATATATATATATATATACATATGGAAATAAGTCACTCTTCGATTTTTTTGGGTTATCCTAGGTTCTTACACATTGTGCTATTATGATAATTTAGTAACTGTATTTTGTATACCTGAAAAAAATTTTACTTACTTTCTTATTCTTACAGGAGGGCCCCCCTTATACGGGGGTTGGTTCCAGGCTACCGCCGTAAAGCGGACACCGGTAAAGTGGAAAAACCCTTTTTTTTTTCACTTCAATGCATACAAAAATAGATAACAAGTTTTTCATAACATATAAAAATTTTCCCCTTTTTTTTTCCCGGTTTGGGGGGAAAAAAAAGCCCCCGGGTTTTTGGTTAAAAACCCCAAAATTCCCCTTTTCCCCCCCCCAAAAAAAAAAATTTAAATTTTTAAAAAAAAAAGGTTTTTTTTTTTTTTTTTGGGGGGGGGGTTTTTTTTTTTGGGGGTTTTTTTTTTTTGGGCCCCCGGGCCCCCCCTTTTTTTTCCCCCCCCTTTTTTTTAAAGGGGGTAAAGGGGTTTTTAAAAAATTTTTTAAAAAAAAAAATTTTTTTTTTTTTTTTTTAAAAGGGGTTTTTTTAAAAAAAAAAATTTTTTTTTTAAAAAATTTTTAAAAAAATTAAAAAATTTTTTTTTTAAAAATTAAAATTTTTAAAGGAAAAAATTTTTTTCCCCCTTTTTTTTGGGGTTTTTTCCCAATTTTAAAAAAAAAAAATTTTTTTTTTTAAATTTTTTTAAAAATTTTGGGGGTTTTCCAAAATTTTTAAAAAATTCTTATTTTAAAAGGGGGGAAAAAGGGGGGTTTTTTTTTTTGGGGAAAAACCCCCCGGGGAAAACCCCCTTTTTTTTTTATTTTTTAAAAAAAACCAGAAAAAATTTAAAAAAATTTTAAAAAATGTTTTAAAAAAAAAAAAAAAAAAAAAAAAAAATTTTTGGAATAAAAAAATTTTTTTAAAAATTTTTTTCCCCCAAAAAAAAAATTTTTTAAAACCAATTTTTAAAAATTTTTAAGGTTTTCCGGCCCCCCCCAAAAATTTTTTGGGGTTTGGGGGCCCAAAGGGAAAAAAAAAATTTAAAAAAATTTTTTTAAAAATTTTTTTTTTTTTTAAAAAAAATTTTTTAAAAAGGGGAAAAAAAACCAAAAAAACTTTTAAAAATTTTAAAAAACCCAAAAAAAAATTTTTTAAAATTTTTTAACAATTAATTTTTTTTTTAAAAAAAAATTTAAAAGGGAATTTTTTAAAAAAATTTGGGGTTTTTTTTTGGGGGAACCCCTTTTTTTGGGGAAAAAAGGAAGGGGAAAAAACCCCCCCCAAAAAAAAGGAAAAAAAAAAAACCCCCCAAGGGTGGATTACTCCTTCATGAAAAAAGTTGTTGTTACCAAGAAAAATTTTCCAAAAGGGAAAAAGTAGAATAAAAACTTTGGTATAACTATTCTAGCTTAGGAAAAATATTAGGAGGAAGTAAAAAATGAAGATGATTGTTATGGGAAATGATTAAAAGCCGATAGATTATAACCACTATGTAACATGAAGTAAAAGTAGTTTATGGAGCAACTTGCAATGTGAACAGACTGACTGATGTTGTAGTGGCAGGCTTAGGCTTGGTTACAAGTACTTCTGGCAGTTTGGGGACACACAGATGATGATCAAACTAAATGTAAATTATGTGATCAGGCATATGGTCACTGTCTTGAACACTATGTGCTTAATTGTCACTTATTGAGGAATACGAGACAGACAGTATAATAACCTATGGGACATGTCAAAAATCTTATTAATGAAATAAGATACCAGATATACTAAGCAAATTTCCTAAATTTGTTGTAACAGATAAGTGAACTATAGATATTTTAGATATAAATCCATATGTATTCCTGTTAACCCTTTGGGGCCTAGTTCCTAGGCCTTTTGTGTATCCACATGCTCTCGCGCCCCGTCCACAGGATGGTATGGGGTGCACAATAAACTAGCCACTTCGGTGGCAAAATCTAAAATCTTACAACTCTATGACTAAAAGAAATACTTCCTACTATCTCTCTGACTCATTTGTGTCTTAACTTCCAATTGTGGCCTCTTGTTTCTGTGTCCCTCTATGGAACATCCTGTCTTTGTCCACCTTGTCTATTCACGCAGTATTTTATATGTCGTTATCATGTTCCCCTAAACCCTCCTGTCCTCCAGTGTGGTCAGGCCAATTTCCCTTAATCTTTCTTCATAGGACATTCCCCTTAGCTTGGAACTAAACCTTGTCGCAAACCTTTGTACTTTCTCTAGTTTTTTTGAGTGCTTTATCAAGTGCGGGTTCCAAACAGGTGCTGCATACTCCAGTATGGGCCTGACATACACGGTTTTACAGTGCTTGAATGATTCCTTACTAAGGTATCAGAATGCTGTTCTCAGGTTTGTCAGGCGCCTATGCTGCAGCAGTTATTGATTGATGTGTGCATCCCGGGGACATGCTCGGTGTTATACTCACCCCCAAAATCTTTCTCTTGAGTGAGGTTTGCAGTCTTTGGCCACCTGCCTATACTTGTCTGTGGTCTTCTGTGCCCTTCCCCTATCTTCATGACTTTGCATTTGGCAGGATTAAATTCGAGAAGCCATTTGCTGGACCAGGTGTCCAGTCTGTCCAGGTCTCTTTGAAGTCCTGCCTGGTCCTCATCAGATTTAATTCACCTCATTAACTTCACATCATCTGCAAACAGGGACACTTCTGAGTCTAACCCTTCCGTCATGTCGTTCACATATACCAAAAATAGCACTGGTGTGTGTGTGTGTGTGTGTGTGTGTGTGTGTGTGTGTGTGTGTGTGTGTGTGTGTGTGTGTGTGTGTGTGTGTGTGTGTGTGTATACACAGTTGTGACCCCTTGTTGCCGTGTCCCATCTCTGACGTGTATGTGTGAGGGGATGGGCTGCTGAATAGACCAAACTACATTAAAAATTGGTCTTTTCCAATAAAATATATTTTTTAATTGACTATATATCTATATATAATATATAATATATATATAATATATATAAAATATATATATATATATATATATTATATATATATATATATATATACATATGGAAATAAGTCACTCTGTCTGACTTTTTTGGGTTATCCTAGGTTCTCTACACATATGCTGCTATGTATGATAATTCTATGTAACTGTATTTGTGTATACCTGAATAAATTTACTTACTTACTTACTTACTTACAGGAGGGCCCCACTTATACGGCGGGTTAGGTTCCAGGCTACCGCCGTAAAGCGGACACCGCCGTAAAGTGGAACACCCTTTTTTTCCACTTACAAATGCATACAAACACTAGATAACAAGTTTACACTAACATATATTATGTTAGCAATAGAACCAGGCATCAAAAAACAATAAAAAAGTACAATACACACATAGTGCACTCATTACTTACCTTAAAATATTTTTTTAGTCTTAATCTAGGGTGAGCAAGTTTTATTTATTGTAAGAAATCAAGTGTGGTACGTATGGGGTCAGCCCGGCTACCATACCAGGCCCCCCACCCACACCCTACTATTCTATGATATTTAAGCATCCTAGAGCAATAAAATGTATATACAGTTCACTCATTACTTACTTAAAATAAGGGTGAGATGTGTAGTATTTATTGTAAAAAATCAAGTGTGGTATGTATGGTAGTCAGCCAGGCTACCATAAACCCGGCCAACCCACCCACACATACTATTCTATGATATTTAAGCATCCAGAGCGATAAAATGTATATACAGTTCACTCATTACTTACCTTAAAAAATAGGGTGAGATGAGTTGTATTTTTGTTTAAAAAAACAAGTGTGGTATGTATGGTAGTCAGCCAGGCTACCATACCAGAGAGAAAAATGAGTGCTGAGAGAGGACAGGCGCAGAGTTTATAAACAAACCAGGCGAAGGTAAGTTTTGTAAACAGTGTACACATCTGGTTTGTGTACAAGTTACATTGTGTACAGGTTGTCTCTACATTGATACGGTAGAATAAATAAAGAAGAACTCTCCCATTCTCATGTAACATCATTTTGAGAAGAAATGATGCTCTGAGTGAAGGCAATGGAAGTAAGTCACTCTGACTTTTTTGGGTTATCCTAGGTTCTCTACACATATGTTGTTATGCATTTATGTTATGTATCGTGTTTATTATATAATTTTGAAAAAAATATCACGGATGGATTAATGAAAATGTGTATATTAACGTAATATACAACATTTAATGATACACTGAGCTCAGACAGCGTAAACAAACAATCTGAACAGGTTGTGGACAATCACTCGGTCAGGCGAAATAGACGGTATTAATACGTGTCCAGTTTTAGTTCATTCATGTACATTTGTAAGAGTTTGTGAAACTTTTACCTTATAATATTTTTATTATTATTATAATAATTAAATCACGAAACAAATACTCTTACACTGTGTACAAGTTAGTACAGAATTATAGCTATAAAGTGAAGGCATACGAAAGGAATATTTTTCTACAGTTATCCCTACTAACAGGTGAGGGGCTAGAGAAAACGTAATTCTTCCGAAACTTCTACAAACCGTTTGGTAAACATCTCATATATATTTGTATAAATTTTTATACTGTGGGTGCATGTATCATGTTTGCGTGTTACATAATGCGTTTCTTATATAATTTTGATAAAAATATCATAGATAGATTAAGGGAAATGTCTATATTAACGTAATATGCGACATTAATGCGCCCAAGAGATTATTATTATTATTATTATTATTATTATTATTATTATTATTATTATTATTTATAATTATTATTAATATTATTATTATTATTGCATCAAGAGTAGAGAGACTCTTAGTGATTTTAATGTATACCTACATGCCAGCACAGTGTGTAAGTTTATTTAGGTACTGGTGTACACAAGTATAATTATCAAGTATAATACATATAAAATATACAATAACTTTAAAACACTTGAAATTTTGGAAAGTTTCCAGACATAATAAGGAGAATGTAAACAAACTCGGTGGGCCGCTGTGACCGTATTAGGGAAAAACAGGTGGGGGGAGCCGTATAGCGAGTTTTGGTCATAATTTGAAATGTCCGTATTAGCGGAACGCCGTAAAGCGAAACGCTGTAAAGCGGGGCCCTGCTGTATATATATTATATATATAAAATATATATATTTTATATATATATATATATATATATATATGTATATATATTTATATATATATATTTATATTTATTATTATCACACTGGCGATTCCCACCAAGGCAGGTTGTGTGGCCTCGAAAAAGATAAAACTTTTCACCATCATTCACTCCATCACTGAGTCCTTGGCCAGAAGGGTGCTTTAACACTTGACAGTTCTTAAACTGCAACATTAACACCGAGCCCTCCTTTCAGATGTGCAGGCAAGTACTTCCCATCTCCTAGGAACCTCAAGTCCCGGCTTGCCAGTTTCCCTGAATCCCCTTCATAAATGTTCTTTGCTCACACTCTCCAACAGCACATTCCAAGATATTAAAAACCATTTGTCTCCATTCACTCCTAATCAAACACGCTCATCGGCATGCTGCGGCGAAGTCCAAGCCCCTCGCACACAAAACCTCCTTTACCCCCTCCCTTCCCAACTTTTCCTAGGCTGACCCCTACCCCCGCCTTCCTTCCACTACAGACCTAATACACTTCTTGAGTCATTCTGTTTCGTTCCATTCTCCTCTACTTGTCCGAACCACTTCAACAACCCTTACCTCAGCCCTCTGACAACAGTTTTGGTAATCCGCACCTCCCGTCTCTAACTCCAACTGCAATTCTCTGCATTAATATCACACCACACATTGCCTCAGACATGAGACAACTCCACTGCCTCCAGGCCTTCTCCCTCGCGCATAAACATTCATTCCACCCACGCTTCACACCCATTAAGAGCGTTGGTAAAACTATACTCTTCATACATTATTCCCCTCTTGTCCTTCCAAGGACAAAGTTCTTTGGTCTCCACAGACTCCTAATGTTGCACCGACTCACATCTTTTTCCGTCTCATCAATTTTATGGATTCCCACCTCATCATTTCATAGAAGACCCTCCGCTGACACACTTCCACTTCCCAAATATCTGAATACGTTCACCTCTCATCCATACCACTCGTCCCTCCAATCTGATATCCAATCTTTCATCACCTAATCTTTTTTGTTTCTTATCCTCATAAACTTACTCTTTCTGTATTCACCTTTAATTTTTTTCTTTCTTTTGCACCCCCTTATACCAATTCATCCACCAATCTCTGCAACTTCTCTCATAATCTCCCAAGAAGCGACCGTACATCCAGCAAAGAGCAACTGTTACAAATCCCACTTTTGTGTGTGATTCTTTATCTTTAAACTCCATGCCTCTTGCCAAGACCCTCGCATTTACTTCTCTTACAACCCCATCTGGAATAATTATATTAAACAACCACTGGACCTCACACAAATATGCCTGTCCTAAGAGCCTACTTTTACACTGGGAATAAAATTTCCCCTTTCCTACATACCTAACTTATTTAATATATTAAAACGTTACACGAAAAAACAAACAAAAACACACACAAACTCACAGCACTCTCACACACACACACACCACACACACACATCACAAACACACCAACACACCCACCAACCCAACCAGCCCTCCGGTCACAGGACTCACGCTATCAAAACCTCTGCTCCAGAGTGTGAATATCATACTACACAACACTCTCGCCGACGTTAGGACGCTAAACAAAGTCGTGATGCCCTGGCCTAGAGCATTGAGTATTAAGTGTACGAGGCTAATGGAAACAGACAGTCCCTGACAACAGTTACGAGATAGAATAATGTTTTGAGGACACAAAAAGGACAGTACAAATCTGAGAGCAGGTAATGGGTAACTTCATGTTACGTCAAAGGTAGTACATCCCTAAAAGACAGTTTTCGGAGAGAATAATGTTTTAGGACCACAAAGACTACAATCTGAGAAACAAGTAATGTGTACACATGTATTAAAGGATACAAACAGGGATGAAAGAATGACTATAGTTAACCTAACACACATCTAGTAATTATCAAATTTAATATAGAAATACTCTCATGTTAATGTATCTTATAAGAATAACGGATACACAGAAGTGAATATGTATTTCCAGGACATATAAACTACTGATGGCACCGCACACACAACACGCAGCAGACATACCATACACTCAGGGCCAGAGCTGAGTCTCACTACCCCTGTAACCCACAACAAGGTGAGTACACACACAGCTGATCCTATGGAATTTGACCGGGCGTCCCCTCACCGCCCCCCACACACCTTTCCTCTCCCCCCACAGACTTTTCACCCCCGCTCTTTGCCTTCACCCTAATCCCTCCTATCTTTTCCATCCCTCGCGTTTCTCTCTCTCTCAAGCCTTTATTCCCCTACTCTCTCTCTCACTCTCTCTCTCTCTCTCTCTCTTCACTCTTCTCATCTCCTCTCATCACTTCTCTCTCTCTCACTCTCACTCCTCTCTCTCTCTCAGTCCTCCCTCTCTCTCTCTCCCCTCTCTCTCTCCCTTCTCTCTCTCCCTCTCACACTCCCTTCTCTCTCCTCTCTCCCATCTCTCTCTCTCCCTCTCTCTTCTCCCAACTCTCTCTTCTCTCTCTCTTCTCTCTCTCCCTATCTCCCTTCTCTCTCCTCCCTCCTCTCTCCCACTCCCTCTCCTCTCTCACTACCACTCTCTCGTTCCTCCACCACTCTCCTCTCTCTCTTCCTCTCTCTCTACCTCACTCACTTCCTTCTCTTCTCTCCCTCTCTCTCTCCACTCACTCTCTCCTCACTCCCATAACCCTAACTCTCACCCTCCTCTCTCTCTATAGGTTTCTGCTCGCTCACTCCATCACTTCTCCGTACCATTCTCACACCTCATGATCTCATAGCCTTTTGTTCCCTCTCGCCCTCCTCTCGACTCTCTCTCTCACCATAACCCTATCTCTCACCCTTCTTCTCACTCTAAAACTAGGCTTCTTTCTCTCACCAACCACCTCTCCATACACTCCACTAATAGCCTTTTTCCTCGCCTCCCTTTCTCCCTCAACTCTCTCTTTCTCTCCCTCACCCCCTCATTTCTCCCTCTCTCAAGACCCTTTCTCTCCCCTCACATTTCTTTCATCTCTCTCTCCCCCCCATGGTCCTAATATCCCTCACCCCCATACTCTCCTTTCCTCTCTCCTCCCTCTTTCTAATTCTTACCCCTTACTCCTTCTCTCTCCCCTCTCTCCCTCTTCTACCCTTTCTCTCCCCCCCACCCCCCCCCCCCGCACCCTCTCTCCTCTAGCCTTCTGTCTTGTAATAAAAAAAAAACAAAAAAAAAATGTGAGCTTTAGAGTGACGGTAAAACCAGAGAACTCTGTAGACGAACCAGGGAGGAATACGAAGTTATGAGCTCCAAAAAGGAGGAAGTAGTTGGGGAAAGGGAGATAGAGCTTTGGTAAGAACATGGAGGAGCGGATAGCTGAAGATGCAGGAAGTGGGAAGTACAGGTCTGTTTTTTTAGCAGCAGAAGCTAGGATACAGTGCTTAGAAGAGAAAGTGCAAAGCCTTGGGAAAACAAATTAGAGAGACAAATGACAATTCAGATGTGACATCAGGAATTCAAAGTCAGAGGCGCAGACAAGGGGACGGTATAGCAACAACGGAGAGACATGCCGTACACGAAGGCCCTATCAGACCCATGGGCCAGGGAAAAGACGATGAGCACACTAAGATCAAACGACAGGTCGCGAAGACAATGAAGGTATGCATGAAAAATGCAGAGACTCTAACAGCCAACTGCAGTAGCAAGGGACAGCTGGTCCAGGAAAGACAGTTCACTGAAGAATAGTAAGTTTCCAATATGACAGGGACATGAAGGCAAGAACATAACAATGGAAGGGAAATAAAATTGCCTCTAGAGGAAGCAGATTGGAGACCAGTGGGAGGAGGAAAGGGCAGGTCCTTTTTGTGTATGGGCTCCAGATAGTGAAGCCAAGTGGAAACAACTTAGAAGAAATAAACAGGAGGAAGAAAAAAAAGGATTGAAGGACATCAATGAAAATCAATAGGGTAGGCGATATGAACCCAGGTGACAAAATTTCAGAGAATTGGGTGGTTTGGCGAGTGGAAGATACGGCCTGTCAGAGTAACTTTCAAGGAAGAATCAGTTCGAACCAGGATTCTGCAAGAGAAAGCAAGACTGTGGGACAAAGAGGGGTACCAGAGGTATTACCTCGACCGCGACAGAACACAAGAAGAAAGGACTACACTGAAGAGTAGGGTACAGAAACCAAAGGAGGAACGAGAAGCAACGAAAATGAGCAAGACCCAGACACAGGAGAAAGGGCAAACACAACCCAACAGAATCTCCCACCAAAAGACTCCAACCGCGACTTCCGCAACACAACGAGCAAACCTAACTGTACAACTCCACTACACTGTTCCCTCTGCCATCATCCCCCAAATCACAAACCTCAACTCCAACAGCCTGTCCCTTATGGGGCATTCTGACCCACCCCCCCCATCACACAAACCCCACCTACACCACACACAGCCCCAATATAGGCCCCCAACAAGGCTCTTCGCTCCCCCAACCCCAATATTCTTGCATGACCACAATGATAGAAAAGGAAACTTGAAGTGGTTTGGTACACAAACGTGATGGATGTATATGACGCCACACCCAGCCCGGCATTCCCTCGCCTCCACCTATCCCACCACCCCCTCCCACCAGCTCCGACCCGCCCCCCCCCTCTCACTCAATCTCCGCCACGGGCTCGCCTCCCCCTACAACCCCCCTCAAAACCCTCCTTACTGTCCCAGTATCTCCTATCTACTGCTTTCTCTTTCTTTTAAGCACAGCTCATCCCCGCCCCCGCACCGTCAGTTCATAGTCGGTCCCAGTCCGTGTCCAGTCATCCCATCAATTAGCCCTGATCCTCCCAATATGACATTCCACAACCGACCTGACGAATTCCCCACCCCGAATACATGTGTGTAGAGATGTATTAACCCACCACAAACTGCATTAGTCCAAAGATGAGGTAGTACGAGCTAAAGACAACAGTGTTAAGAGTATACGACTACCTGGCAGAGTATGCAAAGAATAGCTCACTCGAGAGCAGATCAAAGTTAACTGGTAAATGGGCGATATCAACCGACAGGGAGAACGACTGTGATACCTGAGCCACATGGGGTCCCGAAACATGTGAGCCAAGATGATGGATGTGGTACTGAAAACCTCATGCATCAAACATGTCCAGGGACACAACCAGAGAGAGAGGGAGGATGAGCCAGCACGACTTGTGATCTTGTGTTCACCCTGAGCGTTTCAGACATTGAGGACAATCACTTAACGAGAGGCCCTTTCGGAGCTAGCAATCATTTGGTTCTGAGTTTTTTAGACTATAAGTAGAGAAACAAGTGGAGAAGGTAACAGGAACTGAAGGGGGACAGGCCAAACTATTAAATAAGGGGGGCCTACAACAGGTATGAGAAACTTCTGCAGGAGTTCAGTGGGACAGAGAAATGTAGGAAAATCAGTAAACAGATTGAATGGGAAATATGTGGCAACAAAAGTGCAAGGAGGGCAGAGAAAGTTTTGTTCCCAAGGGAAACAGAAATAATAGGAAGACCAAAACGAGTCCTTGGTTTTACCCCCGAAGGTGTAGGGAGGCAAAAACTTTAAGATGCAAACAGATTGGAAAATGGAAAAGGTTACATAAGGCATAGGACCCAGGAAAGACAAGGAGATTAGTAGAAAAGAGGCTCAGAAACGACGTATGCCGCAAAAAAGATAAGGAGGGAGCCGCAGCGAATCAGTATGAAAACGACATAGCATCTGAAAGTCAAATCCTGACTCCGAAACTGTAGTATAGGCACAATTAAGAAGGAAGACAACAGTCAAGACCAGGTGATAGAGGCTGAGGGGAAGAAGGAGGAGAACTCTACAAGAAACATCAAGAGTATGTATAGGAGTCTCAACACGAGAATTAAGGTAAGATAAACAGTATAGAACAGAAGGACTCTGGGGGGACATAAGACCAGATGGGGACACCAGCAAGGAATACACCAACAAGGTGTTGACGACAGCATACATACATGGAGATGAGGAGGGAGGTGTAAGAACTTTGCTAAGGGACACGATACCTCAGAAGGCAATGGACCGGAAACATCTACCCCGTGGGTCCTTAGAGAGGGAGCAGAATAATGTGTTCATTGCCACTTACCACCAACTAATCTTCAAAACACGTCCCTAGGAAAACTGGCAACTACCTGAGTTATGGATAGACGGCATAATGTAGTTTCCCATTATTTAAAAATAGAGACAGAAAAGAGGCACTAAACCTATATAGACCTGTGTCATTGACGGTGGAAACGTAAAATGGCAAAAATATTGATAGAGATTATCAGAAGAGGAGAGTGGTGTGAGACACCTTGTACGTAACAAGAGTATAAAATTGCCAACCAGCACGGATTCACTGTAAGGCAAAGTCCATGTGCACAAACCTTCTGGAGTTTTATGATAAAAAAAATACGGGAGAATGTAAGACACGAGAGAGAGTGGTGGTCGATTGCATCTTCTTGGACTGCAAGAAGGCCTTTGACACAGTTCCTCACAAGATACTAAGTGCAAGAAGCTAAGCATCAGGATGCATATAACAGAAGGGGCACGGCAATGAATCAAGAGAATACCCCTTGACAGGGGAGGCAGCAACGAGTCAGGGTACGTAATGATGTATCACAGCGGGCACCTGTGACGATCGGGGTCCCCTAGGGTCCGGTACTCTAGGACCATGCTATTTTTGGTGAATTGAGAACGACAATGACGGAAGGGTTTAGACCAGAAGTGTCCCTGTTTGCAAGATGATGTGAAAGTTAATGAGGAGAATTAAATCTGATGAGAACGCTGGCAGGACTTCAAGAGCACCTGGACAGACTGGACACCTGGTCCAGCAAATGCTCTCGAATTTAATCCTGCCAAATGCATAAGTCAATGAAGAATAGGGGAAGGGCACAGAAGACCACAGACAGAGTATACATGGCTAGTGGCCAAAGACAGCAAACCTCATCTCATAGGAGAATATCTTGGGTGAGTATAACACCGAGCATGTCCCCGGAAGCACACATTCAATCATATTAACTGCTGACATATGGGACAGCCTGGCAAACCCTGAGAACAGCAATTCCGATTACTGCTTTGTAGGAATCATTCAAGACACTGTACACGTGTAATGTCAGGCCCTCTATACTGGAAGTATTGCAGCACCTTTTGAACACCGCACTTTGATAAAGCACGTCAAGAAACTGAGATAAGTGTTGTAACAATAGGTTTTTGGCGACAAATAGGTTTAGTTCCTGCAGAAAGAGCTAAGGGGAATGTCCCTATGAATAAGATCGCGAGCAGCCGGGTTCCGTCGGCCAAGTACGACACAGGAGGCCAGGGAATTGTCGTTGATCTGGCTCCCAGCGACACAAACGCACACCACACCTAGTCCATGGCCACTCCCGCGTGAGGTGACCAGTTCAATCCAGGCAGACCCCGTGCGGGGACACAGGAAACAAAAGGCCACAGAAATTCCTAAGTCCTCCCCCCGGAATCTACCGCAGCCTCTTATAACTACTTCCTACAAACATGAACTTCGTCATAGAGTTGTAAGGCAGTTGGAATAGCCACGCAAAAGACTTAGTGTAGGCATGGAACCATACACAGTTTTAACGAGGTATTTGATAAAAGCTCATGAGGAGCAGCGAGAGAGAGAAGGGCCCAGTTAGACAACCGGTGAAGAGGCGGGCCAGGAAGCTAAGACTCGACCCCAGCAACGTCCCCAAATAGGTGAGTACATGACACAAAATATCCAAACAGTTAATAGGGATTAACGGGTGATCTGAAATATTAACAAATACATATGTTAGTTGGTTATAACAGCAGATGAGTGATAAGGTCATGAAAGAGTGATTATTAAATACTGAATTAAGAGAAAATTAAGTCTATCCCCAGCTGTTGTGTTGTAATTGTAGCTAACAATCAATCAGACTTGTTAAGATCATAATACTGTAACTAAAGAAAAAAAGATGGAATACCAAGTCTTAAAAGAAAATGAAGGAGTTTGATAGCACCGACGCAGCAGAACCTTCCATTGTGCAGACGACATCACTTGCCTATTTGTGGTTAATTTTGGTTAGTGTCTAAAGTCTCAGTGTCCTCGCCCTGCTGGTTGTATGCTAAACCATCACTCTCTCCCTATTTCAGTTACCAGGAATAGATAGTGGATATCCTGATAATGTTCAGTGGAGCAAATTAATCCATAAATATCTCCAGGTAAACTCCAGAGAGTTGTGTACCTAGTGACCCCCCCACCCTGCATTTTTGCTGAGGACAAGCTAATAAAAACAAGTACGCACATACAAACACAAACTGGTTGCACCCGTAATTATTATTATAATAATTATTAGTAAATAATAAAAAGGAATTGAGTGAGAAAAAATAATTCCTATCAATCTTCAAAAAAAGTAATGTCGCCTAGTGCGCAAGATCTGGTACAGGGCCTGGTAGAGATAAACCGGTGAACCAAGACCAATAAAAACAAATATGTTAACGTGACCCCCCCCTCTTTTTCAAGAACGACAAGCTAGTAAACACACACACACACAAACAACAAGTGTACACAATTAAAATTAATATAGTATATTATTAGTGTAATATTAAAAATGGAGCTGCATTGTGAAAACATTTTATAATCTTCAAATGAGTAGCGTAAACTCTAGTGAGCGACAGTCGCACACCCATACACCCCACACCCGACACCCCCATCAACACACCCACACACACCTCCACATCTAAACACCACACACACCCACACACACACACACACACCCCCACACACACCCACACACACACACCCACACACACACACACACCACACACACACACACACACCCACACACACACACATAACACACACATAACTCACACACATACGCAACAGCCACACCAACACGAATCAACACACACACACACACATACCTTGGCCAGACTCACACATCCACTCCCTGCCTATCGGCCCACCGACATCCACACCTTCACTGATCCCTCCCTCCCTCTTTCACCCTCCCCCCCTCCTCCACCTCTCACCCATCCTTCCCCCTCTCCTCTCCCCACTCCACCCTCTTGCTTCACCTCCTTCCCACTCCCCCCATTCCACTACTCCCCACATAGCATCCAGTTTCCTCCTCTACCTCCCACCCCCCCCACACTCTGACATACACCAATACTAACCTAACATTACAGAATTACATAGGGTTTCCAACTCTGAAGGGCAATTAGGATAAAACAAAAATGGTTGCCAGAGAGCAAACAAGAAAAACCAAGAAGGAGGAGGAAACGCAAAGGAAGATTGGGCCAGCAGAAGCACACAAAAGGGAACATGAATGGAAAAAGAAACTACAAGAGCTTAGCATGAGAATGGGAACAGAGGATAGACATGGAAAGCAGAAGAGAGGGAGGTGCAAGTTAAGCTACCAGAGTCCAGGATTACAGAGTTTAGAAGAGGAACTGAAAATCTGAAAACCAGCCTAAAGAACAAAGAACATTATTGGGATTGACAACCAGAGACAGCTAACCTCAGTCACAAATAAGTGACTGTAGGGAAAGAAGAGTCAAAAACAGCATGTAGAAGCTCAATCACTGGAGAACTGTAGTAAATGAAAGAGCTAAGCTATATGTGGAGCCCTAACAAGTCCACAGCAGAGCGCCAGGGAAAGTCGAGAAGGGAAAATGACATGCCACCTGACCCAAGTACATTCGCTGTGAAACTGAAGCAAGGAAGCTGCAAATGTGAGGAAACAATTTGATGAGGGATACACAGGGATATGCAGTGGAGAATGAATGGGTGAGAGTCATTCTTTGCCGTATGGGCTCCAGAAGTTGCGAAGGGAAACATATGAAGCCAGAAAACAAGGGGAAAAAAAGCAATTGAAAGCATCATGACGCGCATAGGTGAAAATGACGACCCTGCTGGAAAATTTCAGGAGAATAGGGTTATTAAAAAAAAGAACCCGACCAGTCGAAAGTGACTTTCAACAGAATCGACTCGGAACAGGATGCCTGCATGGAGAAAGCACGATTAAGGGTACATGCACGGCATAACAGGAAGGTGTATCTTGACCACAACATTGAACACAAGAAGAAAGGCAAAAACAGAGAGAATGGTACAAAGCGAAAGAGGAAAGTGAGGGATGGAGCAGACAGACAGGAGATCCCAGAACAGGAAGATCCAAATACAGCCTCTCCAACTTCCTATAGAGGCCTCCCAACCAGGTTCACCCCAGTGCAAACAAACACTCTAAAACCAAAAACACCCATGGCACATCCACTGCCCCCCACCCCCCACTACATTACAAACTCAACCCCCACAGCAACCTACACCATAGTCACTTATCAGGTCTCCCACTTCCCCAACGCCCATACACCTCCCAACCACAATCTTAAAAAGAAGTTGAAGGTGTGGTATAAATAAATGCAGATTGGAAAAACAAATAAGTAATGATGATGGCACAAAAGACTCAAGGAGACATCCCCAGACATAGATAGCACTCACAGAAACAAAATCACCAGAATATTAACCAGATTCCAAGTCTTTCCATCTGGATATTCAAATCCTCAGGGAAAGACAGAGGGAGAGAGGGGGAGGAGGAGTTGCCACGAGGGGCTCATTAAAAACCAGTGGGGGGGTTGAAGAAAATGAAGGAATGGATAGGCACGGGCAAAAGGACTACTTATAGGAACAATCCAGTCGAGGACATAAGGTGATAATTGCAAGTAAAATACAACCCACACAGAACTGGCAGGAGTGGCCAAGAGAAGAATACGAATGATAGCACAAAGCAATGGTTCGACAACAACTAGCCGAGGTGGCCAGGAGAGCACAACATGGGGGGAGCAAAATTTACTAGTTATGGGTATTTCAATCACAAGGAGATTGACTGGAAAAACCTGGAGCCCCATGGGGGTCCCGATACCATGGAGAGCTCCAATGATGATGGGGGTGTGGTACTGAAAACCTCATGCTCAACATGTTAGAGACACTACCCGAGAGAAGGAGAGGATGAACCGCAAGACTGGACCTTGTATTCACCTTGAGTATTTCGACATCGTAGGATATCATTATGAAAGGCCCCTGGGAGCTAGTGATCATGTGGTTTCTGGTCCTTCGACTACAAGTTTAACTTCCAATTGAAGAGAGCAGCCAGGAATGAGGGTGTGGGAAAAACCAAACTACAAAAGGGGGGAACTACTCCGGCTGAGGAACTTCTTTCAAGACATTCATTGGAGAGGGAACTGACAGGAAAACCAGTACAAGAAATGATGGACTATGTGGCAACAAAATGCAAGGAGGCAGACGAAGGTTTGTTCCTACCCAAGGGAAACAGAAATAATGGGAAGAACAAACGAGTCCTTGGTTCACCACCCAAAGGGTAGGGAGGCAAAAACTAGGTGTACTAGAGAATGGAAAAGGTACAGAAGACAGAGAACTCAGGAAATAAAGAGATTAGCCGAAGAGCCAGAAACGAATATGCACAGATAAGAAGGGAGCTTCAGCGGCAATACGAAAATGACATAGCATCGAAAGGTCAAGACTGACCCAAGCTGTTGTACAGGCCACATCAGGAGGCAAACAACAGTCCATAGGACCAACGTAATCAAGACTAAGGAAGGGTGATGGAGAATTCACAAGAAACTTACCTGGAGGTAAGTCAGGAGCTCATCACAAGGATTCAAAGAGAGTATTTACATGTGGAAACCAGTAGGACTCCAGGAAAAATCAAGAGCGGGGGTGCACCAGCAAGTGCTGGATGAGGTACATGTAATACCAGGAGGAGGTGAAGAAGCTGCTATGGCGAACTTGACACCTCAAAGGCGGTTGGAACAGACAACAACTCTCCGTGGGTCCTTAAAGAGGGAGCAGAGATCATTTGTGTATACCATAACAAAGATCTTCCAACACATCATTTGAAACTGGGCAAACTCCCCGAGTATGGAGATGGCAAACGAGTCCCAATTTTTAAAAAGGGAGACAGACATGAGCCTAAACTTCCAGACCTGTATCACTAACGTGTATATTATGGCAAGTCATGGAGAAGATCATCCCAGGAGGAGAATTGGTGGGAGCACCTTGGAAAGAAACAAGTGATAATTGACAACCAGCATGAGATTTCAGGGAGGGAAAATCCTGTGTCACAAACCTATTAAGATTTATGACAAGTGACAGAAGTAAGACAAGAGAGAAAGGTGGATCGACTTTGACATTTTTTTGGACCTGCCAAGAAGCTTCGACACAGTTCCTTCACAAGAGGTTTTACTGCAAAGCTACAGGATCAGCACACATAACAGGAAAGGGCACTGCAATGGATAAGAGAATACCTGACAGGGAGGCAACAACGAGTCATGTACGTGACGAGGTTTCCAAAGAGTGGGCGCCTGTGACAAGCGGGGTTCACACAGGGGTCAGTCCAGGACACTTGTGTGGTTTCCTTGGGTATATGGTTGAATGACATAACGAAGGGATAGACTCAGAAGTGTCCTTGTTTGCGACGATGTGTAAGTTGAATGAAGAAGAATCAAAGTGGATAAAGGTCAGGGCAGGATACAAAGAGACCTGGACAGGCTACAAGCCTGGTCCAGCAACTGGCCTCTTGAGTTAAAACTCCACGCCAAATGCAAAGTCATGGAAGATTGGGGAAGAGCAAAGAAGACCGCAGACACAATATAGTTTTAGATGGCCAAAATTCTGCAAACCTCACTCAAAGGAAAAAAGAGAATCTGGGGGTGGAGTATAACACCGTGAGCAGTAACTCCCTAGGTGCACAAAACAGATAACTGCTGCAAGCATACGGGTGCCTGGCAAGCCTATGGATAGCATTCCCGATAACCTCAGTAAGAGTCGTTCAAGACTCTGTATACCATTTATGTCAGGGCCCATACTGGAGTATGCAGCACCAGTTATTGGATCCACACCTAGTCCGAAGAAGCACGTCAGAAATTAGAGAAAGTGCAAAGGTTTGCAACAAGAAAAGGTCCCAGAGCTATCGGGATTGTCCTACGAAGAATGGGAAAAGAAAACTAGAAGACTTACATGAAAGGGAAGAGAGGATAGCATGGAAAGCGGGAAGGGGGGGTGAAAATTAAAGCACCAAGGCCAGGATACAGATTTTTAAAAAGGGGAAAACTGAAAAATCTGAAACAGCTAAAAAACTAAAAAAATTTTTGGGGATTGCAACAGAGACAGTCCCTCAGTCCAAAAAAGGGGGACGTAGGGAAAGAAGGAGCAAAACCCGCAAAGAAGCTAAATCAGTGGAGACTGTAGTAAATAAAAGAGCAAGCTTATGTGGGGGCCCTAACGCCCGCAACCCCAGGAAAGTCGAGAAGGGAAATGACAGGCCCGAGCCCAAGACATTACTAGTGAAAGAAAAAAGGGAAAGCTGCAATGGAGGAAATAAATTTGAATGGGGGATACACAGGGATATGCAGTGGGAGAAGAAAGGGTGGGGGTCAGTCTTTGCGTAGGGCTCCGGAAAGTTAAAGGGGGAAACAATAAGCCAGAAAACAAGGGGGAAAAAAGCAATTGAAAGCATCTGAAAGCAATGGGGAGAAGATGACTGCCCGCGGGAAAATTTTCGGAGAAGGGGGGGTATGTAAAAAAAAGAACCCGACCAGCGAAATACTTCAAGGCAGAACGACTCGGAACGGCCGCGGGAGAAAGCACGTTAAGGGACATGCCGGAAAGGGAAGGGTATTTGCCCAAACGAAAAAGAAGAAAGGAAAAACAGAAGAGTGGAAAAAGGGGGGGGGGGGGGATGGAGAAAAAAGGGTGGGGGGAAGTAATTTACAAGCCCCCCCCCCAATTCCTATAGGGCCTCCCAAACCGGGAAACCCAGTGCAACCAAACACTCTAAACCAAAAACACCCATGACACCCAATCCCCCCCACCCACTACATTTCAAACTCCACCCCCACGCAAACCCCCCTAGTTTTCCCTTTTCAGGTTCCCCCCTTCCCCAACCCCCAAACACCTCCCAGAAACCCAATCTTAGAAAGAAATTGAAGGGGGGTATAAAATGCAGATGGAATAACAAAAAAGTATGAGGAGTGGGCCAAAAACTCAAGGACTCCCCAGACATAATAGCCCACAGAAACAAAAAATCACAGAAAAAAACGATTTTAACTTTCCATTTGGGTTCAAAAAACCCCAGGGAAAAACAGAGGAGGAGGGGGGAGGGGGAGTTGCACTGCTCATTAAAAAACCCGTGGGGGGTTGAGAAATGGAAAGGGAAAGGATGGCACGGGCAAAAGGGACTACTAGTAGGGAAAAATCCGTCGAGGGGGCATAAGGTGAAATTTCTAAATACAAACCCCCCACGAAATGCAGGAGGCCCAAGAGAAAATACGATGGAGCAACAAAGAATGGTCGACACACACCGGGGGGGGCCAGGAGAGCACACTGGGGGGACAAAGTTACTAGTTTGGGGGATTTAAATCACAAGGAGTTGACGGGAAAAACCGGGGACCCCCATGGGGTCCCGAAACATGGAGACCCAAGAGATGGATGTGGTACTGGAAAACCTCACATCAACATTTTTAGAGACACTCCAAGAGAGAGGGGGGTGAACCAGCAAGACGGGACCTTGTTCCCCCTTTTGATGTTTGAATCGAGGAATCATGTAGAAAGGCCCCGGGGAGCTGTGATCAGGGTTCTGCCCTTCGACTACATATTTAAAGCTCCAAGTGAAAAGCAGCGGGAAATGGGGGGGGGAAAAAAACCAAACTACAAAAGGGGGAACTCTCAGGCTTGAGATTTCTTTAAGCATTCAGGGGGAGAGGGAACGACGGAAAACCATAAAAAAATGATGGACTAGTGGAAACAAAACAAGGAGCAAGGAGGGTTTGTTCCCAAGGGAAACAGAAATAAGGGGAAGAAAGAACGAGCCCCTTGGTTCACCCAAAAGGGTGTGGGGAGGCAAAAACTGGGTGTCAGAGAAGGGGAAAAGGTACAGAAGCAGAGAATCAGGAAAAAAAGGGAAATTAGCCGAAGAGCCAAAACGAATATGCACAGATAAGAAGGGGGCTCAGGGGAATACGAAAAAGACTAGCATCGAAAAGAAACTGACCGAAGCTGTTTTACAGCCACACAGGGGGAAAACAACAGTCAAGGACCACGAATCAGAAAGGAAGGGTTTATGGAGAATTCACAAAAACGACCGGGGGGTAAGTCGGGGGCTCTACAAATTCAAAAGGTTTTCATGGAAAACCCTAGGACTCCAGGAAATCAAGCAGGGGGGGCCCACAAGTGCTGGAAGGTACATGTAACCAAGGAGGGGGAAAAGCGCATGGAACTTGACCCTCAAGGCGGTGGACCCGACAAATCTTCCCCCCTGGGTCCCTTTAAAAAGGGGGAGAGCAGTGTTTTCCCCTTAACAAAGATCTTCCACACATCATTTAAAAAATGGGCAAATCCCCGAGGTATGGAAGATGGGAAACGTAGTCCCAATTTTTAAAAAGGGAGACAGACATGAGGCCTAAACTTCCAGACCTGTATCACTAACGTGTATAGTATGAAAGGGTCAGGGGAGAAGATCATCAGGGGGAGAGTGGTGGAGCACCTGGAAAGAAACAAGTGTATAATTGACAACCAGCATGGTTTCAGGGAGGGAAAATCCTGTGTCACAAACCTATTAGAGTTTTATGACAAGGTGACAGAAGTAAGACAAGAGAGAGAGGGGGATCGACTGCATTTTTTTGGACTGCAAAAAGGGCCTTCGACACAGTTCCTCACAAGAGGTTACTGCAAAAGCTACAGGATCAGGCACACATAACAGGAAAGGCACTGCAATGGATAAGAAAATTTACCTGACAGGGAGGCAACAACGAGTCAGGGTACGTGACGAGGTGTCAAAGTGGGCGCCTGTGACAAGCGGGGTTCCACAGGGGTCAGTCCTAGGACCTGTGCGGGTTCTTGGTATATGTGAATGACATAAGGGAAGGGATAGACTCAGAAGTGTCCTTGTTTGCGGACGATGTGAAGTTAATGAGAAAAATCAAATCGGATAAGGATCAGGCAGGACAAACAAAGAGACCTGGACAGGCTACAAGCCTGGTCCACAACTGGCTCCTTGAGTTTAACCCCGCCAAATGCAAAGTCATGAAGATTGGGGAAGAGCAAAGAAGACCGCAGACACAATATAGTTTAGATGGCCAAAATCTGCAAACCTCACTCAAGGAAAAAGATCTGGGGGTGAGTATAACACCGAGCATATCTCCTGAGGTGCACATCAATCAGATAACTGCTGCAGCATACGGGTGCCTGGCAAGCCTATGGATAGCATTCCGATACCTCAGTAAGGAGTCGTTCAAGACTCTGTATACCATTTATGTCAGGCCCATACTGGAGTATGCAGCACCAGTTTGGGAAACCACACCTAGTCAAGCACGTCAAGAAATTAGAGAAAGTGCAAAGGTTTGCAACAAGACTAGTCCCAGAGCTACGGGGATTGTCCTACGAAGAAAGGTTGAGGGAGATCTGCCTGACGACACTGGAGGCCAGGGGGTCAGGGGAGACATGATAACGACATATAAAATACTGTGCAGAATAGTGAGGTGGACAAAGACAGGATGTTGCAGAGATGGGACACAGACACAAGAGGTCACAATTGGAAGTTGAAGACTCAGATGAATAAAAGGGATGTTAGGAAGTATTTCTTCAGTCATAGAGTAGTCAAGCCGTGGAATAGCCTAGAAAGTGAAGTAGTGGAGGCGGGAACCATACATAGTTTTAAGGTGAGGTATGATAAAGCTCATGGAGCAGGGAGAGAGAGGACCTAGTAGCAATCAGTGAAGAGGCAGGGCCAGGAGCTATGACTCAACCCATGCAACCACAAATAGGTGAGTACACACACACACACACACACACACACGTATATATATATACAGTGGAACCTCAAAAATCGAACTTAATCCGTTCCAGGAGCTAGTTCTAAATTCTAAAAGTCTGAAATTCGAAGCAATATTTCCCATAAGAAATAATGAAATACAGTGGCCCCCGGTTTACGATATTTTCATTCCAGTGCCAGTACTGACCAATTGTTCCATAAGGGAATATTGTGAAGTAGATTAGCCCATTTCAAAACCCCCAAACATACACGTACAAGCACACTACATAAATACACTTACATAATTGGTCGCATTGGGAGGTGTCGTTAAGCGGGGGTCCACTGTACAATTAATCCATTCCAAAAAACCCAAAAAAAATTCACACAAAAATACATTTTATAGAGATTAAATTACAGTTTTACATACAACAAATACTATATTTTTTTAATTATGTATAGAAAATACATATAAAATAACATTTTTTACTTACCTTATTAAAGATTGGTGATGGCATCGGGAAGATGGGAGGAGGAGAGAGGGAGTTGGGTTAGTGTTTGGAAGGAGAATCCCCCTCCCTGAGGACTTCAGGTAAAGTCCTCTCTGGGGGTTTCTTCCCTTCTCTGTCTTTTAATGCCACTAGGACCACTTGAGAGTCACTGGACCACTGTCTCACAAAATAACTGTCCACAGTCCTCTGTTTCTGCCACCTCTAACATTTCCCTAAAATGGGACATGGTTCTGTCACTGGACTTTTTGCAAATATGGCTTGTTTCAGCTTGCTCAGGGTGGGACTTCTGCACAAACATTTGGGGATTGTTCCACTTGGCACAAATCTCCTTAATCTTTGAAGAAGCACCTCATCCACTCCCATATTAACACCTTTCGCAACATCAGCTTCCTTTATTTGTTCTTTCTTTGACAGGATAGAACTGATGGTCGACTTGATTTTCCCATACATCCTGGCAAACTCAACAAGTCTCCACACCACTCTCATACTTCTGTATTATTTCCTTCTTCACATCATGGTGTTTCTCACTTTCCTTACCACAGGGGTACTACTAGCAAGTTTCTTTGGGCCCATGTCAGCTTATTTCACAGTCCCACAAGCACTAAACACAAAGAAAAAATCGTAAAATGCGTGAATGAGAGCGCAGGTTAGTGTTCACTCAAGCATAAACAAAACTAGACTCCTCACGCACCCGTGCGGGGGCGCGGACAGAGCGGGCGGCAGACAGGTCCCGTACCCGGCGGTCCGAAAATAGGGGCGCATTCGATAATAGGGGCACAGTTGTCCGAAAAAATGGTCTTATTTTCGAAACGTTCAATATGTGATACATTTGATTTTTGAGGTTCCACTGTATATATATACATGTATTATATATAGGGAAGTACCACCTCTATAGCTGGAATGGGGACCCTCATCCTCAAAAAGACAAGAAACATACCCCAGGGAAAACTGAAGGTTCTCCCCAGAGCTGTTTGAATATTTACATTTTCCCACCACCCCCTATATATTTTATATTCTATGTGAACATTTATTAATAAACAGAATACATTTACATACACAGTGGACCTCTTACTTGTGAGTTTAATCCGTTCCATGACCTTGCTCGCAACTGGATTTGCTTGTTTGCAGAGTCCCAAATTTTTTCCCCATTTAAATTTAATTGAAATGCAATTAATCCATTCCAGTGGAATTTTGTACTTCAATAATTTCGCTAATATCAAATCTACGGCTTATTTATCTATCTCACTTCATCTAATATAACATAATAACCAAAATAAATAACATAGAAACCTGATATATACTCTAAAATGAACAAAATACAGTGGTCCCTCATTTTTCGTAGTTAATCCGTTCCTGGAGCCGTTACTATAAACGAAATTTATGATTTACCCAATCAATTTTTCCCCCCATAAGAAATAATGTAAATACAATTAATCTGTTCCTGACACCAAAAGTAAATTTAAAACAAAAAAAAATTTAACATGAAATATACATGTAGTACATAAACAATACAATGGGAAATGATGAATGAAAAATTAACAGCATAACCCCTTACCTTTATTGGAGATTCTTCTTAGTGTATGGGAGACTGGAGGAGGAGAGAGAGTGGATTTTTTATAGTTTGGAAGGGGAATCCCCTTCCATCAACACCTCAGGTACCATTTGCTTTTCTGGGGTTGCTTCTCTTCTCTGTTTTTTTAAATGCCACTAGGACCACCTTGAGAGTCACTGGAGTCCTGTCTCACAAAATAACTGTGGAGAGAGCTCTGTTTCTGGCATCTCTTTAACACTTCCCTAAATGGCCCAAGACTTGTCACTTTTACATGTTGCCAACTTGGCTTGCAACAACCTTGTTAGGGTGATGTTTCTCCATAAAGCTTTCCATTTTAAACCCCACATAGTATAGTATAGTGTATACTACAGTGGCTCCCTAGTATATTGATGATAAAGACTAAAGTGTCATTTGAAAACAGGTGAATTTGTAAATGAAGTGATAAGCCTATAGAGGCAGGTGCCAGAAGTCGCCAGAATCTTACCACAGGTCAGCTGTTTTTTAATAATCTTCCGGGCCTGCTAGTGTACTCGCATATAATCTAGTGATACCAGTGAATAGCAGAATACAGTGCTGTAGTAGCAACTAACCAGTATTATAATGGTACATAGTGGAGTGGAGTGACTTTCATTATTTTTCTTTTTCTTGAAATACCAGACGTTACTGTGAATTTCATATAACCTTTTGTTACCAGCGGTCGCAATATACACAACAGAAGCAATTATTACTACAAAAAAAGCGTCCTTCCTCCAAAATTGCACCAGTCAACTATAGTGATAATATAACATTTATTGTGGGGGAGAACCGAAAAAAAAAAAATAGAAAAGCTAGATACAGCGATTGATAAACAAGGGAGGTCGACCGTTCGTCATTGTAGAGTGCCAGCAGTCACCGCTCTTCAACACGCAAGTTATACTTTTGAAATCAATCAATCACATATACTCGGTAGAAAATTTTTCCAGTAGATGCTTCTGTGTTAGCTAAAAATCAACCGACCAGTATGTTTTAAATAAGTGACCCACTGCTCAGATCAGATAACTGGTCCCGAACCCTTGACTGGTCCGAACCCTTAACGGGTCCGAACCCTTGACTGGTCCGAACCCTTGACTGGTCCGAACCCTTGACTGGTCCGAAACCCTGGACTGGTTTCAAATGGTTTCGTGCACTACCTAGCAGGTTATTAATGAATTTTCAAGAGGTTGCTAGTAAAATTTGCAGTAAATCAACCATTCAAATCATTATGAAGCTGTGTGAGTCTGTGGTCAGTCAAACAAACGGGCTTCCACATGCATAAATTTCATTTTTGTGGGAAAATTTGGGGTCACGCCCCTTGTGCCCAATTTTCCAAAAAATAGCTAAAAACGTATTAAAACAGGAAGTGTTTTTGGGTATGCCCAAATGAGATAAATCTGTGGACTAAAATCACAAGGGTATTAAAAGAGGTCAACATCAAAGCTGCTTTCATAGAAAACCTGGAAGCTTTCTACAACAGATGGGAAAATAAAAAGTCTGGGGTGAATGGTACTGCCCTTGATACTGGCCATGTAGTCAAAACTGTAAGGGTGGAGATGATGTCCTGGTAGTCAGTAAATGGGGGCTGATAGTGCGTCCTGGGGGACAATAATGGTGAAGCTGGAGGTGCTGTCCTGGGAGACAGTAATGGGGGAAGCTGGAGATGCTGTCCTGGGAGACAGTAATGGGGAAGCTGGAGATGCTGTCCTGGGAGACAGTAATGGTGAAGCTGGAGATTTTGTCCAGGTAGTCGGGAATTAATGCAGGAAGGAATACATATAAATGACCTCATAGGGACAGGGCCATAGTAGGAAACAAGTGTAGTCAAAGATAAGATAAAACCAATATTGCAAACTAGAAATACCACAGGAAATAGCAAAACAAGAGGACTCCACTAGCAATAGTGGGATATATTACCAAAAAAAAACTGGTGGGAGCTCCATGTTGGTGCTAGGGAGGATAGAAGTAAGACAGGGAAACATGCACCAACGGGAATACAGTCACAGAAACCCAAGGCAAACGGAAACCAAGCCTGTGCACATACTATGCACTCGGTATCTGCTGGCATGGGAAATCTGGAAAAAACAGATGGGACGTGCAACTATGACCACCCTAAGAAAATGCCATACCCATATGACAACAGGAAAATGCAAACTCCCTTCCTGTAAGCTTTTTCACCCCGAACTGTGTACCTCTTCAGTACAGGAAAGACTGTGCTATAACTTAAATTGCCAGGCATACCATCTAAAGGGGACAAAAAGATACAAAACATCCAGGCCATGGGAAAACCTGGGTAGCCACAGCCACTCAAGAAGAGAGGTTTTTAGTGCCAGGAAGGAAAAAAAAACTGGCAGGAAATGGCAGAAATCGTACACCAAATCCAGTCATTCCTGGAGTGGAACCACAGTCGATGGCCTCCACTCCAAACCAACAGATAACAGATACTAATGCCGGAAAAAAAATCCCCCTCCAGTACCAACAATACCACCAGTCCGATAACATTCTTCTTTGCAAATATACAGGGTCTAAAGCCAGCAACAAACAACAAAATACCTTTCATCCGTGGACTGCTTGCAGAGGCAAAGGCAATGTTCGCGGCTTTCACTGAGACCCACAAAAGGATCACTTGGACAACGAAATATGGATCCCAGGTTACAACCTATACAGATGTGACAGAGTGAACAGGCAAAAGCGGGGGTTGGCCTGGTACATTGCAGAGTCACTTGTTTGCACAGAACTGCTAAATGCCTCAAATGATGTAGTGGAAGTTTTAGCAGTAAAGGTCGAGAACCAAAACCTAGTCACTTGTGGTAGTCTACAAGCCTCCGGATGCAACATCCCAGCAATTCCAGGAACAGCTGTTAAAAATTGACCACTGTCTGGAAAACCTCCAGCTCCTGCACCAAACATCTTGCTCCTGGGGGATTTCAACTTAAGGCACCTAAAATGGAGGAATATAGCAAATAATATTGTTGCAGTAATAACACCAGGAGGCAGCTCTGATGAAAACTCACACTCACGCGAGCTTTTAAATCTCTGCACAAAATTCAATTTAAACCAGCAAATAATAGAGCCTACTAGACTGGAGAATACACTAGACCTCATCTTCACTAACAATGATGATCTGATAAGAAATGTTACCATATCAAAAACAATATACTCAGATCACAACATAATTGAGGTTCAGTCATGTATGCACGGAGCCCCAACCGACAAAATGAGATTAGTCACTGAGGGAGCATTCACCAAATTCAACTTCAATAACAAAAACATAAAGTGGGACCAAGTAAACCAAGTCCTAACCGGTATAAGCTGGGAAGATATACTAAGCAGCACAGACCCCAACTTATGCCTAGAACAGATTAACTCGGTAGCACTCGATGTATGCACAAGGCTTATTCCTCTAAGAAAAAGGAGGAGAGATGTAAAACAGAAAGAGACAGGCGCTCCCTTTACAGGCGACGGAAAAGAATAACAGAGCGGCTAAAAGAGTCAATATATCTGAAATGCGTAGGGAGACACTGGTCAGAGAAATAGCAAGCATCGAACTTAAGCTAAAAGAATCCTTTAGGAGTCAGGAATCGCGGAAGAACTAAAAGCCATAAATGAAATCGAAAGAAACCCAAAGTATTTCTCTCCTATGCCAAATCAAAATCGAGAACAACGTCCAGTTATTGGGCCCCTACTTAAACAAGATGGGTCCTACACGGATGACAGCAAGGAAATGAGTGAACTACTCAAGTCCCAATATGACTCAGTTTTTTAGCAAGCCGCTAACCAGACTGAGAGTCGAAGATCAAAATGAATTTTTTATGAGAGAGCCACAAAATTTGATGAACACATGCCTGTCCGATGTTATCCTGACGCCAAATGACTTCGAACAGGCGAAAAATGACATGCCCATGCACTCTGCCCCAGGGCCAGACTCATGGAACTCTGTGTTCATCAAGAACTGCAAGAAGCCCCTATCACGAGCCTTTTCCATCCTATGGAGAGGGAGCATGGACACGGGGGTCGTCCCACAGTTACTAAAAACAACAGACATAGCCCCACTCCACAAAGGGGGCAGTAAAGCAACAGCAAAGAACTACAGACCAATAGCACTAACATCCCATATCATAAAAATCTTTGAAAGGGTCCTAAGAAGCAAGATCACCACCCATCTAGAAACCCATCAGTTACACAACCCAGGGCAACATGGGTTTAGAACAGGTCGCTCTTGTCTGTCTCAACTATTGGATCACTACGACAAGGTCCTAAATGCACTAGAAGACAAAAAGAATGCAGATGTAATATATACAGACTTTGCAAAAGCCTTCGACAAGTGTGACCATGGCGTAATAGCGCACAAAATGCGTGCTAAAGGAATAACAGGAAAAGTCGGTCGATGGATTTATAATTTCCTCACTAACAGAACACAGAGAGTAGTCGTCAACAGAGTAAAGTCCGAGGCAACTACGGTGAAAAGCTCTGTTCCACAAGGCACAGTACTCGCTCCCATCTTGTTCCTCATCCTCATATCCGACATAGACAAGGGTGTCAGCCACAGCACCGTGTCTTCCTTTGCAGATGACACCCGAATCTGCATGACAGTGTCTTCCATTGCAGACACTGCAAAGCTCCAGGCGGACATCAACCAAATCTTTCAGTGGGCTGCAGAAAACAATATGAAGTTCAACGATGAGAAATTTCAATTACTCAGATATGGTAAACATGAGGAAATTAAATCTTCATCAGAGTACAAAACAAATTCTGGCCACAAAATAGAGCGAAACACCAACGTCAAAGACCTGGGAGTGATCATGTCGGAGGATCTCACCTTCAAGGACCATAACATTGTATCAATCGCATCTGCTAGAAAAATGACAGGATGGATAATGAGAACCCTTCAAAACTAGGGAGGCCAAGCCCCTGATGACACTCTTCAGGTCACTTGTTCTATCTAGGCTGGAATATTGCTGCACACTAACAGCACCTTTCAAGGCAGGTGAAATTGCCGACCTAGAAAATGTACAGAGAACTTTCACGGCGCGCATAACGGAGATAAAACACCTCAATTATTGGGAGCGCTTGAGGTTCCTAAACCTGTATTCCCTGGAACGCAGGAGGGAGAGATACATGATTATAAAACACCTGGAAAATCCTAGAGGACAAAGTACCGAACTTGCACACGAAAATCACTCACTACGAAAACAAAAGACTTGGCAGACGATGCACCATCCCCCCAATGAAAAGCAGGGGTGTCACTAGAAACGTTAAGAGACCATACAATAAGTGTCAGGGGCCCGAGACTGTTCAACTGCCTCCCAGCACACATAAGGGGGATTACCAACAGACCCCTGCAGTCTTCAAGCTGGCACTGGACAAGCACCTAAAGTCAGTTCCGGATCAGCCGGGCTGGGGCTCGTACGTTGGTTTGCGTGCAGCCAGCAGCAACAGCCTGGTTGATCAGGCTCTGATCCATCGGGAGGCCTGGTCACAGACCGGGCCGCGGGGGCGTTGACCCCCGGAACTCTCTCCAGGTAAACTCCAGGTAACATAGTAAAAATCTCTTTAATTTCTGAAGAAGGCACCTTCTTCCATCTCTTCTTCCTCCTCCTCTGCAGCAAGATTCTGAGCTGCAATGTGTTGCTCTTCCTGCTGAAGCTCTTGCAGCTCCTCAGTGGTGAGCTCTTCATTGTGGTCTTCCACCAATTTTCCACATCTCCAAACTCACATCCAACCCCATGGAACTCCCCAGTGCCACAATTGATTTTACAACAGACATAAAGGGTCATTAGGGTCAGTCCCAAATCCTTCAAAATCCCCCTTGTCGATACAATCTGGCCACAATTTTCTCCAGGCAGAGTTCAAAGTCCTGGTAGTCACTCCCTCCCAAGCCATACCTATAAGGGTTATGCAGTGGAGGATGCTGAAGTGTTTTTCTCCAAAATTCCCTTAGGGTCAAGTGAGTGTCTGTGGTCACAGTCAAGCACCTGTGAAACATTGCTTTTGTGTAGAGTTTTTTAAAGTTTGCAATAACCTGCTGGTCCATGGGTTGGAGGAGAGGAGTGGTATTCGGGGGCAAGAACTTTACTGTGATGAAAACCCCAAAATCCTCGAAAATTAGGTCATCCAAGTTTGGAGGATGAGCAGGTGCAAATTGGTCCATTACTAGCAGGCACTTTAGATCCAATTTCTTTTCCAGGAGACACTCCTTCACACTAGGGCCAAACACTTCATTGAACCATCGACAAAATTTCCCTCGGACCCGCCTTACTTTAGTTTTTCCAAAACACCCAAAATTTTACCTTAAGACATTTTTTTTTCCTGAACACTCTGGATTTCAGAATGGTACACTAGTAATGGCTTCACTTTGAAACCCCACTGCAAGCACAGAACATTAGCTCAGCCTGTCTTTCATGGGTTTGTGTCCTGAAATTGCCTTTTCCTCTTTTTTTAATGAAGGCCCTTTTTTGGCTTTTCTTCCAAAAAGGCCTATTTCGCCCAAAATTTGGGAAACCTTGTTCTTTTTCACCCCTTCACTGTTTATTACCCGGAATTAAAGCACATATTTTTCAGTCCCCTTTGGTGGTCCGAACTGGCACCCACCACCTTACCACACTTGTATGCCAGACAGTTTTTTAAAATCCCAAACCAGCCTTTCGGGCCCTTAAAAATCACTCCTTCACCACTATTTGGGGGCAATTTCTTTACCAAATTTTCATGCAACTCCCCTAGCCTTTTCACAAATAATCGAAGCAAAAGAGTATCTCCGCTAATTTTTTCTCAATTTACCACACCAAAATAACTTCTAACCTCTTTCCAGTCGGGAAGATTTTGAGTACCCCTTTGCAACAACAGCTGTATGATACTGGCCTTGGGGGGACAGCAGCAGGAAATACTGCACCACCTCTGGGGCCCCCTTAACAACAAAAACATTTGGCGTGCGTCAGGGCCCAACATAGGGGGTGTGTTCTCTCCTACTTTACCATTTATCACCGTGCGATTCAGGGGATTTTAAATATGTGCCTTTAGTTAAAACTTTTCTTGACATATGCAAGACATCACCACCCCCTGTAGAACCAATTGATGACTAGTCTTATATTTTGTTGGCAAAAGTACTATGAAATTCTATGTTCAATAAAGCCTAGAATAAGGCCTTGTTTCTATCCAACAATTTATTGAACATAGAATCCGGGCTACCTGGTGGTGATCCTGCCTAGACAAACCCAAAAAATGGAGTTTACTGAAAAGAGAGGCTAGACTGTGCCCCGTTATCAACGGCGCTCGGAAAGGGAAAGCACGGGTTTAAGACTTTCGAAAACTTTTTGGGACCCCTTCCTAAAGAAGATCTAATAAACTAAGTCTGCTCTCAATTTTGGTCACCTAAGATATATGGCTATTTCTGAGTGTAATACCTACGAAGATGCTATAAAAACCCTCAAGTCTCAGTATATTAAACCACAAATGAAATTTTGCACGCTATCGCCTTGAAAATCGCCGCCAGCAATGAGAGTTCCCTTAAAGGGGAATACTTTCAAGCCAAAATTTTTAGGAAGGGACGTCATTTTCCAACCCGTGACAGCTCCAGTATTTGGAAGGTCCACAGGATGCTTTTTTCAGGGCCTGCTCACCAAAAAATAAGGCAGCGTTTATTAGAATAAAACTTCGCTTGCCCTCCTTTGACCAGGCAAAGCTCTAGTTTCACCCCCAAAAGAATTCGAAGTATACAGTACCACTCCTTCTCGAGGGTAAGTGCTGCAATTCCCTGCCCAAGATCTTGCAATGAAGTTCTGGGGAACCGCCTCATGGACAGCACAGCAGGTAGGGGGTGTGTTTCTTTGTGGTTTTTCAGACATCCACGTCCAAATGTCCTGCCGTGAAAAATGTCCATAAATGCCACAAAAAAAGGTCACTTTGCAAAGATGCGTCTAATGCATAACAAGAGCTATGCCTCCACACTTCCAGTGATCTGCACTCTAGCAACAGTACTTCTGGGGCTACTCCAAATTTCACTGCAAAGGCATTTGTAAAGTATTCACAAAGGAACAAAGTAGATGGCCCTATTGATAGTGCAGCTCAGAGAGTTCATCAACCTTGACTTAGTTAAACGGTCTCCTTGACTCTCCCATCACTCACGGGTACCGTTTCCATGCATCAACATCTCTCTCTATCAGACCTTAGGGTTTTGAAAGGGGAAATCCGAGTTAAGGAAAGGTTTAAACAAGGGAACATTTAGCTTTCTGCCACAACTGTCCTGAGTTATCCTTGGTCGGGATTTTCAGAACTCATGGTATGTCACCTTAACTATGGAGGTGAACTGCCTCCTCTTGTTTTCTGGACTTAGCACTTTAAGGTGACCCCCAACTGTTTGCAAATTTTCCGGGATTGCCATCCAAATCAGCAAGTCACGCCGCTATTCTTATAGGATGGGTTTTTCATTGAGAAAGAAATCAGAGGCTCTGAAGGAGGGTTTTTATGAACCGAGTGTTTCCCCCTTGGGTGCACAGTTTTTGTTTTTTAAAGAGGGTTTAAGGGAAGGGAGACGGCTATCGATTACTCTGGACAATAAACAAATTTACATTTCTTGAGGGGTACCTCTACCCGAAAGACGAACATAACAAAATTCTCAGTACTAGGTTAAGCACAATTAAACTCGAGTGCCTTCATCAAGCCCCCCAAAAGGGGAAGAAATAACCATACACAGCGTTTCAGGGGGAAAGGCCTGTAAGTTTACCAAGCCCTTTGGAGTCCCCAAAAGGGGTACCCCTTTTCCAACGAATTAGGGAAATTCACCATTCAGGAAGAGCAACTCATGGAACTTATGCGTATTTTTGATAATGTTACCTTTTTTGGCAAGACCCGGGGGAACAGATGCAAACCTTGATAAGTTTTTGGGGAAACCGCCAAGAAGAAAAATATCAGTTACAAAGAGGAAAAGTGCACTTTTTTAATAAAAGGCTAGCATCCTTGGTATTAGTGGAAGGGGGGTTTTAAAAACCCAGACCCGAACGACACGACCCTACGGGAACTTCCAAGCCTCAAGACAAAAAATCCACCCGAAGAACTCTTGGTTCTTTGCTTATTACTCACAAAGGGTCTACAACTATTCAAGTAAAGTCCGCCCATTGAGTGCTACCACATTTCCTGTGACAAAGGAAGCAGAAGCCGCTTTCCATACTCTCAAACAGACATTGAAAAATCAGTAGTTCAACCATTGAAGATCCCTACCTTCGAAGGGAAAGGTGCATCTGACATTGCCATTGCTGCATTTATCTAGGCAGGACGACCAAGCCCCCCTTTTCGAGAACTTTTCAAGGTCAAAAAAAATGGGGTTTTTTGCTCTGTAGAAAAGGAAGCCCAGGGCCCTCATAGAAGCGTTTGCCCCCGGAGGCATTATTTTTCTGTAGACATTCACCATAAGGACTGACCCAAAGGTCCGGATGTTATTTCGCAAGAGGGACAAAAAATGGATAAAGAAGACAAGATATTACGTGGAGGAGGAAATATCGTGTAAAACTTTGATATTCGTACCAACCGGGTCAAGAGAAATCTCACCTGATGCATTTCCCTAGGGCCCACTGTGGAGCAGCAGTCATGATTTGCAATCACCTCAGCTCTCCCAAGGCTTTGGCACCCCGGGGTTACAAAAAGCCTGTACCATTTTTTTCAAATCAAAAAACTGCCCTACCAGTGGGAAAATGTGCGACAATGATCAGAGCATGAGATAGTGCAAATGCAAGCCAAACTTTTATCAGCCCAAAAAGACTCATCTCATAAAATCCACCCCGCCTTTCGAAAGATTTAAAAAGATTTCAAAGGACCTCTACCAACACAAAAAAGAATAGTATTTCCTTAACATAGTAATGAAATTCAAGGTTTCCCTTTTTATTCCATGTCAAATATGGGGCTTTTAACTGTTTTTTATTGCTTTTTACTTTTTCCTATTTTTGGGATGCCAGCTTATATCCATTCGACAGGGGATCCTCGTTCATGAGTAACGAAATTCAGGTTTTTGGCTAGCAAGGTATTGCCTCAGCAGAAAAAAAAACTACAACCCCCAAGGCAATGGTCAAGTGGACGTTCAATGGGGATATATGGGAAAGGGATTACAATGACATTAAAGTCCCAATCTACCCGTTCAACACTGGCAAAAAGTCCCCCCCTGATGCTCTTCACTCTATTGATCACGCCAAAAAAAGTACAAGCAACCCCCAGAAAACTCCCAACTACCCTTGGGGCCCCCGGGGGCCCCGGCCCATTTTTATGTCCCCCCGGCCCTTCCCTGAAGAGCCCCCCTAATGAACAAACCGATCCTTTAGTGGGGGAAGCTCCCCCCAGCTAATCCACATTACCCCCACATTCGCTACCAAAAAATGGAAAAACACAATCCCCAAACTTTTAGCCCCGTTGAAAACCCTTTGTGGGAATCTCAAATAACCCAATAATGGGAAAAAAACTTTCTTTTCCCCCCCAAAACCCCCAATACCCCCCTTGGTAAGGGGTTCTCCCACAGAACAAACCCCGCTAAAATCGAAACCGGTGAAACCGGGGGAAAATCGACGTACCGCCCCCTAACAGTTAATACTGCCTGTATTTTGAAGGGGGAATTTATTGAACTGGGCTTTACACAGCAGGTAATTGACCCCCAGGGGCCCAAAAAACCCAACATTTTCTGCTCATGGGACCAACAAATGGGGGATCTCCCTACTTTATCCATTAAAAAACCTCAGTTACATGGGATTTAAAAAAATTGGCCTGAGATAACTTTTCTCTTGACAATCAAGCAACCACCGTGAAGCCCTTAAAAAATGTCTGTCATATATTTTTTGTTTTGCCCCCAAAAATACTATAAATTTTTATGCCCCAAAAAACCTGAGATCCCCCGTGTTTTTTTCACAAACAACACACCTTTTTCCTTTTTCTTGGCCAATATGGAACAAAATTTTAAGGGTTTTTTAAAAATTAATTGCACAGTCCCCCTTTTTTTCAAGGGAAAATTTAATCGATTTCTCCCTTCTTTTCCACACTTGGCACAGGGAAATTTCTTTGGGCCAGGACCCCGACTCGCAATAAAAAAAGGAAATTTTTTAAAAAAATTTTGCGGGCACGTAGGGAACCCTTCGCTCAGGGCTGCCAAAATGGCGCCGCCCTCTCATTTAAAAGCTCCTAAACTTACTCCGGGGTCCCAAAAAAGGAGTCCCCCAAAATAAAATACCCTATCATTGGCATTTTACATGGGAACTACGAAAAACGGGGGAAACCACATCTAAGCATTTTGTTTTTGGGTTCTCAGCGGTTGGGCAATTTTCGGAACCGCAAAATACTTCGATAATTTTCGCTTTAATTCATCCGTTTGGGGTTATCTTCTATCCGTCCTCTATAAAACAAAACCAAGAATAAATAGAAAATACTACATATACTCCCCAGAAATAAAAAATTCCCAAAACTGAGAATGAAATCCTTTATTTTGCTTAGATTTTTTTTCACACTTCTAGAAAAATTCCCCCTTCTTTTTAAAATTTTAAAATAAACAAAAGTAAATAATATTTTTTTTTTGGGGCATAAACAAATTTTGCAAACAACATAATTATAATAATGCTTGTGCAGTTATTGTGTTGCATACAACAAGTGTATATATGTACAATGCACCTTTGATCACACAGGCCACAGAAGTTACTTGAAAAAATAAAATATTGGAAAATACAAGAAACCTTCGAATGGGAGTAAAAATAGTTTTACAGGGTGAGTGGCATTCACTGCTGTTGCCATACACAGCTCATTTTCTGCCGAATTTATGCCTCTATATCTCTCTAAGTGCTGATGGGAAAAACAATTTCTTTTTGGCCTTAAAACAATCAGCAAATTAATCTTAACATTTTGGCAAGAATTTTTTTTTTTTTAATATTTTGCAACACAGGGAGACAGTTTCAGAATTGGGGCTGCGGCAGTCAAAGGGTTAAAAAAAAATTGGTCAAATATATGAGTTGGAGGGGCTGGGTTTGACTGGTGTTGTGGGTATGGGAGTGAATTCTTGGGTAGCTTTGGGTAGGGGTGATTTTGATAAGGACCTGGCTTGTATAGGTCAGTAGGTTTTCTGCAGTGTTCCTCCATTCTTTTGTTTTTATGTACCAGCTGACTTTTCCACCACATGTATAACTACTGCTACTTCAGGTATACAGAAGTAAGATTAGGGACAAGATTGGCCCACTTAAGAGTAACTCTGGTCAGATCACTGACTGTATAAGGATATGTGTGAAATTCTCAATACCTACTTCCTCTCAGTTTTCACCCAGGAAAGTACTTGTGTTTGATGTACAGTGGTCCCTTGACCAACGGCTTTAATCCATTCCAGAGAACTAGCCTTTAGTCGAATTAGCTGTTAGTCAAATTAATTTTCCCCATAAGAAATACAGTGGAACCTCTACTTGCGAGTTTAATCCATTCCATGAACTTGCTCGCAACTGGATTTGCTCGTTTGCAGAGTCAATTTTCCTCATTTAAATTAATTGAAATGCAATTAATCCGTTCCTGTGGAATTCTGTACTTTAATAATTTTGCTAATATCAACTCTACGGCTTATTTATCTATCTCACTTCATCTAATATGACATAATAAACAATATAAATAACATATAAACCTGATATTTACTCTAAAATGAATAAAATATATCATTCATGTGCAGTGGACCCCCGGTATTCGATGGCATCAGTATTCGATGCATGTTAACGCAAAATTTTCGCCTCGGTATCCGATCGAAAACCTGGTATTCGATACGATTCGTACGAGACGTGTGCACGTGTGGCCTGAACTGCCCCATTTGTGCCAGTGTGCGCGCATCTAAGGATACATTCGGTACATTCCATATTATTATTGTTTTTGGTGCTTGTTTCTGCAAAATAAGTCACCATGGGCCCCAAGAAAGCTTCTAGTGCCAACCCTGTGGTAAAAAGGGTGAGAATTAGTATGGAAATTAAGAAAGATTTTGAAGGGTTTGGGGCTAACCCTGAGAAGCCTATGCCAGTTGTGGAACCCATTGTGCCTACTTCAAAAATTAAGGAAATGTGTGCATAGTGGGTTGAACTACAAACCTTTATGGATGAAAATCACCCTAACACAGCTATTGCAAGCTGTGCTGGTGACTATTACAATGACAATGTTGTGGCCCATTTTAGACAAATCATAAAGGAACGGGAAGTAGAGCTCTCTGGACAGATTTGTTGTGCGACAGAGGTCCAGTGACTCTCAAGCTGGTCCTAGTGGCATTAAAAGAAGAAGGGAAGTAACCCCAGCAAAGGACTTGCTACCTCATGTCCTAATGGAAGGGGATTCCCTTTCTAAACACTAACACCATCCACACACTACCCTCCTCCCATCCCATCAGTCATCACCAGATCTTCATTTAAGGTAAGTGTCAATTATTCTATTGTTATTGTTGTTATTGTAATTATTTTATTGCATTAAACTTAATATTTCATGGGTAAAATATTTTTTTTTCCATACTTTTGGTTTTGCACGATTCCTGGAGTTTACCTGGAAAGTTCCGGGGGTCAACGCCCCGGCGGCCCCTGGCCCGGCCTCCTGGGGGATCAGACCTATAAACCAGGCTGTTGCGCTGGCTGCAGAAAACCAACATACACCACCCCGCTGATCCGGGAAACTACTTTAGGTGCTTGTCCAGTCCAGCTTGAAGACTCCGGGGGTCTTTTGGAACCCCCCTTATGTGTGCGGGGAGGCATTTGAACATCTGGGCCCCCTGACATTTTTGTAGGTCTTTAACGTGCTGTGATACCCCTGTTTTCATTGGGGGGTGGGATCGTCTGCCAAGTCTTTGCTTTCGTATGGGTGTTTTTTCGTGTGCAAGTTCGGACTAGCCCCCTCGGGAAAATTTTCCGGGGTGTAAAAATCATGTATCTCCCCCCCTGATTCCGGGGAAATACGGGTTTTAGGAACCTCAAGCGCCCCCAATAATTGAGGTGTTTTATCTCCTTTTTCGCGCCGTGAAAGTTCCTGTACATTTTTAGGTGGGGGCATTTCACCTCCTTAAAAGGTCTGTTAGTGGGCGAAAATTTTCCCAGCCTAGATAAACAAGTGCCCGAAGATGTCATCATGGGGTTGGGCCCCCCTAGTTTTGAAGGTTCTCATTATCCTCCTGTTTTTTCTAGCAGATGCATTATACAATGTTATGGTCCTTGAAGGGGAGTCCTCCGAAAGATCACTCCCAGGTCTTTGAGTTGGTGTTTCGCTCTATTTTGTGGCCCGAAAATTTGTTTTGTACCGAGAAGATTTTAAATTTTCCCCAGTTTTCCCCAAACTGAGTAATTGAAATTTCTCATCGTTTAACTTCATATTGTTTTCTGCAGCCCACGAAAGATTTGGGTTTATGTCTCCCGAGCTTTGCTGTCTGCAATGGAAGACACGTCATGCAGATTTGGGGGTCATCCCCCAAAGGGAAAAAAGGGGCTGTGGGTGAATCCTTTTCTAGTCGGTTAAGGATGGGAACAAGATGGGAGCGAGTACTGTGCCTTGTGGAACAGAGCTTTTCACCGTAGCTGCCTCGGACTTTCCTGTTGACACTATTTTCTGTGTTCGTTTTTGTGAGGAAATTTAACCCCGCCCGACTTTTCCTTTTTTCCCCTTTAGCACCTTTTTGGTGCGCTTTTCCCCCAGGGGCACACTTGTGAAGGTTTTGCAAAGTCTGTTTATTACTCTGCATTCTTTTGTCTTCTGTGCTTTTTAGGCCCTTGTCGTAGTGGCCCCAATAGTTGAGACAGACAGGAGCGCCTGTTCTAAACCCATGTTGCCCGGGGTTGGAACTGTGGGTTTCTAGATCGTGGTGACTTGTTCTTAGGACCCTTTCAAAGTTTTTATGATAGGGGTTTAGGTATTGGTCTGTATTTTCTTTGCTGTTGCTTTACTCCCCCCTTTTTGGGGAGTGGGGCTATGTCTGTTTTTTTTAGTAACTGTGGGACGACCCCCTGCCCCCCCCATGTCCTCTCCATAGGACGGAAAAAGCTCGTGATAGGGGCTTCTTGCAGTTTTGTGAACCCAGAGTTCCCCATATCTGGCCCCGGGGGCGGGGGCATGGGCAGTATTTTCGTGTTCGAAGTCTTTTGGCGCAGGAAAATCGGATAGGCTTGTTTAATCAAATTTTGGCTCCTCAAAAAATTCTTTTTGTCTTCGATTCCCGTCTGGTTAGCGGTTTGCAAAAAACTGGCTTTTGGGATTGGAGCTATCATTTCCTTGTTGCATCTGTGTGGGGGACCCATCTTTTTTAAAGTGGGGGCCCCAATACGGGATTTTTCTCGATTTTGATTTGGCAAGGGAGAAAAATACTTTGGGTTTCTTTCGATTTCATTTATGTTTTTAGTTCTTCCCGCGTTCCTGACTCCTAAAGGATTTTTTAGCTTAAAGTTCGATCTTGCTATTTCTCTGCCCAGTGTCCCCCTACGCTTTCAGATAATTGACCTTTTTTTAGGCTTGTTATTCTTTTTCCGTCGCCTTAAAGGGAGCGCCTGTCTCTTTCTTTTTTTACATCTACTCCCTTTTTCTAGAGGAATAAGCCTTGTGAAACTCGAGTGCCCCGATTTAATCTGTTTGGCATAATTTGGGGGGTCTGTGTTCTTATATATCTTCCCAGCTTATATCGGTTAGGTTTGGTTTACTTGGCCCCCTTTTATTTTTTTGTTTTTGAAGTTAATTTGGGAATGCCTCGTGATAATCTCCTTATGTCGGTCTGGGGCCCCGCCCCATAATGACGAACCTCAATATGTTGGCTGAGTATTTTGTTTTTGATATGGTGATATTTTTTATAATCATCATTGTTATTAAAAGAGGGTTAGTTTTTCTCCGTCTAGTAGGTTTATTATTTGCTGTTTAAAATTAAATTTTTGTGCAGAGATTTAAAAGCTCCGGAGTTGAGTTTTTTCATCAGAGCTCCCTCCTGGTGTTATTAGCAAAATATTTTTTGCAAATTTTCCTCCATTTTAGGTGCCTTAATTTAAATCCCCCCGGAGCAAGATTTGGGGGCGGGGCTGGGAAAGGGTTTTTCCCAAAATGGTAATTTTTAACAGCTGTTCCTGGAAATTTCTGGGATGTGCACCGGAGGGTTGTAGATACACAATACTAGGGTTTTGGGTTTCCCACCTTTTTCTGCTAAAACTTCCACTACATCATTTGAGGCATTTTTGCAGTTTTGTGCAAACAAGTGACTCTGCAAAGTACAGGCCAACCCCCCCCCTTTTTCCTGTTTACTCTGTCACATCTTTTAGGTTGTAACCTGGACCATACGTTGTCCAAGTGATCCTTTAAAGTGGGCTCAGTGAAAGCCGCGAACATTGCCTTTGCCTCTGAAGCAGCCAGGATGAAAGGGATTTTGTTTTTTGTTGGGCTTTAGACCCTGTTTTTTTGCAAAGAAAAATGTTATCGGGACTGGTGGATTTTGGGACTGGGGGGGGTTTTTTTTTTGGCATTAGTATTTTATTTTTTGGTTTGGAGGGGGCCATTGACGTGGTTTTCCCTCCAGGAATGACTGGATTTGGGGTAGATTCTGCCATTTCCTCCAGTTTTTTTTTTCCTTCCGGGACTAAAAAACCTCTCCTCTTGATGGGGGTGGGTACCCCGGTTTTTCCCATGGCCTGGAGTTTTGTATCTTTTTGTCCCCTTTCCATTTTTCTTTTTTGGGAAAATTATTCCTTTGATTTTTGTTTCGATTAGGTCCAGGAAGGATTTAAAATCGAATACCCGGGGGGCCACTTTTGGGAGGGGG
>NC_069404.1:9079764-9101757 GCF_026875155.1 Cherax quadricarinatus | reverse complement strand
TTTTTTTTTCCCCCCCCCCCTCTCCTCCCCTCCCTCTTCCTCCCTCCTCCTCCTCCTCCTCCTCCCCTCCTCCTCCTCCCTCCTCCTCCTCATCGTCCCCCTCCTCCTCCTCCTCTTGTTTCCCTCCCCTCCTCCTTTTCCCTTTCCCCTCCTCCCTCCTTCTGCCTCCCCCTCCTCCTCCTCCTCCTCTTCCTCCCCTCCTCCTCCTCCTCCTCTTCCTCCCCTCCTCCTCTTCCTCCCCTCCTCCTCCTTCTCCTCCTCCTCTTCCTCCCCTCCTCCTCCTCTTCCTCCTCTCCTCCTCTTCCTCCTATATTGCTTTTGGTCTCAAACTCCTCCAAATCATGAAATTGATCTTCACTGACACTTCCATCTGTGTTAGAGCATCACTTGGGAAGAGAAGAGTCCCAGATTTGCTGGGGAGTCACATATTTCTTACCGCTAGACATGCTGAAAAAGGACAACTGAAATGGCATTCCCACAATGCACCACTGGCTTCGCGATATTTTTTATATGGTGCACACTGACCATGGAGACCCATTCTCTCACATGTGGGCCTACCAGCTTTCTCCTGCTTGATTTGAAGCTGCTAGAATTTATGCGTATAAATATGTCAGAAATATTGGCTCGTAAGACGTATTTATACGTCGGAAACAGTCAAAGGGTTAACACCCCTCCTTCAGAGTGCAGGCACTGTACTTCCCATCTCCAGCACTCAAGTCCGGCCTGCCGGGTTCCCTGAACCCCTTCATAAATGTTACTTTGCTCACACTCCAACAGCACGTCAAGTATTAAAAACCATTTGTCTCCATTCACTCCTGTCAAACACGCTCATGCATGCCTGCTGGAAGTCCAAGCCCCTCGCACACAAAACCTCCTTTACCCACTCCCTCCAACCTTTCTTAGGCCGACCCCTACCCCGCCTTCCTTCCACTACAGACTGATACACTCTTGAAGTCACTCTGCTTCGCTCCATTCACTCTACATGTCCGAACCACCTCAACAACCCTTCCTCAGCCCTCTGGAAACAGTTTTGGTAATCCCGCACCTCCTCCTAACTTCCAAACTACGAATTCTCTGCATTATATTCACACCACACATTGCCCTCAGACATGACATCTAAACTGCCTCCAGCCTTCTCCTCGCTGAAACATTCATCACCCATGCTTCACACCCATATAAGAGCGTTGGAAAAACTATACTCTCATACATTCCCCTCTTTGCCTCCAAGGACAATGTTCTTTGTCTCCACAGACTCCTAAGTGCACCACTCACCCTTTTCCCTTCATCAATTCTACGAATCACCTCATCTTTCATAGACCCATCCGCTGACACGTCCACTCCCAAATATCTGAATACATTCACCTCCTCCATACTCTCTCCCTCCAATCTGATATCCAATCTTTCATCACCTAATCTTTTTGTTATCCTCATAACCTTACTCTTTCCTGTATTCACTTTTAATTTTCTTCTTTTGCACACCCTACCAAATTCATCCACCAATCTCTGCAACTTCTCTTCAGAATCTCCCAAGAGCACAGTGTCATCAGCAAAGAGCAACTGTGACAACTCCCACTTTACGTGTGATTCTTTATCTTTTAACTCCACGCCTTTTGCCAAGACCTCTCATTTACTTCTCTTACAACCCCATCTATAAATATATTAAACAACCATGATGACATCACACATCCTAGTCTAAGGCCTACTTTTACTGGGAAATAATTTCCCTCTTTCCTACATACTCTAACTTGAGCCTCACTATCCTCGTAAAAACTCTTCACTGCTTTCAGTAACCTACCTCCTACACCATACCCCCTGCAACATCTCCCACATTAACCCCCTATCCCCCTGTCATATCTTTTCCCGTCCATGAAGCCAAAAAGGGGCCTCTTTAGCCTTATTAAATACTGTTCCTTTACGTTTACTGTAAACCCCTGGTCCACACACCCACCCCTTTTCCAAAGCCCCCTTGGTCATTGCTATCCATTTCCGTCTTACTTTTAATTCTTTCAATAATAACTCTACCATACACTTTACCAGGTATACTAAACAGACTTACCCCCTAAAATTTTTACACTCTTTTTGTCCCCTTTGCCTTTATACAAAGGAACTATGCATGCTCTCTGCCAATCCCTAGGTCCCTTTCCCCTCTTCCAACATTTATTAAAAAACTGCCCAACCCTCCAAAACTATATCCCCACCTGCTTTTAACTTTCATTTTCCCCAAAACCCCGGCTCCCTTTACCCCCTTTCAGTTTACCTACGCTCACGAACTTCCCCACACTCACATGGCTCTTCCCCCCCTACAAGATGTTATTCCTCCTTGCCCTATACACGAAATCACAGTTTCCCTATCTTTATCAACATTTAAAAAATTTCCCTCAAAATATTCCCCCTCTTCCCAATACCTCTAACTCCATTTAATAACTCTCCTTTCTTTTTTTAAACTGACAAACCATTTGTTCCTGGGCTTCCTTAACTTGTTAATCTCATCCAAAAATTTTTCTTATTTTAACAAAATTTGTTTAAACATCTCACCCACTTTCTCATTTGTTTTTTTTTACATTCCCTTCCCCATTCTTAGCCTCTTTTTTTTCTCCAATACTCTTCCCTCCTGATCATTCTACTTGAAAAAACTTCTCATAGCTAATTTTTTTCCCCTTTCTGTCTTTTTTACATATATTCCCCCAATCGCTCTTCTTCCCCCCGCACCCACTTCCTGTAACCAAAATTTTGCTAAACACTCGAACATACTTTTTTTAAAACCCACCCCTCCCTCTTCGCCCCATTCCCCTAGCTCTCATTAGCCCATTCCCCTCCAATAGTTTTTAGTCTTCCCCTAACTGCCCCCTTTTTGTTTAAAAACCTTCACCTCTTCTTCCCTGATGCTTCTATTCCCTTGTATCCCATCTCCTTTTACCCCCAGTGTAGTACAACTGAAAGTGATCTGTATATCTGGGGGCCCCCTCAAAATGTACATCCTGAAGTCTACTCCAACTCTTTTATCTACAATACTAACCCAAACAAACTATTGTCATTTCGCCTACATCTTTTTTATACTTATTTATCCCCTTTTTCCTTTTAAAATATGTATTACTATAACTAAACCCCTTTCTATACAAAGTTCAATCAAAGAGCTCCCATTTTCTTTACACCTGGCAACCCAAACTAAATGTTTATTTTTTAAGAAATGTGAAAAATACATGAAGGAAGAAATATGTTGTCTATTATGTTAGTGAAAAAATGATATGACAAAACAGTCTTTTAGAAAAAACCCCCAAAGATATTCTTGCTATGAGGAAGCCATGAAGATTGCTACAGGCCCCAAATTACGATTACAATATTCCCGGAGGAAAATATTAAAAAAAGAAACAAAAAGGAAACGATTTAAGTTGAAGAAATCATAGAAAACAAATGTTTCAGCTCAATGACCCAAAGATGCCAATGGGAAAAAAATACTCGTGGGGTGAGTCCCAATAATCAAAATAAACATTTTTAAATTTCGTCATCGTCAGTTTTATAAAGGGGTCAAGTCTTAGAGGTCCCAGATGAAATTATGTGGCCCATGGGGGAAAATTATAGTCCTAGAATATTACTGCTGAGGGTATGGTTCCAGAGACTTGCAGGATAGGGGGGAAAAAAAACAAATTCCAAGAATAATGCGAGGATTACCAACAGAGCCTTTTGGGGGGTTCAGTCCCTTTAGATCTTGGGGTTGCCCAATCCTAATGGTCCCCAGGGCATTTTCTTGGGGGTCCGGAGGGGTTACAGTCCCCCAGGGGACCACATTTCACATACAGAGCACAAAAAAACGGTTTCCCGTACTGGTGGGATAATGAAAGTGGGGGGTAGTGTGTGGAGGTTTATGGGGCCATGGGGATTACATCACGTGGAGGAACCCAGTCCCCGAGGTCCAGAGGGAAAATGTACATTCCTAGAGGGACGTGAAGGGGAAAATTATAGATGGGGGCTGTGGGGAGAAATTCACTTCCGAGGTCCTTTTTGGAGAGAAGATTCAATTTCCCAGTGATCCGTGGAGAGAAATTACATTTCCCAGAGACCCACCAGGGGGTTTGGTATTTTATGACCCCCAAAAGGGGGTTTAAAAAACCGGGGGTCCTAAGGAGGTCATGTCCCCCTGACTGCCAGGGTTACAATCCCCTACAATTGGAGGGGTTCTTTCTTTTGAGGTCCCCCAAGGGATTACAGTCCCGAGATCCGAGGGGGTTACAGTCCCAAGGGCCCCAAGGAGATTTTTATCCTGAGGTCCTACAGGGGATTAGTCCAAAAGGTCCCGCAGGGGGTTACAGTCCCCAAGATTTTGCAGGGGGTTTCAGTCCTGAAAGTCCTGTAGGGGAAATTAGAGTTCTAGAGATCTCAAAGAAAGGGCAAGCCAAGGGCCTGCACAGCCTTGAGGTATACTTGTGACCAATTTCAAAATTTTTATACCCTGTCGCCCCCCCCTTGGGTAGGCCAGAAAAAACTGTTTAAGAGGGTTGCTGTTTAAGACCCTCTGCCCTTCCTTCAGACCAGTTATCGGCCCTTGGCACGATTGTGTCCGTTACCCTTGAAAACAAAACAGTTTGCCAAAGTTTGGAATCAGGCTCTGAATTTGTTTTGGGTCACGAGTTGGCAAAATGTTTTTTCTTACTGTACCCCCTTGCACCCCTTTTCATGGGGCTTTATTAAACCCTTTTAGGGTTTCGGCCCCTACTATTTCCATTACAGTGGAACCTTACTTGCGAGCGGGCCACGTGCAGTTTTCCAAATACGAGCATCGATGGGTCGATTTTTTGCTTCCCTTCGAGCAAATTTCCCCAAGCGAGCAGACCTAAAGGGAAGTTCCTTAAAAAATGGTGAGGGGGTTTGGTTTGATCTCGGAAATGTATCTCTTTGTTTGTTGGACTATCTTATTTAAAATTGGGGGAATTATGATTGAAAGATGCTTCTTAACGTACGCCAAAAGAAAGAAATCTAAGCTAAATAATGGGGTTCACTTTAGCAATTAGCCACCCCCTTTGTGGGAATTTTGAATGGTTTTTATGGTTGTATTCTCATTTTTTTGGTCTCATTTGATAGAATGGAAGATATATTGCAGAAATAGATATGATTTTGATTGCTTTCACAACTAAAAGTGCCTTGAAATTGAGCTCAACCTACGACAAATAGTCAATTGCTTGGCTGTTTCAGAGTAAACAAATGACGTCACTGTCCATTCCAATATGCAGTCATGAATGGGTTGACATTATATATATAATTATTGCAATAAGGAATAACAGCAAATCTTATATTTTTTGTGTGAATAAAAATTACGCTAAGATAACAGGGATATCTTGCTACTCCTACTTACACTTTGGTCACACTTCACAGACACGCACATGCATATATATATATACATACATCTAGGTTTTTCTCCTTTTTCTAAATAGCTCTTGTTCTTTTTTATTTCTTCTATTGTCCATGGGGAAGTGGAAAAGAATCTTTCCTCCGTAAGCCATGCGTGTCGTATGAGGCGACTAAAATGCCGGGAGCAATGGGCTAGTAACCCCTTCTCCTGTATACAATTACTAAAAAAGAGAAGAAGAAAAACTTTATAAAACTGGGTTGCTTAATGTGCGTGGATGTAGTGCGGATGACAAGAACAGATGATTGTGATGTTATGAATGAAAAGAAGTTGGATGTCCTGGCCCTAAGCGAAACAAAGCTGAAGGGGGTAGGAGAGTTTCAGTGGGGGAAATAAATGGGATTAAATCTGGAGTATCTGAGAGAGTTAGAGCAAAGGAAGGGGTAGCAGTAATGTTAAATGATCAGTTATGGAAGGAGAAAAGAGAATATGAATGTGTAAATTCAAGAATTATGTGGATTAAAGTAAAGGTTGGATGCGAGAAGTGGGTCATAATAAGCGTGTATGCACCTGGAGAAGAGAGGAATGCAGAGGAGAGAGAGAGATTTTGGGAGATGTTAAGTGAATGTATAGGAGCCTTTGAACCAAGTGAGAGAGTAAATTGTGGTAGGGACTTGAATGCTAAAGTAGGAGAAACTTTTAGAGAGGGTGTGGTAGGTAAGTTTGGGGTGCCAGGTGTAAATGATAATGGGAGCCCTTTGATTGAACTTTGTATAGAAAGGGGTTTAGTTATAGGTAATACATATTTTAAGAAAAAGAGGATAAATAAGTATACACGATATGATGTAGGGCGAAATGACGTAGTTTGTTGGATTATGTATTGGTAGATAAAAGACTGTTGAGTAGACTTCAGGATGTACATGTTTATAGAGGGGCCACAGATATATCAGATCACTTTCTAGTTGTAGCTACACTGAGAGTAAAAGGTAGATGGGATACAAGGAGAATAGAAGCATCAGGGAAGAGAGAGGTGAAGGTTTATAAACTAAAAGAGGAGGCAGTTAGGGTAAGATATAAACAGCTATTGGAGGATAGATGGGCTAATGAGAGCATAGGCAATGGGGTCGAAGAGGTATGGGGTAGGTTTAAAAATGTAGTGTTAGAGTGTTCAGCAGAAGTTTGTGGTTACAGGAAAGTGGGTGCAGGAGGGAAGAGGAGCGATTGGTGGAATGATGATGTAAAGAGAGTAGTAAGGGAGAAAAAGTTAGCATATGAGAAGTTTTTACAAAGTAGAAGTGATGCAAGGAGGGAAGAGTATATGGAGAAAAAGAGAGAAGTTAAGAGAGTGGTGAAGCAATGTAAAAAGAGAGCAAATGAGAGAGTGGGTGAGATGTTATCAACAAATTTTGTTGAAAATAAGAAAAAGTTTTGGAGTGAGATTAACAAGTTAAGAAAGCCTAGAGAACAAATGGATTTGTCAGTTAAAAATAGGAGAGGAGAGTTATTAAATGGAGAGTTAGAGGTATTGGGAAGATGGAAGGAATATTTTGAGGAATTGTTAAATGTTGATGAAGATAGGGAAGCTGTGATTTCGTGTATAGGGCAAGGAGGAATAACATCTTGTAGGAGTGAGGAAGAGCCAGTTGTGAGTGTGGGGAAGTTCGTGAGGCAGTAGGTAAAATGAAAGGGGGTAAGGCAGCCGGGATTGATGGGATAAAGATAGAAATGTTAAAAGCAGGTGGGGATATAGTTTTGGAGTGGTTGGTGCAATTATTTAATAAATGTATGGAAGAGGGTAAGGTACCTAGGGATTGGCAGAGAGCATGCATAGTTCCTTTGTATAAAGGCAAAGGGGATAAAAGAGAGTGCAAAAATTATAGGGGGATAAGTCTGTTGAGTGTACCTGGTAAAGTGTATGGTAGAGTTATAATTGAAAGAATTAAGAGTAAGACGGAGAATAGGATAGCAGATGAACAAGGAGGCTTTAGGAAAGGTAGGGGTGTGTGGACCAGGTGTTTACAGTGAAACATATAAGTGAACAGTATTTAGATAAGGCTAAAGAGGTCTTTGTGGCATTTATGGATTTGGAAAAGGCGTATGACAGGGTGGATAGGGGGGCAATGTGGCAGATGTTGCAAGTGTATGGTGTAGGAGGTAGGTTACTGAAAGCAGTGAAGAGTTTTTACGAGGGTAGTGAGGCTCAAGTTAGAGTATGTAGGAAAGAGGGAAATTTTTTCCCATTAAAAGTAGGCCTTAGACAAGGATGTGTGATGTCACCGTGGTTGTTTAATATATTTATAGATGGGGTTGTAAGAGAAGTAAATGCGAGGGTCTTGGCAAGAGGCGTGGAGTTAAAAGATAAAGAATCACACACAAAGTGGGAGTTGTCACAGCTGCTCTTTGCTGATGACACTGTGCTCTTGGGAGATTCTGAAGAGAAGTTGCAGAGATTGGTGGATGAATTTGGTAGGGTGTGCAAAAGAAGAAAATTAAAGGTGAATACAGGAAAGAGTAAGGTTATGAGGATAACAAAAAGATTAGGTGATGAAAGATTGAATATCAGATTGGAGGGAGAGAGTATGGAGGAGGTGAACGTATTCAGATATTTGGGAGTGGACGTGTCAGCGGATGGGTCTATGAAAGATGAGGTGAATCATAGAATTGATGAGGGAAAAAGAGTGAGTGGTGCACTTAGGAGTCTGTGGAGACAAAGAACTTTGTCCTTGGAGGCAAAGAGGGGAATGTATGAGAGTATAGTTTTACCAACGCTCTTATATGGGTGTGAAGCATGGGTGATGAATGTTGCAGCGAGGAGAAGGCTGGAGGCAGTGGAGATGTCATGTCTGAGGGCAATGTGTGGTGTGAATATAATGCAGAGAATTCGTAGTTTGGAAGTTAGGAGGAGGTGCGGGATTACCAAAACTGTTGTCCAGAGGGCTGAGGAAGGGTTGTTGAGGTGGTTCGGACATGTAGAGAGAATGGAGTGAAACAGAATGACTTCAAGAGTGTATCAGTCTGTAGTGGAAGGAAGGCGGGTAGGGGTCGGCCTAGAAGGGTTGGAGGGAGGGGTAAAGGAGGTTTTGTGTGCGAGGGGCTTGGACTTTCAGCAGGCATGCGTGAGCGTGTTTGATAGGAGTGAATGGAGACAAATGGTTTTTAATACTTGACGTGCTGTTGGAGTGTGAGCAAAGTAACATTTATGAAGGGGTTCAGGGAAACCGGCAGGCCGGACTTGAGTCCTGGAGATGGGAAGTACAGTGCCTGCACTCTGAAGGAGGGGTGTTAATGTTGCAGTTTAAAAACTGTAGTGTAAAGCACCCTTCTGGCAAGACAGTGATGGAGTGAATGATGGTGAAAGTTTTTCTTTTTCGGGCCACCCTGCCTTGGTGGGAATCGGCCGGTGTGATAATAAAAAAAAAAAAAATAATAAAAATAATATGTATAATAATAATACGTATAATAATAATAGTATAATAATATACAATAATAATATGTATAATAATAATACATAATATAATAATAATGTACTACATATAACAATTATAATAGATGGCTTCAAAAAGCCATCACTAGATGGCAGTGTTTACCACAACAAAGAGGGAGCAGTTGTGGCTGCCTCCACCTGTTACATAATGACATTTTATTCATTCTAGAGTATATATCATGTTTCTATGTTACTTTTTTTGTTTGTTATGTCATATTAGATGAACTCTGATATATAAATAAGCCGTATAGATGATATTAGCAAAATTATTCATTAAGTATTTTCATCGGTCTCCAGACAAACTCTCGTCCACTGCCGACACCGCCCATACCACTACAGTGGACCCCCGGTATTCGATATTAATCCATTCCTGAGACCTAATCGAATACCGAAAATATCGAAAAGCGAATCAATTTTCCCCGAAAGAAATAATGGAAATCAAATTAATCCGTGCAAGACACCCAAAAGTATGGAAAAAAAATATTTTACCACATGAAATATTAAGTTTAATGCAATAAAATAATTACAATAACAACAATAACAATAGAATAATTGACACTTACCTTAAATGAAGATCTGGTGATGACTGATGGGATGGGAGGAGGGGAGAGTGTGGATGGAGTTAGTGTTTAGAAAGGGAATCCCCTTCCATTAGGACATGAGGTAGCAAGTCCTTTGCTGGGGTTACTTCCCTTCTTCTTTTAATGCCACTAGGACCAGCTTGAGAGTCACTGGACCTCTGTCGCACAACAAATCTGTCCAGAGAGCTCTACTTCCCGTTCCTTTACGATTTGTCTAAAATGGGCCACAACATTGTCATTGTAATAGTCACCAGCACGGCTTGCAATAGCTGTGTTAGGGTGATTTTCATCCATAAAGGTTTGTAGTTCAACCCACTATGCACACATTTCCTTAATTTTTGAAGTAGGCACAATGGATTCCAAAACTGGCATAGGCTTCTCAGGGTTATCCCCAAACCCTTCAAAATCTTTCTTAATTTCCATACTAATTCTCACCCTTTTTACCACAGGGTTGGCACTAGAAGCTTTCTTGGGGCCCATGGTGACTTATTTTGCAGAAACAAGCACCAAAAACAATAATAATATGGAATGTACCGAATGTATCCTTAGATGCACGCACACTGGCACAAATGGGGCAGTTCAGGCCACACGTGCACACGTCTCGTACGAATCGTATCGAATACCAGGTTTTCGATCAGATACCGAGGCGAAAATTTTGCGTTAACATGCATCGAATACTGATGCCATCGAATACCGGGGGTCCACTGCACATGAATGATATATTTTATTCATTTTAGAGTAAATATCAGGTTTATATGTTATTTATATTGTTTATTATGCCATATTAGATGAAGTGAGATAGATAAATAAGCCGTAGAGTTGATATTAGCAAAATTATTAAAGTACAGAATTCCACAGGAACGGATTAATTGCATTTCAATTAATTTAAATGAGGAAAATTGACTCTGCAAACGAGCAAATCCAGTTGCGAGCAAGGTCATGGAATGGATTAAACTCGCAAGTAGAGGTTCCACTGTATTTCTTATGGGGAAAATTAATTTGACTAACAGCTAATTCGACTAAAGGCTAGTTCTCTGGAATGGATTAAAGCCATTGGTCAAGGGACCACTGTACATCAAACACAAGTACTTTCCTGGGTGAAAACTGAGAGGAAGTAGGTATTGAGAATTTCACACATATCCTTATCACAGTCAGTGATCTGACCAGAGTTACTCTTAAGTGGGCCAATCTTGTCCCTAATCTTACTTCTGTATACCTGAAGTAGCAGTAGTTATACATGTGGTGGAAAAGTCAGCTGGTACATAAAAACAAAAGAATGGAGGAACACTGCAGAAAACCTACTGACCTATACAAGCCAGGTCCTTATCAAAATCACCCCTACCCAAAGCTACCCAAGAATTCACTCCCATACCCACAACACCAGTCAAACCCAGCCCCTCCAACTCATATATTTGACCAATTTCTTTTTAACCCTTTGACTGCCGCAGCACCAATTCTGAAACTGTCTCCCTGTGTTGCAAAATATTAAAAAAAAAAAATTCTTGCCAAAATGTTAAGATTAATTTGCTGATTGTTTTAAGGCCAAAAAGAAATTGTTTTTCCCATCAGCACTTAGAGAGATATAGAGGCATAAATTCGGCAGAAAATGAGCTGTGTATGGCAACAGCAGTGAATGCCACTCACCCTGTAAAGCTATTTTTACTCCCATTCGAAGGTTTCTTGTATTTTCCAATATTTTATTTTTTCAAGTAACTTCTGTGGCCTGTGTGATCAAAGGTGCATTGTACATATATACACTTGTTGTATGCAACACAATAACTGCACAAACATTATTATAATTATGTTGTTTGCAAAACTTGTTTATGCAAACCAAAAAAAAAACTATTATTACTATTGTTCTATAATATATTTTACAAATGTACAGTCACTGGACATTTTTCTAGAAGTGCTGCAAAGAAATCTAAGCATAAATAATGGAGTTCACTTCTCAGCATATGACATATTTTATTCATTCTAGAGTATATGTATCATGCTTCTATGTTATTCATATGGTTTATGTCATACTTGATGAACTGTGATAGATAGATAAGCCATACAGATGATATTAGCGAAATTATTCATGAAGTATTTTGCCCGGTCTCCAGACAAACTCTCGCCCACCGCTGACACCGCCCATACCACTACATGAATGACATAGTACAGTGGTCCCCCATTTTTCGTAGTTCCCGGTAATCGTAAAATTCGCCAATGATAGGGGTATTTTCGTATAAACATGGACTCGCTTTTCATAGGTTGACTCGCGAGTCATAGTTCGTCCAGGACGCGTACCCACGGCGTGAGCCAGGGCGGCAGCCAGTCTGGCATTGTTTACCAGTGAGCGAAGGTCCCCTCACGTGCTCCAGCGAAATATTTCAAAATATTCCATTTATTTTATTGCTTGCAAGTACTAAATAAGGTACCATGGCTCCAAAGAAAGTTCCTAGTGCCAAGCCTGTGGTAAAGAAGGTGAGAAATACGATTGAATTTAAGAAAACCATCATTGAACAATATGAAAGTGGTACAAGTGTGGCCGAACTGTCCAGGATGTATAAGAAACCCTACACAACCTTATGTTCCATAGTGGCCAAGAAAAAGGAAATAAAGGATGCTGTTGTTGCAAAGGGAGTAACTCAACCTCTTCCAGTACTGGAAGAGGTTGAGAAGTTATTATTGGTGTGGATAAATGAGAAACAATTAGCAGGAGATACTCTTATGACTTCGATTATTTGTGAAAAGGCTAGGCAGTTGCATGAAGATTTGGTAAAGAAATTGCCCGCAAATAGTGGTGAAGTGAGTGAATTTAAGGCCAGCAAAGGCTGGTTTGAGAGATTTAAGAACTGTACTGGCATACACAGTGTGGTAAGGCATGGTGAGGCTGCCAGTTCGGACCACAAGGCGACTGAAAAATATGTGCATGAATTCCAGGAGTACATAAACAGTGAAGGACTGAAACCTGAACAAGTGTCCAATTGTGACGAAATAGGCCTCTTTTGGAAGAAAATGCCAAAGAGGACCTTCATTACACAAGAGGAAAAGGCAATGCCAGGACACAAGCCTATGAAAGACAGGCTGACGCTAATGTTCTGTGCTAATGCTAGTGGGGATTTCAAAGTGAAGCCATTACTAGTGTACCATTCTGAAAATCCCAGAGTGTTCAGGAAAAACAATGTCATGAAGAGTAAATTGTGTGTGTTTTGGAAATCTGATAGTAAGGCATGGGTCACGAGGGAAATTTTCGTCGAGTGGTTCAATGAAGTGTTTGGCCCTAGTGTGAAGGAGTATCTCCTGGAAAAGAAATTGGATCTAAAGTGCCTGCTAGTAATGGACAATGCACCTGCTCATCCTCCAAACTTGGATGACCTAATTTTCGAGGAGTTTGGGTTCATCACAGTAAAGTTCTTGCCCCCGAATACCACTCCTCTCCTCCAACCCATGGACCAGCAGGTTATTGCAAACTTTAAAAAACTCTACACAAAAGCAATGTTTCACAGGTGCTTGACTGTGACCACAGACACTCACTTGACCCTAAGGGAATTTTGGAGAGAACACTTCAGCATCCTCCACTGCATAACCCTTATAGGTATGGCTTGGGAGGGAGTGACTACCAGGACTTTGAACTCTGCCTGGAGAAAATTGTGGCCAGATTGTATCGACAAGAGGGATTTTGAAGGATTTGGGACTGACCCTAATGAGCCTATGTCTGTTGTAAAATCAATTGTGGCACTGGGGAGTTCCATGGGGTTGGATGTGAGTTTGGAGGATGTGGAAAATTGGTGGAAGACCACAATGAAGAGCTCACCACTGAGGAGCTGCAAGAGCTTCAGCAGGAAGAGCAACACATTGCAGCTCAGAATCTTGCTGCAGAGGAGGAGGAAGAGAGATGGAAGAAGGTGCCTTCTTCAGAAATTAAAGAGATTTTTACTATGTGGGGTAAGAAGGAAAGCTTTATGGAGAAACATCACCCTAACAAGGTTGTTGCAAGCCAAGTTGGCAACATGTACAGTGACAAAGTCTTGGGCCATTTTAGGGAAGTGTTAAAGAGATGCCAGAAACAGAGCTCTCTCCACAGTTATTTTGTGAGACAGGACTCCAGTGACTCTCAAGGTGGTCCTAGTGGCATTAAGAAACAGAGAAGAGAAGCAACCCCAGAAAAGCAAATGGTACCTGAGGTGCTGATGGAAGGGGATTCCCCTTCCAAACTATAAACAATCCACTCTCTCTCCTCCTCCAGTCTCCCATACACTAAGAAGAATCTCCAATAAAGGTAAGTGTTATGCTGTTAATGTTTCATTCATCATTTCCCATTGTATTGTTTATGTACTACATGTATATTTCATGTTAAATTTTTTTTTGTCTTAATACTTTTGGGTGTCAGGAACGGATTAATTGCATTTACATTATTTCTTATGGGGAAAATTGATTCGTAAATCATAAATTTCGTTGATAGTAACGGCTCCAGGAACGGATTAACTACGAAAAATGAGGGACCACTGTATTTTGTTCATTTTAGAGTATATATCAGGTTTCTATGTTATTTATATTGGTTATTATGTTATATTAGATGAAGTGAGATAGATAAATAAGCCGTAGAGTTGATATTAGTGAAATATTGAAGTACAGAATTCCACTGGAATGGATTAATTGCATTTCAATTAATTTAAATGAGGAAAATTGACTCTGGAAACAAGCAAATCCAGTTGCGAGCAAGGTCATGGAACGGATTAAACTCACAAGTAGAGGTTCCACTGTGTATGTAAATGTATTCTGTTTATTAATAAATGTTCACATAGAATATAAAATATATAGGGGGTGGTAGGAGATGTAAATATTCAAACAGCTCTGGGGAGAACCTTCAGTTTTCCCTGAGGTATGTTTCTTGTCTTTTCTGAGGATGAGGGTCCCCATTCCAGCTATAGAGGTGGTACTTCCCTATATATATATACATGTATATATATACAGTGGAACCTCAAAAATCAAATGTATCACATATCAAACGTTTCGAAAATAAGACCATTTTTTCGGACAAACTGTGTCCCTATTATCGAACTAGGTCCTCTCTCTCCCTGCTCCATGAGCTTTATCATACCTCGCCTTAAAACTATGTATGGTTCCCGCCTCCACTACTTCACTTTCTAGGCTATTCCACGGCTTGACTACTCTATGACTGAAGAAATACTTCCTAACATCCCTTTTATTCATCTGAGTCTTCAACTTCCAATTGTGACCTCTTGTGTCTGTGTCCCATCTCTGGAACATCCTGTCTTTGTCCACCTCATCTATTCTGCGCAGTATTTTATATGTCATTATCATGTCTCCCCTGACCCTCCTGGCCTCCAGTGTCGTCAGGCAGATCTCCCTCAACCTTTCTTCGTAGGACAATCCCCGTAGCTCTGGGACTAGTCTTGTTGCAAACCTTTGCACTTTCTCTAATTTCTTGACGTGCTTGACTAGGTGTGGATTCCAAACTGGTGCTGCATACTCCAGTATGGGCCTGATGTAAATGGTATACAGAGTCTTGAACGACTCCTTACTGAGGTATCGGAATGCTATCCATAGGTTTGCCAGGCGCCCGTATGCTGCAGCAGTTATCTGATTGATGTGCACCTCAGGAGATATGCTCGGTGTTATACTCACCCCCAGATCTTTTTCCTTGAGTGAGGTTTGCAGATTTTGGCCATCTAAACTATATTGTGTCTGCGGTCTTCTTTGCCCTTCCCCAATCTTCATGACTTTGCATTTGGCGGGGTTAAACTCAAGGAGCCAGTTGCTGGACCAGGCTTGTAGCCTGTCCAGGTCTCTTTGTAGTCCTGCCTGATCCTCATCCGATTTGATTCTTCTCATTAACTTCACATCGTCCGCAAACAAGGACACTTCTGAGTCTATCCCTTCCGTTATGTCATTCACATATACCAAGAACAGCACAGGTCCTAGGACTGACCCCTGTGGAACCCCGCTTGTCACAGGCGCCCACTTTGACACCTCGTCACATACCATGACTCGTTGTTGCCTCCCTGTCAGGTATTCTCTTATCCATTGCAGTGCCTTTCCTGTTATGTGTGCCTGATCCTCTAGCTTTTGCAGTAACCTCTTGTGAGGAACTGTGTCGAAGGCCTTCTTGCAGTCCAAAAAAATGCAGTCGATCCACCCCTCTCTCTTTTGTCTTACTTCTGTCACCTTGTCATAAAACTCTAATAGGTTTGTGACACAGGATTTTCCCTCCCTGAAACCATGCTGGTTGTCAATTATACACTGTTTCTTTCCAGGTGCTCCACCACTCTCCTCCTGATGATCTTCTCCATGACCTTGCATACTATACACGTTAGTGATACAGGTCTGAAGTTTAGTGCCTCATGTCTGTCTCCCTTTTTAAAAATTGGGACTACGTTTGCCATCTTCCATACCTCGGGGAGTTGCCCAGTTTCAAATGATGTGTTGAAGATCTTTGTTAATGGTACACACAATGTCTCTGCTCCCTCTTTAAGGACCCACGGAGAGATGTTGTCTGGTCCCACCGCCTTTGAGGTGTCAAGTTCGCATAGCAGCTTCTTCACCTCCTCCTTGGTTACATGTACCTCATCCAGCACTTGCTGGTGCACCCCCCTGCTCTGATTTCCTGGAGTCCTACTGGTTTCCACTGTAAATACCTCTTTGAATCTTGTGTTGAGCTCCTGACATACCTCCCGGTCGTTTCTTGTGAATTCTCCATCACCCTTCCTTAGTCTGATTACCTGGTCCTTGACTGTTGTTTTCCTCCTGATGTGGCTGTACAACAGCTTCGGGTCTGTCTTGACTTTCGATGCTATGTCATTTTCGTATTGCCGCTGAGCCTCCCTTCTTATCTGTGCATATTCGTTTCTGGCTCTTCGGCTAATCTCTTTATTTTCCTGAGTTCTCTGTCTTCTGTACCTTTTCCATTCTCTAGTACACCTAGTTTTTGCCTCCCTACACCTTTGGGTGAACCAAGGACTCGTTCTGTTCTTCCCATTATTTCTGTTTCCCTTGGGAACAAACCTCTCCTCTGCCTCCTTGCATTTTGTTGCCACATAGTCCATCATTTCTTGTACTGGTTTTCCTGTCAGTTCCTCTCCCACGAATGTCTTGAAAGAAGTTCCTCAAGCCTGAGTAGTTCCCCCTTTTGTAGTTTGGTTTTTCCCACCCTATTCCTGCTGCTCTCTTCACTTGGAGCTTAACTATGTAGTCGAAGGACAGAACCACATGATCACTAGCTCCCAGGGGCCTTTCATACATGATATCCTCGATGTCAGAACTACTCAAGGTGAATACAAGGCCCAGTCTTGCTGGTTCATCCTCTCCTCTCTCTCTGGTAGTGTCTCTAACATGTTGATGCATGAGGTTTTCCAGTACCACATCCATCATCTTGGCTCTCCATGTTTCGGGACCCCCATGGGGCTCCAGGTTTTTCCACTCAATCTCCTTGTGATTGAAATCACCCATAACTAGTAACTTTGCTCCCCCCATGTGTGCTCGCCTGGCCACCTCGGCTAGTGTGTCGACCATTGCTTTGTTGCTCTCATCGTATTCTTCTCTTGGCCTCCTGCATTCTGGGTGGGTTGTATATTACTGAAATTTATCACCTTATGCCCCTCAGACTGGATTGTTCCTACTAAGTAGTCCCTTTTGCCCGTGCCATCCATTCCTTCCATTTTCTCAAACCCCCACTGGTTTTTAATGAGCAGTGCAACTCCTCCTCCCCCTCTCCTCCCTCTGTCTTTCCTGAGGATTTGATATCCAGATGGAAAGATTGAATCTGTTATTATTCTGGTGAGTTTTGTTTCTGTGAGTGCTATTATGTCTGGGGATGTCTCCTTGAGTCTTTTGTGCCACTCCTCATACTTATTTGTTATTCCATCTGCATTTTTATACCACAAGCCTATCCGATGTTATCCTGACGCCAAATGACTTCGAACAGGCGATAAATGACATGCCCATGCACTCTGCCCCAGGGCCAGACTCATGGAACTCTGTGTTCATCAAGAACTGCAAGAAGCCCCTATCACGAGCCTTTTCCATCCTATGGAGAGGGAGCATGGACACGGGGGTCGTCCCACAGTTACTAAAAACAACAGACATAGCCCCACTCCACAAAGGGGGCAGTAAAGCAACAGCAAAGAACTACAGACCAATAGCACTAACATCCCATATCATAAAAATCTTTGAAAGGGTCCTCGAAGCAAGATTTACCACGCATCTAGAAACCCTCAGTTACACAACCCAGGGCAACATGGGTTTAGAACAGGTCGCTCCTGTCTGTCTCAAATATTGGACCACTACGACAAGGTCCTAAATGCACTAGAAGACAAAAAGAATGCAGATGTAATATATACAGCTTTGCAAAAGCCTTCGACAAGTGTGACCATGGCGTAATAGCGCACAAAATGCGTGCTAAAGGAATAACAGGAAAAGTCAGGGCGATGGATCTATAATTTTTCCCCACTAACAGAACACAGAGAGTAGTCGTCAACAGAGTAAAGTCGAGGCAGCTACGGTGAAAAGCTCTGTTCCACAAGGCACCGTACTCGCTCCCATCTTGTTCCTCATCCTTTTATCCGACATAGGGCAAGGAGTCAGCCACAGCACCGTGTCTCCTTTGCAGATGACACCCGAATCTGCATGACAGTGTCTTCCATTGCAGACACTGCAAAAACCCAGGCAGACATCAACCAAAACTTTCAGTGGGCTGCAAAAACAATATGAAGTTCAACGATGAGAAATTTCAATTACTCAGATATGGTAAACATGAGGAAATTAAATCTTCATCAGAGTACAAAACAAATTCTGGCCACAAAATAGAGCGAAACACCAACGTCAAAGACCTGGGAGTGATCATGTCGGAGGATCTCACCTTCAAGGACCATAACATTGTATCAAACGCATCTGCTAGAAAAATGACAGGATTGATAATGAGAACCTTCAAAACTAGGGAGGCCAAGCCCATGATGACACTCTTCAGGTCACTTGTTCTATCTAGGCTGGAATATTGCTGCACACTAACAGCACCTTTCAAGGCAGGTGAAATTGCCGACCTAGAAAATGTACAGAGAACTTTCACGGCGCGCATAACGGAGATAAAACACCTCAATTATTGGGAGCGCTTGAGGTTCCTAAACCTGTATTCCCTGGAACGCAGGAGGGAGAGATACATGATTATATACACCTGGAAAATCCTAGAGGGACTAGTACCGAACTTGCACACGAAAATCACCCACTACGAAAGAAAAAGACTTGGCAGACGATGCACCATCCCCCAATGAAAAGCAGGGGTGTCACTAGCACGTTAAGAGACCATACAATAAGTGTCAGGGGCCCGAGACTGTTCAACTGCCTCCCAGCACACATAAGGGGGATTACCAACAGACCCCTGGCAGTCTTCAAGCTGGCACTGGACAAGCACCTAAAGTCAGTTCCGGATCAGCCGGGCTGTGGCTCGTATGTTGGTTTGCGTGCAGCCAGCAGCAACAGCCTGGTTGATCAGGCTCTGATCCACCAGGAGGCCTGGTCTCAGACCGGGCCGCGGGGGCGTTGACCCCCGGAACTCTCTCCAGGTAAACTCCAGGTAAACACCTTCAACTTCTTTTCTAAGATTGTGGTCTGGGAGGTGTATTGGGGTTGGGGAAGTGGGAGACCTGATAAGGAACTATGGGTGGTTCCTGTGGGGGTTGAGTTTGTAATGTAGTGGGTGGGGGCATTGGATGTGGCATGGGTGTTTTGGTTTAGAGTGTTTGGTTGCACTGGGGTTGACCTGGTTGGGAGGCCTCTATAGGAAGTTGGGAGGGAGGCTGTATTTGATCTTCCTGTGTCTGGGATCTTCTGTCTGTCTTCTCCATCCCCTCTCTTTCCTCCTTTCGCCTTTGTACCATCTCTCTCTGTTTCTGCCTTTCTTCTTGTGTTCTGTTGCGGTCGAGATACACCTTCCTGTATGCCGGCATGTCCCTTAATCGTGCTTTCTCCTGCAGGATCCTGTTCCGAGTCGATTCTGCCTTGAAAGTCACTTTCGCTGGTCGGGTTCTTTTTTTTACATACCCCCCTATTCTCCGAAAATTTTCCAGCAGGGTCATGTCATCTTCTCCTATTGCTTTCATGATGCTTTCAATTGCTTTTTTTCCCCTTGTTTTCTGGCTTCATATGTTTCCCCTTCAACTTCCTGGAGCCCATACACAAAGACTGACCTCACCCTTTCATTCTCCCACTGCATATCCCTGTGTATCCCCTCATTCAAATTGATTTCCTCCATTGCAGCTTTCCTTTCTTCAGTTTCACTAGCTAATGTACTTGGGCTCAGTGGCCTGTCATTTTCCCTTCTCGACTTTCCCTGGGCTCTGCTGTGGTCTGTTAGGGCCTCCACATATAGCTTAGCTCTTTCATTTACTACAGTCTCCACTGATTGAGCTTCTACATGCTGTTTTGCTCCTTCTTTCCCTACAGTCCCCTTATTTGTGACTGAGGTAGCTGTCTCTGTTGTCAATCCCAAAATGTTCTTTAGTTCTTTAGGCTGTTTCAGATTTTTCAGTTCCTCTTCTAAACTCTGTATCCTGGCCTCTGCTGCTTTAACTTTCACCTCCCACTTCCTGCTTTCCATGTCTATCCTCTCTTCCATTCTCATGCTAAGCTCTTCTAGTTTCTTTTCCCATTCATGTTCCCTTTTTGTGAGCTCTGCTGCCCAATCTTCCTTTGCAGTTTCCTCCTCCTGTCCCTTGGTTTTTCTTGTTGCTCTCTGGCAACCCATTTTTGTTTTATCCTGATTGCTTCAGAGTTGGAAACCTATGTAATTCTGTATGTTAGGTTAGTATTGTGTATGTCAGAGTGTGGGGGGGGGAGGTAGAGGAGGAACTGTGGCTATGTGGGAGAGTAGTGGGAAGGGGGAGTGGGAAGGAGAGTGAAGCAAGTGGGTGAGTGGGAGAGGGAGAGGGGGAAGGAGGGAGAGGTGGGGAGGGGGGAGGGTGAAAGAGGGAGGGGAGGGATCAGGTGAAGGAGTGAGATGTCGGTGGGCAAGGCAGGGAGTGTATGTGTGAGTCTGGCAATGTATGTGTGTGTGTGTGTGTGTGTTGTATGTGTGTTGCGTGTGTGTGTGTTATGTGTGTGTTATGTGTGTGTTGTGTGTGTGTTGTGTGTGTGTTGTGTGTGTGTGTGTGTGTGTGTGTGTGTGTGTGTGTGTGTGTGTGTGTGGGGTGTGTGTGTGTGTGTGGTGTGTGTGTGTGTGTGTGTGGGTGTGTGTGGGTGTGTGTGGGTGTGTGTGGGTGTGTGTGGGTGTGTGTGGGTGTGTGGGTGTGGGTACTCACTCACCTATTTGTACTCACCTATTTGTGGTTGCAGGGGTCGAGTCCTAGCTCCTGGCCCCGCCTCTTCACCGGTTGCTACTAGGCCCTCTCTCTCCCCGCTCCATGAGCTTTATCAAACCTCGTCTTAAAACTGTGTATGGTTCCTGCCTCCACTACGTCATTTTCTAGGCTATTCCACTGCCTTACAACTCTATGACTGAAGAAATACTTCCTACTATCTCTCTGACTCATTTGTGTCTTCAACTTCCAATTGTGGCCTCTTGTTTCTGTGTCCCCTCCCTGGAACATCCGGTCTTTGTCCACCTTGTCTATTCCACGCAGTATTTTATATGTCGTTATCATGTCTCCCCTGACCCTCCTGTCCTCCAGTGTGGTCAGGCCGATTTCCCTTAATCTTTCTTCATAGGACATTCCCCTTAGCTCTGGAACTAACCTTGTCGCAAAACCTTTGTACTTTCTCTAGTTTCTTGATGTGCTTTATCAAGTGCGGGTTCCAAACAGGTGCTGCATACTCCAGTATGGGCCTGACATACACGGTGTACAGTGTCTTGAATGATTCCTTACTAAGGTATCGGAATGCTGTTCTCAGGTTTGCCAGGCGCCCATATGCTGCAGCAGTTATCTGATTGATGTGTGCTTCCGGAGACATGCTCGGTGTTATACTCACCCAAGATCTTTCTCCTTGAGTGAGGTTTGCAGTCTTTGGCCACCTAGCCTATACTCTGTCTGTGGTCTTCTGTGCCCTTCCCCTATCTTCATGACTTTGCATTTGGCAGGATTAAATTCGAGAAGCCATTTGCTGGACCAGGTGTCCAGTCTGTCCAGGTCTCTTTGAAGTCCTGCCTGGTCCTCATCAGATTTAATTCTCCTCATTAACTTCACATCATCTGCAAACAGGGACACTTCTGAGTCTAACCCTTCCGTCATGTCGTTCACACATACCAAAAATAGCACTGGTCCTAGGACCGACCCCTATGGAACCCTGCTTGTCACAGGTGCCCACTGTGATACATCATTACGTACCATGACTCGTTGTTGCCTCCCTGTCAGTATTCTCTGATCCATTGCAGTGCCCTTCCTGTTATATCGCCTGATGCTCTAGCTTCTGCACTAATCTCTTGTGAGGACTTGTGGGCAAAGGCCTTCTTGCAGTCCAAAATGCAATCAAAACCCCCCTCTCTCCTTGTCTTACTTCTGTTATTTATCATAAAACTCCAGAAGGTTTTGACAAAAGGATTTGCCTTCCGTAATCCGTGCTGTTGGCATTTTTTTACTCCGGTTGGGCCCAAC
>NC_069404.1:9017991-9079264 GCF_026875155.1 Cherax quadricarinatus | reverse complement strand
CCTGTGGGGAGCGCAGCAGGAAAATACTGCACCACCTTGGGGGCCCTTAACAACAACAACAGTTTGGCGTGCGTCATGGGCACCAACATATGGTGTGTGATTCTCTCCTACTTTATCCATTTATCACCGATGCAGATTACATGGTGAGTTTAAATATGTGGCCTGTAGTTATAACTTTTCTCTTGACATATGCAAGACATCACCATCCCTGTAGAAGCCATTATTAGATGTACTAGTCATTATATTTTGTTGTTGCAGAAGTACTATGAAGATTCTATGTTCAATAAAGCCTAGAGATAAGGCCTGTGTTTCTATCACAACAACAGCATCCTTTATTTCCTTTTTCTTGGCCACTATGGAACATAAGGTTGTGTAGGGTTTCTTATACATCCTGGACAGTTCGGCCACACTTGTACCACTTTCATATTGTTCAATGATGGTTTTCTTAAATTCAATCGTATTTCTCACCTTCTTTACCACAGGCTTGGCACTAGGAACTTTCTTTGGAGCCATGGTACCTTATTTAGTACTTGCAAGCAATAAAATAAATGGAATATTTTGAAATATTTCGCTGGAGCACGTGAGGGGACCTTCGCTCACTGGTAAACAATGCCAGACTGGCTGCCGCCCTGGCTCACGCCGTGGGTACGCGTCCTGGACGAACTATGACCGCGAGTCAACCTATAAAAGCGAGTCCAAGTTTTATACGAAAATACCCCTATCATTGGCGAATTTTACGATTACCGGGAACTACGAAAAACGGGGGACCACAGTACTATGTCATTCATGTAGTGGTAGGGGCGGTGTCAGCGGTGGGCGAGAGTTTTGTCTGGAGACCGGGCAAAATATTCATGAATAATTTCGCTAATATCATCTGTATGGCTTATCTATCTATCACAGTTCATCTAGTATGACATAAACCATATGAATAACATAGAAGCATACATACATATACTCTAGAATGAATTTAAAAAATTCATATGCTGAAAAAGTGAACTCCATTTTTTATGCTTAGATTTCTTTGCAGCACTTCTAGAAAAATGTCCAGTGACTGTACATTTGTAAAATATATTATAGAACAATAGTAATAATATTTTTTTTTTTGGTTTGCATAAACAAGTTTTGCAAACAACATAATTATAATAATGCTTGTGCAGTTATTGTTTTTGCATACAACAAGTGTATATATGTACAATGCACCTTTGATCACACAGGCCACAGAAGTTACTTGAAAAAATAAAAATATTGGAAAATACAAGAAACCTTCGAATGGGAGAAAAAATGTTTTAACGGGGGAGTGGTTTCACTGTGTTCCCATACACACTCATTTTTGCCGAATTTATCCCTCTATATCTCTCTAAGTGCGAGGGGAAAAAAAATTTCTTTTTGCCAAAAAAACAATCAGAAAATTTTAATCTTAACATTTTGGAAAGAATTTTTTTTTTTTTAATATTTTCAAACGGGGAACAGTTTAAAATTGGGGGGTGGGGCAGTCAAAGGGAAAAAGAAAGGTAAAATTTATGAGTTGGAGGGGCTGGGTTTGACGGTGTGTGGGTTGGAGTGAATTTTGGGGTACTTTGGTGGGGGTGATTTGATAAGGACCTGGCTTGTATAGCAGTGGGTTTTCTGCAGTGTTTCCATTTTTTTGTTTTATTACCAGCTGACTTTTCCACCACATGTTAATACTGCCTTTCAGGATACAAAAATAAGATTAGGGGCAAGATTGGGCCCCCTTAAGAGTAACCTGGTCAGATCACTGACTGTGATAAGGATATGTGTGAAAAATTTCCCAAAACCTACTTCCCCTTTATTTTTTACCCCGAAAGTCTTGGTTTTAGTACATGGTCCCTTGCCAAAGGCTTTAATTTCCCTTCCAAGAACTAGCCTTTAGTCGAATTAGCTGTTATCAAAAAAATTTTCCCCCAAAAAAAATACAGTGGAACCCTACTTGCGATTTAATCCATTTCCCTGAAATTGTCGCAACTGGTTTTCTCGTTTGCAGAGTCAATTTTCCTCATTTAAAAAAATTTAAATGCAATTAAAAACCGTTTGTGGGAATTTTGTTTTAAAATTTTTCAAATCAAATCTACGGGTTATTTATCTACTCACTTCATCAAAGACATAAAAACAAAAAAATAACATATAAACCTGATTTTTAACTCTAAAATGAATAAAATATATCATTCATTGGGGCAGTGGAAACCCCCCCATTCGATGGCATCATAAAAAAGATGCTGTTAACGAAAAATTTTCCCCTCGGTACCCGATCAAAAACCCGGGTTTTGATACGATTGTACGAACGTGTGCACGTTTTGGCCTGAACTCCCCCTTTTTGTGCCAGTGTGCGGATCAAAGGGTACATTCGGTACTTTCCATATTTTTATTTTTTTGTGCTTTTTTTCTGCAAAAAAATCACCAGGGCCCCAAAGAAAGCTTCTAGTGCCAACCCTGGGGTTAAAAGGGTGAGAATTATATGGAAATTAAGAAGTTTTTGAAGGGTTTGGGGCAAACCCCGAGAAGCCTATGCCAGTTTGTGGCCCCCCTTGTGCCTACTTCAAAAATTAAGGAAATGTGTGCATATGGGTTGAACTACAAACCTTTAGGGATGAAAATCACCCAACACAGCTATTGCAAGCGTGCTGTGACTTTTAAATGACAATGTTGTGGCCCATTTTAGACAAATATAAAAGGGAAAGGGGGAAATAGAGCCTCTGGGCAATTTTTTGTGCGACAAAGGGCCATGACTCTCGGGTGGTCCTAGTGGCATTAAAAGAAAAAGGGAAGAAACCCCCCAAAGGACTTGCTACCTCAGTCCTAATGGAAGGGGATTCCCTTTCTAAACACTAACACCCTCCACACACTACCCTCCCCCCATCCATCAGTCATCACCAATCTTCATTTAAAGGTAAATGTCAATTATTTTATTGTTATTGTTGTTTTGTAATTATTTTATTGCTTTAAAACTTAATTTTATGTGGTAAAAATTTTTTTTTCCATACTTTTGGGGTCTTGCCGATTACCTGGGGTTTACCGGGAGAGGTTGGGGGGGTCAACCCCCCCGGGGCCGGTCTGAGACCAGGCCCCCCTGGGGATCAAGCTATCAACCAGGCTTTGCTGCGGGCTGCCGCAAACCAAATAGAGCCACAGCCCGGCTGACCGGAACTGATTTTAGGTGCTTGTCCAGTCCCAGCTTAAAGACTGCCGGGGTCTGTTGGTAACCCCCTTATGTGTGCTGGGGGCAGTTGAACATCGGGGGCCCCCTGACACTTATTGTATGGTCTTTTAACGTGCTAGTGATCCCCCTGCTTTTCTTTGGGGGGATGGTGCATGTTGCCAGTCTTTTGCTTTCGTAGTGGGTGATTTTCGGTGCCAAGTTGGGTTTGCCCTCTAGGATTTTAGGTGTAAAAACGATTTCTCCCCCCCTGCTTTCCAGGGAATAAGGTTTAGGAACCTAAAAGCGCTCCCAATAATTGGGGTGTTTTACTCCGTTATGCGCGCCGTAAAAAGTTTCTGTAAATTTTCTGGGTCGGCAAATTTCCCCTGCCTTAAAAGGTGCTTTTTAGGTGCAGCAATATTCCAGCCTAGATAGAAAATGACCTAAGAGGTCATCTGGGCTTGGCCTCCCTGTTTTGAAGGTTCTCATTTTCCACCCTTCTTTTTCTAGCAGATGCGATTTAACAATGTTATGGGCCTTGAAGGGGATCCCCCGACTATCACTCCCCGGTCTTTGGTTGGGTTTTCGCCTATTTTTGTGGCCAGAATTTGTTTTTTTCTTGATGAAATTTAATTTCCTCATGTTTACCATATCTGAGTAATTGAAATTTCTCATCGTTGAACTTCATATTGTTTCTTTCTGGCCATCCCACTGAAAGATTTGGTTGATGTCTGCCTGGAGCTTGCAGTGTACCTGCAATGGAAAGACACGTCAGCAGATTCGGGTGTCATTGCAAAGGAAGAACACGGTGCTGTGCTGACATCCTTGGCATGTCCGGATATAAGGATGGAGGAACAAGATGGGAGCGAGTACTGTGCCTTGTGGAACAGAGGGGGGGCTGGGCACGTAGCTGCCTCGACTTTATCTCGTGTCGACACTACTCTCTGTGTTCTGTTAGTGAGGAAATTATATATCCATCGACCGACTTTTCCTGTATTCCTTGTAGCCGCATTTTGTGCTCTCTTATACACCAATGGTCACACTTGTCGAATGCTTGCAAGTCTTGTATAATTACATCTGCATCTTTTTGTCTTCTAGTGCATAGGACCTTGTCGTAGTGGTCCAATAGTTAGGACAGACAGGAGCGACCTGTTCTAAACCATGTTGCCCGGGTTGTGTAACTGATGGGTTTCTAGATGCGTGTGATCTTGGCTTCTAGGATCCCTTTCAAAGATTTTTTATGATATGGGATTTAGTGCTATGGTCCTGTAGTTCTTTCTTTGCTTAAACTGCCCCCTTTTGTGGAGTGGGGCTATGTCTGTTGTTTTTAGTAACTGTGGGACGACCCCCCGTGTCCATGCTCGCCTCTCCATAGACGAAAAGGCTCGTGATAGGGGCTTCTGCAGTTCGTGATGAACACAGAATTCCATGAGTCTGGCCCTGGGGCAGAGTGCATGGGCATGTCATTTATCGCCTGTCGAAGTCATTTGGCGTCAGGAATAACATCGGAATAGGCTTTGTTAATCAAATTTTGTGGCTCTCTCATAAAAAATTCATTTTGAACTTCGACTCTCCAGTCTGGTTAGCGCTTGCTATAAAACTGAGTCATATTGGGACTTGAGTAGCTCACGTCATTTCCTTGTTGTCACTTGTAGGACCCATCTTGTTTCAAGTAAGGGGCCCATACTGGACGTTGTTCCGATTTTGATTTGGCATAGGAGAAGAAATACTTTGGGTTTCTTTCTTTCGATTTCATTATGGGCTTTTAGTTCTTTCCCCGCGATTCCTGACACCCTAAAGGATTCTTTAGCTTAAGTTCGATGCTTGCTATTTCTCTGACCAGTGTTCTCCCTACCATTCGATATATTGACCTCTTTTAGCCGCTCTGTTTTATTCTTTTCCGTCGCCTGTAAAGGGAGCGCCTGTCTCTTTCTGTTTTTACATCTACTTCCTGTCCTTTTTCTTAGAGGAATAAGCCTTGTGCATACATCCGAGTCCACCGAGTTAATCTGTTCTTAGGCATAAGTTGGGGTCTGTGTTGCTTAGTATATCTTTCCCAGCTTATTCGTTAGGACTTGGTTTACCTTGGTCCCACTTATGTTTTTGTTATTGAAGTTTATTTGTGAATGCTCCTGGACTATTCCTCCTTATGGCGGTCTGGGGCTTCCGCGCATACATGACTGAACCTCAATTATGTTGGGATCTGAGTATATTGTTTGATATGGTTATATTTTCTTATCAGATCATCATTGTATGAAGATGAGGTCAGTGTATTCCTCCAGTCTATAGGCTCTATTATTTGCTTGGTTAAATTGAATTTTGGAGTGCAGAGATTTATAAGCTCGCGTGAGGTGAGTTTTTCATCAGAGCTGCCTCCTTGTTATTACTGCAACAATATTATTTGCGATATTCCTCCCTTTTAGGTGCCTTAAGTGAAATCCCGCCAGGACAAGATGTTGGTGCAGGAGCTGAAGTTTTCCAGACAGTGTCAATTTTTAACCAGCTGTTCCTGGAATTGCCTGGGATGTTGCATCCGGAGGCTTGTAGACATTATCAACAATGACTAGGTTTTTGTTCCTGACCTTTACTGCTAAAACTTCCACTACAATCATTTGAGGCATTTAGCAGTTCTGTGCAAACAAGTGACTCTGCAATTACAAGGCCGAACCCCCCCCTTTTGCCTGTTCAACACTGTCACATCTGTATAGGTTGTAACCTGGGATACCATATTTCGTTGGTCCAATGATCCTTTAATGTGGGTCTCAGTAAAGCCGCGAACATTGCCTTTGGCCCTCTTGCATGCAGTCCCACGGATGAAAGTTATTTTTGTTGTTTGTTGCTGGCTTTAGACCCTGTATATTTGGCAAAGAAGAATGTTATCGGACTGGTGGTATTGTTGGTACGGGGGGGATTTTTTTTAGCCGGCATTTGTATCGTATCTGTGGGGGGGGGGGGGGGGGGGAGGGGGGGGGGGAGGCCATCGCTGTGGGTTCCCTCCAGGAATGACTGGATTTGGTGTACGATTTCTGCCATTTCCTGCCAGTTTATTTTTCCCTTCTGGCACTAAAAAACCTCTCCCTCTTGAGTGGCTGTGGCTACCCAGGTTTTTTTCCCATGGCCTGGATGTTTTGTATCTTTTTGTCCCCTTTCCATTATTTCTTTTGTGGGAAAATTGATTCGCTTCTCGATATTTTCGTATTAGATTAGGTCTCAGGAATGGATTAATATCGAATACCGGGGTCACTGTAGTGGGTAATGGCGGGTGTCGGCGTGGAGCGAGAGTTTGTCTGGAGACCGATGAAATAACTTAATGAATAATTTTTTGCTAATATCATCTATACGCTTATTTATATATCAAGAGTTCATCTAATATGACATAACAAACAAAAAAGTAACATAGAAACATGATATATACTCTAAATGAATAAAATGTCATTATGTAACAGGTGGAGGCACAGCCACAACTGCTCCCTCTTTGTGTGGTAAACACTGCCATCTAGTGATGGCTTTTTGAAGCCGTCTATTAATTTGTTATATGTCGTAAACATTATTATAATTTATGTCTTATTATTATACATATTATTATTGTATATTATTATACTATTATTATTATACTATTATTATTATACTATTATTAATTTATTATTATTAATATATAAATAATTTGTTAATTTTTATCACACAGAAAAATTATAAGATTTGCTGTTATTCCCTTTTTTATTGCAATAATTGTATAATAATGTCAACCCATTCATGACTGCATATTGGAATGGACAGTGACGTCATTTGTTTACTCCGAAACACCAAGCAAATTGACTATTTGTCCGTAGGTGAGCTCAATTCAAGGCACTTTAGTTGTGAAAGGCAATCAAATCATATCTAATTTCTGCAATATACTTCCATTCTATCAAAATGAGACCTAAAAAAATTGAGAATACACCATAAAAACCATTCAAAATTAGCCACTAAGGGTGGCTAAATTGCTGGAGGAGTGAACTCCCCATTATTTATGCTTAGATTTCTTTCATTTTTGGCGTACGTTTAAGAAGCATCTTTCAATCATACATGCCCAATGTTTTTAATCAGATAGTTCCAACAAACAAATGAGATACAAATACTCGAGATCAAGACCAAGAGCCCTCCCCCCCAGTTTATAAGGAACTTCTACCCTGAGGTCCTGCTCGCTTTGTGGAAATTTTGCTCGCAATGGAAGCAAAAAAATCGACCCATCGACTGCCGTAATTTGGAAAAGCTCGCCACGTGGACATGCTCGCAAGTAAGGGTTCCACTGTAATGAAATAGTACGGCCCAAAACCCTGAAAGGGTTAATAAAGACCCAGTTAAAAGGGTGCAATGGGTACAGTAAGACAACATTTTGCAACATCTGTGATCCCAAAACTAATTCAGAAGCTGATCCAAAAACAGTGGCTGAACATGTGTTGTTTTCAGTGGTAACTGGATCACTATCGGCCAAGTAGTGCCGTATCACTGGTCTGTAGATAGTATAGGGCAAGAGGGTCTCACAACAGCAACAGCCTCTTAAACAGGCTTTCCGCCTACCCAGGGCTGGCTGACAGGGTATAAAGTATTCTTGAAATTGGTCACAAAGGTATAGTCTCAAGGTCTTGTGCAGAGCCTCTGGTTCTGTGACCTTCTTGAGATCTTAGAACTCTTAATTCCCTACAGGACTTTTCAGGACTGTAATTACCCTGCAAGACTCTAGGACTGTAATCCCCTGCAGGACCTCTTTGGACTAATCCCCCTGTAGGACCTCTAAGACTGTAATCTCCTGTATGGCTCTAGGAACCTGTATTCCCCTGTACAGGATCATCTAGAACCTGTAATCCTTGTGGGACCCTCGACGAATGTAACCCCCCATTGATTGCTAGGATTGTAACCCATGTCATGTCCAGTGGGACAGTGAACCTCCTTAGGAACTCCTGGGTTGTAACCCCTTGTGGGCATACAGTACCTTAACCTCTGGTGGGGTCTCTAGGAATGTTGAATCTCTCTCCACAGATCACTCGGAATGTGAAACTTCTCATCCACAGGATCACTGTGAATGTGAATCTTCTCTCCACAGGATCACGTCGAATATGAAATCTCCCTTCACAGTAACCTCTAGGAATGTAGCATTTCCCTGCTGGACCTCTAGGACTGTTACCTCCACGTGACTGTAATCCCCATGTGACCATAACCTCCACACGACTATCCCCACTTCACTGTATCCACCATGATGAATGTTAAACCCGTTTTTTGTGCTCTGTATGTTGAACTGTGGTGCCTCTGGGACTGTAACCCCTCCCTGGACCTGCAAGAATATGCCCTGTGTGACCATTAGGATTGCAACCCCATCATAATCTCTAACGTAACCCCCCACATAAGGCCTCTGTGATGGTAATCCTTCATACCTCGCATTACTTCTTGGAATTTGTTTTTACCCCCCTATCCTGCAAGATCCTGGAACCATATCCCTCAGCATACATATCTCTAGACCATAACATTCCCATGGGAACCAGCAGTAACTTCATCATGGGACCTCTAAGACTGTACCCCTTATAAAACTAGACAAATGACTGTACATTAAAATGTTTATTTGGGATTATGTGGGACATCACTCACCATCGAGTAGCTTTTGGCCATTTTGGCAATCTATGTTGAGGTCATTGAGCAGTGAAACAGTTTGTTTTTCTAATTGATTTCTTCTGACTTAATCGTTCCTTTTTGTTTCTTTTTTAATATTTTCCTCCTGGAATATTGTAATCGTAATTTGGCCTGTAGCAATCTTCATGGCTTTACCTCATAGCAAGAATATCATTGTGGATTTTTCTGAAAGCCGTGTTTTGTCCATATTCACTTTTACTAACATAATCAACAACATATTTCTTCCGTTCAGTGTTACTTTTCACATTTTCTGTATATATAAACATTTAGTTTGGGTGCCAGGTGTAAATGATAATGGGAGCTCTTTGATTGAACTTTGTATAAAAGGGGGTTTGTTATAGGTAATACATATTTTAGGAAAAAGAGGATAAATAAGTATACAAGATATGATGTATGGCGAAATGAACAATATTTGTTGGATTATGTATTGTTAGATAAAAGACTGTTGAGTAGACCTTCAGATGAAACATGTTTTATAGAGGGGCCACAGATATATCGATCACTTTCTAGTTGTAGCTACACTGAGGTAAAAGGATGATGGGATACAAGGAGAATAGAAGCATCAGGGAAGAGAGAGGTGAAAGGTTATAAACTAAAAGAGGAGGCAGTTAGGTGGATGATAAAAAGCTATTGGAGGCTAGATGGGCTAATGAGAAGCAATAGGCAATGGGGTCCGAAGAGGTATGGGTAGGTTTAAAATGTAGTGGTTTCGAGTGTTCAGCAGAAGATTGTGGTTACAGAAAGTGGGTGCAGGGAGGGAAGAAGAGCATTGTGGAATGATGATGTAAAAGAGAGCATAAGGGAGAAAAAGTTAGCATATGAGCAGTTTTTTACAAAAGTAGAAGTGATGCAAGGAGGGAAAGTATACTGGAGAAAACAAGAGAGGCTAAGAGCTGGTGAAAGCAATGTAAAAAGAGAACTAATGAGAAAGTGGGTAGATGTTATAAACACAACTTTTTTGAAAATAAGAAAAAGTTTTGGAGTGAGATTAACAAGTTTAATTAGGAAGCTAGAGAGTTTTTAATTTTTAGTTTAATATTTTATTATTCCCCCTACCATCTCTGTGGGCGTAGTCAAAAGATTAACAGAGTTACATAATTGGTCCAGGACTGGACTCCAAAGTTTTGAATAGCAGAGGCAAGTTACAGAGGTAATGAACTCACAATTTACAAAGGTAAATGAACTCACAATTTACAAAGGTAATGAACTCCAGTAAGTCTGGTCAAATCATACAAGTTACTAAGGTATTTAACAGATTAAACGGAGGTTACGTACTGGGACCAGGGACTGGGCCCCAAAGATTTGATAGCTGACCTAAAAGGGGTACAAAGGTAATAGCTCACAATTACAAAGGATGACTTCTGTTGAATGGTTACTTTACGTTTATACTTTGCTTACATCATGAACAAATATAGAGTAATGAGCAATTCACACTTCCACACCCGGTCACACTGGTAATGATTAATGGGCAAATATTGATTGTTGATCACAACACAACCACACACACACACACACATCACACACACCACACAATCACACTATACACACACACACACACACACACACACACACACACACACACGACACACACATGGGGGGGTCCACTGTATCATGGAATAACTCTAATAACTATTGGGGGAGAAAAATATAGGGGAAGTGGGGGAATGATTGGCTCTGCCTGATTTCCGCCTGGCCGAGTCACAGGTTTTGCGAAATTACCTGGTGGGTTGCACTGAATGACCTGACTGTGGGTAAGTATGTGGTGAGGTTGCCTATATGACGATTTCAGAGCAAGTTCTAGATGCACTAGACAACTTATGTTCCAACTAGAGAAATCAACAACTAAAATTTCCAAATTGCTAAACATTGGAATAAAACACCTCATTAGTGAAAAGAGAGGCAATATATAGCGAATCAAAAGAGGAGAGAGGCACCTAAGAAATCAATATTTTTCAGTTAAAGCATTGAATATGAAAGGGACTAAGAAAAGCAAAATGAAATTGAGGTCACAATTGCAAGGGATTCGAAGATAATCCAAAGAGTTCCTTTCAGGTATAAAGAAGTAAGATAGGAAAAATAGGCCCACCTCAAGTCAGGTCAGCTCACCGACAGTGATGAAGGGGGGAAATGTGGTAGATTTTAACACTTCCTCTCAGTTTTTAAACGCAGAAGATACTAGTAAATCCAGAAATAAACTATGTGAACTGAATGATGGTAAGTTATGCACAATCCAAGTTACTAGTGACTAGTTCTCAGACAAATAGATAAATTAAAACCTAATAAATCCCCGGGCACTGGATAAGCTGTTCACAAGAAGTTTTTTAAAGGAATGTAAGGCAGAACTTCTGACCTTGGCTAGTCTTTTGAACTTATCTCTACGAACTGGCAAAATACCAGATAAGTGGAAAATCTTACAGGTGACAGGTTCCTTAGCGTTCGAACTACAGACAAAAAAACAAAACTCCACAGTGGGGAAAATTGATGGAATCTCTAATTTGCCGAGGCTATTCGTAAACCATCTTGATAGACACACAACATTGGTCCAATCGCATCTGCTAGGAAAAAATGACAGGATGGATAATGAGAACCTTCAAAACTAGGGAGCCATGGGCCCCATGATGACACTCTTCAGGTCACTGTTTCGTATCTAGGCTGGAATATGCTGCACACTAACAGCACCTTCAAGGCAGGTGAAATTGCCGGCCTAGAAAATGTACAGAGACTCACGGCCGCTAACGAGATAAAACACCTCAATTATGGGAGCGCTTGAGGTTCCTAAAACCTGTATTGCCCTGGAATGCAGAGGGAAGATACATGATTAATACACCTGGAAAAATTTCATAGAGGGACTAGTACCGAACTTTGCAACACGAGAATCACTCACTACGAAAGGCAAAAGACTTGGCAGACATGTCACCATCCCCCCATGAAAAGCAGGTGTCCACTAGCACATTAAGAGACATACAAAAGTGTCAGGCCCGAGACTGTTCAACTGCCTCCCAGCACACATAAGGGTATTACCAACAGAGCCCCATGGCAGTCTCAAGCTGCACTGGACAAGCAACCTAAAGTCAGTTCCCTCGGACAGTCCGGCTTGGCTCGACGTTTGGTATTTGCGAGCAGCCATCAGCAACAGCCTGTTGATCAGGCTCTGATCACCAGGAGGCCTGGTCGCCGACCGGGCCGCGGGGGCGTTGAACCCCCAGAAAAGGGGGGGGAACCTCTCCAGTAAACAACTCCAGGTAAACATAAATTGATTTAATGAATCTCAAAGGCGTTCCTGCCTTATGAACAACTTTTTTTCCTAAGGTTTTGAGGAGGTGGACATGGTATTGAATGATCAGATTGTGTATATGGGCTTCAATAGGCTTTTGACAGAGTGCCGCAATCGGAGACTATTGAGGAAAGTTGAGGCACATGGACTAGAAAAATTCCTTTCCCTGTATAGAGGCGTGTTGACAGATAGAGGCCAACAAAGATTTGCTTAAAGGGGAGAAATCAGAATGCAGAGCGTCACAAGCATGTTCCACAGGGGTCAGTGTTGGTCCCTTCTTGTTCACAATTTACATAAACGATATAGATGAGGGTATAAATAGCAACGCAAATAAGTTTGCCGATGACACCTAAATAGCCATCGAATTCATCGACGAGGACGCTAATGAGTGCTCTCAGGAAGATCTGAATAGACTGTGCAGTGGTCGGTGAAGTGGCAGATGGCAGTTTAAAACATAGACAAATGCCAAAAAGTTTCTAAGGGGTGGAAATGTAAATAATCATGATACTTATAAGCCTAAATAATGTCGTGTTTAATATCCTGAACTCCACAAAGATTTGGTTAGCAGTAATCTAAAGCCCAGACAACAGTGCGTAAGTATTGCGTAAAGCGAATAAAATTCTTGTATATCAAAAGTATAACAGAAGTCCGCAGGTTTTTTCTTCAACTCTATATATCGTTGGTTAGGCAGAGATTATCCCATGTATCAGAAATCTTCCCTAGAGGATATACTGAGGCCTGAATCTTCACTCTCTAAAAAGGCGTAAAATTAGGGATATGATTGAGGTGTAATAAATGGAAAACAAGGGAAATAAATAAAGGAATGTAAATAGCGTGCGTGAAAATTTATCTAGTCATGACAAAACTCGCAGTAATGCTTTAGTGGAAAAATTTAGATTCAGAAGAAGATATAGAAGGCATTTGTTTTGTAACAGGTTGTGGATAAGTGAACAAATTTTTCCGAGTAGCGTCATGAAGCTATAACATTGGTAATTTTAGAATAGGTTATATAAATAATAAGTGGGCGGGTGTGAGTGACCTTGCCTTGTATGGACAAGTAGGCGTGCTGCATTCCTCCCCCTTTCTTATGTTTTTGTAGATGATCTCGCTATTTAATTACAGCTATATATTCTTCTTGTGGCCTGATTTTGCTTTCTCCCCACTTCATTACAATGGTATTTATCTATTTTAATTCCAAACATCCATACACTCCATTTGCCAGTTTATCCAAGTTATTCCTGTACTGATTCCAGTCATTTTTTGTAAGTTTGTTTTCCCCTGCTTTATTTGCATCATCCGCAAATATAGTCCAATAGTTTTTTTTTCTTTTTGTAAGTCAATTTGTATAAATTAAGAAACATTTATCGGAGCAATTACAGATCCTTGTGTGGAAGACTAACCCACTCATTAAGATGAAAACAAGACAAAGTATCCGTCCTGTCTTAACGAATTAATCACTTCAGGGGTGAAAAGGAATAGAATTTGATGGTTTCCTGGCTATGGCACGTTCACTCATTTTGTGTTTTTTGTGCGGAAGGAGTTTGTGGAGTTGTTACTACAAACTGTTGATGCTAATATTATTACTATTGCCGCCTCATCAAGTATTGAGTTGCTTCTGTAGTTATTACGTTATATATGTTTCACAACAAGAAACCTAGGCTTGAGCCTCGGTTGGCAAAATGTATAGAGGTAAGCTACTGACTGCTGCGGGTAAGGATGGTAGGTTATCTTCCATGAAATGACGTTCTGGCACGGATCTGAGTCATACAATATCCATAGAGCTTTCAAAAAGGAGATGGTGTAAAAGTGGAGACACCGTCGCCATACAACTGAGACCCAGTGATTCCAGCCCTGTGGCCGAGGCACAAATTATTGCCGCCAGACAATAGGAAAGCCATTGGCCCTAGGGTTGGGGCACGGCAGGTCGCACACAAACGGTGGTGGTCTAGTGTCTTGATATACAAAAGTTATATAGCTGTTTGGTACCGGCAGCCCACTATCCATCATGTGGACGGTAAGCGCGAAGCGAAATGGATACCCAAAAAGGCCTAGGAACTATGCCTAAAAGGATTAACAGGAGTTCGTCTAGATTTATATCAATAATTGTCTTAAGCAAACATCCTAAATTTGCAGCTGAGGAGCTAGTTTATTGTGCAAACCATATCCCACCCTGTGGATGGTACGCAAGATCAGATGGCCATACAAAGGCCTAGGATCTTGGTCCCCAAAGAAGTAAACATATACAAAAAAAAAAGGCTAGAAACCTGGCCCGCAAAATAGTTAAACAGGAATTCTTCTGGATTTATAAATACAACTGTTTATCTTGTTGCAAGCAAATTTAGGATATTTGCTTCATAGGCCAGCTAGTGTATCTCATTTTCATTAATATCTTGACAAACATTCGACAAATAGAAGGGTGGTCATTTTCTTTGCTTGTCAATATCTTTGTCGTTTAATATATATATGACGAGGCTAGTTGATTACAAATTGCCTTGAAGTTCATTAAAAATGGCATTCGTGTTTTATTCCTTGTGTAAAGCCAAGATGGTCATTCACATATCTTATAACTATGTGAGTAGTAGAAGGTTGAGGAGACCGTGATCAGGACATAAGAGCTTAAAGAGTGAGAACTGACTGTGCAGTATCACTTTCTTAAAACTTGATAGAAAACAGAGATACTCAGAGATCCTATTATTCAAAACTGAGTATGTTTACTACCAATATTTATTTCGCCTAGTTCCATATAAGGAGGCCAGTTTCTCTTTGTGATACCAAATGTAAAAATATAGATAGTAGAAGTGTGTATAGCATAATGGTGTTAACACAATTCACCGCGACGATAATGAAACTTCTCAAATTTTCACACAAAAAACTGTGCTTTTACGACGTCTTAGGGCGTGAGCTCGAGTACCAGGGAAACACTATAGCTCTGACCACTACCTTGGGTTTGTAAGGTTGCAGTTGAAGACGAAGGTAACTCCAAAGATATTGAGGCACCATGACGAATTCACTATGGCATAAGGCATAAATCTGAGTGAAAATTAGAAATGTGAAAAGAAACTCGAGGTTCTAGTGAGCTATGCAAAGTGCTGGAAAAGCGTATCAGTGCTCTGTGATGAGTCGAAGACGATAGCCACCTAAACTGCAGAGTAAGGTGATTAGGAAAAGCAAAAAGAACTCATGACTGGTGGAGATTGAGTGAAGGGGGTGAAACTTGAGGGAGGTGTGGAATAGAGGGAGTGGGGAGGTAGGAGTAAGGTTAGGGAGGGGGGAGAGGGAGGAAGTGAACAACAATAACAGCCGTGAAAACCAGCAGTACCAGCAGTGACAAGTGGGCAACATCCAATAATGGGGTGTTGGTCCCGTCGCCACCACTGCCACCATGGCACGCTTCATGTACACTGCAAATTGAGGGTCCCCAGCTGACGTATCGAATTTCACGCGTCGCTCTTTGAACGTGACTGTCCACTTTGTGTGTGTGGTGGTGTGTGTGTACACTCACCTAATTGTACTCACCCTAATTGTGTGGTTGCAGAAGTCGAGAAACTCGGCTCCTATCCCGCGCCTCTTCACTGTCGCTACTGGGTTCTCTCCCTGCCTCCATGAGCTGTATCATACCTCGCCCTTAAAACTAGTATGGTTCCTGGCCTCCACTACATCACTTGCCAACTGTCCACTTCCTGACAAATCGATAACTGTAGAAATACTTCCTAACATCCCTTTGACTCATCTGTGTCTTCATCTTCAATTGTGACCCCTTGTTTTCTGTGTCCCATCTCATTCATAGCTCCTGGACCCGCTTCTTCTCTTGTGTGTGTGTGCCCGCGCTCGAGTTCACCTATCTGTACTTCCGTATAAGTGGTTGCAGGTTCGAGTTATAGCTCCTGGACGCGCCTCTGGGGTGTGTGTGTGTGTGTGTGTGTGTGTGTGTGTGTGTGTGTGTGTGTGTGTGTGTGTGTGTGTGTGTGTGTGTGTGTGTGTGTACTCACCTATATATACTTTTCTATATGTCGTTGCAGGGGTCGATTCATGGCTCCTGGTCTCGCCTCTTTGGTGTTATATGTACTCGCCTAGTTGTACTCGCCTAGTTGTGGTTGCAGGGATCGAGTCTCAGCTCTTGGCCCCGCCTCTTCACTGTGTTATGTGTGTGTGTGTGTACCGGTTATCTCAACATCAATTTCGAACCTTTCTTATTTTCCGCCAAATCGTATTTTTATTAAATTCAAGTTAATTTTGGTTACATAAACCAATAAAACGCAAGTTGAATCACAAATAAGCAAATTAGAGAAATGCGGCGTGATATGTCAGGCAACGAGCTGTATAAACCCAGTGAGGTAAACGTGTGTTCGCTCCACGACAAACCTTGGTGATCCAACACCACCATCATCATCCTGAACTGTTTACGTCAGTTGTGACGCACCGAGAATAAATACACCACATGATACTACACTAGCCTATACTACACCACACTGCACCATACAACATTGCACAAACTACGATACAACAAACTACACTATACCAAACTACATTGCACCAAACTATATTGCATCAGACTACATTATTACTAAAGCTACAAGATAAAACCATCAAGAACATGTTTATATTCATAATTACATATTTATTATTCCATTTTTACGTAGATGGTAAAAATGGTGATCGCGTAATGCTCTATTAAGAGAAGATTGATGTTCAGTCATACTCCTTTTTCACACCAAGAGTAAAAAAAAACGGTTTTACTTTCTTATTTCCTTCACTGACGATGGCGTCAAGGAGCAACACATTCTGCACCAAGCATCCATGGACAGAGAGGCTCGTTGTGTTGGATAAAAAAATAGACATTTTACCCACCTTGAAGCCATTTTCCTGTGGAACACCGTACAATAATACTCGATATTTTTATTGATCTACACCACTTGGTATCTAGTGTTTTGGGGAGTAATACAGTGCATGTTGCATACATCACGATGTTATCAACATATCAGAATATTATATGCACATCAGTACCTGTGCTATTTCTAGTAAGAACATAAGAAAACAGGAACACTGCAGCAGGCCTAATGGCCCATATTAGGCAAGTCCCTCTCAAACCCAAACCAACTAAGAAAAATATTTGACCAACCCACTTTCAATGTTACTCGAGGAATAAGCTTTGATACCTCTATTAACTCGTGTACAAGACCCTCTAAGATCCGACCCCTCACTTAAATTTGAAGTTACTCAAGTTTTTAGCTTTAATGACCCAACTAAGTAAACTTTTTCTACTCATCGACTACATTATTTCCAAACCAGTACTTTCCTATATGCTTTCTAAATTTAAACGTATCCAATTTGAATCCATTATTTCGAGTTTTTTCTTGGAGGGATATCACTAGGACGCTTATTGGCACATGTGCTATTACTTCTGAATGAAGGGGGAGGGAAATAAATTTAAAAATGATCGTGAAACACTGATGGAAATGTGTTTTAAGAAGCTAAAAAAATTGAGAAGTAGAGTCCGTGTACCTGTCTACACCACATCACATCTTCTCATTTCTGTACTGATTAAATCAGTATAAAATACACTGTTGAGCCTATTGGCAGACATTTGGCGGAAGACAAATAAATAATTCCATTAGTACAGAAACTGAATAAGAAAAAGTGGGAAATGAGAAGTGGGTACACGCCATGTACCTGCGTTCTGCCCTCATTTCCATCCCTGTCACGGCAGCTGCCTAGAATAATTTACCGCATCATCTATATTAATAATTTTCTTTGGAAAGACGTGACCAGAGCCAGCAAGGTCTAAAGTAGGAAGTCTAAAAAGGTCAGTATGATTGAACATGGCACCTCTGATTCTGGCCGTCCAATGTATAACACTCAGGACGGAACTAAACTCGGCACGTTCTGGAGTCTCTAAAACTGGAGTCGTGAAAAATGATGCGTGCGCACACGCGCGCACACACACACACACACACACACACACACAACACCGGGGCCAGGAGCTAAGACTCAACCACAACCACAAATAGGTGAGTACACACACACACACACACACCACACACACACACACACACACACACACACACACACACACACACCTACAACAGGCCTAGTGTCTAATCGACATGTGCCTAGGACAAAATGGTAACTAACACACACACACACACACACACACCCACACACACACACACACACACACAACACTTTAGTTTAATATCTTTATGCACCCCATACCTATCCTGTGGGCGGTAGTCAAAAGATTACAAAGGTACATAATGGGTCCAGTGACTGGACCCCAAAGTTATGATAGCTGAACTAGTTACAAAGGTAATGACTCCAGGTAGATCTGGTCACTAATCATGGCAAGTTACAGAGGTAATGAATCAGCTTCACTCCTATACATGGTTACAGTCATGAACAAATTACAAAGTAATGAACCACTGATACGTCCACACCTGGTCACAATTGTAATGAGTTATAAATACAAATATTAAGTGGATCATACACCCTGTGGAGAAATTTTTCTCCAGGAGGGGGATATCAGCCCCCTTCAGCCCTTTCAGCCCCTTTCAGCCCTGAGGGGCCAAGCCCTCTCAGAAGGGGCGAGCGTCTTGTTTACTGCTAGAGTGAGTAATTGATCACAGATGCTATGCCACGTAGTCAAGTGACCTCTGCTCCTTGCAGCGGTGTTGCAAAGTGTATTTTTATAAGAGACAATACATTCTTACTTAGCAGGACAATTAAGGAAAATCCTGCTCCCACTTTATTACCATAGTAAAAATATTGTTGTCTATGCTTAAGACAGCAAGAAACAAACATTCTGCTTTGCTTCATTGTGGAGGTGACAAGGATGCAAGGTACTAGGTCAGCGTTTTTTTTTTTGTGTACTGGGGGCAGTGACGGCATGGAGCGCTGTAGCGAAGCCAGACTATCTTTGACTCTAGAGAGAGTGGCACTGACGCCAGGATACTGATATGTGCGTTAGTGTGAACAAAGTGTCTCTAACACAAACACTTGAGAAGTGTGATCAGCTTCTCTTGTGATGCATTGTGAACAATAAAGACAAATCTTGTGGAACATAGTGTACCAGTGTGCGTTTCCTAGACAATGGAAGACGTGGACATCCAAGGACACTTCAGCTTCTATCAAGTCACCGATACCTGTCGAAGGTGTTGAGAACACCATAGCTCATGTTACAAAGAGCAAGGTATGTTACGAATTTCTTGTAGATCGGGGGATTGCGCAATTCTTGAGTCACAAGGAGTTTGTAATCAACCTATAATTGGCAGTAAGGTGTGGACTTTTGAGTCCAAACAAGTAGGTATTTCGTCAGCCATTCATCGAATGAAATATGCTGACATAACACCCCCTAGGGTAATTTATACTTACAAATTGTATCTCTTGACAGCCCAATGTTGTGATGGTTTCGACAGCTTCTAGACCTCGTCTGCAGGGGCGGCTGTGTAGACGATTTGCTGTCATTTATCAGCTAAGTGTTCATTATATATAATTATATCTTAGCTGGTAAGGCCAAAATTCTCAACACACCCACACTAGCGCGCGCGCGCACATACACACACGAGGGCACACGCACGGACATGTGCACACGAGCAGTACAAATATATGCATACACACAAGGATGCACACCCACACACACAACCCCACACACACACACACCAACACCCACACACACACACCCTCACACACACCCACACACACACCCTCACACACACCCACACACACACACCCACACACACACACACACACACACCCACACACGCACACACACACCCACACACGCACACACACACACCACACACGCACACACACACACACACACGCACACACACACACACACCTCACACACACCCGCACACACACCCTCACACACACCCACACACACGCACGCACACACACACACACACAAAGGTTTGGTACACAAACGCGGATGGAATAACGAATAAACATGAGGAGTGGAATGAAAGAATCAGTGAAAAATCCCCAGACATCATAGCAGTCACAGAAACAAAACTCGCTGAGACAATAACAGACACAATCTTCCCAACAGGATACCAGATCCTGAGGAAAGATAGAAGGAGTAGAGGGGAGGAGGGGGTTGCACTGCTCATAAAACACCGATGGGGATTTGAGGAAATGGAAGGCATGGACATGATTGGAGAAAGAGACTACATTGTAGGTACAATTCAGTCCGGAGAACATAAAGTAGTCATTGGAGTGATGTATAACCCACCACAGAACTGCAGGAGGCCAAGAGAGGAGTACGAAGAAAAACAAACAGGATGATGGTGGACACACTGGCTGAGGTGGCAAGAAGAGCTCACTCGAGCAGAGCAAAGTTACTGGTAATGGGCGATTTCAACCACAGGGAGATCGACTGGGAAAACCTGGAGCCACAAGGGTCCCGAAACATGGAGAGCCAAGATGATGGATGTGGTACTTGAAAACTCATACATCAACAGTCAGGGACACAACCAAGAGAGAGAGGGGAGGATGAGCCAGCAAGACTGGATCTTGTGTTCACCCTGAGCAGTTCAGACATTGAGGATATCACTTACGAGAGGCCCCTTGGAGCTAGCGATCATGTGGTTCTGAGTTTTGACTATATAGTAGAGTTACAAGTGGAGAAGGTAACAGGAGCTGAAGGGGACAGGCCAAACTATAAAAGGGGGGACTACACAGGTATGAGAAACTTCCTGCAGGAGGTTCAGTGGGACAGAGAAATGGTAGGAAAATCAGTAAACGAGATGATGGAATATGTGGCAACAAAGTGCAAGGAGGCAGAGGAAAGTTTTGTTCCCAAGGAAACAGAAATAATAGAAAGACCAAAACGAGTCCTTGGTTTACCCGAAGGTGTAGGGAGGCAAAAACTAAGTGCAACAGAGAATGGAAAGGTACAGGAGGCATAGGACCCAGGAAAACAAGGAGATTAGTGGAAGAGCCAGAAACGAGTATGCACAGATAAGGAGGGAGGCCAGCGACAGTATGAAAACGACATAGCATCGAAAGTAAAATCTAAACCAAAAATGCTGTATACCCACATTGGGGGGAAAGTCAACAGTAAAGGCCCAAGGTGTTTAAGGGCCCGGGAGAAAAGAAGGTGGAAAAATCACAAAAAAACGATAAAGGGGTATGTGAGGACCCTAAACCGAGTTTTTAAGGGAAAGAAATTACAGTAGAGCCCGGGAAAGGACTCGGGGGGGGACAAAACCGAGGGGGGAACCAGCAAGGGAAACCCAACAAGTGTTGGAAAACATACATACAAAATGAGGAGGAGGTGAAGAAATGAAAAAGGGAAAAACCCTTTACCTAAAAGGGGAAATGGGGACCGGACAAAATCCCCCCCCATGGGCCCTTAGAGGGGGGAGCGATATTTGTTGGGGGCCATTACCAAAATTCTTAAACAAATCCCTGGAAACTGGGAAACTCCTGAGGTTTTGGAAGACGGAAAATTGTATTTTCCAAATTTTTAAAAAAGGAGACGGGAAAAGGGGGCCAAAAAACTTTTTAAACCTGTGTCTTTGACGTGTTTAGTATGCAAAATTTGGAAAAGTTATCAGGAGGGATTTGGTGGAGCACCTGGAAGGGGAACAGGAGTAAAATGCCAACCGAAACCGGTTTTTTTTTTCCACGGAAGGCAAACCCTTTTGTGTCACAAACCTTTTTGGGGGTTTTTTGATAAAATAACAGAAGAAAGACAAGAGAGAGAGGGGGGGGTTTGATTGCTTCTTTTTGGGAAATGCAAAAAGGGCCCTTTTTAAACCAAATTTCCTCAAAAGAGATTAGTGCAAAATTTTTAGGCTTTAAGGTGTTTAAAAAACAGGAAGGGGGCCACTCCCCAATGGATCAAAAGAAAACCGGGACGGGGAAAGGAACAACGAGTCATGGTAGGGTAATGTTTTACCCAAGGGGCACTTTTACGGCGGGGTCCCACAGGGGTCGGCCCTAAAACCCAGTGCTATTTTGGTATTTTATGAACGACTTGGGGAAGGGTTAGCTCAGAAGTGCCCCTTTTTGGGCAGATGATTTGAATTTAAATGGGGGAAAATTTAAATTGATGGGGACCGGGGCGGGACTTCAAGAGCGGGACGATGGACACCTGGTAAAGAAAAGGGTTCCCCCAAATTTTAAATCCTCCCAAAATGAAAGGCATGAAGATGGGGGAAGGGCACAGAAGACCACGGGACAGGTATAGGTAGGTGGCCAAAGACGAAACCTCAAAAAAGGAGAAAGATCTTGGGGGGGTTATAAAACTGAGCATGTGGCTAAAGCTCTCGCTTCACAAAACGGGGGCCCCGGGTTCAAATTCCCGGGGGGGGTGGAAACATTTCGAAAAGTTTCCTTACCCCCTTGTTTTTCCTGTTCCCCCTTAGCAGCAAATAGGTCCCTGGGTGTTATTTCCGGAGGGTTTGGGGGTGGGCATCCTGGGGGACAAAAATTAAAGGGCCCCCCAAAGGGGAAATAAGTTAGAAAAAGCCCTCGTTGACGAAATGACTTTTTTGGGGTTTATCCGGGTGGAAAAACCCCTTCCGGGGTTAAAAATCCGAACGAAATTATCTTATCTTATTTTATCAGTTAACTGCTGCAGCATAGGGGGGCGCCTGGCAAACCTAAGAACAGAATTCCGATATTTTTAGAAAGGGAAATCATTTTAAAAGACACTGTACACCCGTGTAGGGTCGGCCCTACTGGAGTATGAAGCCCCTTTTTGGGGAACCCGAACTTGAAAAAGCACGTCAAGAAACTAGAGAAAGTACAAAGGTTTGCGAAAAGGTTATTTCCCAGAGCAAAAGGGGAATGCCCTATGAAGAAATTTAAAGGGGAAATGGGCCCTCCCCGACATTTGGGGGGCCAGGAGGGTCAGGGGGGGACATAAAAAACGAAAATATAAAATACTGCGTGGAATAGAAGGTGGCAAAAAAGGGAAATTTCCCCAGGGGGGGGGACCACAGAACCAAGAGGCAAAATTTGGGAAAAGTTGAAGACACAAATGATTTGGAGATAGTGGGAAAGATTTTTCAGTCATAGGGTTGAAAGGGGCCTTGGAATGCCTAGAAAAGGGGCCGTAGTGGAGGAAAGGAACCATACACATTTTTTAAGACGGGGTTTGATAAAGCTCTGGGGGGGGGTGGGGGGAGAGGGGAGGGCTTAGTAGAAAACCGGTAAAAGAGGGGGGCCAGGAGCTAGGAACTCAAACCCTCCCAACCACAAATAGGGGGAGTAAAAAAAATAGGTGAGTCCCAAAAACAAAAACCCACACACACACCCCCTCACCCACACCCACACAACCACACACACACACCACAAACACACACCACCCCACACAAAAACACCACAAAAGGACACACACACCACACACCCCACACACACACACAAACACACCAAAAAATGCCAAATGGGAATTGCTTTTTTTACAGCTGGGCAAAGCCCAGGGTATTTCTCCAAAATTTGGTCGGGCAAATCCCAAATGTGGAAAAAAAATTAGCCATTTCTTAAAACACTTAGGGGGAAATTTGGGTTTTAAATTATTTTTTGATAACACTCCAGTCATAATGAGCAATGTTTTGGCAATGAAAATTCTGGAAAAGTTTACTTTGTTTGGTTCATTGGTGGGGGGTGTTTTTAACCGAAAAAAGTTTATTTGTACCAGTGGACCCGGGCAGTTTGTGACATCCAAGGAGTCTGCTTATCTTTTTGGGATGCACCTTTAAAAATGTGGTTTCCTCCTGATGATGGAATGATGATAGTTGGATGCTTGTGTCAATCTCCCAAAGTTTTAAGTCAATAAAGTTCATTTAAAAGTTCTTTCGTTTTTGTTCTCAAACCCCTAAAGGACAACCAAGTTTTTAATTCCCCCCTCTTTGAAAAAATACAGCTTAGCCAATTTTCAGTTCTATCATGCATTTGAAAAACAAGGTGAGAGGGGAACCCAAACAGCATGTGTCTCTGACTCCACTGTCCACAATCTTCCCCAATTCTATGTCTGGCTTCTGAAAAAAAGCATGCCCAATTTAAAATTTAATGAGTTGGGGAGCTTTTTAGGGGAAAAAGGGGAAAATCGTTATTTTTAAAATTTGTAAACCCTTTTGGATACATGGACCCCTTTTGAGTCCCAAGGGAAAAAAAGGGAAAAAACCTTTTCTGTTTAAAGGGGTTTGGAGGCCCATTTATTGATGCATGATCCGATTTCTTTAGGAGCCATCACTTTTTGGGGTGAAAAAACAGCAGTTACCGTGCACCAGTGGACTGGTGAACAGACCTTCGACGTAAATAATTTGTGAAAGATTGTTTGTGTGACAAAGTTATCAATAAGTTTTAAGGCATCATGTTTTGGCTTAAGACGAAGTTTTGGGTTTGTGATTTAAAGATTTTTGGGGGGGGAAATGGGGAATGGTAGTTTGGAAGGGGGTTTAATTACCCCATGGAGAAGGGAAATGTCTTTTGTTGCCCAACCCTTTGATATAGTTCATGTAGTTTGGTTCATGCGGAGGTCGGTTCCAGTTTTTTCGATCCATCTGGAAGGATGTTAACCCAGGGGATGGGGGAAAGTTTGGAGGGCTTCTGGGGCGGGGGTTTTAAAAAGGGGGCTGGGCCAAACCCTTATTGCCCCCAAAAAGGGGATATTTTTTCAGAACAGATTTAATGCTTGGCATTTTAAGTTTTTTCCCCGCTTATTTAAAATTTTTGGCATTACGGGGGGCCCTTTTGGAGTTCCTAAAGTTTCCCGTTTTGCGGGTTTTTCCAGCCCTCCAAGCTTCCAGTCAGCCCGGTGAAAAGTATTTGGGCCCCCTTGCATAATAACCAATGATTAAAAAAGGAAAGGGTTTAATTTTTTTAAACCAAACTTTAACTTAGCACCATACCTGGGATAAAAAACCTCCCAAAAACTCTAAGGCTCCAGTTTTTCTTTGTATTGGCGACAAAGTTTTCTTTCCCAACAGGCCCAAAGGGAGGGGAAACCTAAAAGCCTAGATCCGGGTATTTTTGCTTAAATATTTAAAGAAGAGACCCTTTCTTTGAAACTGGTTTCTGACAAAACTGTGCCTCTCTGCCAAAGGAAGGACCCCCATTTTTGGGTTTTCTTTGTTTTACCCCCTGGATTATTTAACCCAGGCCCTGAACACGAGGCTAAAACATAAATTAAAAATTGTTTTGGGTTTTTGGGGAAAATTCGGTAGTGTGAATCAATTTGCTCAGAAAAAAACTAACCATTAATGATGGGGTTGGGTTAGGCAGGGCCCATTAAGTAAGGCTTTAAATCAAAATGTTGAAAGGGTGGGACAAAACCCAAAAACCCTTTCCCTGTGGGGTTCCTAATTAAAAATTTTATTTTAAAATTCTATGTCCCTGGAACAAAAAAAGACGACTTTCTTTTGGGGCCCCGGTACCTTTAATCCAGCGGAGAACCCATCCTCCAAATCCATTCTGGAAAGTTCACTAATGATTACATGTTGTTGGCTACATAAAAAAGGGTTTTGGGTTTCAAGGAACGTAGTTTTTATGAGCTAGTCAGTGTGCAAAAGGTGAGAAAAGGTGGTAATGAAATGATGCAAACTCCTTCCATGCATGAAGCCTTTGCAAACAGGGGGTGACAAGAATTCCCTTAATTCTTTGCAAAAGACGATTAAAAAATTCCTTTCAAATTTTTTTTCCAAAAGGGCAGCTGGGAAAGGGGATATTAGGCGAAATAAAGTTTTGTTGATGGGTTTGGAAGGGAATAATGGGGTTTTGGGTCCAAAGATTTGGGGGAGCCCCCCAGTGCCCAAAAATCATGTTATATAATTAAGTAAAGGATTAACCTGGAAATTGACACAGCAACCCTGGGGTATGTTGTAAGAAAAACCATCCTCACCAGGTGACGTGGGTTTGCCCTTAGTTAGTGCTGCTTAATTTAAATAATTAGTGAAAGGAATGTTGCAGTCTCTCCTTGCTGAGCAAAAAACCCAAACAAAGTCTCCCCCTTTGCATAATATTTGCCCTTTAAAATTTCGCCTGTGTGGTACTGGGAAAAATGCCCTTAGTTGATGTGCAGCCCAAGCACTGACTAACTCATTCGCCTATGAAAAGGGATGAGGGTGCGCGATCTCCCCAGTTCTTTTAACCCTTAATTCTATTTTGCCCCCTCCAATCCCCGGAAATTTTTGGGGTTTTGGGGAAAATTGAGCCCATTGACAAAAATTTTTCCCAGTTTTTTGGGCCCCCAGTCTTTTAAATACGCTCTCTGGAAAGCGGAAAGGGCAGTTTGGAAGAGGCTCGGGAATTTCAGGGGTAGATGGTTTCTATAGGTTTAGGCCTAGTCTGAAAAGCAGTACGTTTCAATGTTCAAAGTTTAAAAGTTTTGAAATTAGGTATGATTTTTTTTAAGATTTATGTTTATTATGGAAGTCATTTGGATTTGGGTAGTTAGGAGGGTTTCAGGGGCGGTCTAAGAAGTTCTAAATCTGCTCAAAAGGTCTTTTTTAAAAAGGTCTCGCCCAGAGGTACATATAGGAATTATACAGTCAGTCACATGTCAAAAAAAGTCATCATGTTGATCAGGGGAAACTTTAAAGACTTTTCCCGTTTGAATTTTCCCCCCGGGAAAATTAGTATTACCAATATATAGAGGGGATAGCCTTGGGAAAAATGATCATTTTTGTTTATATCTGTTACAAGGGAAAAGACTCAAAGCGGGCCCAAAGAAGTAATGTTGAAGCCAAGACACAGATAAAGGGAAAACCCCTTTCCATAGTATTTTGTGGGTTAAAAGGGGTCACCTAAAATTTGACTTTTATCTATGTTTAAGAGTACAACGTTGATTCCCCTTTCGATTCCCAAACGGGAAGTTTCCAATGCTTTTGGTGTTTTGCTTTTTTAAAATAAACCAATAATGGATTAGGTTCGGGGACTGAGCACAATTTGGGGAAAGCCCCAAAAGTAATTAAACTTATCAGAGGGGTAAAAGGGTTAAAATTATTTTGAGGCAGAGTTCCCAATATAAATCTAACACCGGAATGTAGCCCCTCTGTTTTTTATGTGAAAGAAGTTGAGGGGGGAATTGTTTTTTTAAAAAAATTTTAAAACACAAAATTAGTAAAATTTGAGGTTATTGCAAAAAAACGATGGAAATTTGGGGGGTTTGGGTTTTTTTAAGGGATCTGACTCTTGAAAGACACACAATATCAATGGATTTTAGTGGGTTAAATTTATGATGCAGGTCAGAAAAATCTTTTTCTAAGTGACGCCCAAAATTCCCAAATTAAAATATTAGTTTATACGAGTTTTGGGTTTCCCTTATAAAAGTCCCGGGGTAGTATTTAATTTTTTCCCGCAAAAAAGAAAAAATTTTCTAAAAAAACAAACGACATAATAATTTTTTAAACATCGTTTTTAAACCTTTTTCCCTGAGTCTCCTAAGTGCAAATTCCATTAGTAGACCCCCTTTTGGGGGTCTTTTTTACACAGAGGTCACTGCCCCTTTTGTTTTTGAAAGTTTTGGAAAAGGGGCACTATCCCCCGCAAATCAAACCCCCGCTTTTATTTTTTAAACCAAACCTTCATTAAAATGTATTTACTCCCCAATCCTTATGACCCGTTTATACATACAACCTTACAACAAACCCGGGGCCCTCTCCCCCACTCAGTATCTTCAATACATTAAAAACTCATCAGGTTGATATCTGTTTGGGCCTCATGCCCTTTATTTAAATGTGATTGTAAACACCACTATCAGATTTATCGTTTTGTGATTATTAACACCACGCAATTTAAACGTTTGTTTTAAACTCCCACATCAATTTTTTAATGGCCCGACTATTGGGGGGTTGATTTTAATCATTTGCAACCTCTGTAAGTTTTTCCTCGTGGGGCTCGTTGTTGTTTCCAAACCCCCATTGGTTTCTTCTCCCGTACGGGTTTTGCGCAGCTGCATGTTTGTACCACCCCCAGCAAAACTAGAGTCATCAGGGGGTTTGAAGTCCCCATCAGCTGAGTCAGGGGCCCCGCTGACAGTTTAAATTGCCATAAAAGATGGTTTTCAACACCCGGCCCGGCCTTTTCTAGTGTTGATAGCAGACGTGATTTGTTTCTTGTTGATTTTAATCCCAGAGTGGGCTGCTCAACCATAAATTTTCTGAGTTCAGGCATGGGGGCAGTATTCAGACATGAAGTATCTGGTAGACCCATGCCTCATTTAGGGGGGGGTGATGGGTGAGGGGGGGGGGAGCTCTGCGGCTGGCGATGTGGGCAGTTTTAAAAATGCGTCAGCCTGAGCAGGGTGTGACTCCTGGAGTCTTACAATTTATAAATTCTAAGCAACGGGTTTTGGTGTTTCTTTTTAAAATCTTAAACATGGTGAGAAAAGGGTGGGGGGTTGGCCCCCACCCTGCACACCAGTGTGGGTTAGTTGAGATTTCCAAGGGGAATGTGACCCCCGGCTGGGGCAAATTGTAGCTTCTACGGTTTAAAAGGGGCTTTGTACAAAAACTATTTTTTAACTCCTTTTTTTTAAGGCCCGCAAGAGAGAAAATTTTAAAGATGGGGGAGTTCCCCTTTACCAATCCCTCACCAATATCAGATCATTTTGGGAAATCGACAAGGGTTTGCAATTGATCTGACAACAGGAATTTAGGATCCAAAGTAATTATTGACATTGTGGATAACAAAAAAAGTACTTTAAAAGGTTTATCTTGGTGGGGGGCTTGGGTTGGATGTTAGCCCTTTTTTTGAGTAAGAAGGGTTTTTTTTTGAAAGTTGGGTTTGTTTTGTAACAAAAAACGTTTTTTTCCTCGTCTGACCGAAGCGAATCCCAAGGGGTTTTTTTCCCGGGTTGTCTAATGAAGCTTCGTTTTTTTAAAACCCTCTAAAAATTTACCTCCAAAAATCAGTGTTGCAGGGAAATTTAAGCCTAAACCCTTCGCCCAAAAATTGTTGTTGCTCTCGTTTTTATTTCGCAAGGGCTCCTTTTTAAATCCCCCCTTTTTTTTTTTTCAAAGCTCCTTACTTCTAAAAGTTCGAATTCGCCTTCACCCCTTTATTTTTTTTCGTTTCCTTCCATAGGTAAATTTTAAATTCGCTGCTTTTAGTTTGGGAAAAGTTGTCTGTTACTTTTGGGTCAGTGAAAAGCCTTTATTTTCCCCCAAAAAGGGGGAAAGGGAAAAACCCAAAAAAGGGATATTCACCTCGCTAGACACAGGGGAATATGGGTGTACGTGGCCCTTTCGGGGGGCAAATGCGATTTTCAAGGTATTCCCCGGGCCCACAGTCGTTGAGAAGGGGGGGTTTCCAACACTGTACTACTGTTAAAATTTCCCCCAGCCCGCAGCACTTAACCAAACTAGGGACAAGGGGGTTTTTTGGGGAAAAGACAGCAAATTTTTTAATACTTAAGAATAGTTCTCACAAAACCCCCGAAGGCGGCCGGAAAACTGTAGGGAAAGTTAAAAAAGGGATTTTTGTAAATTGGCCTTACTGGCTGGCTTGGGGGCGCTGTTTAGCCCGGATCAGCTAAACTCGCCCTTATCCCATATGTAGATAATGGGGACGAGGGTTTAAAGGGAATTTTCTGGTGAATAGGGAAAATCGAGGGGAAAAGGGGTTTTACCCCCATAGACACAAAGCAGGGATGGGTGTAAGTGGCATGGGGTATTTTAGGGGCCATTTTTTAAGGTACCCCGCAGGCCCAGACATTCCTCACTCATTTTAAGGGTATGTAGGTTTTTGATGGTCGCCCCAAAAAACCCAAGTTTAGTGGGAAAAACCCCTGTTTTCAAATAGTTACAACAAATCGCACCAACCCTTAAAACTACTAGAAAAAAAAATTTTCAATGGGTTTTTGGTGAACCTTTGGCAAGTCCCTTAAAAAAATTAGTACTGCAATGCTCGTTTAAAATTTTTCTTAAATAAGCCACTGGGAGGGAAAAAAAATGGTTTTGCCCGCAACACTGTAGAACAGAGAACCCAAAAAATTTGTCAGTTAAAAAAAGAAGAGGGGGGGTTATTAAATGTTTTTGTTAGAGGTATTGGGGAAAATGGGGGAAAATTTTTTTAAGGGAAATTTTTTAAATGTTGATAAAGATAGGGAAGCGGGGATTTCGTGTATAGGGCAAGGAGGAATAAATCTTGTAGGGGAGGAAAAGCCAAATTGTGAGTGTGGGGGAAGTTCGTGAGGGGAAGTAGGTAAAAAGAAAGGGGGTTAAAGGGAGCCCGGGGTTTAAAGGGATAAAGATAGAAAAGTTTAAAAACAGGGGGGGATAAGTTTTTGGGGGAAAATGGTTGGTGTGTTATTTAATTTAAAGTATGGAAAAAGGGTAAGGGGACCTAGGTTTTTGGGGGAAAAGAGCAGGCCCTAGTTTTCCCTTTTTTATAAAAGGGAAAAGGGAAAAAAAGAGGTGCAAAAATTATAGGGGGTTTAAGGGCTGTTGGGGTATACCCCGGTAAAGGGTATGGAAAAGGGTTTTTATTGAAAAAATTAAGAGTAAGGGCGGAGAATTGGGGTAGAGATGAAAAAGGAGGCTTTTGGAAAAGGGAGGGGTTTGGGGGGTGTGGACCGGTGTTTACAGTGGAAACGTAAAAGTGGAAAAAGTATTTAGATAAAGGGTAAAGAGGTCTTTGTGGCATTTTTTTGGATTTGGAAAAGGCGTTAAAGAAAGGGTTTGGGTAGGGGGGTCAATGGGCAGATGTTGGGGGGTTTATGGTGTAGGGGGGTTGGGTTTTTGAAAGCCCCTGAAGAGGTTTTTACGGGATTTGGGAGGGGTCAAGTTTGAGTATGTAGGAAAGGGGAAAAAGGGGAAATTTTTCCCCGTAAAAGTAGGCCCTTTGCCCAAAGGAAAGGTGGGTGTCCCATGGTTGTTTAATTTATTTTTAGATGGGGTTTTAAGGAAATAAAAGAGAGGGTCTTGGCCCAAAAAAAGGGGTGGAGTTTAAAAAATAAAGATAAAACGTAAAAATGGGGGGTTTTTCACAATTTCTTTTTTGCTGATGACCCTGTGCTTTGGGGATTTTGAAGGGGAAGTTGCAGAGATTTGGGGGATGAATTTGGTAGGGGTGCAAAAGAAAAAAAATTAAAAGTGAATACAGGAAAGGGTAAGGTTTTTGAGGATAAAAAAAGATTAGGGGGATGAAAATTGGATATTGATTTGGGGGGAGGAGTATGGAGGAGGTGGAAAAGTATTCAGTATTTGGGAGTGGGGGCGTTTTTCAGGGATGGGGTTTTGAAAGATGAGGGGGATTCGTTAAGGGAAATTTATGAAGGGGGGGAAAAGGGGGAGTTTGGGGCAAAAGGAGTTGTGGAGAAAAGAACAATTTTCCCTTGGAGGCCCAAAAAGGGGGAAAATTGAGGGGGGTATAGTTTTTCCAACGCTCTTATAAAGGGGTGGGGGAAACATGGGTGAAAGAATGTTTCAGTGAGGAGAAAGGGGGGGAAATTTAGATGTCATGTCTGAGGGGGAATGTGGGTGTGAATATAAAAGCAGGAATTCGTTGGTTTGGAATTTTGGAGGAAAGGGGCGGGGGTTCCCAAAAAATGTTTCCAGAGGGTTTAGGGGAAAGGGGTTTTTGAGGGGGGTTTGGACATGTAGTGTGGGGGTGGGGGCGAAGAGGTGACTTCAAGAGTGTTCAGGGCTGTAGTGGAAGGAAGGGGGAAATAGGGGTCGGGCCCGGAAAGGTTTGGGGGGAGTGGGTTTAAAGGGGGTTTTGGGGTGCGAGGGGCCCTTGGGGTTCCCGCGGATTTCCCTGAGCGTGTTTGATAGGAGTGAATGGAGCAAATGGTTTTTTTAAAAAATTTTACGTGCTGTTGGGGGGTGTGAGAAAGTAACTTTATGAAAGGGGTTTAGGGAACCCGGGAGGCCCGGGTTTAGTCCTGGAGATGGGAAGTACAGGGGCCTTTCACTCCCGAAGGAGGGGTGTTTAAACCCCTTTTACTGTTTCCGACGTATTTAAAAAAGTCTTCGAGCCCCAAATTTTTTGGGAAATTTTAAGCATAAATTTTTAGCAGTTCAAATCAAGGGGAGGGAAAAAAAGCTGGTAGGGCCCCCTTTTGAGAAATGGGTCTCCCTGGTCAGTGTGCACCATATAAAAAAAAAAACGGGGGGCCCGTGGTGAATTTTGGGAATGCCCAAATTTAGTGGCCTTTTTCAGCATGTCTAGGGGGTAAAAAATATGTGATTCCCCAGCAAAAACTGGGAATTTCTCTTCCCCAAAGGGTTTCTTAACACAGATGGAAAATGTCTGTGAAGATCAATTTTATATTTGGAGGAGTTTTTTAGACCAAAAGCAATATAAAAGGGGGAGGAGGAAAGGGGAGGAGGAAGAGGAGGAGGAGGGGGGGAAGAGGAGGGGGAGAGGGGAAAAAGGGGGAGGGGAGGGGAAAAGGAAGGGGGGGAGGAAGGGAGGAGGAGGGGAGGGGGGAAGAGGAGGGGGAGGAGGGGGGGAGGCAGAGGAGGAGGAGGGGAGGAAGAGGAGGAGGGGGGGGGGAAACAGAGGAGGGGGGAGGAGGGGAGGATGAGGAGGGGGAGGGGGGAGGAGGGGGGGAGGAGGGGAAAGGGGGAGGGGGGGGGAAGAGGGGAGGGGGAGGGGAGGAAGAGGAGGGGGAGGGGAAAGGGAAGGGGGGGAGGGGGGAGAGGAGGGGAGGGAAAAGGGGGGAGGAAGGGGGGGGGAGGAAAAAAAGGAGGGGAGGGGGGGGAGGAAGAGGAAAGGGGGAGGGGAGGAAAAGGAGGAGGGGGGAAAGGAGGAGGGGGAGGGGAGGAAAGAGGAGGGGGAGGGGCGGGGAAGAGGAGGAGGGGGGGAAAGGAAGGGGGAGGAGGGGGAGGGGAAAGGTAGGGAGGAGGAGGAGGGGAGGAAAGGGGAGGGGGAGGGGGGGGAAGGAAAGGGGGGAGGAGGGGGGGGAAAAAAGAGGAGGGGGGGGGAGGAAAAAGGAGGGGAGGAGGGGAGGAAGAGGAGGGAGGAGGGAGGGGAGGAAGGGAGGAGGAGGGGGAGGAAGAAGAGGAGGAAGGGGGGGGGAGGGGAAAAGGGAAAGGGGGAGGGGGGGGAGGAAAAGGAGGAGGAGGAGGGGAGGGAAAAAGGAGGAGGAGGGGAGGGGGGGGGGAAAAAAGGAGGAGGAGGAGGAGGGGGGGGAAGAGGAGGAGGAGGAGGGGAGGGGAGGGAAAAGGGGAAGGGGGGAGGGGGGAGCCCAAGGGCTGCATCAACAGGAAATTTAGGTGGAAAGGAATGGGCCCCAAAGACCAAATTTTCCTAGGATAAATACCCTAACACAAAATGCCTGTTAAAACTTTGCAGAAAAAGCTCAGAGGAGGTGTTTTGTCTTTTAAAATCAAAAAAAAAAAGGGCCCCCAAAAAAAGCATGGCAGCCATAAGGCGTTTTAAAGGGGGCTAGTTTAGGTTTAGGGGGGGGGCCCCCTCTTGACCCGGAGGGAGGGCCCTTTCCCGCGGCAATTTGGGACCAAATGTACAGGCAAAAAAAAAAGTCAGTGACTGGCGAACCTTCGCCGTCTTCATTAAACCTGGCAATGCCCTTTTCCGTTAATAAATGATTTTGGCATAGTGAAGAGGAAAACTCTAATGGGGCAGAGGGGGAGGGGGTTGGTGGAAAGGAGGGGAGGAGGGGTGGTGGGGGGGAAAAGGGGGGGAAAGGGGGGAAGGGGGTGGTGGAAAAAAAAAAATAGGGAAAAAAAGGAAAGGTTTGTAGGGGTAGTAGTTTAAAAGAGAGGGGAGAGTGGTCTACCCACCCGGAGTCAACCTGGTGGGGATTCCCGGGGGTCAACCCCCCCCGAACCCCGGGCCATGACCAGGGTTTTCCTTTGGGGGATCAGAGCTGATAACGAGGCTTTTTATGCTGACCGCCCGTTTGTCCACCCTACGAACCACAGCCCGGGGTGATCCGGCACTACTTTTGGTATTTGCCCCGCCCCTCTTTAAAACAACCCGGGGGTTTTTGGTAAATTTTCCCTTATGGTGGGGGGGGAGGCTGTTGAACATTTTTGGGCCCCCGGACAATATTGTGTTTTCCCCTTAAGTACAAAAGGGTGCCCCCTACTTTTCCCCTGGGGAAAATGTTGCTCGCCTGCCAAGTCTTTTGATTTTATAGGGAGTGATTTGTGTGTGCAGATTGTGGACTAATCTCTCCAGAATTTTCCCAGGTGTAGATTTATGATGTATATCTCTCACTTGCGTTCCAGTGAGTACAAATCAAGTGCTTCCAGGCGTTCCCAGTGTGGTGAAAGTAAAGAAAAGGGTGTTGGAAGAGGGAAGGGATGATGAAAATGAGAAAGGGCAGTGACGGAACTGGTAAGGACGAGGAGGGGATGCTGAAATGGGGAGTAAGAGGATGGCTGCTAAGGAAAGGGGGGGAAGGAGGGGGGACTGGTAAAAAGTAGTTGGTGGAGTGAGAGATGAGGAGGCTGCGTGAGAGACGAGAGTGGTCGAGCAAGAGAAGATGGGATATGTCTCAGGACAGTGATAAGAGACAAGAGAGAGGAGAAACAGTGGGTGCCGATGGGAAAGAAAAAATGGGATACAATATAAAGAAGACAAGTGGGATGTATGGTGGAGAAGACAAATGGCATGTATGGTAAAGAAAAATGCGATCCAAGGTAAAGAAGACAAATGGAGAAGTAAGTTTAAGAAGACAAATGGAGAAGTAAGTTTAAGAAGACAAATGGAGAAGTAAGTTTAAGAAGACAAATGGAGAATTAAGTTTAAGAAGACAAATGGAGAAGTTTAAGAAGACAAATGGAGAAGTAAGTTTAAGAAGACAAATGGGGAAGTAAGTTTAAGAAGACAAATGGGGAAGTAAGTTTAAGAAGACAAATGGGGAAGTAAGTTTAAGAAGACAAATGGAGAAGTAAGTTTAAGAAGACAAATGGAGAAGTAAGTTTAAGAAGACACATGGGGAAGTAAGTTTAAGAAGACAAATGGAGAATTAAGTTTAAGAAGACAAATGGAGAAGTAAGTTTAAGAAGACAAATAGAGCGGTAAGCTAAAGAAGACAGATGGTGGATAGTAAGTTTAGTAAATATAATTAGTTTATACACGAGTAATGTATTGCTGCGCTACTCTGACAGTTGTTAAACAGTGGCATCAACTCGCAATTGATAATTCTAAGTCACTTTAAATAGGTGGGGCTCCATTACCCACAGTGGGGCTCCATTACCCACAGTGGGGCTCCATTACCCACAGTGGGGCTCCATTACCCACAGTGGGGCTCCATTACCCACAGTGGGGCTCCATTACCCACAGTGGGGCTCCATTACCCACAGTGGGGCTCCATTACCCACAGTGGGGCTCCATTACCCACAGTGGGGCTCCATTACCCACAGTGGGGCTCCATTACCCACAGTGGGGCTCCATTACCCACAGTGGGGCTTCCATTACCCACAGTGGGGCTCATTACCCACAGTGGGGCTTCATTACCCACAGTGGGGCTTCATTACCCACAGTGGGGCTCCATTACCCACAGTGGGGCTCCATTACCCACAGTGGGGCTTCATTACCCACAGGGGGCTCATTACCCACAGTGGGGCTCCTTACCCACAGTGGGGCTTCATTACCCACAGTGGGGCTCCATTACCCACAGTGGGGCTCATTACCCACAGTGGGGCTTCATTACCAACAGTGGGGCTTCTAACCCTTTGTTGTGAAGAAATCTCATGAAGACTGTTGGTGCATGATCAAGAGCCATACTTCTCATGGTTGGAAACATCAGGGAAAGGTTCTGGCAGGGTTTTCCTAGCAAATTTCCTCCCAACATTTGGGACTTGGTTTCCCCCAAAACTAGTTGTTACTCACTGTCTAACAGGCCCTAATCATTATTCCCTTATAAGAGGTTCGGCCCCTTCGAATGAATTTCATCCTGAGACACCTACAGGGAGGGATAGCCAACTTGGTATGAGATTCTACCATAATTTGTGTACAGTTGTCCTTATGGTTGAACCCATAATACCCTTCAAACAATATATCTTCCCCATTTTTAGGTTATCTTAGACACTGGTAGCACTCCAGCACGCGTAGCAAAGAGTAAGGGTGCTACATCCATCTCTTCAAGGTCAATTTGTCTCAACTCTGCCTACATCCTTTCGCAAACCAACTGTGGGGTCCTACTAGAAATTATACAATCCTTTGGTCTAGATCCAAAGGTTCCTCCTCACCTTGACTTGAAGACCTAATGCAGGCAACGGATGTATCTTGCAGTTAGGAGTTCCTTGGGGTGGTTCCTCCCTTTCCTGATCTCGCGCCTTGACCAGCAAAACCTTTGTGTTCCAGTTTTGTTACAGTAGTAACAGCAAATAATAACTCTTAAAGGTATTTTTACCATTTGGTGTAGGACTTGGTTACTGTGTACTTGAGGACCTGAAACATTATCTGTTTGTATAGGTAAACTTTGAACTCCAGCCTTACTTACCTTTTTCCTTTATTTTAGAGGGGCTCAGCCTTCATTTGTCCCTGAAATTCTTGTCCCACTTACCTTTATGACCATAGGACTTGGATAAGGTTTAGAAGGAGTGGGGAAATTTTTAAAAGCGGCCATGACTGTTTTATTACCAATTCCACTGGCGAGCCAAGAATCGGTCACCTAGATCCAGTTGCTTTGAAAGGATTATCTGGGTTTTTGTCTCCAAATATTCTCTGAGGGTCTAAAGGGATTGATTGTACAATTACTCATTGATCCATCAGATCTACTAATTAGTTTCAGTCTTGTATTAACCCTTTGAACAAACATTTCTTTTAACATGGGAACAGTTTCTCATTCCCAAATACTCAGTTAAGGTCTGCCCGTCCTGAAAATTTTTGATTCATGACTATGGTCTATATTTCTCAGGTATCATGTGGTAGGCATGCAATACTTCCTCTTTAATCTTATCATAATCAGAAAAAATTTTGCCCTCCTGAGTCTCTACTCTCTGGAATCCTTTACCCACAAGTTATGTGTGCGAACTAGGTTTAGGGCCCCACTTCTGTTTGGGCATCCTTGCTCCAGAGCAGTCTTCTCAAAAAAAGAAAAATATATATCTGGGTCACTCTCATGTAAACTAGGGACAAATTTTGCAGCTTTAGTTTTGTTTAAGTACTGATCAGGCTCTTGTTCTGAACCTCCTAACCTTTGGGTCGTTCTTCCTCTTTAGCTTTCATTAATTTCATTTCAGCCTCTAGCCACAGCTTAATTTCAGTTCATCCTTCATTTCTGTAACACCTGGGAGTAGGTAATCCCTCAATGGTTCACTGTTAAACAGGCATGTGTATTGATGAATTATTACCTTCTTCTGAAGCTCCTAAAAAGTTTAAAGGCTTATCTCTGACATAGTTTTTTTCTTTAAACACTTGCTTCCCTCTTACAGTATCAGTGGACAAAGTTCCCACAGGCACATAAAATAACACAAGTTGGAATGTAAACTATGCACATAGACACTTACCATACACCACAACAAAAATGTGTTACTCAGCCTTTCTCCACCTTTGGAGTAGGAAAACAACCTGTAAAACTAATTATGAAAACAACACTTCCACTGACACACCTTGGTAAATTCTTTACAGAAACAGGCAACTGTTAATTACACCCATTACCAGCCACCATATAGTTCAAGAATGTTTTGAGTTATTTTAGCAGTCAAATAATCTCCCGGGGTCAGCTTCCAATGTTACGTTGGTTTGGTCCTTTATTACTTTGATAGTAAGGTTCTCACTACATGTTCTAGTTGTGGGGTAGCTTTTTACTTAATGGCCTTATCTGCTAGGGGTAATTCTTACCATCATGGCTGATCATCCTGAGTGTCTACTGATATTCTTTCACCAGCCCTCTTCACAGGTTATGTAAACTTCTACTATAAATATATAACTGTATTTCAATAGATATGTACAGAATGTACAATTACAGCCTCACATTTTCAAAAAACAAAGATTACACACTCCATAGCTGTTTCCTCCACATGGTGTTTTCCAACACTTTAAATCCACTCGCCACCATACAGCTGTATTCAGCCGGGGAAACAAACGATGACATGGGGGGCTAACAGCCAGCTCTATGAGAAAACACAAATGATGATGGTCTCTAGGCACCATGATGGAAAATGCTGGAAGCAGTGGTAAAGATAAGAATGTAGGCGAGTGTGGAACCAGGGAATGAGGTTGATATCTTTAGGGTGAAATTTATTCTGTTTGACTATTGAAGAACCTACGTAGTATGGCTTGCAAAAAATGCAGCCAGGAAACTCTATGGCATTTAGGACTAATCCCGCATTTGACTCGACAGTTAAGAACTGAAAATTACTGTTCGAAGCACAAATGTATGTACTGGAGGCTACCTGGAGGTTTTTCCGGAGATCAACGCACCCGCGGCCCGGTCCACGACCAGGACTCCCGGTGGATCAGGGCCGATCAACCCAGGCTGTTACTGCTGGCCGCATGCAGGTCCAACGTACGAACCACAGCCCGGCTGTTCACGACACATACTTTTAGGTATCTGTCCAGCTATCTCTTGATGGCAGCACGGAGTTTATGGTTATTTACCTATGACTTGGGGTAGGAGGCTGTTGAACAGTTTTGGGCCCCGGTCACTTATGGGGTTTTTCTTCAGTGTACCAATTGCGCCCCTACTTTACTGTGGGGGTGGGTAATTTGCATCTCGGCCTGCACAGTTTTTTACTTTCGTAGGGAAGTGATTTCTGTGTGCAAGATTTCCAAGTGTAGTTATATATATATATCCCTCCTGCGTTCCAACGAGTACAAGTCAGTGATTCCAAGCGTTCCTGTAGTTAAAGGTGCTTGAAGAACTTATACATGCAGTAAAGGTTCTCTGCTCAACTCTCTAGATCTGTTTTATTTCAACTCCTCTGACGGAGATGTTAATGTACAGCAGTACTCCAGCTAGAGAGAACTAGTGATTTGAAAAGCATCATCATTGGCTTGGCATCCCTCGTTTTGGATACGTTCTCATTATCCATCTATTATTTCTTTAACACTTGTGATCGTGGCACGTTGTGATCCTTTGAACAGTGAGATCCTCAGACATTATACTCCCATGGTCCCCTTACAATATATTTTTCCGCGCACACCTTGAGTGTGCTCTTCTTTTATTGGATGCGTGACCTCCGTCTCACCTACGAATTCTTGAAAGAAAGCAAACAGCAAGACGATTTTCTCTGTTTGGACCCGGCCTGAATAAATCACTGAATCAAAACACTCCACATGGTGGTCAGCTAGAAGAAAAGAGGCCAAGATGGGCTGCGAGCAGAAATTACTTCTCAAAGAACATCGCTTCATTTGAGATCATTCATTCCCTAGGGAATGACCTGGTCTGGGAGCAAGTTCGCTCACCAAATAACATTTTTATTTATTTTATTTATTTATTTTATTTACAAATTGAGCACACATACAGATGACAAAAAAATACAGATAAGAGCAGCATGCAATAGCCACTATTTACTATGCTATTGCAGTACGGGCTGGCTTCTTTAAATTAAACTTAAGATTAACTAAGCAAGATGAAATTCAGTGATAAAAAAACATTAATTGAAACAGATTTCTATAAAAGCACAAGTGAGTATTACAAAGGATAGCGCATTTGGTTGCCATGCATTGTTGTACATTCAGCTTTTGGAGTATTTGTTAAGGTAGTTGTATTAAAAAATAATAAAGTTAGATGGGGTTTTAGGTTATAAACATTTATGTGTTTTAATGGTGAGAAAACATTTAAGATATACAATATATAGGTTCAGGTTATTCTGTATTTATTTGGTTTTGGCGTGAGTAAGTGATCTTGAGAAGAACTTGATTATAAAACAGGTCTGTGTTTCTTTTATTTTACAGGTAATGAATTCCAGATTTTAGGGCCTTTTATCGTGCATTGAGTTTTTGCATAGTAGTGGGATGAACACGAGGAACATCAAAGGTGATCTGTGCCTTGTGTTATGGTCATGTGTTCTGGTGAGGGTTGGCAAGTGCATGTTTGGGGGAGGGTTATTTTCAGTGTTAAGTGTTCTATGTATGTAATAGGTGCAGTAATAAGTTATGGATGTTTTGTATGGTGAGTAGGTTTAGTGGTATTGATTATGTCGGAGTGTGCTGCCTGTAGTGAGGAAATTTGTTATCATTCTAACTGACAATGAACATCTAAATTAATGACATAGTTGACAATATGAAATCGCTGTTCAGAGATCGCTTCAACTTCTTCTGTTTCCAATTTGTATATAACAGTAAGAAGGTCTTTTGGAATGTGGTTGAGGTAGGTAACATCTCTTACCTTGTAAATAAAGGGTAGGAAATGTACTAAACCCTATAATCCATTGAGAAAATAAAACGTTGTGTAATATAAATGGTAGTGTGACGCAATATCCGAAAGGAGATCAATGCAGGATTAGTTGGCTGGGGTGTTGAGGATAAAATTGTTTTGGAACATTAGTGGGCCAGTGCCTGCAGTTAGTTTGAATTTTAGTTTTATTATGACATCCTTATACCATCATGTGGGCGGTAGTCACCCCTTAACCTGCATGTAGGAGTTAGTCACGCATACCCATCATGTGGAAGATGATCAAAAGATCTTAAGCACTATGGGTGATCCACCAACTGGACTCCAAACTATGATGGCTTTCTGGGTGAGGTTCTGTGTTCTGTCTCTTGAGGCAAGAAGTGTGTTTACTATGTATGTTTACCTGTGTGGTCAGACTTCTAAGGTTATAGTTGATGACCTGATTAACTCTACATGTATTAATTTTTCTTATACCTTAAGTTTATTTATTGTGTTAAAGTTGCATCCACTGTTACATTACTATGATTGTGTTATGGGGGTGAAAAAGGTTCGGAGTGAGTATGTTGTTTTTAATAATTTTTCCGTTATTCTTCCACGTGTCGTGGAAGTTAATATTACCAAATTTCCATTGATATAATGTTATACTCAATTTACGTTACCTGAGAAGTGACCTAAAAGCGGGAATGATTTTTAGGGGTCGGATACTTGGGGGGAGATTGTGGGGGTGATGGATGGTGTTGACGGGGGGTAAAGACAGGCTTGGGCAAGACGTGGGCCGTGCTTGGTGTGAGTGTTGCAATGACTGGTGGAGGGGGTGCAATGACGGTAGGGGGGCCTTTTAGCAGTGGTAGGGTGGGTGGATGGGGGATGGAAGGTGGGTGGCAGTATTGCAGGTTGCGCTAGTATCATTGCGATGCAGTGGAGAGAAGCATTAGGAACTTTGTATCAAGTTCCTAGGAATATTCCGACTCTTGCTATATGTTCGCTCTATATGGTGAGACGTAAATGATAGAGAAAGGAAGGAAGAAGGCAGGAAGGAAGGAAGGAAGGAAGGAAAGGATGGTGAGGGAGAGGAAGGTACAGTAAAGAGGAGAGGAGGAAGGTAAGGGGGAAAGGGAAAGGTGGGAGGGTTGTCAAATAAAAAGCTAAGTAGTGGAGGTCTGTGAACATGCTTAATTCATTACTACAAGATAACAAACTGACGGTGATAGAAACTGGGAAAACAGTGAAGAAAGAAAATGATGTAGAATGCAGGGGGGAGTGGGTGGGTGGTTGGGCGTGGGCTGATGGGTGGCTTGTGGATGCTTTACATAATGAGATATCAATCACAACGAGAAAATACCAGCAGGCGCTGGAATCACAGCCAGCAAGGCGCCCGTCCGGCAAGGCTCCCTCGCCAAGGAGCCCGCCCTGGCAAGGCTACCGTCCGGCAAAGCTCCCACAGTTACACAGTGAATTATATACTGGAAAAAAATAAAAGAGGTATATTAAATAATTTTTTAATATTTAATATTACATGTTTATATTTTTTAATACAAATCATTGTACATAAATACTTTGTAAGTTGGTATCTTGTAGTTGATTACTCAGCTGTGATGGCTGGAACAAGAGCGTTCAGTTATTTTTGCGAATTTATTCAATTATTCTCGAAATCGTGCACTGTTTTGCTGTTTATTTTGAAGAATGAACTCAGTAGCAGCCTGTAAGATGCACTTCAGGACCCAATGGTAAAACTACAATTAGTATGTGCGGTCTGTTTTATGCGTTCGGATTTGTCGTTTTGTCTTTAATTGTAGTTGGTGGTTTTGTCGTGTCATGTTAGTTTGTGTAGAGTGCTACTCTTACAGTATATTTTTGTCAATTATCATGAAGTACTGACACAAATCATAGTGTTCACAACATTATTCCTCGATTTATAGGTTGTAGCATTTAATTTCTGGACGACTTCTGTGCTTTTGGAGTGATGTCTTGACTTGCTTGAATGATAGTATGAACCTCCCTCCCTCTCTCGCTACTTTTTTTTTCATTCTTTTTATCCTTATTCTTATTCTTCTTATTCTTCTTCTTTTATTATTCCTTTCTTTCTTCTTTTTATTATTATTATCGTAGTCGTCGTCGTGTCGTCGTCGTCTTGGAGAGTACCACCAAATGGTAGTGGTCCACACAGCGCTGGTAAGTTCGAGAGATATTTAGGTTTGATCCTTTTTTGTAAAAAAAAAAAGTCTACCTGGTTACCAAGAAATTGGCTGCGTCCTCCCCCCTGCGTAGTCATTTTGGGTCTTACCAATGCGTATGTTTATAAATATTCCATTAACGTTTATCCATCTTAGGGTGTGCGAAGGTAAAGGGATTCATTGAAAACCAGTCATAGTGTGTTTATGAAACTAATGTGTTATCTTGTACACATATGAATTTGTAATCCCTAGGCAGTTCTTTCTCTTTGGAAAATGTTGTCTTGTAAACATAGCTTAGAAAATGAACTGTTTGCCATCTTAATGCACCAAGTTAACTTATGACACCGAGTTTGACTCTTTGACTATTATTAATTCCATTGTCATCACTCAGGCCCGAGAAAAGATGCTCGAAAATCAGACGAAAAGGGAATGAATGAATGTAATTTTTTTGTGGGTTATATCACACAATGAACTATTTCCTCATGCTTAAGCTGATAAGTTAGCCAAAGAAAGTGCCCTGGAAGGAAAATTTCAGAAAGATTACGATTCGGCATACTATCTTTAGAATTAGGAATAATATTTGGAGATACGAAAATAATGAAAGTGAATATCATTGGAATGCAGTTAGAAGCTTGAGTAGGAATCTGTCACTCACTAAAACATTGAACACAGGACAAGTAGTCTTAGGAGCAATTGCGTTGAACAGAATGATTAGAAGTGCTTCTGGACAGTTTGGCATGCGCACAGACTGCTCAAATAAATGGCAAAGTAGGTTGGTTAACCTTAGTCAGTTTCTTGAACACTTGTCCACTTATGAGTAATATAGAGATTGGCAAGTATATGATAATTTATGTGGCCCGGGGGGGGGGGGGGGGGGGGATATGTCAAAGGTCTCTGATTAAATATAAGATACCATTACATCTTAAGCAATATTCTTAAAATTTGCTTGCAACTTCTAAGATTGTTGAGATATAAATACCAGATGTGCTACTGTTAACCCTTGTTGGGGCCTACGATCCATAGGCCTTTCCTCCTGTGTATCTGCATTCAGTGCTTGCAGTCCACAGGATGAATAGTAGTTGGCACGTATAATCAGGCTTTTTCGGTGGGCAAACATATAATTCTGTTCTATAACATATTTGAAAAGAACTCATTGCCGTAAAGAACGTTATGGGCGCTGTTGTTTCTCATACTCATAGTAGATAAAGATTAATAGCATCAAACAGCTCGTATATCCTTGTGAGGACAACTACCACAATAAGTAGAAGACAGAAAAGTTGCAAGAGGATGTATAGTGAATGTTCAGTGGGATAAAATTTCTAATTTATGAGATAGGTAAAAACAGGGGTCAACCCCAAGATGATTACGAAACATGTTAAAAGGTCCTTTGCTTAAATATGTTCCTTTGTTTTTTTAAATTATACAAAGCAAATGCTGCCAAAATCGTGGATAATAAACTTGTTAAAAACAAATGAAGAATGCTTTTGGTTCATTATTATGAGCTAGAAATAAAAATGTTTACTGCATACCCTTAAAACCAATGGTAGTAGGTTGGTAGACAAGCAACCACCAGGGAAGTACTACCGGTCCTGCAGATGGACTGTGAAAGACAGAATACTGAATGTTTTGCATGTGGCTAGGATTGATGGTTTCTTTTTCGGTCTCATAAAACACGCTAGATAAACAGGGTATTCTTGCTACTCCTACTACACTTTGGTCATCACTCACAGACAGCTCATGCATTATATATACATTACATTCTAGGTTTTTCTCCCTTTTTCTAAATAGTCCTGTGTTCCTTTTTATTTCTTCTATTGTCCATGGGGAAGTGGATAAGAATCTTTTCCTCCGTAAGACCATGCGTGTCAGTTTGAGGCGACTAAAATGCGGGGAGCTATGGGGCTAGTAAAACCCCTTCTCCTGTTTACATTTACTAAAAAATGAGAAGAAGCAAAAAATTTATAAAAACTGGGGATTGCTTAAATGTGCGGTGGATGTAGTGCGGATGACAAGGAAAAAGATGACTTGCCTTGAGTTATGAATGAAAAGAGTTGGATGGTTCTGGCCCTAAGAGAAAAACAAAAGCTGAAGGGGGTAGGAGAGGTTTCAGTGGGGGGAATAAATGGGATTAAATCTGGAGTATCTGAGAGTGTTAGAGCAAAGGAAGGGGGTAGCCCAGTAATGTTAAAATGATTCAGTTTGAAGGAGAAAAAAAAAAGAGGAAAAGAGAAATGAATGGTGTAATTCAAAGAATTATGTGGTTAACAGTTAAAGGTTGGGATGCGAGAAGAACGTGGGTCATAATAAGCGTGTATGCACCTGGAGAAGAGAGGAATGCAGAGGAGAGAGAGAGATTTTGGGGGAGATGTTAAGTGAATGTAAGGAGCTTTGAACCAAGTGAGAGAGTTAAATTGTGGTAGGGACCGGATTGTTTTCTAAAGTAGGAGAAACTTTTAGAGAGGTGGTGGTAGGTTAAGTTTGTGGGTGTGCCCAGGTGGTAAATGTTAATGGGGAGGAGCCTTTGATTGAACTCTGTATAGATTGGGGTTAGTTATAGGTTATACATATTTTAAGGAAATAAGAGGATAAATAAGTATACACGTTTTGATGTAGGCGAAAATGACGTGTTTTGTTGGATTATGTATGGTAGATAAAAGACTGTTGAGTAGACTTCAGTGTACATGTTTATTGAAGGAGGCCACAGATATATCAGAATCACTTTTAGGTGTAGCTACACTGAGAGTAAAAGGTAGATGGGGATACCAAGGAGAATAGAAGCATCAGGGAAGAGGAGAGGTTGAAGGTTTATAAACTAAAGGAGGAGGCAGTTAGGGTAAGGGGATTTAAAACAGCTATTGGAGGGTATTAGATGGGCTAATGAGGAGCATAGGCATGGGGTCGAAGTGGTAAGGGGTAGTTTATCACATGTAGGGTTAGAGTGTTCAGCAGATGTTTGTGGTTAATTACAGGGGAAGTGGGTGCGGGAGGGAAGAGGAGCGATTGGTGATGATGATGTAAAGAGAGTAGTAAGGTAGAATACGTTTAGCATATGAGAAGTTTTTACACAGTAGAAGTGATGCAAGGAGGGTAAGAGTATATGGAGAGAAAAAGAGAGAGGTTAAGGGGAGAGTCGTGATGATGCAATGTAAAAAGAGAGCAATGAGAGAGTGGGTGAGATGTTATAACAAATTTGTTTGAAAAAAGAAAAAGCTTCTGGAGTGAGATTAACAAGTTAAGAAAGCCTAGAGAAATATGGATTTGTCAGTTTAAAAATAGGAGAGGTGAGGTTATTAATGGAGAGGTTGAGGTATTGGGAAGATGGTGGGAATATTTTGAGGAATTGTTAATGTTGATGAAGATAGGGAAGCTTGTGATTTCGTGGTATAGGGCAAGGAGGAATAACATCTTGTAGGAGTGAGGAAGGAGCTAGTTGTGAGTGTGGGGGGAAGTTCGTGAGGCAGTAGGTAAAAGGAAAGGGGGGGGAAAGGCAGCCGGGGGGATTTGATGGATAAAGGATAGAAATGTTAAAAGCAGGTGGGGATATAGTTTTGGCGTGGTGGTGCATTTATTTTAATAAATGTATGGAAGAGGGAGTAAGGGTCCTAGGGATTGGCACGAGAGCATGCATAGTTCCTTTGTATAAAGGGCACAGGGTGACGGATAAAAGAGAGCATGCGTGTCAATGTATCAAGTCCTAATCAGATGGGGTAATGTCTCAGGAGTCATAACTGGTTAAAGTGTCATGGTAGAGTTATATATGAAAGAATTAAGAGTAAGTCGGAGAATAGGATAGCAGATGAACAAGGAGGCTTTAGGAAAGGTAGGGGGTGTGTGGACAGGTGTTTACAGGAAAACATGTAAGTGGAACGTATATAGATAAACGGCTAAAGACGTCTTTGTGGCATTTATGGATTTGGAAAAGGCGTATGACAGGGTGACTAGGGGGGCTATGTGGCTGTGTTGCAAGTGTGGTGTAGAGGTAGGTTACTGAATGCAGTGAAGAGTTTTACGAGGGGATATAGTGAGGCTCAAGTTAGAGTATGTAGGAAGAGGAAAAATTATTTCCCAGTATAAGTAGGCCTTAGACACAGGATGTGTGATGTCACCGTGGTTTTGTTTTAATATATTATAGATGGGTTGTAAGAGAAGTAGATGCGAGGGTCATTGACAAGAGGCATGGGAGTTAAAAGGATAAAGAATTCAATACACAAAGGGGAGTTGTCACAGCTGGCTCTTGCTGATTGACACTGTGTCTTGGGAGATTCTGAAGAGAAGTTGCAGAGATTGGTGCGATTGAATTTGGTTAGGGTGTGCAAAAGAAGAAAATTGAAGGTGATACGGAAAGAGTTAAGGTTTGAGGATAACAAAAGATTTAGGTGATGGAAAGATAGAATATCAGGATTGAAGGAGGAGGTATGGAGGAGGTGATGTATTCAGATTATGGGAGTGGACGTTGTCAGCGGATGGGTCTATGAAAGATGCGGTGAATCTAGGGAATCGATGAGGAAAAAAGAGGTGAGTGGTGCACTTAGGAGTCTGTGGAGACAAAGACTTTGTCTGGAGGAAAAGTGGGGAAGTATGCAGAGTATAGTTTTACCAATGCTCTTATTATGGGTGTGAGCATGGGTGATGATTGTTGGCAGCGAGGAGAAGGCTGGGAGGAGTGGGAGATGTCATGTTGAGGGCAATGTGTGGTGTGAATATAATTCGAGAATTCGTTGTTTGGAAGTTAGGAAGGAGGTGCGGGATTACCAAAACTGTTGTCCAGAGGGCTGGAGGAAAGGTTGTTGAGCGTGGTTCGGACATGTTAGAAGAGATGGAGCGAAACAGAACGACTTCAAGAGTGTATCAGTCTGTAGTGGAAGGAAGGCGGGGCCAGGGGTCGGCCTAGGAATGGGTTGGAGCGAGAGGGGATAAAGGAGGTTTTGTGTGCGAGGCGGGCTTGGACTTCCAGCAGGTAGGCATGTGCGTGTTTGATTAGGAGTGATTGGTGAACAAATGGTATTTTTTAATTCTTGACGTGCTGTTTGAGAGTGTGAGCAAGTAACACTTATGAGGGGTTCTGGGAACCGGGCAGGCCGGACTTGAGTCCTGGCGTTGGGATGTACAGTGCCTGCACTCTGAAGGAGGGGTGTTAATGTTGGCAGTTTAAAAAGGTAGTGTAAGCCACCCCTTCTGGAAAGACAGTGATGGACTGTGAATGATGGTGGAAAGTTTTTTCTTTTTCGGGCCACCCTGCCTTGTGGGAATCGGCCAGTGTTGATATAATATAAATAAAAAAAAATAAAAAATAAAACCTTATACCTGACGCCCGCTCTGGACGAGAGTGTAAGTGTTAAATATATACATTGGAAGATGCTCGTGAAACAGTACCAAATCTTCACACACCATAATAGTTTACCATAATGTTGTGGTGTGGTGAGAGATGAGATTGGTGTGAATTATAAAACAGACCCAATACGACAGGCCCGGGCCACCATGGGATTATAAGACGATCATTCGACCTCTTACCGGCATAATATCCGAAATATTTCCATAAACGTGTATAGAAGTTCTTAAGAGAAAAAATGGTTCAAGACTGCCTCTTTCGTGTTGCCAGATGAAATAGGTCTGTTTAAGGATATGTGGGGAAAGGCGGGAATGCCACCAGCAGCAACCTGGTCGACCAGGTAATCATCTAGGAGGCCTAGATAGAAGAAGGACCCGAGGATCTGCCAGGTTTGAAGTCAGCCCAGAAAGAGAGTGATGTCAGGGTGAGGGAGGATAAGAGAGAGAGAAGTAGCTAGGGGCTTCCTCCCCCAAAACAAAAAGACTGTTGCCAAGTTAACAATTCTACAGTTACCACAATTCTACCCCACACCTTAATTTTACTTTTACAAAAAGAATTACACCTTGTTAAACTACTTATTTAAATTGTGGTGTGTCCTGTAGTATAACCTATTATATTGAGAAAAATCAGCCTTGACCCAGCTGCTTCTCAGTTCATAAGGTTATCAGGCCCTTATGACATTTAGAACTGGAGTCCCCATCAATTTCAATATAATTAGGTATTTCAGGTAACTGTTACTTTATAAATCATGTTGGGTGCCTATAGCCCCATAACCACCCCACCTCCAGACGAAGTCTCACAAAAGCTAGCCGTTGTCCCTCAGGATAATACGGCTAGTAAAAAGGTATATTACTTATGTCTGGAAGGCGCGTAAAACAAAACTACTAGGAAATGCTACATTTTTCCCAGCACCACTCAAACTACTCTTTACTTTACTGTTATATACAAGAGATGACAGAATTTTTTAGGAAAAACAGCATTTTTAAACATTACCCATATACTCAGTGTGTAACTATTTACAATTTTAGTTTGCTTTTAAAAACTTACCCATTATCAATGCAAGATTTGCAACATTGCCCACGTTGAAAAGCCCTCTCCAGCAGGCCTGTGCGTCCATACGGTAAATCCAGCAAGCAACTGATACTCCAGGGTGGCATCTTTCATGATCAGGAGACGAGAGTAGAGCCAAACCCAAGAGCAGTCAGGTGTACTCCAGGCAGGATAACTTCACAAAAAATTTCAAGGCTGTCTCTCACTTGGTGGCCGAACCAAACCAGTGAGACTTCCAGCGCGCCAACACCTAACGAATCCTTACATGGTCAGGAACTCAAGGCCCATCTTCCGAGGTCCCACTTCCACACAGATCATCCAAACTTATGAAGAGGAAGGCTGACATTAGACATGGAGGGGTCCAAGGGACCACAAAGGCAAATCCAACGTTGTGGCCTTTTTGTATATAGAGCACACCTCAAGACACAACATCCACATTACACTTCATGAACGTATCATGTTACCGAAGTTGTCAACCACTGCCTCAACTCACATTTACGTACACCCTGAGTTCCCTTGTCACATTTTGGCTCTGACTCGACTCCTCTCAAAGTCAGATGGCTGGTAGAGAGACTCAGGCTCGCGAGAGTTCCCACTGCAAAACAACAAGGTCAGCACATGACAAACACGATGTACAAAGTACGCACCATGCATCTACATGAAACCATATAGAGAGGAGCAATCTGCAACCACATTCTCTGAGCCATGTATATATTTGACTTCCCAAATTAAAAGGCTGTAGGAACAAAGCCCATTTTAGAGTTCTGATTTTAGTCACCCATACACAGGAACAGGATGTAGAGATCCTTGAGACATGCACAAATGCTGATATAGCCAGCCCAAATTGAAAATTTTCTTTCTGTGGTAAAATGTTGACCATTTAAATTTTAGAGGTTGCTCATTGATAGTATCAGTTCTGCAACCTCTGCAGTGCAACAGACAAACTACCAAAGACATCTTCTTTGCCCCAGGTTGGATACATCAAAGTTTACACAAATACCATCTCGTTCCATCTCACGCAACAAATTTTTAAAGCACACAATGAACCACCAATTTGCATTACCAACATTAAAATGGTCTGAACACAGGCCCATGGAAAATCACATCTTCCTGCCTCTATGTCTTTAGTTTTTATTTAAATGTTTGATCTCTTATGGCATAAGTAATCAATCTTTCTAAATCTGTAATACCTTAGTTATTTAAATGTAAAACCCCATTTTTGTGGGTAGTCAGTTGTTTTTGCCCGGGGTGCCATCTAATTTGCGGAAACATGAAAGCATGGGATTGCCCCATTGACTCTCACTAAGCACTACAAATGGTGTTGAAGAATTTCACTTATTCCTCCATCTCCAAATTTTCATACAGGATTTTTCCCATCACAAAAATTGTTGAATTGGCCTCAGCTTCCTTAAACAATTTCTTCATGGAGTTTCACTTTTCCCATTATGACAATCCCAAATCTTTTATAAAGTTGCCAAGGTGGCTGTGCCAACTCTCCAACATTTTTCTCATTAAAACACAAGCATGCATTCCCAAAATCTTTTACACACCTGTTATTTCTTATCACTTTGTTGGTATTTCATACTGATTATTGTTTTGCAGCCCTTTACATTCCATTAAAATATTGGTCTATCTCTTGATTTTTTGACATAACTTCAACCCTTTAAAACCGGTTACTGTGTACACTATACTCATTCTCTTCTTGCCTGGGGGTTTGTGGGTTTTATTTCTAACCTCCCCTGGGAACTTCCCCACAAACATGTTCAGCTCACAGCAACTTGCCATACGATTTTCACTTGAATTGGCTCCAGTATCAGCACTTCCTTCCAGCCTCCAAGAGTTTCATGGTCACATTATGGTCCCACATCATCTTCCTGGGTCTGGTTGGATGGGGCACGTTCATGGTACCATCCACCTCATATGAGCCAAACAGTGTCTCTGAAATGAGAAAAAGCTCCGAGGGGGAGTGCATCAACCATCCTCCCCAAGCCAATTGATCAGTGATTCCAGAGTGCTTCCCCACTCAGCAAATACAATGAAAGGGTCCTCTATCACAGTTGTTAGTATTGTCAATACATAGGCTTGCATCATTGTCTTGAGGGGTTTGATGTAATTTCTCTATTTCCCCTTGAGATGGAGGGTGATAGACAATTTATTTATTTATTTATTTAGAAATTTTAGCATACAACAGAACGGTTACAAAAAAACTGGGTAAGAGCAGCATGCCAAAGCCACTCTATACTTATGCCTAGCCTTACGGGTGGCTTAAAATTAACTTAAGATTAACTAAGCAATGATGAAATCAGTGATAAGACATTATTGTAAACAGATAACTATAAAATACAAATGTGTATTACAAAGACAGGTCCAATGGTTGCATGCATTGCTGTTCATCCAGTAGAATGGAGTATACTGTTAGGTAGTGTATTTAAAAAAATAACAAAGTTAGGTTTAACATTTGTGTGATATAATTGCAAAGTTAGGCTCTACTTTTAATTCCTTCAAAACATTTCTAAAAGATTTTGAGGGTTAAATTTAGGGGCCCCTGCGTCTTTGTTGCACCTCTTGAGGCAAAAACGAACATGAAAATGAAACTTCATCAAAGCCCTTAAGACTACACGAGCTGTTATCTTATGCAGAGGGGACTGCTTCAAGGTTACCGTGGTAGTGGAGCATATATGTGTGAGTTAATTATCATATTTTCTCAGTTTGGTCCTTGGGAATGGACCAAGTACATCTACTACCAGCTTGCTGAAGGGTTCTCCTTGTGCTGATATAGACTGAAGGGGAACAGCGTTTATTACTCGCTATGTTACCCTTATAAACTGAGGAGGTCATGATAGGTCTCAAATATACTTTCATGACAACTCTCCACAGCCTGAGCCAGAAGAAATGCCTGGAAACCTTGGACATTCACCATCTGGGGGACAAAAACCTTGTTCTCCTTCCATCGATACTGCAAAACAGAGGTGATTTCTTTGTAAGTGATTTCCTCCCTGGATATGAAATCACTTATTTAACTGGTAAAATCTCTTCTCAGCACTGCGACATTTTCATGCTCAGAAAATTAATTGCACCCTAGCAGGTGCAGCCTCTCTCTCACTTATTTAACTGATCCATTTCTCCTATCATGCTCAGCTCTGGCTGGAACATTCCTTTTTCTTCAGTTGACTGCAGTTCAAACATCAGAAAGCTGAGTTACCAAACTTAAGCCTCACCATCCTCATGAAGAAATCTCATGAAGACTGTTGGTGCATGATCAAGAGCCATACTTCTCATGGTTGGAAACATCAGGGAAAGGTTCTGGCAGGGTTTTCCTAGCAAATTTCCTCCCAACATTTGGGACTTGGTTTCCCCCAAAACTAGTTGTTACTCACTGTCTAACAGGCCCTAATCATTATTCCCTTATAAGAGGTTCGGCCCCTTCGAATGAATTTCATCCTGAGACACCTACAGGGAGGGATAGCCAACTTGGTATGAGATTCTACCATAATTTGTGTACAGTTGTCCTTATGGTTGAACCCATAATACCCTTCAAACAATATATCTTCCCCATTTTTAGGTTATCTTAGACACTGGTAGCACTCCAGCACGCGTAGCAAAGAGTAAGGGTGCTACATCCATCTCTTCAAGGTCAATTTGTCTCAACTCTGCCTACATCCTTTCGCAAACCAACTGTGGGGTCCTACTAGAAATTATACAATCCTTTGGTCTAGATCCAAAGGTTCCTCCTCACCTTGACTTGAAGACCTAATGCAGGCAACGGATGTATCTTGCAGTTAGGAGTTCCTTGGGGTGGTTCCTCCCTTTCCTGATCTCGCGCCTTGACCAGCAAAACCTTTGTGTTCCAGTTTTGTTACAGTAGTAACAGCAAATAATAACTCTTAAAGGTATTTTTACCATTTGGTGTAGGACTTGGTTACTGTGTACTTGAGGACCTGAAACATTATCTGTTTGTATAGGTAAACTTTGAACTCCAGCCTTACTTACCTTTTTCCTTTATTTTAGAGGGGCTCAGCCTTCATTTGTCCCTGAAATTCTTGTCCCACTTACCTTTATGACCATAGGACTTGGATAAGGTTTAGAAGGAGTGGGGAAATTTTTAAAAGCGGCCATGACTGTTTTATTACCAATTCCACTGGCGAGCCAAGAATCGGTCACCTAGATCCAGTTGCTTTGAAAGGATTATCTGGGTTTTTGTCTCCAAATATTCTCTGAGGGTCTAAAGGGATTGATTGTACAATTACTCATTGATCCATCAGATCTACTAATTAGTTTCAGTCTTGTATTAACCCTTTGAACAAACATTTCTTTTAACATGGGAACAGTTTCTCATTCCCAAATACTCAGTTAAGGTCTGCCCGTCCTGAAAATTTTTGATTCATGACTATGGTCTATATTTCTCAGGTATCATGTGGTAGGCATGCAATACTTCCTCTTTAATCTTATCATAATCAGAAAAAATTTTGCCCTCCTGAGTCTCTACTCTCTGGAATCCTTTACCCACAAGTTATGTGTGCGAACTAGGTTTAGGGCCCCACTTCTGTTTGGGCATCCTTGCTCCAGAGCAGTCTTCTCAAAAAAAGAAAAATATATATCTGGGTCACTCTCATGTAAACTAGGGACAAATTTTGCAGCTTTAGTTTTGTTTAAGTACTGATCAGGCTCTTGTTCTGAACCTCCTAACCTTTGGGTCGTTCTTCCTCTTTAGCTTTCATTAATTTCATTTCAGCCTCTAGCCACAGCTTAATTTCAGTTCATCCTTCATTTCTGTAACACCTGGGAGTAGGTAATCCCTCAATGGTTCACTGTTAAACAGGCATGTGTATTGATGAATTATTACCTTCTTCTGAAGCTCCTAAAAAGTTTAAAGGCTTATCTCTGACATAGTTTTTTTCTTTAAACACTTGCTTCCCTCTTACAGTATCAGTGGACAAAGTTCCCACAGGCACATAAAATAACACAAGTTGGAATGTAAACTATGCACATAGACACTTACCATACACCACAACAAAAATGTGTTACTCAGCCTTTCTCCACCTTTGGAGTAGGAAAACAACCTGTAAAACTAATTATGAAAACAACACTTCCACTGACACACCTTGGTAAATTCTTTACAGAAACAGGCAACTGTTAATTACACCCATTACCAGCCACCATATAGTTCAAGAATGTTTTGAGTTATTTTAGCAGTCAAATAATCTCCCGGGGTCAGCTTCCAATGTTACGTTGGTTTGGTCCTTTATTACTTTGATAGTAAGGTTCTCACTACATGTTCTAGTTGTGGGGTAGCTTTTTACTTAATGGCCTTATCTGCTAGGGGTAATTCTTACCATCATGGCTGATCATCCTGAGTGTCTAGGGTAATACTTACATTAAAGGTCTGATCATCCTGAGTGTCTCGACAGCCATTCAACCCAGCCCTCTTCACAGAGTTATGTAAACTACGTACTAAAAAAATATAACTGTAATTCCTCAAATAAAAACGTACATAATAAACAATTACAGCCTCAACACTTTAAAACAAAGAATCTACACACTCCAGAAGCTGTTCTCCACAGAGAGGTTAATCTCTCAACCCTTTTGTCCTTCTCTCTTCCCTTGACATAACTCTGGGCTAAACCATGTTTTTGAACACACATTAGGTCATCCTGGGTAAGGTGGCCACAACTTAATTATAAAAACTACGAAAAAACACACTACCCTGGCGCACGACATCATGCCCCAAGAAGATAGAATAAGGACGCCAGAGATCCTGCCAGGTGAAGTCATCCACAGAGAGAGTCATAGAGGCAGAGAGATGGAGAGAGAGAGCCTTGCTAAGCTCCTCCCACTGCGAAAAACAAAAGACTGTTGCAAGCACAATTCTCACAGTTAGACCAACACAATTCCTACCGACACCTTAATTTTACTTTTACAAAAAGAAATACAACTTTATAAACTACTTATTTAAATTGTGTGTTTGTGTCTATAGTATAACCTATTATATTGAGAAAAATAGGCTTGACCCAGCTGCCTCTCAGTCATAAGGTTGATCAGCCCTTATGACATTTAGAACTGAGTCCCCATCAATTCAATATAATTAGGTATTCCAGAGTAACTGTTACTTATAAATACATGTTGGGTCCTATAGCCCCATAACATGGTCATTAGATGAGTTACAATGAATACAAGAGACTTCAGTATTCTATTAGGTAATGCTATATGGCTTTAATAAGTCTTGTAGACTAAGTAAGTAAGTAAGTAAGTTTATTCAGGTATACAGAAATACAGTTACATAGATTATCATACATAGCAGCATATGTAAAGTAAAAGGACACAAGTGCAACTAATGTGACATTTATTGTGGCAACGTTTTGCTCTCCAGGAGCTTTATCAAGCCATTACAAACAATACATGGACACAGAGGGTATATAAAGGCTCAGAGTGAGGTGAATACTAGTGAGGTACCATATCGATGTTCACTAGTGGTAGTAGTAGTAGTAGTAGTAGTAGTAGTAGTTTGTCACTACCACTACTACTACTACTACTACTACCACTAGTGAACATCGATATGGTACCTCACTAGTATTCACCTCACTCTGAGCCTTTATATACCCTTTGTGTCCATGTATTGTTTGTAATGGCTTGATAAAGCTCCTGGAGAGCGAAACGTTGCCACAATAAATGTCACATTAGTTGCACTTGTGTCCTTTTACTTTACATATTGTCGGTAATTCTACCAACTTTAATAGCAGCATATGTGTAGAGAACCTAGGATAACCCAAAAAAGTCAGACAGAGTGACTTATTTCCATTGGGGTCCTTTGATTATTGTTTATTTATTAACCTTAAGTGGACACAATGGAGTGATTAACATTTGAGATGAATACAGATATTGAGAGTAAGTATATATTGATGAGAAAGTTTTACCTATGTTCATGATGTTGAGCAAATGCATGTATAGTTTTTACATATGTATTTATTATGGGCTGGGATAGGTAAAGGAGATAAGGTGTTTTCTAACTTCTTTCTTCTTTCAACAAACCTGCCGTGTCCCACCAAGGCAGGGTGGCCCAAAAAGAAAAACAAAAGTTTCTCTTCTTAACTTTAGTAATGTATACAGGAGAAAGGGTTACTAGACCCTTGCTCCCGGCATTTTAGTCGCCTCTTATGACATGCATGGCTTACAGAGGAAGAATTCTGTTCCACTTCCCTGTGGAGATAAGAGGTAAGAAACAAGAACAAGAACTAGTAAGAAAATAGAAGAAAACCCAGAGGGATGTGTATTGTGTATATATATGCTTCTACATGTAAGTGTAGTGTGACCTAAGTGTAAGTAGAAGTAACAAGATGTACCTGAAATCTTGCATGTTTAAGAGGCAGAAAAAAGGCACCAGCAATCCTACCATCATGTAAAACAATTACAGGCTTCCATTTTACACTCACTTGGCAGGATGGTAGTACTTCCCTGGGCAGTTACTGTCTACCAACATACTACCTAGTGTTTTTTAACTGCAGTTTTAAAATGCTAGCTGAGCTAGTGGTTCTAGAGATTCTGGCAGGGAGTTCCAGATTTTGGGCCCTTTTATGTGCATTGAGTTTTTGAAAAGATTTAACCTGACACGGGGAATGTCATAGAGATTTTTGTGCCTAGTGTTGTGTCTGTGAATCCTATTACAACTGTCAAGAAAGTGTTTCAGGTCGGGATTTATATTAAATTGATTGTTTCTACATGCAATCCTGAATTGCTACAAAGAAATTGTTAAACTCTCAGTTACCAGTCAAAGAATTCTAGTCAATTTGGCTAAAATTAAAATCCCGTGGAATTATGCCATGAAGCCTTAATAATTTTTTCCCCAGAGAAATTAAGTGATCAGTATATTTCACATTATATCTACTTTGTACTCAATGTTTCTTAGAAATTTTACCCTTGGCAGATATCAATTTTATTTCAGGTATCTTTATACTTCGATCTTTTACTGCCAATGTGCCTTGGAGTTGGATATGAAGAGTACATCAGTGGTGAGTGTGGGGCTGTGTATGCCCGTGCAGCCAGCTACAACACTCTTGCTCACCAGGAGTCTCGAACTGCCAGGTACAGTAGTGCTTCAGAATTTGGCCTAAGCCATTACAAAATTCTAGGATTAAGATTCTTTATTTCAGCATGATACATTGTTTGTGCTAAGGTGAAATACATTTAGGTGTGCATGCCGAAAGCCCCTTAACCCTTTCAGGGTCCGTCCCGTAGTTCTACTGCTTTGAAGCCAGGGTCCAAGCCGTAATACTACGTCATGAGCTCATCTCACTCAGATAAGCTGAGAGCGGTAAATTTGTGCCTAGATATGAGAGAATGCATCTATGTGGTAAGTGTGCATCCTATTAAACAAATCCTGCAGCACACAGTGTATAATGAGAAAAAAAGAACTGACTGTTTTTTTAATTAAAACAGCTACTTTGCAGTGTATTTTCATATGGTTTTTAAAGTTGTATTCGCAGTTTCTTGGAGTCATTTGATAGAATGCAAGATATATTACAGAAACAGAGATGATTTTGATCGGTTTTAGTACGGAAAATAGTTGAAATTGAGCTCAAAGTAGCAGAAATGTTCAATTTTTGCTGATGTTGAGTAAATAAATCACATAACTCATCCAATACATGTCATCTGGTGGGTCTGTGTGTTCACAAATGCACTGATATTATCTGTACAATTATTTGATTTTTGCATAACAGTAAATCTTCTGTTTTTTGGTGTGAATAAAACTTCTTTGTGAATAAAAAATTGAAATGAAATTCATCTGTAAAACCTGGAAACATAACTAATAAACAGAGGAAATGTTATTTTAGTGCCAGGAATGCCGGCATTGTTTATTCTGGACCCTATTTTGAAACTGGAATATTTTGAATTGCGTGAAATTAGCCAAATTACCAATTTCCGATCACTTTATTGAGTACAGTGGACCCTCAGTTAACGCCTTTAATCTGTTCCAGAGAGCTAGCCTTTAACCGATTTAGCCTTTAACTGAATTAATTTTTCCCATAAGAAATAATGGAATTCCAATTAATCTGTTCCAGACACCCAAAAGTATTAAACAAAAAAATTTTTTTTACATGAAATATACATTTCCCTACACAGAAAACAGTGATACATGAAGAATAAAACAAAAATAACATCACACTTACCTTTATTGTGGACTTGTTGATGAGTGATGAGATGGGAGGAAGGCAGAGGATAAAGGTGTTCTATTGTTTGGAAGGGGAATCCCCTTCCATAAAGACTTCAGGTAACAAGTCCTTTTCTGGCTTGTGTCCTGGGAGTGCCTTTTCCTCCTGAGTATTGTAGGTCCTGTTTGGTATTTTCTTCCTAAACAGGCCTGTTTTGTCACAAGTGAACACTTGTTGGGGTTTTAATTTTTCAGCCTCTATGTACCCCTTAAAGTCCTGCACATATTTTTCAGCTGCTTTTTTGTCAGAACTGGCAGCCTCACCATGCCTTATCATACCATACCATACCACCATCACTACCACTACCACCCTCTACTACCACCACCACTAACCACTCTCTGCCACCATCGCTACCACCCTCTACCACCACCCTCTACCACCCTCTACCACCACCCTCTACCACCCTGTACCACCATCACCACCATCGCTACCACCCTCTACCACCATCCTCTACCACCCTCTATCATCATCATTACCACCCTCAACCACCATCATACCACCCTCTACTACCACCCTCTACCACCACCCTCTACCACCACCCTCTACCACCACCCTTACCAACCACCCTCTACCACCACACTACCACCACCACCCTCTACCATCATCACATTCACTACCACCCTCTAACCACCATCAAATCTACTACCATCAAAATTGCTACCACCCTCTACCACTTTCACAGTTGCTACCACCCTGTACCACCACCACTACAACCCTCTACCACCATCACTACCACCCTCTACCACCATCACTACCACCCTCTACCACCATCATTACCACCTCTACAACATCATTACCACCCTCTACCACCATCACTACCACCCTCTAACCACATCACTACCACCCTCTTACCACCATCGCTGCCACCCTCTACCACCATCACCACCATCACAACCCCTACCACCCTCTATACCACCAATCACAATTGCTACCACCCTCTAGCCACCATCACAATTTTTTCACCCTCTAACCACCATCACACTACTACCCTCTACCACCATCACAACCACTACCATCCCTCTACCACCATCAAAATCGCTACCCACTCCCTCTTCCACCAATCACTGTCACCCCGCCCACCATCACAACCACTACCACCCTCTACCAACCTCGCTGCACCGCTCTTCCACCATCACTACCACCCACTACCACCATCAACATATTGCTAACAACCCTCTAAACCACCATCACTACCACCTTCTACCACCATCACAACCACCTTCCTAACCACCATCACAACCACGCCAACCCTCACTCGTATTTTTCTACAAACTTTTTCTTAAATTATATGTGTTTCTCACATTCTTTACCATAGGGCTGGCACTAGAAGCTTTTTTGGGGCCCATGTTGGCTTATTTAGCAGTTATAAGCACCAAAAACAATGGAATAATACAGGTCTCCCTCAACATTCACGAGGGTTAGGGGATCAAGAGGCCTCACGAATTTGAAAAATCAACAAAGGTTTGGTGCCCCAAATATATTTAGGAAAATATAATACAATACTGCTTCCTTAACTTGTCGAACCATGAACAATCATAAAATACATGAAAACGTCGTAAATTGTACTACATGTATGTTATTAAATACCACTGACTCCACCACTGCAAGTCCCTACTACCCTCCCTCTGACCCCCCACAACTGGCAGCCAAGCCTCCCCGCCCACTGTGTGGTGAGTGTATTTGTTGTTCATTATTTGGCTATTAAACTACAGTATAAATAATGTCAACCCATTTATGACTGCATATTGGAATGGCTATTCGCACAGGTATTGGAAGGTGACATCATGTGTTTACTCTTGAACACAGCAAAGAATCAAACATTTGTGCTACTGCTACTGCTAATAATAATTAATAATAATAATATAATAAATAATATAATAATAATAAAAAATACGATAGAATTGAACGAAGGAAATTGTACAAAAATACGAGGGTTGAAGCAGTGGGTGGAGGAAGTGGTTGACCGCATCGTCATGTAGCTTTGTTTAGGCTAGAGTGAGTATTAGTCTCCATGCTCCTTCCAATACATTTCACATAATTCATTGTATTTGGTGCTTTTAGATTGAGTGTGACCTGGAGTGGTTGGAGGGCAGTGGTAGAGGCAGTGATAGAGGCAGTGGTTGAGCAAGTGGGTGATGCAGTGGGTGAGGCAGTGGTAGAGGCAGTGATAGAGGCAGTGGGTGAGGCAGTGAGAGAGGCAGTGGTAGAGGCAGTGGTATTTACTAACATATATGAATGTGTAAATTCAAGAATTATTGAGGATTAAAGGTAAAGTTGGATGTAAAAGTGGTCATAATAAGCGTGCATGCACTGGAGAAGGAGAGGAATGCAGAGAGAGAGAGAGATTTTGCGAGAATGTTTTAAGTGAATGTAAGGAGCCTTTGAACCTAGTGAGAGGAGTAATTTGGTAGGGGGAACCTGAATGCCTAAAGTAGAGTAACTTTTAGAGAGTGTGGTAGCTAAGTTTGGGGTGCCAGGTGTACAATGAAAATGGGAGCCCTATGATTGAATTTTGTATAGAAAGGGGTTTAGTTACGGTAATACATATTTTAAGAAAAAGTGGATAAATAAAGTTACAAGATATGATGTAGGGCGAAATGACAGTATTTGGCTGATTATGAATTGGTAGATAAAAGACTGTGAGTATACTCAGGATGTACATGTTTATAGAGGGGCCACAGATATATCAGATCACTATCTGGGAGTTGTTACTACACTGAGAGTAAAAGTGGAGATGGATAACAAGGAGAATAGAAGCATCAGGGAAAAGAAGAGTGAAGGTTTATAAACTAAAAGAGGAGGCAGTTAGGGGTAAGATATAAATAGCTATGGAGATAGATGGGCTAATGAAGCAATAGGCAATGGGTCGAAAGTATGGGTAGGTTTTAAAAATGTAGTGTTAGAGTGTTCAGCAGAAGTTTGATAGGTTACAGGAAAGTGGGTGCGGAGGGAAGAGGAGCGATTGGTGGAATGATGATGTAAAGAGAGTAGTAAGGGAGAAACAGTTTACATATTGAGAAGTTATTACAAAGTAAGAAGTGATGCAAGGAGGGAAAGTATATGGAGAAAAAGAGGAGGTTAAGAGAGTGGTGAAGCAATGTAAAAAGAGAGCAAATGAGAGAGTGGGTGAGATGTTATCAACAATTTTGTTTGAAAATAATAAAAAGTATTGAGTGATATTAAACAAGTTAAGGAAGCCCTAGATAAATGGATTT
>NC_069404.1:8990793-9017491 GCF_026875155.1 Cherax quadricarinatus | reverse complement strand
AGGAAAGTTTTTTTCCCCAGGGAAACGAAAAAATAGGAAGACCAAAACGAGTCCTTGGTTTACCCGAAAGGTGTGGGAGGCAAAAACAAGTGCAACAGAGAAGGGAAAAAAGGTTTACAAAAGGGCATAGGCCCAGGAAAAAAAAGGAGATTAGTAGAAGAGCAGAAACGAGTATGCGCAGTAAGGAGGGGGCCCCAGCGACAGATAAAAAAGAATAGCATCAAAAGTCAAATTGCCCCGAAACTGCTGTATAGCACATTAGGGGGGAAGACAACAGTCAAGGACCAGGTGAAAGGCTGAGGAAAAAAGGTGGGAAACTCACAAAAAACGTCAAGAGGTATGTGAGGAGCTAACCGAGATTTAAGGAAGTATTTACAGTAGGACAGGAAGGGGACTCTGGGGGGACGACCAGATGGGGACACAGAAAGGGAAATACCCAAAAGTTTTGGGGACGACATACATACGATGAGGAGGAGGTGAAGAAACTGCTAAGGACATCATACCTCAAAGGCAATGGGGACCGGACAACATCCCCCCGGGGGTCCTTAGAGGGGGAGCAGATTGTTGTTCATGCCATTACCACAATCTTCAAACACGTCCTGGAAAAATGGGCAATACCTGGGGGTATGGAAGACGGCAAAGTAGTTCCCTTTTTTAAAAAAAGGAGACAGAAAAGAGGCATAAACTATAGACCTGGTCTTGAGTGTATGTGAAAAAATTATGGAGAAATTATCAGAAGGGGTGGTGGCCCCTGGAACGGAACAAGAGTATAAATGCCAACCGCACGGATTCAGGGAAGGCAATCCTGTGTCACAAACCTTCTGGAGTTTATGAAAAAATAACAGAAGTAAGACAGAGAGGGGGGGTGGGTCGATTGCTTTTTCTTGGACTGCAAAAGGGCCTTTGACAAGTTCCTCACAAGAGATTAGTGAGAAGTAAGCTAGGTGCTATAACAGGAAGGGCACGGCAATAATAGAGAATCCTGCAGGGGGCAGCAACGATCGGGTACGTAATGATGTATCACAGTGGGCACCTGTGACGAGGGGGGTTCCCATGGGGGTGGGTTCTGGCAGTGTTTTTTTGGTTATGTGAAGACATGGGGAAGGGTTAGACTCGAAGTGTCCCTGTTTGCAGATGTGTAAGTTAATGAGGAGAATTAAATCTGATGAGGACCAGGCGGGATTCAAAGAGACCTGGACGGGATGGCCCCTGGCCCGAAAATGGCTTCTCAAATTTTAAATCCTCCCAAAATGCATAGTCATGAAGTAGGGGAAAGGGGACAGAAGACCCAGACGAGTTGGTGGGGGCCAAAGACTGAAAACCCTCACTCAAGGAGAAAGATTTGGGGTGAGTTAACACCCAGCATGTCCCGGAAAAAACATCAATCGATAACTGCTGCGCAAAGGGCGCCTGGCAAACCTGAGAACGCATTCCCTACCTTTGTAAGGAATCATTCAAGACATGTAACGTGTATGAGGCCCTACGGGGGATGAGCACCTTTTGGAAAAACCCCACTTGATAAAGCACGTAAGAAATAGGAAAGTACAAAGGTTTGGACAAGGTTAGTTCCCAGAGCTAAGGGGAATGTTTCCTATGAAAAAAAAGATTAAGGGGAACGGCCACGACACTGGAGGAAGGAGGGTCAGGGGGACTGTACAAATATAAAATAATGCATGGAATAGCAAAGGGGGACAAAGACAGGATGTTCCCGGGAGGGGACACAGAAACAAGAGGCCAATTGGAAAATTGAAGAACAAAAGAGTCGAGAGGTTTTGTGGAAGTTTTCTTCGTCATAGAGTTGTAAGGGAGTGGAATACCTAGAAAATGACGTAGTGGAGGAGGAACCAACACGTTTTAAAAACGAGGTTTGATAAAGTCATGGAGCAGGGAGAGAGAGGGCCAGTAGCAACCGGTGAAGAGGCGGGGCCAGGAGCTAAGACTCGACCCCTGAAACCCCCAAAAGGTGAGTACATGACACAAAATATCCAAACTTTAAATTTGGGGTTAACGGTGGGGGTGATCTAAAAATATTAACAAATACATATGTTAGTTGGTTATAACAGCAGTGTAGTGATAAGGTCATGAAAGAGTGATTAAGTAAATACTGAAAGTAAGAGAAAATTAGTCAATCCCCAGCTGTTGGTGTTGTGAATGTAGCTAACATCATCAGACTTGTTATGATCATAATACTGTACTAAAGAAAAAAGAGGGAATACCAAGTCTTAAAAGAAAATTGAAGGAGTTGATAGCAGCCGACCAGCAGGAACCTCCATTGTGCAGACGACATCACTTGCCTATTTGTGGTTAATTTTGGTTAGTGTCTAAAGTCTCAGTGTCTCGCCCTGCTGGTTGTATGCTATACCATCACTCTCTCCCTATTTCAGTACCAGGAGATAGATAGTGGTTATCCTGATAATGTTCAGCAAATTATCTAAATATCTCCAGGTAAACTCCAGGAGAGTTGTGTAGCCTAGTGACCCCCCCCCTGCATTTTTCTGAGGGACAAGCTAGTAAACAAGTACGCACATACAAACACACGTGTGCACCCGTAATTATTATTATAATAATTATTAGTATATATTAATAAGGAATTGAGTGAGAAAAAATAATTCTATAATCTTCAAAAAGTAATGTAGCCTAGTGCGCGAAGATCTGGGCCGGGAGAGTACCGGTGAACCAAGAACAATAACAAATAGTTTTTAACGTGACCCCCCCCTCTTTTTCAAAGAACGACAAGTGTTAACACACACACACAAACACAAGTGTACACAATTAATATTATATAGTATATATTAGTGTATATTAATAAGGAGCTGATTGTGAAAACATTTTATAATCTTCAAATGAGTAGCGTAACCTAGTGTGCGCACGCACACCCATACACCCACCCCACACACCCACACACACCCACACACACCCACACCACCCACACACACCCACACACACCCACACACACCCACACACACCCACACACACCACACACCCCCACACACACACACACACACACACACACACAACCCCACACACACCACAAACACCACACACACATAACACCAAAATAACCCCACACACACGCAACCCCACACACAACACACACACACACACACACATACATTGCCAGACTCACACTTTACACTCCCTGCCTCGCCACCGACATCTCACTCCTTCACCTGATCCCTCCCCTCCCTCTTTCCCCCCCCCCCTCCCCACCTCTCCCTCCTTCCCCCTTCTCTCTCCCTCACCCTCTTGCTTCACTCTCCTTCCCACTCCCCCTTCCCACTACTCTCCCACATAGCCACAGTTCCTCCTCTACCTCCCCCCCCCCACACTCTGACATACACAATACTAACCTACATACAGAATTACATAGGTTTCCAACTTGAGGCAATTAGGATAAAACAAAAATGGGTTGCCAGAGAGCAACAAGAAAAACCAAGGGACAGGAGGAGGAAACTGCAAAGGAAGATTGGGCAGCAGAGCTCACAAAAAGGGAACATGAATGGGAAAAGAAACTAGAAGAGCTTAGCATGAGAAGGGAAAAGAGAGGATAGACATGGAAAGCAGGAAGTGGGAGGTGCAAGTTAAGCACCAGAGGCCAGGATACAGAGTTTAGAAGAGGAACTGAAAAATTGAAACAGCCTAAAAGAACTAAAGAACATTTTGGATTGACAACGAGACAGCTACCTCAGTCACAAAAAAGGGGGGACTGTAGGGAAAGAGGAGCAAAACAGCTTTGTAGAAGCTCAATCAGTGGAGACTGTAGTAAATGAAGAGCTAAGCTATATGTGGAGGCCCTAACAGACCACAGCAGAGCCCGGGGGAAAGTCGAGAAGGGAAAATGACAGGCCACTGAGCCCAAGTACATTAGCTAGTGAAACTGAAGAAAGGAAAGCTGCAATGGAGGAAATCAATTTGAATGAGGGGATACACAGGGATATGCAGTGGGAGAATGAAAGGGTGAGGTCAGTTCTTTGCGTATGGGCTCAGGAAGTTGAAGGGGAAACATATGAAGCCAGAAAACAAGGGAAAAAAGCAATTGAAAGATCATGAAAGCAATAGGAAAAGAGACATGACCTGCTGGAAAATTTTCGGGGGAATAGGGGGGTATGTAAAAAAAGAACCCGACCAGCGAAAGTGACTTTCAAGCAGAATCGACCTCGGAACAGGATCCTGCAGGGGAAAGCACGATTAAGGGACATGCCGGCATACAGGAAGGTGTATCTTGACCACAACAGAACACAAGAAGAAAGGCAGAAACAGAGAGAGATGGTACAAAGGCGAAAGGAGGAAAGAGGGGGGATGGAGAAGCCCGGACAGGAGATCCCAGACACGGAAGATCAAATACAGCCCCCCTCCAACTTCCTATAGGGCCTCCCAACCATTTCAACCCCAGTGCAACCAAACACTCTAAACCAAAACACCCATGCCACATCCAATGCCCCCACCCACTACATTACAAACTCCCCCCCCACAGCAACCCCCCATAGTTCCTTATCAGGTCTCCCATTTCCCCCAACCCCAATACACCTCCCAGCCCACAATCTTAGAAAAGAAGTTGAAGGTGTGGTATAAAATGCAGTGGAATAACAAATAAGTATGAGGAGTGGCACAAAAGACTAAAGGAGCATCCCCAGACAAAAATAGCACTCACAGAAACAAAATCACCAGAATAATAACAGATTCAATCTTTCCATCTGGATATCAAAATTTCCCCAGGAAAGACAGAGGGAGGAGAGGGGGAGGAGGAGTTGCACTGCTCATTAAAAACCAGTGGGGGTTGAGGAAAATGGAAGGAATTTGGGTGGCACGGGAAAGGGATATTAGTAGGAACAAACATTGAGGGGGCTTAGGTGGGTAATTGCAGTATATACAACCCACCAAGAATGCAGGAGGCCCAGAGAAGATACGGGTGAGAGCAACAAAACAATGGTCGACACACAGCGAGGTGGCCAGGAGAGCACACATGGGGGGAGCAAAGTTACTAGTTATGGTTTGATTTCAATCCAAGGGATTGACGGAAAAAACCCGGAGCCCCATGGGGTCCCCAAATGGGGAGCCAGATGATGGATGGTTTGGGATGGAAAACCTCATGCATTCAACATGTTAGAGGGCCACTACAGAGAGGAGAGGTGAACCAGCAAGACTGGACCTTGATTCACCTTGAGTAGTTTGACCAACGAGGATTATTGTTGGAAAGGCCCCTGGGGGGCTAGTGATCATGTGGTTCTGTCCCCTTTGACTACATAGTTAAGCTCCAAGGAAGAGAGCAGCAGGAAATAGGGTGGAAAAACCAAACTACAAAAAGGGGGAATACCCCAGGCTTGAGGAAACTTCTTTCCCGAATTCAGTGGGAGAGGGAATGACAGGAAAAACAGTACAAGAAAGATGGATATGTGCAAAAAATGCAAGGAGGCAGAAAAGGGGAGGTTTGTTCCCAAGGGAAACAGAAATAAAGGAAGAACAGAACGAGTCCTTGGTTACCCAAAGGTGTAGGGAGGCAAAAACTAGGGTTGTACTAGAGAAAGGAAAAGGTTACAGAAGACAGGAATCAGGAAAATAAAGAGATTGCGAAGAGCAGAACGATATGCACAGATAGAAGGGAGGCTCAGCGGCAATACGAAAATGACATAGCACGAAAGTCAAGACTGACCCGAAGGTTGTACAGCCACATCAGGAGGAAAACAACAGCAAAGGACCAGAATCAGGATAAAGGAAGGGTGAAAGGAGAAATTCACAAAAAACGACGGGAGGTAAGTCAGGAGTCATCACAAGTTCAAAGAGGTTTTACAGTGGAAACAGTAGGACTCCAGGAAATCAGAGCAGGGGGGGTGCACCAGCAAGTGCTGGATGAGGTACATGTAACCAAGGAGGAGGTGAAGAAGTTGCTATGCGAAACTTGACACCTCAAAGGCGGTGGGACCAGACAACATCTCTCCGTGGGTCCTTAAAGAGGGAGCAGAGGACATTGTGTATACCATTAACAAGATCTTCAACACATCATTTGAACTGGGCAACTCCGAGGTATGGAAGTGGCAAACGTAGTCCCAAATTTTTTAAAAAGGGAGACAGGAATGAGGCACTAAACTTCAGACCTGTATCACTAACGTGTTATAGTATGCAAGGTCCCTGGAGAAGATCATCAGGAGGAGAGTGGTGGAGCACTGGGAAAAAAAACAAGTGTTTAATTGACAACCAGCATGGTTTCAGGGAGGGAAAATTTCCCGTGTCACAAACCTATTTTGAGTTTTATGACAAGGTGACAGAAGTAAGACAGCGAGAGAGGGGTGGATCGACTGCATTTTTTGGACGAAGAAGGCCTTCGACACAGTTCCTCACAAGAGGTTACTGCAAAAGTACAGGATCAGGGCACACATAAAAGGAAGGCACTGCAATGGATAAGAGAATACCTGACAGGGAGGCAAAAAACGAGTATGGTACGTGACGAGGTGTCAAAGTGGGCGCCTGTGGGCAAGCGGGGTTTTTCCCCAGGGGTTTAGTCCTAGGACCTGTGCTGTTTTGGTATATGTGAATGACATAACGGAAGGGATAGACTCAGAAGTGTCCTTGTTTGCGGGGCGATGTGAAGTTAATGAGAAGAATCAAACGGATAAGGATCGGCAGGACTACAAAGAGACCCGGACAGGCTACAAGCCCGGTCCAGCAACTGGCTCCTTGAGTTTAACCCCGCCAAAAGCAAAATCATGGGAAAATTGGGGAAGAGCAAAGAAAACCGCAGACACAATATAGTTTAGATGGCCAAAATCTGCAAACCTCACTCAAGGAAAAAGATCTGGGGGTGAGTATAACACCGAGCATATCTCCTGAGGTGCACATCAATCAGATAAGCTGCAGCATACGGGTGCCTGGCAAGCCTATGGATAGCATTCCGATACCTCAGTAAGGAGTCGTTCAAGACTCTGTATACCATTTATGTCCAGGCCCATACTGGAGTATGCAGCACCCGTTTGGATCCACACCTAGTCAAGCACGTCAAGAAATTAGAGAAAGTGCAAAGGTTTGCAAAAGACTAGTCCCAGAGCTACGGGGATTGTCCTACGAAGAAAGGTTGAGGGAGATCTGCCTGACGACACTGGAGGCCAGGAGGGTCGGGGAGACATTTATAACGACATATAAAATACTGTGCAGAAAAGATGAGGGGGACAAAGACGGGATTTTGCAGAGATGGGACACAACACAAAGGTCCAAAATTTGGGAATTTGAAACTCAGTGAATAAAAGGGATGTTAGGAATATTTCTTCGTCAAGGTAGTAAAGGGGCCGTGGAATCCTAAAAAGTGAAGTAGTGAGGCGGGAACCAACATAGTTTTAAGGTGGGGTATGAAAAAGCTCATGGAGCAGGGAAGAGAGGACCTAGTAGAAATCAGTGAAGAGGCAGGGCCGGGGAGCTTGACTAACCCTGCAACCCAAAAAGGTAGTACACAAAACACACACACACACACCACGTTTTTAATATAAGTGGAACCCAAAAAAATCAAACTTAACCGTTCCAGGAGCTAGTTCTAAATCAAAAAGTCTGAAATTGAAGCAAATTTCCATAAGAAAAAATGGAAATACAGTGGACCCCCGGTTACGATATTTTTCATTCCGGGCCCAGAACTGACCGAATTTTTCCCCAAAAGGAATATTTGAAGTAGATTAGCCCTTTTCAGACCCCAAACATACACGTACAAGCACATTACATAAATACACTTACAAAATGGTCGCATTGGGAGGGATCGTTAAGCGGGGGTCCACTGTACAATTAATCCTTTTCCAGAAACCCAAAAAATTCCACAAAAAATACTTTTATAAGATTAATTACAGTTTTACATAAAACAAATCTTATTTTTTAAATTAGTATAGAAATACATAAAAATAACATTTTTACTTTCCTTTTTTTTTAAAAATTGGTGATGGCATCTGGGAAAAAGGGAGGAGGAGAGAGGGATTGGGGTTAGTGTTTGAAGGGGAATCCCCCCATGAGGGCTTCAGGGAAATCCTCTCTGGGGTTTCTTCCTTCTCTGTTTTTAATGCCACTGGACCAGCTTGAGAGTCACGGCCACGTCCCCACAAAATAACTGTCCACACCCCTGTTTTTTTGCCACCCTCTAACATTTCCCTAAATGGGACATGGTTTGTCAAGGACTTGTTTGCAAATGGCTTGTTTCGCTTGTCAGGGTGGGACTTCGCACAAACATTTGGGCATTGTTCCCTTGGCCAAAACTCCTTAATCTTTGAAGAAGGACCATCCCTCCCCCATATTAAACCTTTCGCAACATCAGTTCCTTGATTTGTTCTTTCTTTGACAGGATAGAACTGATGGTGACTTTTTTTTTCCATACTCCCGGGAAGCTCAACAAGTCCCCACACCCCTCTCAACTTCTGTATTATTTCCCCTTTTTCAATCTTGGTGTTTCTCATTTTTTTTTACCACAGGGGTACTACTAGCAAGTTTTTTTTTGGGCCCCTGTCATTATTTTACGTCCCCAAGCACTAAACACAAAGAAATAATCGTAAAATGCGTAAAAGAGAGGGGTTAGTGTTCCTCAAGCATAAAAAAAATAACTCCTCACGCACCTGTGGGGGACGCGGACAGAGCCGGGGGGGGCAGAAGGGGCCCGTACCCGCGGTCCGAAAAAAAAGGGGGGATTCGAAAAAGGGGGCACAGTTTTGTCCCAAAAAAAAAAAGGGTTTTTTTTTCGAAAATTTTATATTGATACATTTGATTTTTGAGGTTTTTCCACTGTAAAAATACAGATATATAATGGGAATACCCACCTCTATAGCGGAAGGGGGGCCCCATCCTCAGAAAAAACAAGAAACATACCTCAGGGAAAACGAAGGTTTCCCCCCAGAGCTGTTTGAATATTTACATCTCCAAAAACCCCCCCCCAATATTTTTTTATTCTATTGAACATTTATTTTAAAACCCGAATACATTTTCATACACATGGAACCCCTACTTTTGGGGTTTAATCCCTTTCCCGACCTTGCTCGCAACTGGGTTTGCTTGTTTTTCAGAGTCAATTTTCCTCATTTAAATTTTTGAAATGCAATTAATCCATTCCAGTGGAATTCTGTACTTCAATAATTTCGCTAATATCAACTCTACGGCTTATTTATCTATCTCACTTCATCTAATTAAACATAATAACCAATATAAATAACATAGAAACCTGATAATATACTCTAAAATGAACAAAATACAGTGGTCCCTCATTTTTCGTAGTTAATCCGTTCCTGGAGCCGTTACTATAAACGAAATTTATGATTTACGAATCAATTTTCCCTATAAGAAATAATGTAAATACAATTAATCTGTTCCTGACACCCAAAAGTATTAAGACAAAAAAAAATTTAACATGAAATATACATGTAGTACATAAACAATACAATGGGAAATGATGAATGAAACATTAACAGCATAACACTTACCTTTATTGGAGATTCTTCTTAGTGTATGGGAGACTGGAGGAGGAGAGAGAGTGGATTGTTTATAGTTTGGAAGGGGAATCCCTTCCATCAACACCTCAGGTACCATTTGCTTTTCTGGGGTTGCTTCTCTTCTCTGTTTCTTAATGCCACTAGGACCACCTTGAGAGTCACTGGAGTCCTGTCTCACAAAATAACTGTGGAGAGAGCTCTGTTTCTGGCATCTCTTTAACACTTCCCTAAAATGGCCCAAGACTTTGTCACTGTACATGTTGCCAACTTGGCTTGCAACAACCTTGTTAGGGTGATGTTTCTCCATAAAGCTTTCCATCTTACCCCACATAGTATAGTATAGTGTATACTACAGTGGCTCCCTAGTATATTGATGATAAAGACTAAAGTGTCATTTGAAAACAGGTGAATTTGTAAATGAAGTGATAAGCCTATAGAGGCAGGTGCCAGAAGTCGCCAGAATCTTACCACAGGTCAGCTGTTTTTAATAATCTTCCTGGCCTGCTAGTGTACTCGCATATAATCTAGTGATACCAGTGAATAGCAGAATACAGTGCTGTAGTAGCAACTAACCAGTATTATAATGGTACATAGTGGAGTGGAGTGACTTTCATTAGTTTCTTTTTTCTTGAAATACCAGACGTTACTGTGAATTTCATATAACCTGTAGTTACCAGCGGTCGCAATATACACAACGAGAAGCAATTATTACTACAGAAAAAGCGTCCTTCCTCCAAAATTTGCACCAGTCAACTATAGTGATAATATAACATTTATTGTGGTGGAGACCGAAAAAAAAAAAAATAGAAAAGCTAGATACAGCGATTGATAAACAAGGGAGGTCGACCGTTCGTCATTGTAGGAGTGCCAGCAGTCACCGGCTCTTCAACACGCAAGTTATACTTTTGTATCAATCAAATCACATATTACTCGGGTAGATAATTTCCAGTAGATGCTTCATGTGTTAGCTCAAATCACCGACCAGTATGTTTTAAATAAGTGACCCACTGCTCAGATCAGATAGACTGGTCCGAACCCTTGACTGGTCCGAACCCTTAACTGGTCCGAACCCTTGACTGGTCCGAACCCTTGACTGGTCCGAACCCTTGACTGGTCCGAACCCTGGACTGGTTTCAAATGGTTTCGTGCACTACCTAGCAGGTTATTAATAGAATTTTCAAGAGGTTGCTAGTAAAATTGCAGTAAATCAACCATTCAAATCATTATGAAGCTGTGTGTAGTCTGTGGTCAGTCAAACAAACGGGCTTCCACATGCATAAATTGTCATTTTTGTGGAAATTGGTGTCACGCCCCTTGTGCAGATATCCAAGAACTAGCTACAAACAGTATTAAAACAGGGAAGTGTTTTTGGGTATGCCCAAATGAGATAAATCTGTGGACTAAAATCACAAGGGTATTAAAAGAGGTCAACATCAAAGCTGCTTTCATAGAAAACCTGGAAGCTTTCTACAACAGATGGGAACATAAAAAAGTCTGGGCTGAATGGTACTGCCCTTGATACTGGCCATGTAGTCAGAAACTGTAAGGCTGGAGATGATGTCCTGGTAGTCAGTAAATGGGGGGCTGATAGTGATGTCCTGGGAGGGGAGACTGTAAGGGTGAAGCTGGAGGTGCTGTCCTGGGAGATGAGACGTAAATGGTGAAGCTGGAGGTGCTTGTCCTGGGAGACAGTAATGGTGAAGCTTGGAGGTGCTGTCCTGGGAGACCATTATTGGGGGGAAGCTGAGCTGCTGTCCTGGGAGACTGTTAATGGTGAAGGCTGGAGATTTTGTCCAGGTTAGTCGGGAATTATATGCAGGTAGAATAATTTAAATGACCTCATAGGGGACAGGAGCCTTATGTAGGGAAAACACGTGTAGTCAAAGATAAGATAAAACCAATATTGCAACTAGAAATACCGCAGGAAAATAAGCAAACAAGAGGACTCCACTAGCAATAGTGAGGATTTATTCCAAAAAGAAACTGGTGGGAGCTCCATTGTTGGTGCTAGGGTGGATAGAAGTAAGGTAAGACAGGGGGAAAACATGCTCCAACAGGGAAGGGATACAATCACAGGAAAACCCAAGGCAAAACGGGAAACCAAGACTGTGCACATACTATGCAATCGGTATCTGCTGGCATGGGGAAATATGGGGAAAAAAACAGATGGGACGAGCAACTATGACCACCCTAGAAATGCCATACATATGACAACAGGAAAATGGCAAACTCCCTTACCTGTAAGCTTTTTCACCATGAACTGTGTACCTTTCCTTTTTTACAGTTTAAACACCCAGGGAAAGACTGTGTATAACTCAAATTGCCAGGCTACCATATAAAGGGGGACAAAAAGATACAAAACATCAGCCATGGGGGGAAAACCTGGGTTGTAGCCACAAGCCACTCAAGAAGACCCCGAGGGTTTTTGTAGTGCCAGGAAGGGAAAAAAAAAATGGCAGGAAATGCAGAAATCGTCCACCAAATCCAGTCATTAATGGAGTGGAACACCAGTCGATGCCATCCACTCCAAACCAACAGATACAGATATAATGCCGGAGAAAAAAAATCCTCCCCCAGTACCAACAATACCACCAGGCCGATAAACATTCTTCTTTGCAAATTTACGGGTCTAAAGCCAGCAACAAAACAAAAAATACCTTTCTTCAGTGGATGCGCGCAGGAGGCAAAGGCAATGTTCGCGGCTTCTTTCACTTGAGGACCCCACATAAGGGATCACTATGGGACAACGTAATATGGATCCTGGTTACAAAACCTATACAGATGTGAAAGTACCGTGAACAGGCAAGGGGGGGGTGGGCCTGGTACATTGCAGAGTCACTTGTTTGCACAGAACTGCTAAATGCCTCAAATGATGTAGTGGATGTTTTAGCAGTTAATAGGTCTTGAGAACCAAAACCTTTTCATTGTGGTAGTTACAAGCCTCCGGATGCAACATCCTGCAATTAAGGAAAAGGCTGTTTAAAAAGTGACCATCTGTTGGAAAACCGTCCATGCTCCTGCACCATAAATCTTGCTTCCTGGGGATTTCAACTAAGGCACTTAAATGAGGATATAGCAAATATTTATTGTATGCAGTAATTAACACCAGGAATTTGGCAGCTCTCGATGAAAACTCACACTCACGGCGGTAGGCTTTTAAATCTCTGCCATCTAAATTCAATTTAAACAGCAAATAATGACTCCTACTAGACTGGAGAATACACTAGAACCTCATCTTCACTAACATGATGATATGATAAGAAATGTCGTTACCATATCAATAACAATTCTACTCAGATCACAACATTAATTGAAGTTCAGTCATGTTTGGCGCGGAGGCCAGACGACTAATGAGATTTAGTCACGAGGGTGCATTCACCAAATTCAAAACTTCAATAACAAAAACATAAAGTGGGACCAAGTAAACCAAGTCCTATCAACCACTATAAGCGGGGAAGATATTACTAAGTAGCACTGACCCAACTTATGCCTTAGTAACAGATTAACTCGGTGGCACCTCGATATGTTTGTCATGCACATGGCTTATTCCTCTAAGCAAAAAGGAGGAGTTGATGTATAAAACAAAAGAGACAGGCGACTCCCTTTTACAGGCGGACGGAAAAACAATAACAGAGGCGGACTTAATGGAGGTCAATATATCTGAAATGCGTAGGGAGACACTGGTCAGAGATAATTAGCAAGATCGTACTTAAGCTTAAAATAATCCTTTTGGAGTCAGGATTCGCGGGAAGAACTAAAAGCCATAATGAAATCGAAAGAACCCTAAAGTATTTCTTCCTCCTATGCAAATCAAATCGAGGTACAACGTCCAGTATTGGGCCCCTACTTCAACAAGATGGCGTCCTACCACGGATTACAGTAAGGAAATGAGTGAAACTACTCATGTCCAATATGATATCAGTTTTAGCAAGCCGCCTAACCAGACTGTGAGTCGTAGATCAAAATTGACATTTTTATGAGAGTGCACTAATTTGATGATCACAAGCTATCCGATGTTATCCTGCGCCAAATGCTTCGAACAGGCGATAAATGACGGCATGCACTCTGCACCCTGGGACAGGACTCATGGGAACCTGTGTTCTTCAAGAACTGCAAGAAGCCCCTATCACGAGCCTATTCCATCCGATGGAGTAGGGAGCCAAGGATGGACACGGGGTGTCGTCCCACAGTTACTAAAACGACAGACTTAGCCCCACTCCACAAAAGGGGGCAGTAAATAGCAACAGCAAAGAACTACAGACATTAGGCACTAACATTCCCATATCATTAAAATTCTTTGAAAGGGTCTAAGAAGCAAGATCACCACCCATCTAGAAAAACCCATAAGTTACACAACAGGGCAACATGGGTTTCGAAAACAGGTCGCTATTGTCTGTCTCAACTATTGGATCACTACGACACGGTCCTAAATGCACTAGAAGACAAAAAAAGATGCAGATGTAATAATAGCGCAATAGCGTAATAGCGCACAAAATGCGTGCTAAAGGAATAACAGGAAAAGTCGGTCGATGGGATCTATAATTTCCTCACTAACAGAACAACAGAGTGTAGTCGTCAACAGAGTAAAAGTCGAGGGCAGATACGGTGGAAAAGCTTCTGTGCCAAAGGACAGTACTCGATCCCATCTTGTTCTCATCCTCATATCCGCATAGACAAGGATTGTTCATCCACAGCACCGTGTTTCCTTTGCAGATGACACCCGAATCTGCATAGAAGTGTCTTCCTTTGCAGACACTGCAAGCTCAGGGGCATCAACAGACTCAAATCATTTCAGTGGGCCTGCAGAAAACAATTGAAGTTCAACGATGTAGAAATTTAAATTACTCAGATATGGTAAACATGAGCGAAATTAAATCTTCCTTTCAGAGTACCAAAACAAATTCTTGCCACAAAATAGAGCCTCGAAAAACCAACGCAAATAGGACCTGGAGTGATCATGTCGGGGAATCTCACCTTCAAGGTCCATAACATTGTATCAATCGCTTCTGCTTTTGATAAATGACAACTGATGGAGGATAGAATGAGAACCTTCAAAATAGGGAGGCAAGCCCATGATGACAATCTTCAGGATCACTTGTTTATCTATGGCTGGATATTGCTGCACACACTAATCAGCACTTTCAAGGCAGGTGAAAATTGCCCGCGACCTAGAAAATGTAAAGAGAACTTTCACGGGCGAGCATATTCGAGATAATACTCCTCAATTATTGGGAGCGCTTGTGGTTCCTAATCATGTATTCCGGGAAACGCAGGAGGGAGAAAATACATGAATTATATTCACCCTGGAAATCCTAGGGCGGACTAGTACCGAATTGCACACGAGGAGCACTCACTACGAAAGCAAAAGACTTGGGCAGCGATGCACCATCCCCCCAATGAAAGCAGGGGTGTTACACTAGCACGTTAGAGACCATGACATTAAGTGTCAGGGGGCCCGAGACTGTTCAACTCGCCTCCCAGGCACAAATAAGGGGGATTACCACAGACCCCTGGCAGTCTTAAGCTGCACCTGGACAAGCAGCTAAAAGTCGTTCCGATCAGCCGGGCTGTGGCTCGTGACGTTGGTTTGCGTGCAGCCAGGCAGGCAACAGCCTGGTTGATCAGGCTCTGATCCACCAGGAGGCCTGGTCACAGACCGGGCCGCGGGGGCGTTGACCCCCGGAACTCTCTCCAGGTAAACTCAGGTAAACAGCTACACAAATCTAACTCACGCAGCAGCTGGGGAGGATTGGTAAAGCATTCCGTGAATGTAGAACCCCAGACCTGCTCAGAACGTTCCAAGTTGCACTAACAAATGCATGGAATAGAAAGCAAGAACTTAGGGAACAGGAATGGGAACAATTTGTTAGTGGATTAAATAGGTCTACCCCTACAAGTTTCGCTTCGAAAGGTATAAATAAAATAATCAGAAAAAAAACTGAGCCAAAATATTGATGAGAGTAATTGCATCGTAACCGAGTTTGAATTAGATAATGCATTAATTAAAGGTCGAATCAAGCGGCTCCTGGAGAGGATGGTAGACGAGGATGGTATAACCTATGGTATCCTCTGAACTCTAAGGCAGGTGCCTGATAATCCTTTGTTGGCACTGTATAATAACAGTTACATTGAGTTAGTCCTTCCTAATTCCTGGACCAATAGTCTCATTGTGCCTATCCCTAAGCCCAAACAGCCTGATACATTTAGACCTATCTCTTTAACCAATTGTCTTTGTAAAATTTTTGAATGATACTTAACAGACTGTACCATAGAATCAGACACCGACTTTCTCCTTATCTCTAGTTTTGCCACATTTCTTGATCTAAAATCTGCATTTGATATCGCAAGCAGAACCGTTATACTACATGAACTACCCAAAATTAATATTGGTGGTAGCCTACTCTGTTGGATAATAGGATACCTGTCAAATAGAGTATCCTCTGTCTTCTACCAAGGCTTTAGAAGCGAGTCTAAAGAAATGTTCCTAGGTACACCGCAAGGAGGAGTTCTCAGTCCCATGCTATTTAATATTCTGATTAATACTGTCCTAAATGCTCTACCTGCCTCACCTAAACATATAACTATAAGCTATGCTGATGACATCATAATCCATACAACAGGGCATAAGAAGATGAGTACCATTCTTAATGAACTTCAATCAATTTGTAATCAACTAGGACTCATAATATCTTTCTCTAAAACAAATATATTAACAAGCAAACGGCATCCCCCACCCATCTACTTGCAGGGCGAAAACATTAGCTACGTTAAAACTTACAGATATCTTGGTGTAGATGTACCCTTTAACAAATTAAGTATACCACAACTAAATAAGAAATGCAAAGATAGGCTAAATGCTCTTAAAGCTATTGCTGGCTAAAACCCCAACTATGGTGCAAATGTGAGAATCGTGAGAATGATGTACATAGCCTATGTTAGGTCCCCCATGTTGATATTAGCTAGAGGAAGTTCTCTCCGACCCTTGGAGTTAATGCAAAATGAAGCTCTCAGAATTATTCTTGGCTGTTCCAAATCTACAAAGGTTCTTAATATGAGGAAGGAGCTTGGTATTTTAAGTATCAGTGATAATTGTGTTGAGATTAACACTGTACTCGGTATTAGAATGCTGAGAAATGAACCAGACACTATCACAATGAACCTTACTTAGTGTCTAGAAGTAAATACACACAGATCAAAGTGGACTGTGAAAACGTGCAGTTACATTAAGTTTTATAACCTACATGAACTGTATCACTGTAGACAACAAGAGCATTTCACCCCTCCATGGAAGATGTGTTCATTTAATATATACCTGCAAGTCCTTCCCAAGAAGCTCATTGCTAGTAATTCCTTCCTTAAATCATTTGTTAAAGCAACTGCTTAAGAAGAAATTTCTCGTCTAGCTGGTAGTAACAAGGTATCACAAGTTTTATACACTGGTGGACAAAAACAGGAGTCTTCTGGCAGAGCTGCATTTGCTCTTGTCGCCACCTTCATAGTTAAGAACGATAATAAATTTTGTTGAACTTGACTACGAATTAAAAGGGGGGCGTCTACACTACAAACTAAAATTGTTTGCAATTAAGGGCGCTAAAGAAATTATGAATGAGCTTGACTCTACATCTTTTATGTTATATGTCTATTGAAGGCTCTTGACTCATTAATGACCCCAAAAACATGCTCATTGGAGAAGCCAGGTATAGATACTCAAAAATCAGGGACAAAGGTATTAATGTACAATTGCTTGGACCCCCATCACACATTGGATTACCCCTTTCTGATGAAGTTGTATGTTAAACCAAAGAAGAGTACCAGAAGGAGAATGTTAAAATTAACTTTGGTATATCTGTGTCTAGATTGGAAATAATATTAGGAGAGAAGTAAATAATGAAAATGATTGTTATAGGAATGAAGTTAGAAGCCGGAGTAGATCTATAACCAACTATGACCTAATGACTACCTCACTGGCACCTTCCCGAGCACACTATTCCTAGCTCCAAATAACCCAAACAGAAGTCCCCTTATCAACACACTAAAGAACATGGGGGGTTTTTTAAAAAAATTCCCCCCCTTTTATATAAAAAAAGTTTCCCCCAAAAGTACTGTCACCAATCATTGAAACACTAAAAACCATCGAACCTTACCTTCCCCTCAGTTCTCAAAATAGCGGGGTCACCCGGGTTTAAAAATTAACTATTGGGCCCAAATACCAACTTCCCCCTTCTCTCTAATTCTTTGAAAAATTAATTCATACAAAAAATTTTTTCCATCATCTCCCCAAAACATACTAAACCCCCTGCAGTTTGGGGTTGGGGCCTTACATTACAAAAAACCTTTTTATCGGCTAAAAAAATTAGTATCCCAAAAAATCCCCAGTGCTTTGTGGGGAGGGAAAAAAATCGCAGTTAGGAAACACCCCCACTGGGAAGAGTATTTCTCTACAAAACGACCAAAAACTTTCCCTAAGGAGGCTGGACTAACAGAATCAGAGCAAAGTGGAGATAATACCCACAGTCCACCGTTAGTGTTATATTGTCTAAATTTGTGCCCCCCTAAAATTCAAATTACCCCAATATTTTTGTTTTCTTTGTTGTATTCAATCCCCACCCTCCCTTTTAAAGTTTAATTGTTTTTAAATTCTACAGAATCTATCCCCTTTTTTTAAAACTTACCACATCCTGTTCTATCTTTTTTTATTTAAAAAACCATAATTGTCTTCAAAAATTTTCTCCTACTTTTAAAAATATAAAATTCCCAAAAATTTTATTCAAAACCCCTTTTATCCCCCAATTTTACTTTAAATATTTGATCAAACTTATTGTAAACTTTTTTTATTGCCCATTTTTATTCCATCTTCTTAAACTATTTTTAACTAAAAACTTTTATATTACCCCTGTTCCCCATCTTACTAGCGTTTAAAACCCAAGTCTTTGCCTTTTTTTTTTTATCATTTTTTTATTTTCTTTTGAAATTAATTTGTGTATTTTATCTGTCAATTTAAATCTAATTTACTCAAATTTTTAAACAATTATTTAAGACCTTAGTGCAATTAAAATTTGGGAAGTCTTGTGCCTTTTTTATTTTATTAGATTAATCACAGTTTTATCTAGGTCATTCTAGCTCAAACTAATAAAACCCAAATTCATATTTTAGACCTGTGCAATTACAGTGAAGCTGGTGCTATTTGTAATTTGTATTTTTATATTTTTAGACTAAACCTTTTTGTACTATAGTCTTTCTAGCTCAATACAAGTCAATCCCAAATTATTATTGACCATAGTGAAATTACTGTGAGGAGGGTGTTTTTTTTAATTTGTTTTTTTAATTATTAGTTTAAAATTCAGTTGTCCCATAGTATTCTAACTCAATAATTTCAATACCAAATTCACATATTAGACCTAGTGAAATTACTGTGGAGATAGTGCTATTTTTAATTTGATTTTTATATTTTAGATTAAACCTATTGTATATGCCTTTAGTAAAAACATAGCTCCACAAAAGTCTTTTTAGACCTTAGGCAATCACAAGTGAGAGTCTTGTTCTTTTTTTAAATTGTTTTTTATATTCTAGTTTATCCCTGTTTTACTTTAGTTCTTTCCGCAAAACACAAGAAAACTCAACTTATTATTGTGTAGGACTATACTCTACGACCAAAAAACTCTGTAATTTCTTGTCCAAACTTCTTACCACTACAATATCAGTACTAGAACTCAAACACAATGGATATAAATAACCATAATTTAAACCCAGAGATGTTGATCACGTTGCCCCCGATTAAACCCCCCATAAACGAAACCCCAACAAAAACCCTTTTGGAAAATAACTGCCCTTTTTTACACGCATCACAAGCCCCCTTCTAAAAATGCTAAAAAATTTTCAGTACTTAACTACAACATCAGGTCTTTGCAAACATATGATGACCCTAGCATCCTTGAATATAAAGACCCCTTCTCCTGCATTACTTACTGAGACCCCGGCTTAAGCAGGGGCAGATAATATCTACCCTTACCCGGTACCGGCAAATTTACCTGCAGAACAAACCCAAATTGGGGGGGGTTTGCAATCTTTACTCTACCAATTTTTTGTATTGCCCACTTGCTTTAGAGAATATGGGGGGAATACATTTTTGTAAATTTTTCTGTAAAAAACCTTAGCGCCCATACAATCGGGCCATTTACCGGATCCTCACAAAATCCCCAAATTTCATGAGAAATTTAAAATCCTAATAACAAACAGACAATGAAAAAGCACCACCTTTCTTAGCTGGAGACTTCAAATCAAACCCTTTGGGTTATAGAGATCAGCTGTAAATGATTTTTCAAAATATGAACAACAACCCCCCAATTTCCAACAATAACTAAACCAACCCCGGGTCACTGAGACAAAATGCAACCATAAAAGACCAATAGGCCAAAATATAGCCCCCTTAAAACAGGGTTATCACGATACATACAGACCACTACCCCACCCTTTCCCCCTGACAAAAAAATTAGTAAACCACCCTTGAAAAAAACAAAATCTCTTTGACTCCCTGACGAGGCCCCCAGTAAGGGAAATTCACGCGACCTAGAGACTGTTGACTGGCCTACAGAATTTCCCGCCCAAAGGTATTTTATGACTGGACAGACATTTTTTTTTAACAAATTACTTAGACTAAACAAAACATTGTCCCTTTAAAAAAAAAACGATCACAAACAAAAAAGCTGGGTTTCCCCGGTAAACCCGCACCCTTTTGAAAAACCATTGACAAGAAACACCAAAATGAAAAACAATATAGAAGGGCTTAAAACACAAAAAATTTTTTTAAACACTATTCATCAGCTTCACCAAAAAATAAAGAAAACCAAACAACTTTAATATCCCGTAGTTCACGACCAGGGAGATATAAAAAAGACTGGAAAACCCTCTCAGTTCTAGGGATCCCAAATGGGAAAAAAACCCAAGAATATTGTCCTAACTAAAATTAAAGAAACACCCCCTACATCCCCCTGACACAGAAAAAAGATAAAAAACTTTTCTCAACCATAGGATTAATCCGCTAAATCCACATACCCAAGCCCTGCCCCGGGGGTACCTAGTAGGAATTTCCTAATTCCTTCTATCTTGCACCCCCTGGCCCACGGAAGTCACCGAGTTATAAAGTCATTAAAAAAAAATCGGGGGAAACTGTCTCTGTCCCACCATTACTGTAAAGCGAGGGCCATGTCCTTTCGCATGCTATTTCATTATTTTTAACAGTCATAGAGATAGCCCTTCCCCAACTATAAGTGGAAGGGTTACCCAATACAAAGGTGGTGACCCCAAGACTTAAACAAATTTGGCCAAATATCTAACTTACCATTGTTATCCAAAATCTTTGAGAAACTCGTGCACAGGAGACTGTATTCATTTATAACGGCTCAAAACATACTCAACCCTGCCAATTTGGATTCAGGAAAAAAAAGCACTAATGATGCAATCATAAAAATTTGCTAGATCTGCTTTACACAGCATTGGAAAATAAGGAATATCCACTGGGAAAATTTTATTGACCTAAGAAAAGCTTTTGACACATTTAGACCACGAAATCCTACTCTACAAACTTGATCATTACGGTATAAGAGGCCATGCACTTGCTTATTTCAAATCTTACATTACTAATAGTATCAGTATGTCACCATTAAAGACACAGCATCAGCAACAGGGCCCACTTGATACGGGAGTTCTGCAGGGAAGTGTCCTTGGTCCCTGTTCTTCCTCATATACATCAATGACCTTCAAAGTATCCCAAACACCTGAAAACCATTCTCTTTGCTGACAACACGACTTATGTCATCTCTCACCCTAATCTTCCACCTCAACACCATTTGTGAATGAGGAGCTGATCAAATATCGACTTGGATGACAGCCAATAAACTTAGGCTAACACTGACAAAACCTACTAATTATGTTTGGTAGCAGAGCAGGAGATGCACAAATTAACATTAAGATTGACAACACTCAAATTACCAGAAATAATGGGGGGCAAATTCCTAGGCTTATACCTTGACAACAACCTGAATTTCAGCACCATATCCAGCATATAACCAAAAAGTATCCAAAACGGTTGGGATCTCTCCAAGATACAATACTACGTGCCGCAAAATGCCCTTCTCACACTATACCACTCACTTATTTATCCATACCTCACCTATGCTATTTGTGCTTGGGGATCAACTGCAGCAACACACCTAAAGCCAATAATAACCCAACAAAAAGCTGCAGTAAGAATAATCACTAATCCCATCCTGGCAACACACCCCCACTCTTTCATAGACCTAAACTTACCCCCTGTTCAGTAATCCACACTTACTACTGTGCAATCTACATCTACAGGGCTTTAAACTCTAATATCAACCTTGACCAAAAACGCTTTCTTGATAGTTGTGACTGAACCCACAGGCATAACACCAGACACAAACATCTCTGGGACATTCCCGTGTCCGACTAACCTTTACAAAAATTCAATGTATGTAAAAGGCCCTAAAATCTGGAATACCCTCCCTGAGAACTCTAGAACGGGCAGACACATTTCATCCCCTTCAAAACTACGATTAGAAAAACATCTTATCTCCCTGATACACCCTGTCAACTAACTACACAAATACCAGCTGGTGGTTCACACTTACACTCACTAAACTCTTTGACCATAAACAGAAATATTAATCTCAATCTTAAAAAAAAGAACCCTGTGATACTCCAATACTGAAACTATGTACTGTGCCAAAACAAAAAGCATTCACATTGCTAAACTCACAAACTGTATTTAGTCACTTAGCCATAATACCAACTTACCTCATAATTTGTAATATTTTTCAATTAAGAATAAAACTAAGTCTCCCCGAAATGCCTAGCCATGCTAAGCGTTCTAGTGGTACACTCTGTAATCACTATTTTACTACATGTAAACCACACAATAACCATATTTCTGTAAACTCAGCATTGTAATCCTTTTAGAGAATAAACTTTGAATTTGAATTTGAATTTGAATTTGAAAATAAAAATGCGAATGATGCTTGTGGAAATTTATTCGGTCCTAAAGTTCCACAGGCAGATACATCGTACAAAGATTCCATCAGGTCTCTGATGGAATGGCTGGGTTGGGTGGCCCTTACACTCACCCAAAACACACACACACACACACACACCCTGGTTGGCGAAGGTGGTTGGAAAGTACATTTAATTGATAGATTTACCCTTCAAGGAAGAGGTAGGTAGTTTATACTGTTAGTGAACTAAAATTTGGACTATTAAGGCAACTGTAGATGATAATGTAGACCTAAGACCTTAACCTATGTAGTAATAGGCTGATGATGTAGGCAAACACTAGGTTATATTAGCCAGGGAGAACTGGCAGCCCAAGTTTGAATACTGGGGCACGGCGTTTTGAGACCGCCGTGCTTTCTTCTAAGACCAGACACCGTCGGAGCAACAAGTGCCGTGAACAGCAGGCAGTGCCCCCATGTGTCTTCACATACTAGACCTGGGAAATCTAGTGGAGGCACCTTGATGTACCGTAGATGTCCTCCTCCGTCAGGCCCATACAGTAAGACAAGACCTCTCTTTTCTTCTCAGTTTCTGGCCAGTTCTGGGGGGAATTCATGAGTGAGTTGAACTGTGGGTCATTGTGCAGCCGGACGGCCTAACGATCGGTACGTGCCGGCGTCACTTCATGGTGTAGCCACAGAAGTTAGTGTCACTTTCCTGCATAGTTATACTGGGGGCCCCACACCCCTTGGAAACTGGATTTCTGAGGTGCAGGCAGGTCACTAATAACGATGAATATTGCAGGAGCTAAGGCTCCCGGTTGCCGTTGGTTCTGAGGGTCCAGAGGGGCAAAAGCTTAGGGAGGTTGAAGACCAGAATATATTCTCCAACACCAAGTAAGTTAGCCCTTTATACATGCATGCACACGAGATTTCTTGCAACATCAGTCATTTGTGGAAATCTGTCCTATAAGCCACTTGTGAGGCTGAGGTGCCGACCTCAGAGCTCGGTGTCAACAGAGCTGGCTAAGGTAAGCAACTCACATGGAGGCAGTCTAGGCAAATTTCCACAATGCTATTATACACATGCTTGAACAAATATACACTGCACTAGAGAAAAAGAAGTCCCATTGGGGATCTTCATTGATTTACATAAAGCTTTTGATACAGTTGACCATGATTTGTTGCACATAAAATTTGTTGCACATAAAATTATCACACTATGGTATAAGAGGGCACTCCCTCAACTACCTAAAGTCATACCTTAACAACAAAAGCCAATATGTGTACACAAATGGAGCAAACTCTTCCACACAACCAATTACAATTGGAGTCCCACAGGGAAGTGTCCTTGGCCTTCTTCTCTTTCTCATTTACATAATCGACCTACACATGCATCCCGACTACTCAAACCCACACTATTTGCAGATGACACTACATACGTCTTCTCTCACCCAAGCCCAGTCATATTGGCCAACCCTGTAAATGCCGAAATGCAGAAAATATCTACCTGGATAAGATAAGATAAGATTTCGTTCGGATTTTTAACCCCGGAGGCTTAGCCACCCAGGATAACCCAAGAAAGTCAGTGCGTCATCGAGGACTGTCTAACTTATTTCCATTGGGGTCCTTAATCTTGTCCCCCAGGATGCGACCCACACCAGTCGACTAACACCCAGGTACCTATTTGCTGCTAGGTGAACAGGACAACAGGTGTAAGGAAACGTGTCGAAATGTTTCCACCCGCCGGGAATCGAACCCGGGCCCTCCGTGTGTGAAGCGGGAGCTTTAGCCACCAGGCCACCGGGCCTGGTGGCTAATATAATATAATACTGACCAACCCTACTTCATTCAGTTTGGGAACAGAACTACAGGTGTCCCTCTTAACATAATCATAAACGGATCACCTATCATGAAACTCACAGAGGGAAAATTCTTAGGAATCCACCTTGATAATAGACTCAAATTTCAAACACATGTACAACAAATTTCCAAGAAAATCTCCAAGACCATAGGTATACTATCGAAGATACGTTACTATGTCCACCCCCCCCAATCAGCCCCTCCTGGCCTATATCACTCATCATTTGCCCTATCTCACCCTATGGAATCTGTGCATGGGGCTCAACAACAATAAATCATCCCAGACCACTAATTACCCAACAAAAGGCTGCAGTCAGAATGATAACAAATTCCCACTCTAGGCATCATACTTCACCAATATTCAAAAGTCTAAACTTACTCACTGTACAAAACATCCATACTTATTATTGTGCCTACTACATATATAGGAATTGTTCGCATCGCTCTTGGGCCATGTGGACCTGCTGCGCAGACGCTCCTGATTGAGTTGACTTTTGCACAGTTTACCTGTTTTCATTTGGATATCAAAATGGCGGAACGTACAGGACGGAGAATAAATACTATCTGCATTGAGCTGGTTCGTGGTACGTTAAGTGGAGATACGATGAGCATCCTTCTCCCTAGCATCATCAGGGATACATATGGTATTCCCAATGAGGAATTGTATGGCGTCGCTCTTAATGGTTTGACAAGAATCTTCGTGAAATTTGTACGAGCCGGCTTCTACACAAGAATTGTTGAGCATTACCAGGAGCAACGCATGAGTGTGTATTCAGCGATGGATGTCGTTTTACATGACGTCTCTAAGTACTTCACATGGGTTGAAGGTACGAAATGTACCCTTCGAGGCTACGGCATATGGGGCTACAGGAGTTTTTCAGCAGTTATGGGGCAGTGCATTCTGCAACCATGGGGTGTGGAGGGGTGGTCCATATGAAGGGCTGTCGGAGGGTTCTTACCCTTAAAATGTCTTTAACAAGGCTTATACCCTCCTATGTTTTAAAACGACCGGTTATAGAACAGGTTTATGTGTACTATGTGGTCAGAGGAAAAAATGGTCGTTAGTGTAGCTTTATGAGCACATGGCAGCCCAGTGTCCTAGGAGGCAGGATCCTCGAGTTCTGGGGACTCGAATTGTGATTCAGCAGCCGTGTGATTTGGTGCCTGGCTTGGTGCCTTGGGAGGCCCGGGGGACTGACCTCTGGAGCGAGGAGGTCGAACGGGAGGTGGCGGCGGCGGAGACGTGTGTCACTCTCCAGGGCGTCGGGGGAGGTCAAAGGTGACATCAGGGGGCGGATCTAGGACAAAGTTTGGGGGGGGGGCCGACGGCAGAATTTTCGGTTGTTTAAAGAGCATTAGCAATTACCGTTTCTCCACTAATGGGATTCTTATTTTTTAATTACTGGGGGGACTGACCTAAATGAATGGGCATAACCATCTGCTCTAGGTGCCAGTGTTTCTCTTCGGATCCAAATGAGAGGGCCAATTTTTCTGAGAAAAAAAAACACCTGACCTTACAATGTGAGGAATTTTGTACTTATTAAAACTTTATTGAAAGTAAGAATTTAATAGCTAGAGACTTTTACATTAGACTTTAACTTTTAAAAGGGAGAAAATATATATACAGTGGACCCCCGCATAACGATGGCATCGCATAGCGATTTTTCCGCATAACGATTACTTTTATCGCAAAATTTTTGCCGCGCATACCGGGTTAAAAACCGCATACCGATTTTCGTCCGAGACGCGTCCAATGTGCCCTCAGCCAGCCTCACATGTGCCGCTCCGTCCATTGTTTACCAGCCAGCCCCGCCCGGTAACATCCAAGCATACACTCGGAATATTTCGTATTATTTCAGTATTTTCGGTGCTGTTTCTGGAAAATAAGTGACCATGGGCCCCAAGAAAGCTTCTAGTGCAACCCCACACCTCAAAGGTAAGAATTACTATAGAGATGAAGAAAGAGATAATTGATAAGTATGAAAGTGGAGTGCGTTATAGCGACCTAGTCAAGCTGTACAAGAAACCCCAATCAACCATCGCTACTATTGTGGGCACCCGAAGACAATCAAGGAAGCTGTTCTTGCCAAAAGGTTCAACTGTGTTTTCGAAACAAAGATCGCAATTGATGGAAGATGTTGAGAGACTCTTATTGGTGTGGATAAAAGAAAAACAGATAGCAGGAGATAGCGTCTCTCAAGCGATCATATGTGAAAAGGCTAGGAAGTTGCATGACGATTTAATTAAAAAAATGCCTGCAACTAGTGATGATGTGAGTGAATTTAAGGCCAGCAAAGGTTGGTTTGAGAGATTTAAGAAGCGTAGTGGCATCCATAGTGGTAAGGGATGGTGAGGGTGCCGTTGGGCACAAAGCGGCTGAAAAAATTG
>NC_069404.1:8961700-8990293 GCF_026875155.1 Cherax quadricarinatus | reverse complement strand
TGGCGATTTAAATATTCTTTCAAAAGTGCACAATAATATTTATCCAATTTTTCACTAAGCAGTAGTTGCATAACAGAAAACTTTATTTTTTGTGAAAATAAAAAATTAAAAGTGGAAAGCAAAAGAATAAAGGGGCCTTGAACGTGACTAAGCCCAAGGAAAATGCATTTTAGTCCCGGGAAAATGTCTTTCTTGTTTATTCGGGGACCCTATTGGAAAATTTGGGATCTTTTAAAATTTTGTGTAAAATTTGGCAAAATTGCAAAAATTCTGCCCACTGTACTGGATAGTTGAATTTCAAAAATGAGGGGTTTCTTGCACCCATTCGATAAAAAAAATGGAGTTTAGCGAAATATTCATGTTTTTTTGTCGATAGTACGTGAAATTTGGGGCCGAAAAGGGGGGCTAAAAGGGGGCAAAATCCCGATGCGTAAACATCCCCGAGACCGCAAATTTTGCGAGGAAAATTTCCGAAAATTTTTATCAAATTTCAAAATTTTTGGGGTCTTTATGTCGGGAAAAGATTCCTACTTTTCATAAGAGAAAATAATTTTTTTTTTTTTTTTAAATTTTGGCCGCCCCTTTGAGAACGGTTTCGGAGGGGGGCCTGTCGACCCTAAAAGGGTTAAGGGTTAATTGTGCAAATCAAATTACAAAAACAAAATTCATTCTTGATTGCAATCATGCAAACAGAAAATGGCGAATGAATTTAGCATTTTTTTTTAGGTGAATCATTATTAAAACAGTGGACCCCTGCTTCACGATTAACCCTTTCCTGAGAGCTCATCGAAAACCAAAAATTATCAAAAGCAAATCAATATTCCCCATAAAAAAATATTTTTTTTTTATTATCACCGGGCCCCGTTTTCCACAAGGGCAAGAGTCCCCCAAAAAAGAAAAATTTTCCCATCATTCACTCCTCCTTTGGAAGGGTGCTTTCACTACTTTTTTTTTAAACTGAAACATTAACACCCCCTCCTTCGAGTGAGGGGACTGTACTTCCCCTCTCCAGAAATTAAAATTTGGCCCGCCCGGGTTTTTCCCGAACCCTTCTAAATGTTTTCTTTGCTCCACTCCAAAAGCACACAAGATTAAAAAAACCTTTTCTCCTTCACTCCTATCAAAAACCCCTCACGCATGCCTGTGGAAGTCCAAGCCCCTTGCACACAAAACCCCCTTTACCTCCCCCCCCAACCCTTTCCCAGGCGCCCCCCCCCCCGCCTTTCCCTTTATACAGACTTACATCTTGAAGTTATTCTGTTTCGCTCCATTCTTCACATTCCGAACACCTAAACAACCCTTCCTCAGCCCTGGACAACAGTTTTGGTAATCCCGCACCTCCCCCCTAATTTCCCAAAAACTACGAATTTCTGCATTATTCACCCCCACACAGCTCCAGACATGACATTCCATTTTGCCTCCACCCTTCTCCTGCTGCAGCATTATCCCCCATGTTTACACCCATATAAGAGGTTTTTTTAAAATATACTCTCTACTTTCCCCCTCTTTGCCTCCAAGGGGACAAAGTTCTTTGTCTCCAGAGGCCCTAAGTGCACCACCCCCCTTTTTCCCCTCATCAATTCTATGATTCGCCTCATTTTTTCATAGACCCATCTGCTGAACGTCCCTCCCCAAAATTGAAAACATTCACCCCCTCCTTCTCTCCCCCTCCAATCGATATCCAATCTTTCATCACCTAATCTTTTTTTTATCCTCATAACCCTTTCTCTTTCTGTATTTTACTTTCAATTTTCTTCTTTTGCACACCCTACCAAAATTTATCCCCAATTCCCGCAACTTTCTTCAGAAACTCCCAAGACAAAAAGTGTCATCAGCAAAGGAATGGACAACTCCCATTTGGGTTTTTTCTTTATCTTTTAACTCCACGCCCCTTGCCCAAAACCCTCGCATTTACTTCTCTTACAACCCCCTCTATAAATTATTAAAAAACCACGGTGAAAACACACATCCTTTTCTAAGGCCCCCTTTTACGGGAAATAATTTCCCCTTTTCCTAATACTCTAACTTGAGCCTCGTACCTCATAAAAAAATCTTCACTGCTTTTGTAACCTACCTCCCCCACCCTTTAAAACCGCAAAATCTGCCACATTCCCCCCCTATCCCCCTGTAAAGCCTTTTCCAAATCCCTAAATGCCACAAAGCCCCTTAGCCTATCTAAATATGTTCCTTATATGTTTCACTGTAAACAAACCCGGTCCCCACACCCCCTACCTTTTCCCAAACCTCCTTGTTCAACTGTATCCTATTCTCCGTTTACTCTTAATTCTTTCAATAATAACTCACCATCACTTTGCCAGGTATATCAAAAGACTTATTCCCCCCATAATTTTTGCACTCTCTTTTTCCCCTTTGCCTTTATACAAAGGAATAGATGCTCTCTGCCAATCCCTAAACATTTTTAAATAATTCACCAACCCCCAAAACTATACCCCCACCTCTTTTAACTTTCTTCTTTATCCTCAATCCCGGCTCCCTTCCCCCCTTTATTTTACCTACTGCCTCCGAACTTCCCCACACTCAAACTGGCTCTTCCTCACTCTCAAGATGTTTTCCCCCTTTGCCCTTACCAAATCACAGCTCCCTATCTTCTAAAATTTTAAAACAATCCTCAAATGTTCCCCCCACCTTCCCAATCCCTCTAACTCTCTTTTAATAACCCCTCCTTTTTTTAAACTGACAAATCCTTTTTGTTCTCTAGGCTTTCTTAATTTTTAAATCTCACTCCAAAATTTTTTCTTATTTTCAAAAAAAATTTTTTTGATAACATCTCCCCACTCTCTCATTTGTTTTTTTTACATTGTTTCCCCACTCTTTAACCCTTTGCTGTCGCGGTCGTATATGTACTCATGGGAGATCCCGTGTTTGACGTATCTATACGATAAATTTAGGGCTTAAAATCGGGGGGGAGAGGGCTGGTGGCCCTACACGAGAGAGAAGGGGTCTCAGGGGGTCGGGTCCCACCCGTGAAAAAAATTGGGACTCAGGGGTGCTTTGGGGGAAAACGCCTTTTGGGTACCCTTTTTCACCAGGCCTCCGGAAAGAAGTTCCTCATCCTCGGCGAATTGGAGGTCTTTTGTTCCCAAGTGATATCAAACAGTGTGATGTGTCAGTGGAAAGTAAAATTCCCATGGTTTTGAAGGGGTGGCCCGAGAAAATTCCCCCAGGATCTAATTAGTGATGAAAACCCAGATGCCCAAAACCCCCACTCTGGTGCTAGCCGGCTCGTTCTATTCACCTGTCCAGTCGAAAGAGGAACTATTTGCCCGTGTACAAGATCAGATGTGAGCAGTGCAAGTGATAGTGATATGATTTCAAGGTTATTGAAAGCACTTCTATTTGTGCAGTGGGGTAAAATTTCCCCCAGTAAAAAGGGCAGTATGTAGACGTCGCTGGGGTTGGTAGGGCCTATGCTCTCCAAAGAGGAAGGGGAAAACATCTCGGAGCACATCCCGGGGCCCTACAAAAACCCCTAAATATAAAGATAGTATTGTTGAGGGGTATAAATGATGTGAGTGGGCAGCAGGCGGGGGGGGGTTGATAGTGGGGTGCCAGGGTCATGTACACGCAGGGGGGCCACGCTATCCCCGCGCTGTGACTCTGCACAATAAAACCCTGTTCGGCCGCCCCCCACTTCAAAACCCCAAACCCCAAAACCCGCACAACCCAACGACTTTACAATTCCAGAACCACCAGCTGACCGCATCGGGGATTGCATAAAGTGACGATTTTTTCCCCAATCCCCATGACTTTGTAAAGGCAAAGGGGAAATACCCATATGTCACTTGGGAAAATCCCCTGAACTGGAATGCTTTCAGTTGTTCTTCGATAACCCTGAGGGACATTATTGTGGGGGAAAGCAATACATACTATGATACCCCATGGAAAAACACTATCTTTCCCCAAGATCACGCCTACCCGTGGAAGGACAAACTGTGGAGAGATGTATTGTTCTTTGCCCAAAAATTCTTGCCACATGTTAAAGCATAGTGTCAGCACATCTGGGCGACAGCCGCCTGATTTAAACCCCCGTTTTCGTGCTTATACCAGTGAATAGATTTGTGTTACGTTACGATGTTACACTTTTCAGACAAAACCGGGCCTGACAAAGCGACGGGTTATAAAAAACAGCGGGTGTTTATGTACCTGAAACAAAAGTGCTGTATGTATTTTTATCCCTTCAGAAGTTGTTATTGAGATCTTTGTTTTTTGTTCAAAGGAAGACTCTATTCAGCAGTATTACCACAAGAGGAAAGCTTTGGTAAAGTTATTTTCTGTGTGATTGCAAAATTTCCTGGTTTTGGATATAATTTGTACAGGGCGGTAAAAAAATGGAAGATCCCAGGAAGTTACTGGTATCTCTGGTGATGTGGTTTAAAAACAATATGGAGCCATATTTTGGAAAGGGGGCATTTTTTTATATACTGAAACTGGTACAACCCTATACTCATGTTTTTCTTGCGGTAAAACGAAAGATTGTGGCACGTGCGTAGAAGTCGTAAATATCCTGGGTTCGAAGTTGCAGTCATAAGGTGAAGGCAGGTGTTTGCTCCAAGAATCATGGCATTTGGGTGGATGGGGGAACGTGATGCTACTGCGGAATCTTCCCCCGACCAAAAGGTAGAGACTGGCAAGCAGAATAGAGGCCCAAAAAAACCTATTGTAAAACCTGCAGCTGGATGGATTACAACCTCAAATGCGTTAGTGGACAAATGTGACAGCAGTTTGGGGTTTTGCTGACTGTTTTCGCAAGAGTTATAAGGGTCTAGAACTGTTTTTCCTCTTTTTGACATTTCATGCTGAATGTTAATATTTTAAAAGTTGAAGCCCAAGAACAAACCAAAATGGTGAATTTTGTTTGTAGATCAGAAAATAATATTCAAGTCCCAAAAAACAACACCTGCAATAGCCCAGCGCCCACAAAATTATCAACACATTCCTCTCGTTGAGGCCTGGTGATCACTACCCATCCATCCCCCGTACTACTGCCAAAAAATGTAGAAGAGGTGTTTTTTTTGTGGACATACCACAAAACGCCAACAAAAAGCAAAACCTCGTTTATTGTGAGGAGTGTAAGACACCTTGTGTTAAACCCCCTGTTTAAAAGAATTCCACAAGCTGCAGCACTTCTAATAAAGTGTCCATGATTGACATATGTATATATATTAAAAAGAAAGTAATAAACTTTTATTTACATTGTTTGTTTGTGTAAAAAATTTTTGCAACATTATAGATAGAGTTTTTTGCTATAATTGTTTTACATTCAACGGTGTATATTTGAAACATTGCAAAATTAATTTGGTCTCAAGGCCAAAAAGTTATGTAAAAAATAAAATAGTAAAAAAAAAACAAAAAACCATCGAATACAAGTAAATAAAAGTTTCCCGGGTGAGCGGCATCCCCGTGTTGCCGCCAGCAGATAAATTTTTCACAAACTTCAGGACTAAAATTTCTCGGAAGACTGAGGGAAAAATTTTTTTTTGGGCTAAAACAATCAAAAAAAAATCTTAACTTTTTTTTCATAAAAAAAAATTAATTTTTTTTTTTCAAATTTATTTTGCGACCCCAGAAGCAATTTTAGGTTTTTGGCCCTTCGACAGTAAAAGGGTTTAAACCTAAAAAAATAATGGAAATAAATTAATCCGGGGCAAGCCCCCCAAAAGTATAAAAAAAAAAAATTTTTACCACAGATATTTTAAAGTTTAATGCAATAATAATTACAATAAAAATAAGAACAATAGAATGATCACAAGAATAATTGACACTTCCTTTAACCCGTTGATGTCGCAACCCCCAATCCTGGGGTTTGTCTCCGGGGTTCGAAAAATGGAAAAAAAAAAAAAAATGATTTTTTTGTGAAATGATAAGAATTTTTCCCGATTGTAATGACACTAAAAAAAAAAATTTTGATGGAAAAAACTGACAAAATTATGCTCTCGCAAATTTAGCGACCCGGGTATTGACAAATCGGCGATTTGCCCATTTGAGCCCTTTTTTGCAAATTCCTTTGTGGCAGTTGACAAAAGTAAGCACTTCTTTAGAACTTTTTTTTTTCTATTGTTTGAGTACAAAAAACCCCCATTTACGATTTCAACTACCAATAATGTGGTCAAAAATTTTGCAACTTGGCCCAAATTTCACAAAAAATTAAAAATTTAAATGTCAAAATAAGGCCAAAATAAACAATGCAAATTTCCCCGGCTCTAAAAAAACATTTTCTTTGTCATCAGTATGTCTCCAGGCCCCTCTGATATTACTCTTGCTTTTATTTTGAAATTTTATTCAACAAAAAATAAAGCTTACATTATGCAGACTACGAATACTGTAATAATTGTTAAATAACATCAACCCATTCAGACTGCATATTAGAATGGCATTGGACATTTTTTGAAAATGACTCATTTGTGTACTTTTGAAATTGGGGCAAAAATCAAACATTTTCCCTACTTTGAGCCCCATTCCCAGGTTTTTTTTATAAAATAAAATCAGTCCCCTATTTCTATAATATTTTTTCATTCTATCAAATTGGACCGGGGAAAACGAAATACAACCATAAATACTATACGAAAATAGCCCACAAATTTCGGCTTTTTAACCCCTTCAGGGTCCAGGGCCCCAAAATCTGAAGTGGTCCCCAGTGTCCAAAAATTTTTTCAAAAAAAAAAATTTGTTTTTTTTTTTTCTTATGAAATGGTAAAGATTTTTTGTAAAGGAAATAAACAAAAAGTACGAAATTTGATGGAAAAAATTGAAAAAAATTGTGCTCGCAAATTTTGATGTGTCGCGATATTTACGAATCCGTTTTGCCGACTTTGCTCCTTTTTTTGGCCACTTACATTTTTCCAGTAAAACCAAATTATTGCTATTTCACTGATTATTCTATTCATCGTTGAGCGCAAGAAATCGCCAAGTCAACTTTTTCAACTACAAAAAAAAATGATCGGAAATTGTTAATTTGCCAATTTAACAGAAAGTTAAAAATATTCCAATTTCAAAATGGGGTCCAAAATAAAAAATGTAGGCTTTTCCTGGAACAAACTAACTTTTTTTGTTCATTGTTACTTTTGGGGTTTTTAAAAAATAAATTCCCATTTTGATTTTTTTCACTAATGAATTTTTATTCACACAAAAAATAGAAGATTTTTTTATGCAATACTGTAAAAATTTGTATAAATACATACCATTTTTGGAATGAATTGACCCCCCAGTGAGTGTATTAGACGTGTGAGGTCGTTTTTTTAATCTTGAAATAGAAAAAAATTAACTTTTCCGCTACTTTGAGTCTTTTTCAAGCCATTTCCAGGCTAAAACCAATCAAAATCATCTCTATTTCTGTAATTGTTTCCCTTTCTATAAAAAGAGACCAAAAAATCGCAATACAACTATAAAAAAAAACAAAAAAAACACGCAAAGTTGCTGTTTTAATCAAAAAATCTGATTTCATTTTTTTCTTATTATACACAATTGCTGCAGGTTTTTGTTTTTTTGGTGACCATACCACATAGATGATTTCTATATCTGGCCCAATGTACCCTCCATTTTTCAATGAGCTGAGCTCAGACGTAGATTAGGGTTTGGCCCCTGAACGTAACCCGTGATCTACGGGAGGGGGCCCCCTGAAAGGGTTAATTAAAAAAAAGGGGTGGGTGTTTTTTTTTTTCTCATTATGCACTGCGTGCTCCAGGATTTTTTTTTTTGGTGCCACTGACCACACAGACCATTCTCTCAATGTGGGCCTCCCCAGCTTTCTCCTGCTTGTTTTGAAGACTAGAATTATGGTATTTTTTTTTTTTTTTAAAACCGGTCCCCCATAAAACGATAATAGGGGCCGCGACGGTCAAGGGTTTTAATGAAGACTGGTGATGATTGATGGGAGGGGAGGAGGGGAGTGTGACGTTTTTTAATGTTAAAAGGGGGAAAACCCCCCCCATTGGGATTGAGGTGCAGCCCTTTTTTCCGGGGTTACTTCCCTTCTTTTTTTAAAATTGCCACTGGACCAGTTGAGAGTCGCTGGACTTTGTGCACAGAAAATTGCCTGAGGCCTGTACCTCTTTTTTCCTTTATGACTTTCCTAAAGTGGTTCACAACATTGTCAGTGTAATTTGCCAACCGGCTTGCAGTAGCTGTGTCAGGGATTTTCTCAAAAAAGGTTTGCCTTCAAGCCCTTTGCACACTTTTCCTTTTTTTAAAAATGTCATTAGCCCCTTGGTTCGAGGGGTTGTCACAAAAGCTTTCTGCATTAATGCATCGGTTACCGGATTTATTGGATCCGTAGCATCGCGAACCGGGGGTACTGTCGGTAGTCAGAAAATTAACATTGATCAAGTATTAATACTGCCCCTTTAAATTGGGTGGGTAAAAGATTGCTTATTTATTACTGAAAATTTTACGGGCTCTTGCTTTGGATGGGGGAAATTTTTTTGGTACGCTGGAGAGAGAGCCGCCTCTCAGAAGTTCTGTGAAGTGGATGTAATGGGAAATGATCCGGGGAATTTCAAGCGAAAAAGCGTCTCAAGGCAAAAACTGAAAAATTTTATTATAGGTAATGTCCTTACACTATTTCCCTGGAACATCTGACGGTGGAGCTTGAAATAAAACAATGGTCGTATTACCTGGAGTATACCTGGGGGCATTGGGGATGTCAACCCCCCCGCACCCTGGTTCATGACCGGGCCTACGGTGGTCAGAGCCTGTAAACAGGCTACATTAATAAAAACCTTTTTTTATTGCATTTAAAAAGGTGTTCAGGGGCAAGGTACAAAGGGAAACACAACACAATTCCCCAAATTTAAATTTAATCCATTTTTTATTTATGTATAATGTTGGAGTGTGAGCAGGGAAATATTTTGTGAAGGGAATAAGGGAAACCAGTTAGCCAGACTTAAGTCCTAAAAGGGGAAAAGTACAGTACCTGCACTTTAAAGGGGGGTTTGGGATATTGACTTTTTTGGAGGGGCACCCAAACTGTCGTATCTGAGTGCTTCTGAAAAACAGTGATTATGTATGAATGATGGTAAAGTTTCCATGGGGAGATGGGCAGAATTCTTCTCCTTTGCCATGCGTGCTAAGAGGTGACTAAAAGGCCGGGAAGCAAGGCTAAAACCCCCTTCTTGTTTTACTTTTTACAAAATTTTAAAAAAATACTTTTAAAAAAACTATTTAATGCCCCCTTTTTTTTATCATACAAAAAACAATATTCTATTTATATAAAAATTTATTCCTCCCCCCAACAAAACAACTAAAATTTAATTTTTTAAAAAAATAAATAATTAAATCTATATCTTAAAATTAACTAAAAACAAAACAAACAAAAAAAAAAAAAAAAAAAAAAACCCCCCCCCCCCCTTTTTAAAAAAAAAAAAAAAACCCCAAAAAAATTTTAAAAAAAAAAAACCCCCCCCCCCCCCCTTTACCAAAGAAAAAATTTGGGTAAGGGACTAATGCTAAATAGGAAAAAACTTTTGAGGGGTGTGGTGGAAATTTTTTGGGGTTCCGGGGAAATGTAAAGGACCCTTTATTGAATTTGTATAGAAAGGGGTTTAGTTATAGGTAATACATATTTAAGAAAAAGGGAAAATATTATAAAAGATATGATTTGGGCAAAATGACGTATTTTGTTGGATTATGTATTTGTAGAAAAAAGATTTTTATGACTTAAAGATGTACATGTTTATAGAGGGCCACGTATATCAATCACTTTTTAGTTGTGCAAAAACGAGAGTAAAGGTGATGGGAAAACAAGGAAAAAAAGCATCGGAAGAGAGAGGTGAAGGTTTTTATAAAAAAAAAGAGGGGGCAGTTAGGGTAAATAAAAAAAACTTTTGGGGGATAGAGGGCTTTGAGACATAGGCAATGGGTCGAAAGGTATGGGGTAGGTTTAAAAATGGTGTTAGGGTTTCACAAAGTTTGTGGAAAGGGGAAAATTTGGGGGTGGGAGGGAAGAGGGTGATTTGGGGGGGAATGTGATGTAAGGAGTGTAAGGGGGAAAAAGTTGAATGAGAATTTTTTTCAAAATGAAGTGATGCAAGGGGGGAAGGTATATGGAAAAAAGTGGGGGAGGAAAAGGGGTGTAAGCAAGTAAAAAAAGGAAATGAGAGTGTGGGAGAATTTATCAAAAAATTTGTTGAAAAAAAAGAAAAAAGGGGATTAAAAAGTTAAGGAGCGTAGAGAACAATTGGATTTTTCTTTTAAAAAAAGGAGAGGGAAGTTTTTATTGGAGAGTTAGAGGTTTTTTGGGAAAAGGGGGAATATTTTTGGGAATTGTTGAATGTTGATGAAGATAGGGAAGCTGTGATTTTGTGTATGGGAAGGGGGAATAACATCTTGTGGAGTGAGGAAGAGCCCGTTGTGAGTGTGGGGGAAAATTCGTGAGGCAGTATTAAATTTAAAAAGGGGGAAAGGCACTGGGATTTATGGGTAAAGATAAAAATTAAAAAAAGGGGGGATTAGTTTTGGAGTGGTTGTGCTTTATTTAATAAATGTATGGAAGAGGTAAGGGACCAGGGATTGGCAGGGAAAGCTGTTCCCTTTTGTTAAAGGCAAAGGCGACAAAAAAGAATGCAAAAATTAAGGGGGGTAAGTGTGAGTATACTGGTAAGGTTGGGGAGAATTTTTATTAAAAAAATTAAGGTAAGTGGGGAAGGATAGCAGATGAACAAGGAGGTTTAGAAAGGTAGGGTGTGGGGACCCGGTGTTTACAGGAAACATGTAAGTGAACGATTTTGATAAGGGGTAAAGAGGTCTTTGTGGATTTTGGTTTGGAAAAGGGTTATGACAGGGGGGAGAGGGGGAAATGGCAGTGTTGGATGTATGGTATAGGAGTTTGGTTACTGAAAACAGTGAAGAGTTTTTTACGGGATAGTGGGTCAAGTTTTATATTAGGAAAGAGGGGGATTATTTCCCTAAAATAGGCCTTGAAAGGATGTGGGATTCACCCGGGTTGTTTTTTAAAATATTTAGATGGGGTTTTAAAGAAGTAAATGGGGAAGGTCTTTTCAAAGATTGTGGAGTTTTAAAGATAAAGAATCACCAAAGTGGGATTGTACAGTTGCTCTTTGCTGTTGACACTGTGCTCTTGGGTATTCGAAAGGGAAAATTGCAAGGTTGGTGGATGAAATTTTTGGGAGGGTGTGCAAAAAAGAAAATGAAAAGGAATCAGGAAAGAGTAAGGTTATGGGATAAAAAAAAAGATTAGGTGATGAAAGATTGGATTTCGTTTGGAGGGGGGAAGTATGGAGGAGGTAAAAGTATTCGATATTTGGGAGTGGACGTTCAGTGGTGGGGCTATGAAAAAGAGGTGAAAAATAAATCGATGAGGGAAAAGGGTGAGCAGTGCACTTTGGGTCTGTGGGAAAAAGAATTTTTCCCTTGGAACAAAAAGGGGAAAGTATGGAGTTTTGTTTTACAAAGCTCCTGTATGAGTGTGAAGCATGGGGGATAAATGTTGCAGCGAGGAAAGGTGGAGGCGGGAGATGTCATGTTGAGGGGGAATTTTGGTGTGAAAATTTAAAGCAGGAATTCGCAGTTTGGAAGTTAGGGGGAGGTGCGGGGGTTTCCAAAATGTTTTCCGAGGGGTGAGGAAGGGTTGTTGAGGTGGTTGGACTGTAAAAAGGAAAGGACGAAACGAATGACTTCAAAGTGTTCAGTCTTATGTAAGGAGGCGGGGTAGGGGTCGGGCCCCAGGAATTGGGGGAGGGGGGAAAGGAGGTTTTGGTGCAGGGGGTTGGACTTCCAGCGGGCATGCGGGGAGCGTGTTTGAAGGATGAAGGAACAAATGGTTTTTTTAAAACTTGACGTGCTGTTGGAGTGTGAGCAAAGTAACTTTAGAAGGGGTTAGGGAAACCCGGGGGCCAGACTTGATCCTGGAGATGGGGAAATACGTGCCTCACTCTGAAGGACGGTGTTAATGTTGCGTTTAAAAAAGTTGTGTAAAAACCCCCCCTGGGAAGACGTGATGGAGGTAGAATGGTGAAAGTTTTTCTTTTTTGGGCCCCCTGCCTTTGGGGGGAATCGGCCAGTGTTTAAAAAAAAATACTTTTTTTTTTCTTTTAGGGGCCCCCCTGCTTTGTGGGATATGGCCAGTTTTTTGAAAGGAGAAAGAAAATTTTGGGGAAAGTGTTGAATTTTATGATGAAAGTTTTTTCTTTTGGGGTTTTTTTTTTTCTTTTTGGTCACCCTGCCTCGGTGGAAAAAAGGCCAATGTTTCAAACAAAATTAAAGAAATAATACTTTTAAAAAATGTGTAAAACAACACAAAATCATGTATTTTGTTAAAATTAAAAAAAAAAATTAAGTTCTTTTAGACTGCTACATGTCAACTTAGCACGTTTTGAGAAAAAAGATACGAAAATTCGTTTTACGAAGCCTTTGGGTATAAGGGGTTTAGGGTGTTTTACAATTGCCGGTGGAGCCTGGTCATGTTCACACAAACTTTTATTCAGTCGTGTTTTCCCTTACTTCCCCCAATGTATTCCCGGAAGTGTTTGTGACAGTGTTCGGAAAACAGAACCTTTTTTTCCCTACACAACGATTTTTTTTGAAAATTCATTCCTGAACTTAATATTTCGATGTTTTTTCAAAAAAATAAATTGACAAAAAAGTTCATTTATCATGGACCTCTCTCTTTCTCCCTCCGGGGAGATTTTAGGGTTCCAGGGGAGCACGCACCCCCGGAGGTCATTCATCATGAAATTTTGCTCACTCGGGGATAACTTTTGGGTCATAATGGAAAACAATTTTTTTTTCCGTTTGGGAAGTTGGGGGGGGGAGTGAGATGCTTGCGCCCCCCTGTAACCCGGCCTCCACCCCATTGAAAATTTTTTCCCCCCCCTTGCCCATTTAACTCCTTCACCGATTCCCCCCATTCCCCAATTTTTCCCCTCTTCCCCAACCCCCCCTTTTTCCAACCCCCTTCCATTTAACCCCCCCACCAAACCCCCCCATTCCCCCCCCCTCATTCCAACCCCTACTTTCTCCTTCATTTCCCCAACTTTCCCTTCATTCCCTTCTACCTCTTCTTCCCCAATCATATTCTCATTCCCCAATTTCCTCTCTCATTCCTAATTCCCTTTATTTCCCCAACCCCCCTCTTTCATTCCCTAATCTCCCCTCTTATTTCATTTCCTAAATTCCCTTTTTATTCCCTAACCCCCTCTCTCTTTTTTTCTAACCCACCTACCTACCTACCTCTCTCTCTTCTCTCTCTCTCTCTCTCTTCTCTCTCTCTTTCTCTCTCTTCTCTCTTTCTCTCTCTTTCCTTTCTCTCTTTTCTCTCTCTTTTTCTCTCTCTCTATTTTTCTCTTTCTCTCTCTTTCTCCTCTTTCTCCTTCTCTTTCTCTCTCTTTCTCTTCTTTCTCTCTCTTTTCTCTCTTTCTCTCTCTTTCTCTCTCTTTTCTCTCTCTTTCTCTCTCTTTTTCCTTTCTTTTCTTCTCTCTCTTTCTCTCTCTCTTCTCTCTCTCTTTTCTTCTCTTTTCTCTCTCTTTTCTCTCTTCTCTCTCTCTTCTTCTCTCTCTTCTCTCTTCTCTCTTCTTCTCTCCCTTTTTTTTCTCTCTCTCCTTTCTTCTCTTCTCTTCTCTCTTTCTTTCTTCTCCTTTCCTTTTCCTCTCTCTCTTTTCCCCTCTCTTCTCTCTCTTCTTTCTCTTTCTGTTCCCTCTCTTCTCCTCTCTTCTCTCTCTCTCTCTCCTCTCTTCTCTCTCTCTTCTCTCTCTCTCTCTCCTTCTCTCTCTCTCTTCTCTTCTCTCTTCTCTCCTCTCTTCTCTCTCTTCTCTTCCTTCTCCTTTTCCCTTTTCTTTTTTTTTTTTTCCAGGGGTTTTAAAAATTAAAAGGGTCCCTAGCTTTTTTGCAGATTTCGGTTAAGGATTCCTAACTTTTTTTGGCAAGTAAGAGCTGTTACCACATCAGCTCATTTTTAAACATTTTTTTTTTATGAACATCAAGTAGGAACAGGTGAAGTTGGGGCCTTGTGGGCCGCTTTCATTTGATCAACGACTTTACTCGTTGAAAAATTTCCCGTTCAATGTGTTTCCCTATTGAGTCACCTGGGTATGTATGATCTCAGATGGAGTGATGTTCTGGAGAAAGGGTACAGCCAAGTGAAGTTTCTGCTTTCTGCCCGTTTTGGGATAAAAGCTTGTTTCCGCTTCCCCGAAATGGATCCCAAATGTATTTTGACAATATTGGCCTTGTAATAACAGTGAGGCCCCCCACATCCCTCCTATGTTGAAGGCTTGCGAAATGACGGTCTTCCGGATGGGTCAGGCGAGAGAGGAAAGCTTTCTCTGTTTCTACTCGTAAACAGGGCGCAGATGAGAGGGGGGGCAGGCAAAAAGAAAAAGGGAGAAAATCAAGGTGCGAGCGTACTTGTCCTCGTACATATTGCAATCCCCTGTCAAACAAATGGAGTCGGCGAAGTGCTGAACTTTCCCGGCTGTTTTTTGCAAAAAATTAAACATGGTTCTTCATGGTTTGTTTGGGGGAAAATTTCACCCCCAAAGGGTATAACTTCTTCTCCAGGTGCCCAAAATCCCCCATTCATCCTTATATGCACCACATTACCTCATGTGCCTAGAACATCACTTTGCGTTTTCTCAGGTGCAAATTTACTTTCCATCTATTTTCCCCAAATGTATGCTTCAGCTGGTGTTGGTACTTAGAGCAATGGGGGATTCTTCTCTTGGAAGGATTTTCAGGAATCGTCTGCATATATGTGATTCTGGGGTGGAAGAAGAAGGTCGTTGAAGTAGACTTCCATCAAATGGACCCGCAAGCTTCCTTTGGAACCCCTTGCCCCAATAGGATTTTTTGCGATTGTTTCCCTTGAGGAAAAACTTAGAGATCTACCATGAAGGTAGTCACTGAGGGACAGCTAAGCCTGCAATTCCCCGTGCTTGAATTTTTGCTAGAGGCCCTTGGGGGCACACCCGGGCGAAAGCGCCAGCAATGTCCAGTGCTACCACAAAAGCTGACTTGGATTCATCCGTGCTGGTCCACTTGTGGGGAAAGGTTTTAACAAAAGATCAGAGCGAGTAACCTTTCCGAAGCATTTGACGTCCCAAATAGTGAGTGGTAGTCAAAAAACTCTGTCATTTTCTTTAGATTTTGTTTCCCAAGGGTCTTACCCCGTGATTGACGAGTGACACTGGCTGTAGTTGCTGATTTCTGTTCTCTTCTTTTTGGGGAACAGGGGCTACATTTTCCTCTTTCCCTAGAGAGGGCCCTTTACACTGTATAGGCAGTGCTGAAAATTTGGGGTTGGGGGCTGCTAGCTGGGTTTCAATCCCTTTTAACAATCTTTGGGGTAACTTGTCTGGGCCACAGCCTTTTCTTGGGGCAAGTGATTTAAGAAGGAAAAACACCTTCCGCCTCTCTCTTTTCCTCTTCTTTCTCTTCTCTCTCTCTCTTCCCTTTTCTCCTCCCCTCCTCTTTTCTCTCTTTCCCCTCTTTTTCCCACTTTCTCTTTCATCCCCCAAACCCCTCCCCTCATTCCTTTCACCTCTACTGTTTCCTTGCCCCTCTTTTTCACATCTGACACAATAAAAATTGACTTTTATTCTCCCCTCTCACTTTTGTGTTGAAGTGACTCCCCCTTTGCCTTTTGGTGGGGTCTCTTGTTTACATGCCCCTGTGAAAAAAAAAATTTTTTTTGTTTTTTGTTTATAAGAGCGGTGAGGTAAGACAAAAACGGGCAATGACTTATAAGAGAATGTTTTTCATTCTAGTCCTGCATCACCCCTACTACTGTCTCGGCTACTTATATGACTGGGATAACCTTGGTATTTGAAGTGATTAAGGGTCCCAGGATCAAAAAATGTCTAATAAAAATGCCTAAGTGTGTGCTTCTTCCTTTCCCCTAGTTGTCGTCAATGGGTGTAGCGCACTTTTATTCAGTACTCTGACAGTAAGTCTTATTAACATCTTGATGGTTTTTAGTGGGCTTTGTGGTTGGTTTAAGGGAAACTTTAAAATTGGTTAAATTTATATAAACATCAAGGGTGCACAGTGCACCTTTACCCTTAAACTGTCCAAAGTAGATTCTTTCCTCGCGGGAGCTCCAAATATTTGAAAAAAAAAAAAAATTTTTTTTTTTCTTTTAAAAGAAGACACATTTTTTTTACTGTTTTGGGTAAAAAAAAATTTTTGGGGCAATTCTTTCCAAATATAAGACCCTGAGGTTGGGTTTGGTTGCTCCCTGATGGTAACTGACCCCGCCATTGCAGAAGGTTGCCACATATCTTTTTTTTTCTCATTTTTTTTTTAATTTATATATTTTTTTGTTCTGATAATTACAATTTATAATTGTTTTGTAATTTCATGCCGGTTTGTTCTGACCTAATATTAGGGTACTGAAATTGTGCTAAATAATCACAATCACATTGAAGGTGAACATTTTTCACCCGCCTAGGGGATTTACTATTGCAGCAATTTTCAAATTTTAAGGTGTGTGTGTATGTAGATTTTATCTTAAAAGTTCTTTGGGCTTTTTACTTTTTCCTTTTTTTATATCCATGGGGAAGTGGAATAAAAATCTTTCCCCTGTAACATGGTGTTTTAAAAGTCAACTAAAAAGCCGGGAACAATGGGTAGTAACCCTTTTCCTTTAAAAATTATAAAAAAAAATAAGAAAAGAAAATTGTAAAGTGGGGAAATCTGAATGTGCGTGGTGTTGTCAAAAGATAAGAAAAAGATGATTGTGGATGTTATGAATGAGAAGAAAATGGATGTCCCGGCTTTTAAATAAAAAAAACTGAAGGGGGTGGGGAGAGTTTCAAAGGAGGGAAAAAATGGGATTAGGTCAGGGGTTTCAAATAGATTAGAGCTAAAGAAGGGTGCTAAAGTTGAAAAATAAGCTATGGGAGGAAAAAGAGGGGGTCAAAGGGATAAATTCAAGGATTAAGTGTGTAAAATAAAGATGGATGTGAAAAAGTGGGTTTTTGTAAGCGTGTATGAAACCTGGAGAAAAGAAGTGTTAAAAGGGGAGAGGAGATTCGGGAAAAGTTTAGTGAAGCGTGGGATTTTGAATCAAGTGTGAGAGTAAGGTGGTTGGGATTTTAATGCAAAGTGGGGGAAAAAAGCATGGAGGAGGGTTTGTAGGTAATTTGGGTCCGGGGGAAAATGTAAAGGGAGCCTTTTAATTTAGCTAGTGTAAAAGAAATTTGGTAATAAGTAATACATATTTTATGAAAAAGGGATAATAAAAAAAAAAAGGTAGATGTAGCACGTAATGAAATAGTTTGTTATTTTTGTTTGGTGGATAAAGGTTGAGGGGGAGGCTCCAGGATGTTTAATGTTTTAGAGGGGGAACTGATATGCAGATCATTATTTAGTTGTATACAGTTAGAGTAAGAGGTAGATGGGGAAAAAAAGGGAAATTTTGGGAACAACAAGTAAGAGGGGGTGAAAAGTGTATAAAAAAAGGGAGGAGGAAGTTCGGGGGAGTATAAAACCTATTGGCAAAAGGGGGTGTTCAAAGTGGTAGTGGGGGGGTTTAAGAGGGTTGGAATAGTTTTTAAAAATGCAGTATTGGAATGTGGGGGAGAGTTTGTGGTTTTAGGAGGGTGGGGCAGGAGGAAAAAAGGAGTGATTTTTGGAAGTTTAAAAAGGGTGTGATAAAAAAAGGGAAAAAAGGGAGCTTACAGAGGTTTTTCAAAGCGAAGTGTTTTAAGAAAGCAAGTTATGGGAGTAAAAGAAAGGTAAGGGAGTGGGAGAGAGGAAAAAGGAGAGAGATAAAAGAGTGGAGGGGCCCCACTGTCAAAAAATTTTAATGAAAATAAAAAAAATTTTTTGGAGTGATTTAAAAACAAGTTAAAAACCCTAGGGAAAGTATGGATTTTCCGTTAAAAACAGAGTGGGGGGTTGAGTGGGGGAAGGGAAGTATTAGAAGTGGCGAAAATATTTGAGGAACTTTTAAATGTTGAGGGAAAGGGGGCGGTAATTTCATGCACTGGCAGGGGTATCCTTTTTTGGGGGTGAAGAAGAGCAGAATGAAGTGGGTGGAGGAAGTGAGGCTTACGTAGAAAGAAAAGGGGGGGTAAAGGGAGCTGGAACTGATGGGATCATGACAGGAAAATTTTAAAAAAGGGGGGGGTATAGGTTGGGGTGGTTGGTACTTTTGTTAATAATGTTGAAAGAGGGGAAGGTACCTAGGGATTGGCGGAGAGATGTATAGCCCTTTTATTAAAAAGGGGAAAAGGGGAAAAAAGGAGTAAAAATTATAGGGGAATAATTTAGAGTATCCCGGAAAAAAGTATACGGTAGATTATAATTGAAAAATTAAGAAGAAGAAGTAAATTGCGGATGAGCAAGGAGGCTTCGGTGGGTAGGGGATGTGTAGATAAAAGTGTTTACATTGAAATTATGTGAACAGTATTTAGATAAAGGGGGGGAAATTTTTTATTGCATTTATGGATTTAGAAAGGCATATGATAAGTGGTAGGGGAGCAAGGGGCAGATGTTGAAAGTTTATGGAATAGGTGGTAAGTTACTAAATGCTGTAAAGAGCTTTTATGAGGATAGTGAGGCCAGGTTGGTGTGTAGAAAGGGGTACTTCCCGGTAAAAGTAGGTCTTAGAAAAGGGATGTGAAAAGTCACCATGGTTGTTTAAATATTATGATGGGGGTTGAAAAAGAAGAAAATGCTGGGGTGTTTGGGAGAGGGGGGGATTAATTTGGGGGAATAAAATTCAAAATGGAATTGCACAGTTATTTTTTGTGATGATACTGGCTTGGGGAGATTCAAAAGAAAAATTGCAAAGGTTAGTGGATAAATTTTAGAATGTGTGAAAAGGTGAAAGTTGAAAGTGAACATAGAAAAGGTAAGGTGATGGGGTTTCAAATGATTTAGATAAAAAAAAAATGGATATCAAATTGGGGGGGAGGAGTATGGGGGAATGAATGTTTTCAGATACTTGGGAGTTGAGTGTGGGGGATTATGAAGGGGGTTAATCATGAATTGAGAGGAAAAAAGGTGAGTGGTTTCGTTGAGGTATTGGGGAGTCAAAAAACGTTATCTATGGAGCAAAAAGGGAATGTATAAAAAGTATTTTGTACCAACACTTTTATATGGGGTGAAGCTTGGTGGAAAAGCACAGGAGGAGAGGGTTGGGGGCAGTGGAGATGCCCTTTAGGGAAATGTATGTGTAAATATTATGCAGGAAAATTCGAGTGGGAATTAGGAAAGGGTTTGTGGATTAATAAAGCATAATCAGAGGGACAAGAGGGGTTTTTGAGGTGGTTTGTCATTTTAAAAGAGAAGGATCAAAGTTAAAATGACATGGAAACATATAAATCTAATAGGGAAGGAAAGGGGGTAGGGGTTCGTCCTCGAAAGGGTTGGAAAAGGGGGTTAAAGGAGTTTTTTTGGGAAATGAGGGGTTTGGGGACTTCCAGCAAGGTGCAGAGCGTTTTAAAGATAGAGTGAATGGAGACAATGATACTTGGGGTCCTGACGATCTGTTTGGAGTTAGGAGGGTAATATTTAGTTTGAAGGGATTCAGGAAACCGGTTATTATTTTTTTAATTCGGAATTGAGCCCTTTGGAAATGGGAAGTACAATCCCGCACTTTAAAGGAGGGGTTTGGATATTGCATTTGGAAGGGATATGTTGTGTATCTTTATACGTATATGCTTCTAAGCTGTTGTATTCTGAGCACTTCGCAAAAGCAGGATTAATGTGTGAGTGTGGTGAAAGTGTTGAATGATGATGAAAGTATGTTCTTTTTGGGATTTCTTTCTTTTTTGGGTCACCCTGCCTTGGGGGAAGAACGACCGCTTGTTGAAAAAAAAAAAAAAAAAAAAAATTATATATATATATATATAATATATATATTATATATATATATATATATAATATTATATATAATTTTTTTTTTTTTTTCTACAACCCGGACTTGAGTTTGGAAATGGGAAGTTACAATGCCTGCAGTTTAAAGGAGGGGTTTAGGGATATTAGCAGTTCGGGGGGGATATGTTGTGTAACTTTATACGTATATGCTTCTAAACTGTTGTTTTCTGAGCACCTCTGCAAAATAGTGATTATTTTGTGAGTGAGGTGAAAGTGATGAAAGTGATGAGGTGAAAGTGATGATGAAAGTATTTTCTTTTTTTGGGTCACCCTGCCACAGTGGGAGACGGCCGACTTGTTGAAAAAAAAAATTTATAGGTCCAAACAATGTTTTAGATACCCTGGCATACACCTTGAGCATGTTTTTATGAATGGCATCCCTATACTGTTGACAGCCCAGTGACTTTTGATAAATGCCCACTGCTCCAGCTAACCCTCTCTGTATTTGTTATCACTGTTACGCACAAACATGTCTTGTCTCTCTGTCTATTTATCTGTCTGTCTGTCTATCTGCCTGTCTATCTATCTGTCTATCTTTGCCTGGAATTTTTGGGTTATCCTAGGTAATTTACACTATGTATAACTGTACTTATGTGTGCATGTGAGAGAGACAGATAGCCCAGAAAATTGGGGAACAGATACAGAGATATAGATAGGGGAAAAACACCAAAGCCACCCAGCCAGCGGGCCAGCCAACTACTGGCCAGCCTCCAAAATACATAAGAAAGAAAAAACACTGCATTGGGCCAAACGGGCCCCAAGCAAGGCGGGTCCGTGCCCTCCCCCCCCCCCGGTTTAGACCAATAAACCCCCCTTTAGTGGGTCACATTCATAAAGGGAAAGGGAAACCCACGACATCAGACCTAGTGCCCCAAAAAAAGGTCAGCCCAAACTCACACCCACCCCCCTAAATCATGAAGTGCTTAGCAAACCCCTCGTTTTGGTATTTGTTATCACAGTTATAAACATGTCTCCCCCTTTTTTTCCCAAAAATTGTTGCTTACAGTCTTTCTTTTTTCTCCCGGAGTATATGTTTTCCCAAAAACCCTTGGAATGGTGTTTTTGACAACTGTTGACACCCAGTGACATTTGTTTAAGTGGGTTTTCCGGGGAAACCCCTGGTTTTATTTGTTTTCACTGATACACGCAAACATTTTTGTCTGTCAAATCTTTTTTTAAAAAATTTTTGGGTTACCCTAGGAAATTTTTACCTATGTACAAAAATTTCTATTTTATGTTTTGCATGGGAGGCCCATTTTTTATAGAAAACAGAGTTTATAGTATTAAACAGAAATATAGGACAGATAAGATATAGCAGGAGACGGGAAAAGAGACAGCCAAAGCAACCCGCCAGCCAACCCACCCGGGCCAAAAATACATAAGAACTTAAAAAGAAGGAACATGCGGGGGCCTACGGGCCCCTATGCAAAGGTCCAGGTCACACTCCCTCCCCAGTTTTGGACCAATGACCCACCTAGCCCGGTCACTTTCCTTTAAAAGAAAGGAGCATGAGGGTCAGATCTATTTTGCACAAGCAGCCGGCCCAAAACCATTTTTCCCCCACACCACTCATGTATTTTTTCAAAACCTTTTTTAAATTTTTCCTAAAAAATTTGGGATTTGTTTAATGCGAGGGGGGGGGGGTCATAAAGTAAATCCCTGGTGTTCGCCAAAACCAAAATTTGCTTTTGCTGGGGGCTGTTAAACGGGTGCTCTCACAAGGAAATTTTAAATGCCCCAAAAATTTTTTTTTAAATTACTGGGGCACACTGGTGCCACGGCATTTTTTCATTTTTTGGGGGCTCAAGCCTATTGTCCCAAATTTAAAAAAAATTTGGAAAAAAAAAAGTTGATCTACTTTGGGTTCACCATGCAAACGTAAATCATTTTGGGGGAACATTTTTAAGGGTTTAACATCATTGCAAAAAGGGTTAAACCCGGAATAAATGTAAAGTGAAATTTTTAAAGCCCCCCCTACCCCCCTTCAGTAAAAAATTTCGATCTTTGAAAATTTAGGGGCCCCTGACCAGGAATAAAATTTTTTTTTCCATAAACGTTATAAAATGACATTAAAGGGGACTTACTTTATTTTCAATATTTTGGACAACCTTTTGCTGATGAAAAATTATGCCATTACTTTTTTAAAATAAAAAACTAGTAGGAAAAAGGAAAAAACCCAAAAAGGGGTTGTGGTATATATATGTTTGGGACTACATGCATTGTAGTGTGACCTAAGGAAAGTAGAAGTACCCAAGGCTTTATCTGAAACCCTAAAATTTTTAAGAAAAAAAAAAGCCACCAGCAATCCTACCACCCATGTAAAAAAAAATTACGATTTGCTTTTCCCACACGTGGCAGGACAGATCCCTTTCTAAGGGTTTGCTGTCAAAGGCAATGTACTCCCTAGGTGTTTTTAAAATAATGCTTTGAAAATTTGTTTTAGAATTTTTTTTTTTTGGGGTTTTCCCGGGTATATTGCCAAAAAGAGTACTTTATTTAATCATGAAAAAACCCAAAACATTTTTTTTTCTTTATACCACAAAACCCGCTCTAATTTTACCTAGTCACCAAAAGAAGACTTTTTTTTTAACTACCCTTCACCCCCAAAACAACGTAGGGAGACCCAGAAAAAGAGGGCCCCTCCACCATTTCATATTCAAATTTCTGTCCCTGGGAGAAAATTTCTGATATCACAGTTCAGATGCCCTCCCTAATTTCAGCCCCCTCATCCCCCTTCAAGTGAAGGGAAAGTATGCAGTGTACAGTATGTTACAAATTTTCAAATACATACAACATTATTCCCTTTTTCTAACCCTTTTGTAAATATTTTAAACATCTTTACTAACGTTATTTGTTTCCCAGACAGTGGGACTAATGGTGGAGGGGAAAAACAGAAACTTGGCTGGGAATTTAACATTTTAGCCCCCACCCCCAAGAGCAGTGGGACAGTTGGCACACTCATTCGCCAGAAAAATGAACAATCTAAGGGGAATAAAAAAAAGCACCGTTTTGTTAAACTCTTGGGCTGCAAACAAGGGAATTCAAATTTAAAAAGTTTTTTAAATAAAATTTTTGCTCTACTGTGCCTTACTTTTTTTAGGGTTCTTTAGGTAACATTTTTTGTCCCCCCCCCCTTAAATCCAAAATATGATAGACCCCATATTGTTAAATAAAACAAAAAGTGCAACTCTTGGGGGATCTTTATTAAGGAAACGTTTTACCACCAGTGGCCCCTTTATCAGGGCCATTCCCATGTGTGGCGAAAAAGTTTCCTTAAAAGATACCCAAGAGTTTACTTGTGTCTATTTAAACAAAGTGTCGGTTTTTGGGGAACCATTTATCCCAGGGCCCTCATATTACAAAAACATTACGTTCCTGGAAAAAATGCCGTTTTAGAAAAAATTCCGTGTTATATAAAACTGAAGAACTTATGGGGGAAAAAAGGGTTTTCCTTTCCCGGGACCCCCTTCCCCCCCCAAGTAAAAAGCCCTACAAGTGGGGATGCATGGGGGTTTGGGTCTATGGGCGAGGGGGAAAGGGTTTTTGGGGGGTCAGCAGAAGTGGATGGTTATTTTTGGACTAAAGTTTGATTTTATTAGAATGTGCATAAAATTTTGTAATGGATTTTCTGGCCTTTTTTTAACCCCGTAGTTATTATACCCTTTTCCAAAAAAGGGTTGGGACTGCCAAGTTGGAGTTTCCCTTTTATTTAAAAATAGGTTTTTTTTATCACTTTTTTTGTGTAGTTAAACTTAAAGACTTAATTTCAATCCCCCCCCTTTCCCGTGGTTTTTATCAAGATGTTTTTATTTGGAGGAAAAAAACAACATTTTTCATTTTGGGGTCCTTGAGCTTCTGGATGAGTAGGGGGGAAAGATTTAAAAAGAAGAGAGCCTTGAAAGCAAGGTTCTTCATGTGCAGTAAAACTTGACTTCAGTCAATAAATATTTCCTGTCATCCATGCTGACTGGTTTGACCTCCAAATTACTGGTAAGGTGTTTTTATCTACACCTTTCAAAGCACGAGGATTCTTAGAGTGGTAAATAACCATGGGCTTACACTTGAAATCACCCGATGCATTACTGCAAAGGAGCAAGGTGAAGCAATCCTTTGTTGCCTTGAAGCCTGGTGCATCCTTGCTAGACAGTGGTCTCACTGACAGCCAGGTGGCAGCCTCAGCTAGGGAAATATCCTGTGAGCGACACTCCAAATTTTTTCCCCCTCCTGCAAACCAAACTGTGATGTTAAGTTACTTTTTACGAAGCATTGTATAAAATTGTGCCTCAATTTTTCAGTAGTGAATAACCAAAATGTGCCAAATAAATCTGTGTAAAATGAGGGTCTATTGTACAAAGTTTATCTGGTATGGTTTACTTTTTTAGATGACCTGGGAACAGCATTGAAGCATTGGTAGTTTTTATCGAGATAAATGTTTTAAATTTGTTCTTTCTGCTGTTGGAGTATGAGCAAGATAACATTTATGAAGGGATTGAGGGGAAACCAGTTAGCCAGAGTTGAGTCCTGGAGGTGGAAGTACAGTGCCTTCAAACTGCAATATCACCTCTCCTGGAGGAGGATGGGCATATGAGCTGTAATGTCAGCACACCTCATTCAAGACAATGATAGAGTGAATGATGGTGAAAAAGGGTTTTAGTTACTTTGAAGCAGTTTGCTGGTTGATCAGGCATAGTGTGACATAATTACATTAGCTATGGTGGAAGGCTTATTGCCACTCTTTCAACAGTGTTAAGTTAGTGCCTTTGTGTACTGACTAACATGTTGCTCACTTACCAGCAAATATATAACACACTTCCTAGTATCAGGTGATATATATAGTCTTAGTTTGTAACTACAACATTGTATAGAACGTGTAACTAAGATTTCTCTATACAAGAGTGACCCGTGCTATGTTAAGTAACTATTAGGGAAATGTTTCACCTACCAGGGACGTCATTAACCATTATTACTCTTGATTTAACTAGTTTAACCCTTTGACTGTTTTGTTCATATATATACGTCTTACGCGCCACTGTTTCGGACATATTAATACGAGTAAATTCTAGCAGCTTCAAATCAAGCAGGAGAAAGCTGATAGGCCCACATGTGAGAGAATGGGTCTGTGTGGTCAGTGTGCACTACATAAAAAAGTCCTGCAGCACGCAGTGCATAATGAGAAAAAAACTGACCTTTTTTTTGGATTAAAACACCTACTTTGAGGTGCATTTTCGTATAGTATTTATCGTTGTACGTATTCTCGTTTTCATGGTCTCACATGATAAATAGAAAAATATTACAGAAACAGAGATGATTTTGTTTAGTGTCACGATGAAAACGACCTTGAAATTGAGCACAAAGTAGCGGAAATGTTTGATTTTTACCAATTTTTCAAGAGTAAGCAAATTACACCACACGTCCAATACACGTCAACTGGGGAGTATAATATTCTTTCACTAGTGAAACTGATATTATTTATACCATTTTTACAATAATGCATTAGTCTGCATAACAGTAAATTTTGTATTTTTTGTATGAATAAAAAATCAAAATAGAAAGCAATAGTAATATAAGAGGGGCCTAGAGACATGACTGATGAACAGAGGATATGTTATTTTAGTGCCAAGAATGTCTACATTGTTTATTCTGGACCCTATTTTGAAATTGGCATCTTTTTTTAATTTGCACAAAATTGGCCAAATTGCCAATTTCTGACCACTTTATTGGGTAGTTCAGATCGGTAAATGGGCGGTTTCTTGTACTCAGCTGATAGAAAAAATGGAGTTCTAAAGAAATAGCTATGAGTTTGGTCAACTGGAACAATGGATTTGGCCAAAAACAGGGCTCAAAGTCGGCAAAATCGCTGATACGTATATGTCACCAAGACTGCTAACTTCGCGGGAGTGTAATTCCATGAGTTTTCGACCAAATTTCGTACTTTTGGTGTCATTACCATCAGGAAAAGATTCTCTATCATTTCATAAGAAATTTTTTTTTTTTTTTCCAAAAATTTTGCGACATAGAATGACAGTTTCAGAAAGGGGCTTGCGACAGTCAAAGGGTTAAAGCTGCATCTGGAGGTATATAATTTTTTTTGTACTTTGCTGTGAATGATGGTGAAAGTTTCCATTTCCAAGTCACCATGCCATGGTGGGAGATGGCCAGGGTGTTAACCCTTTTGACTGTTTCGGTCATATATGTACGTCTTACGAGCCCCCCGTGTTTGACGTATACATACTCGTAAATTCTAGCAGCTTCAAATCAAGCAGGAGAAAGCTGGTAGTCCCACATGTGAGAGAATGGGTCTGTATGGTCAGTGTGTACCATATAAAAAAAATCCTGCAGCACGCAGGGCATAATGAGAAAAAAAAAAACTGCTCCTTTTTTTTTTTTTAATTAAAAATGCCGAATTTGTGGTCCATTTCCATAAGTATTTATGGATGTATTCTCGTTTTCTTGGTCTCATTTGATAGAATGGAAAATGTATTATAGAAATAGAGGTGATTTTGATTGGTTTTACTATGAAAAAAACCTTGAAATGGAGCTCAAAGTGGGGAAATGATTGATTTTTGCCGATGTTCAAAGTAAACAAATGATGTCTTTTTCCCAAAATAAATGTCCAAGTAACCTTCTAATATTCAGTCATGAATGATTGGCATTATTTATACAATTATTACAATATTTGCAGTAGTCTGCATAACAGTAAATCTTCTATTTTTTGTTTAAATAAAAATTCAAAATAGAAAGCAAGAATAATATCAGAGGGGCCTGGAGCGTGACTGATGAACAAAGAAAATGTTATTTTAGAGCCAGGAATGTCTGCATTGTTCATTCTGGCCCCTATTTTGAAATTGTCTTTTATTTTTTAATTTTCGTGAAATTGGCCAAATTGCAAATTTCGGGACCACGTTATTGGGTAGTTAAAATAGGTAAATGGGTAGTTTCTTGTACTCAATTGATAAAAAATGGAGTTCTAAAGAATAGCTATGATTTTGGTTGACTGGAACAGTGGAATTAGCCGAAAATAGGGCTCAAAGGGGGGCGAAATCATCAATTCGTAATATCGGTGGGGTCGCTAACCTCCCCGAGAAAGTAATTCCATCAGTTTTCCATAAAATTTCGTTGTTTTGGTGTCATTACAATGGGAAAAGATTTTCTATCATTTCACAAGTTTTTTTTTTTTTTTTTTGCGACATCGGGAAAAACGCCTCAGGATTTGGGGTTGCGACAGTCAAGGGGGTTAAAAAGAAAAAACTTATTTTTTAATACTTTAAATTTATTCTGGCAAAAATCGACCCTACCTTTTTATAATAGTATTAAGACTTTTCATGCAATGAAATTTTTACCCTTATAGTACTCTTCAGATAATTACAATTACAGTGGAACCTTGTTTTTTGGCCATAACTGTTGTAGAAGGTCAGCCCTAAATTCGAAACAGCCCAAATTCGAAGCCATATTTCCCCTAAGAATTAATGTAAATACAATTAATCCGTTCCAGACACCCAAAAATTTTTAACAAAAAATACATTGTTTACAGATTAAATTTTAGTTTTACATACAAAAAAACAATGAGAACTAAATAAATAAATGAACATTTAATCACTATTACATATCTTTGTTGAAGACTTGTTGGCTTATGGAAGACAGGGGAGGGAAAAGAGAGGGAAGATGATTATTTTTTGGAAGGGGAATCCCCCCCATGAGACTTCAGTATCAAAGCCCTCTCTGGGGCTTTGGTAAGCCTGTCTTTCATAGGCTTGTGTCCTGGCAGTGGCTTTTCCTTCGGCATGATGTAGGTCCTCTTTGCATTTTTTTCTGAAAATGCGTTTGTTTCTGCGTTTTCTTACTGCACTAGTGAGCTAGTATAGTTAGCCCCTCCAAAACTTCATTTTCTCTTATACCCCAGAAGGGAAAGCATGGTAAGCTATGGTCAGAGGGATAATTTCTTACCTGGGGAAATGATGGCGACCGCTCGCATATAATGACATATTTTATTCATTCTAGAGTACGTACAAAATATACCATGTTTCTATGTTGCTTATATTGTTTATTGTATATTAGATCAGTTTTCGATAAATAAGCTGTAGAGTTGATATTAGCATAATATTGAATAATATTCTGTCGCCTGAAAAAATATGAAAAATATTTGTTGAATCCGCATGCAACTGCTTGACTTTTCACAAATGATCGTCTCTGAAACACTATCTCCTGCTCCAGCACCTGCACACCCTTTCATATTTTTCACTAGATTCTTTCTTAATTCCCTAGTTTTTCTCACTTTCTTTACCAAAGGGCTGGCACTCTGAACTTTCTTTTGGGCCATTGGTGTTTATTTACACAGTCGGACTTAATAAAGAAGCACAAAAAACCAATGGATTTTAAGGAAATGTTTGGATGAATGTGAGGAGCATATGCTCACTCACCGAAGACATAAAGGGAAAATGGGCTCACCAAAGCACGGTATCCCCCGGGGGGAGAAGCATCTAATATGGCCCCACTTTCGAGGCACCGACTGAAATACGGAGCAAATTTCTGCCCAAAAAAAATGGCCTACATACGAATCGGCCAATAAAGCAGCAAAAAAAACGAGGTTCCACTGTATTTAATAATGGTATCGTTATTGATAAAGCTTACCAATTTCTCTGTTTACCCTTTGATTGTCGCAACCCCAAATCCTTAACCCTTTCAGGGTCGGCCAAATTTGGAGTACCAAAAGTGTCCAGAATTTTCAAAAAAAAAATTTTT
>NC_069404.1:8813576-8961200 GCF_026875155.1 Cherax quadricarinatus | reverse complement strand
TAAATTAAACAGTCCCCTTTTTACAGGGTTTTTCGCCCACAATCTTCCGCACAGAACGGGAAAGGGAACTCTTGGTATCTATTCTGTTTTCAATACCATTTTTGGCCCAATCAACACATTAAAACTATTAGGCCACTATAGCTTCGGAAACATTAAAATATTTTCCACAGCAGTAACAGCTGGTTGATCAGACCTGATCACCACTATGGCCTGGTTAATGTTTGACCTCCGAAACCTCTCCAGGTATACATGTGTTATTGTGTAGTATACATCAGTTACTCTGAATTAGTGTTTGTAGTATAAGTTTGTGGGTAGTATGAGTTTTGGGTTTAAAGTATATGTAGTGTTGGGTAGTTATTTGTAGTGTTGGGTTGTATATGTTGTTGGGTTTTTATTTAATGTGCCGAACGTCAGGGGGGTCAGGTTGCTTGTCCGGTTGTCGGTCTGTGGAGTGCAGTGGTCCCTCTATGAACCCCTTCCACACATCCAAGTTTCCTGGAGGTAGTGACGGTTGTCTACCAAGTTCCTTATCCTGGATCGCCGGTGCTGTCCTTCTATGTCTGTAGGTTAGGTCTAGGTTCTTCCTGTTCCTATGTCCTTGGGTCAGCGGTTCGGTCTGTCCGGTTTCTGGAATTCGGCACTTAATCAGTCTGTCCTGAGTGACCTATCCCTCTCCCAATCCTATCTCGGGGTTTCTCTGGATGAGTCCATCCAGTATGTGGTTCGAATTCCTCTCCTGATCCAGGTCAACAGGTTGTCCAGTTCCCTTTAAAGCCTGGTGCCAGGATTCTATCGTAAGATGGACCGTCAGGATGATTCTGTTGCCCTCCTTCGTGCACCGGTTTGGAGGAGTTGTAGTCTGTCCAGTGCCTGAAGTTTCCCTGTTGCTCGTCCAGTGTCCACTCTGGATAGTCTCTATCCTGAAATAATCCCACATTTCCTATGGGTCCCTTGAAGTTCCTTCTCATCGCTGCATATTCTCTTGATTCTGTAGTCCCAGGGAGTAGTGGTTAGGTTCCCTCAGGTCCTGGAGTGAGGGTCCAGTGTAGGTACTGGTGTGCGTTAACCGGCTTGTAAAAGTTCTCCCTATGTAGATGTCTACTGGTTTAGATGGACCAACGTATCCAGGAGGGCATGCTCGGTCTGTATGTTCATGGGTGAAACGTTGGGGGAACGTGTGCGCTGCAATTCGCCCATTCCACAGTTGTGGATGTCCCATTGGTTCCCCATGTACTAACGAAATGTCGTCTATGTACCGTTTGTACAGGATCACTGACGGGGCCGTACCCAGTCTGTTCTGTTCCAGCTTGCAGTGTACGAAGATCTCTGCTACTGCCACACTCACCGATGCTCCTATGGCTGTGCCCGTCCTCTGTCTATAGACAGTACCGTCGAACTTCAGAATCGTGTCCCTCATCACATGTTTCAATGAATCTTCTACTATTCCTCTGCTTGGTGGTTTCTTGATGCCCAGCAGTGTCAGGTCTTCTCGGATTGTCTCCAAGTTTTTCCAGTAGAAGTCCGCCACGGTCTCTGCTGCTTCCTGTTGGGGTATAGAAGGGTACAGGGATTCGATGTCCAGCGAAACAATGATGAGGTCCCCCGGCGCTCTGCCCATCCTTGTTCTTGCTTCCTCCAATATCTGTAGGAAGTGCGTCGTGTCTTGAGTCTGTCTGGAAGAAGTTTCAGCAGGGGCATCAGGATCGCCGTCATAACCTTGTCTATCGGGCGTGTCGGGGCTGCACACCCTGAAAGGACCGGCCTCGTCTTGAAAGTTCCCAGTTCCTCATCCAGACTCTTGTGTGTTTTGGGCAGGAAATACATGTCCGGGATTTTCGAGGGAAACATCAGCAGAGAGTCCCTCAGAGCCACGTTCATTACTCCCTTGTGACCATTGTTGTTGTACAGGCGAAGGATGAGGTCACCGCTGGTCTTCTTGATTTGCTGAAACACTTCGTTCGGGTTGCCGAGTTTCTCGTAGGTACTTTCGTTTGTGACATGCTTCAGGCCCGCCTTCCTGTAGTTTTCAGCCTTAAAAACCACTATCTCTGAGCCTTTATCTGCATCCGTAATTACCATGTCACGTCTCGTCGTCAAGCCCTTGAAACTCCACCTCTCTTTCTTCTTGAGGTTCGGCCTGTAGTGCTTCCTCTCGGTGTTTCCCAGTCTCTCCTTCATTTCTTCTATCTTCTTATTCAGCCCTGGCAGCTTCCTGGTAGGCTGCCGCGGGGGCGCGGGGGCCCTCATGTATTTTTGCGTCGTCGAGAGCTGTACCCTCGGCCTCGGCCTGTATGTTCGTCCCTCCATATCCCTCTGGAAGGCCTGGTCGAATTCCCCGTTTAGAAGCTTCTGCAGCTCCTCACATGTGTTGGTTAGGTTTCGTTCTCTAGTAATTCTGTTCGGGGGGCCTGGTACAAAGGACAGTCCCTTGCTAAGGACCCTCTTCTCCTCTGTCGTGAGCTCCACTTCCGAAATCACCAGTCTCTTCTGCTCTGGTAATTTCTGTCGGGTTGCCTCCTGTCCCGTTCTGTCCTGCTTCTGTGTGTTTCTTCTCTGTCCCGGTTTCTGTTCATGTGTGGCTCCTCTCTTCTCCTGTCTCTGTCCCTGTCCGTCTCTTCTCTCCTTCGGTCCCTGTTGCTGTTCCCAAAAAAACGGTTGTTGGAGTCCTTGTTCCTGTAGTGTGGTGATTCGTTTCTATAGGGCCTGTATCCCCTAGAATCTTCGTTCCTGGTTTCTCTTCTGTTCGTGTTTCTGTTGTAATCCCTGTTGTTGTACCTGTTGTCGTTCCTTCTGGATTCTCCGTTTGTCTGTTCTTCCGTTCTCTTCCTTTTGGGTCTGCGTCTCCTGTTGTTTGGGCCGTTTCTTGGTGAAGTTTCTAGTCGGGCTACCCTGTCCACCAGGGCTTTCAGGGACTTGGCGATGGATTGTAGATCCGTCTGTTCCGGGGTTTCTCCTGGCACCGTCGGAATTCCGTCCACTCTTGGGGCCTGTTCCGTTTCTACTGCTGGAGTTTCTTCTGTTTCCAACACCTGCTGCCAGGTGTCGATAACCGCTGCCAGTGGGTCCTCCTTCTTCTTCTTGCTTCTCTTGGTGTATTCTAGGACAGGTTGGGCCTCCGGGAGTTTCCTCCTGGGAGCCCTAGTGAATGCCAGGGCGTGTGAGATAATGTCCTTGGCTGCTTCTTCTCCGAATTCCTTAAGTATGAGGGCCCTGAGGACTTTAATTTTCTCACACGTGTGTTCCTGTGCCACTGTCAAGCCCAGGGCTTGGGTTGCTGCTAGAGATTTATAGTACTTGTTGGATTCTGTTTCCAACGTCTCTCGCAGCCAGGTAGGGTAGTCACAGTGTTCTGGTAGGGAGTAAACCCTAATGGGCTTTTGTCCCATGTCCGGGATCACCCCCAGCTTTGTGGCAATCTTCGAAGTACAGTATTTTCGTATGGTACTGTTCAAGTTCCTTGTAGAGTTTCCGGAGTGCCGCTGCTGCCTTGTTTTCTCTGTTGTTCAAGGCCCTCGAGGGCTCTGTGTCACTGAGAATTCTGGTACCGGGTCTGACACTTTTTCTATTAGTGCGACTGTTTCTGTGTTGATACTCCTGAAGGGGAGGTCCTGTAGGACCCCCGTCTCCTTTGGTTGGTGTGCCGCCACTGCCCAGGCACCCCTGAAGTATCTGCCAGGTTCCGTGATCGCTTTGGTGCCAGTCCATCCCTGTGTGGTCGTTCCTTCCTCGGCTTGTGTGGAATCGGTGAGAAGGGAGATTGGTCGGCCTGGTAGTTCCTCCCTGTTGGCTAACATCATACTTCTCCCGTCTTTGGTTACTTCAAACCACACCGAGAGTCCTGCCTCCTCCGTCGCACTCCTGTAGGTTCCGGCTGGGGAGTCCATGTCTAGTATCAGAATGGTGGGTTCCGTTTTGTCGCTGGTCGCAGGCTCGATGATTTCTCTGATGGCCCTCTGTGGCAGCCCTTGCGTGGCCCTAGCTGTGGACTGCTCGGCCCCTACCCCATTCTGCTTAGCTCTAGTCATCATGGTAGGTCGTGAAAATAAAAGGACGAGTTGTAGATGTAAAAAACTCAAGTGGGGGCGCTGCAGTAGGAGGTGAACGAATCCTGTTTCAGACGACGCGTTTCTGTAGCTCACGCTACGTCTTCAGGTCTAGTCTAGGATGTTCTCACTCTGCTGGTCTCCACTTGTACTTTATTTGAAAGGTTACAAACATCAGTATTTATACAACTCAATACATGTCACAAAAAGCATGGTCCTGCCACTATTAACAAACACCCTCCCTATTCTGAGGCACAAGGTTACAAAGAGAATCGTTGTCATCGCTTGTCCAGTCTCGTCTCGATGTTACGCAAGTTTCTTCTGTTTTCGGAAGCTATAGGCACTATAGCTTCGGAAAATTAAAATATTTTCCACAGCAGTAACAGCCTGGTTGATCAGACCCTGATCCACCACTAGGCCTGGTTATGTTGACCCCGAAACCCTCTCCAGGTATACTTCAGGTATTGTGTAGTATACATAGTACTCTGTAGTATATGTAGTGTTGTGTAGTATATGTAGTGTTGGGTAGTATATGTAGTGTTGGGTAGTATATGTAGTGTTGGGTAGTATATGTAGTGTTGGGTAGTATATGTAGTGTTGGGTAGTATATGTAGTGTTGGGTAGTATAATGTAGTGTTGGGTAGTTATGTAGTGTTGGGTAGTATATGTAGTGTTGGTAGTATATGTAGTGTTGGGTAGTATATGTAGTGTTGGGTAGTCTTGTAGTGTTGGGTAGTATATGTAGTGTTGGGTAGTATATGTAGTGTTGGGTAGTATATGTAGTGTTGGGTAGTATATGTAGTGTTGGGTAGTATATGTAGTGTTGGGTAGTATATGTAGTGTTGGGTAGTATATGTAGTGTTGGGTAGTATATGTCAGTGTTGGGTATATTATGTAGTGTTGGTGTAGTATATTAGTGTTGGGTAGTATATGTAGTGTTGGGTAGTATATGTAGTGTTGGGTAGTATATGTAGTGTTGGGTAGTATATGTAGTGTTGGGTAGTATATGTAGTGTTGGGTAGTATATGTAGTGTTGGGTAGTATATGTAGTGTTGGGTAGTATATGTAGTGTTGGGTAGTATATGTAGTGTTGGGTAGTATATGTAGTGTTGGGTAGTATATGTAGTGTAGGGTAGTATATGTAGTGTTGGGTAGTATATGTAGTGTTGGGTAGTATATGTAGTGTTGGGTAGTATATGTAGTGTTGGGTAGTATATGTAGTGTTGGGTAATATATGTAGTGTTGGGTAGTATATGTAGTGTTGGGTAGTATATGTAGTGTTGGGTAATATATGTAGTGTTGGGTAGTATATGTAGTGTTGGGTAGTATATGTAGTGTTGTGTAGTATATGTAGTGTTGGGTAATATATGTAGTGTTGGGTAATATATGTAGTGTTGGGTAGTATATGTAGTGTTGGGTAGTATATGTAGTGTTGGGTAGTATTTTGTAGTATAGAGGTTCAGACATGTATGCATGGAGCCCCAGACCGACATAATGAGACTAGTCATGAGGGAGCATTCACCAAATTCAACTTCAATAACAAAAACATAAAGTGGGACCAAGTAAACCAAGTCCTAACCGATATAAGCTGGGAAGATATACTAAGCAACACAGACCCCAACGTATGCCTAGAACAGATTAACTCGGTGGCACTCGATGTATGCACAAGGCTTATTCCTCTAAGAAAAAGGAGGAGTAGATGTAAAATAGAAAGAGACAGGCGCTCCCTTTACAGGCGACGGAAAAGAATAACAGAGCGGCTAAAAGAGGTCAATATATCTGAAATGCGTAGGGAGACACTGGTCAGAGAAATGGCAAGCATCGAACTTAAGCTAAAAGAATCCTTTAGGAGTCAGGAATCGCGGGAAGAACTAAAAGCCATAAATGAAATCGAAAGAAACCCAAAGTATTTCTTCTCCTATGCCAAATCAAAATCGAGAACAACGTCCAGTATTGGGCCCCTACTTAAACAAGATGGGTCCTACACAGATGACAGCAAGGAAATGAGTGAGCTACTCAAGTCCCAATATGACTCAGTTTTTAGCAAGCCGCTAACCAGACTGAGAGTCGAAGATCAAAATGAATTTTTTATGAGCCACAAAATTTGATTAACACAAGCCTATCCGATGTTATCCTGACGCCAAATGACTTCGAACAGGCGATAAATGACATGCCCATGCACTCTGCCCCAGGGCCAGACTCATGGAACTCTGTGTTCATCAAGAACTGCAAGAAGCCCCTATCACGAGCCTTTTCCATCCTATGGAGAGGGAGCATGGACACGGGGGTCGTCCCACAGTTACTAAAACAACAGACATAGCCCCACTCCACAAAGGGGCAGTAAAGCAACAGCAAAGAACTACAGACCAATAGCACTAACATCCCATATCATAAAAATCTTTGAAAGGGTCCTAAGAAGCAAGATCACCACCCATCTAGAAACCCATCAGTTACACAACCCAGGGCAACATGGGTATAGAACAGGTCGCTCCTGTCTGTCTCAACTATTGGATCACTACGACAAGGTCCTAAATGCACTAGAAGACAAAAAGAATGCAGATGTAATATATACAGACTTTGCAAAAGCCTTCGACACGTGTGACCATGGCGTAATAGCGCACAAAATGCGTGCTAAAGGAATAACAGGAAAAGTCGGTCGATGGATCTATAATTTCCTCACTAACAGAACACAGAGAGTAGTCGTCAACAGAGTAAAGTCCGAGGCAGCTAGGGTTTGAAAAGCTCTGTTCCACAAGCACAGTACTAGCTCCCATCTTGTTCCTCATCCTCATATCCTACACAGACAAGGATGTCAGCCACAGCACCGTGTCTTCCTTTGCAGATGACGCCCGAATCTGCATGACAGTGTCTTCCATTGCAGACACTGCAAGGCTCCAGGCGGAATCAACCAAATCTTTCAGTGGGGTGCAGAAACAATATGAAGTTCAACGATGAGAAATTTCAATTACTCAGATTTTGGTAAACATGAGGAAATTAAAACTTCATCAGAGTACAAAACAAATTCGGGTCACAAAATAGAGCGAAACACCAACGTCAAAGACCTGGGAGTGATCATGTCGGAGGATCTCACCTTCAAGGACCATAACATTGTATCAATCGCACCCTTGCTAGAAAAATGACAGGATGGATAATTGAGAACCTTCAAACTAGGGAGGCCAAGCCCATGATGACACTCTTCAGGTCATTTGGTTCTATCTAGGCTGGAGTATTGCTGCACACTAACAGCACCTTTCAAGGCGGGTTGAAATTGCCGACCTAGAAAATTTTACAGAGAAACTTTCACGGCGCGCATAACGGAAATAAAACACATCAATTACTGGGAGCGCTTGAATTTCCTAAACCTGTATTCCCTGGAACGCAGGAGGGAGAGATACATGATTATATACACCTGGAAAATCCAGAGGGACTATACCGAACTTGCACACAAAAATTCCACTCACTACGAAAGCAAAGGACTTGGCAGACGATGCAACACCCCCCCCAATGAAAAGCAGGGGTCACTAGCACTTTAAAGAGCCCAAATACAATAAGTGTCAGGGGCCCGAGACTGTTCAACTGCCTCCCAGCACACATAAGGGGGATTACCAACAGACCCCTGGCAGTCTTCAAGCTGGCACTGGACAAGCACCTAAAGTCAGTTCCTGATCAGCCGGGCTGTGGCTCGCACGTTGGTTTGCGTGCAGCCAGCAGCAACAGCCTGGTTGATCAGGCTCTGATCCACCAGGAGGCCTGGTCACAGACTGGGCCGCGGGGGCGTTGACCCCCGGAACTCTCTCCAGGTAAACTCCAGGTAATATATAGTATTGTGTAGAATATACAATGTTTTGTTGTGTACATAATATACTGTGTAGTATACATAGTGTTGTGTACCCCGTCCCAGCCAATCAGGTATTAAGACTGAAGGGAAACAGAGTCTGTCTGGGTAGAATTTTTTGAAGGTCACGAAAAATTAATTTTAGGCGTGATTTACCGTCCCCCAAACTTTCATAGGGAAGAAATTGTTAACAGTGACGTCGTAATGGGGGGGGGGACGCCCCGGGTGACACCATCAAGGGGTGACACCATCAAGGGGTGACACCATCAAGGGGTGACACCATCAAGGGGTGACACCATCAAGGGGTGACACCATCAAGGGGTGACACCATCAAGGGGTGACACCATCAAGGGGTGACACCATCAATGGGTGACACCATCAAGGGGTGACACCATCAAGGGGTGACACCATCAAGGGGTGACACCATCAAGGGGTGACACCATCAAGGGGTGACACCATCAATGGGTGACACCATCAAGGGGTGACCCCATCAAGGGGTGACACCATCAAGGGGTGACACCATAAAGGGGGGGTGACCCCAAATCAATGGGTGACACCATCAAGGGGTGACACCATCAAGGGGTACCCATAAAGGGGGTGACACCATCAATGGGTGACACCATCAAGGGGTGACACCATCAAGGGGTGACACCATCAAGGGGTGACACCATCAAGGGGTGACACCATCAAGGGGTGACACCATCAAGGGGTGACACCATCAAGGGGTGACACCATCAAGGGGTAACAATAATGCACAAAACAGTGCTGCACCAACATAAGAGAAAATTCCTTTGTTTTTATATAGCCTATTACAGGATTACAGGGTACAAATAGGCCTATATAGGGAAAATCATTGATTTTGATGATGTGATATATGATTTTGTAGGATTGAAGGCAAGGAAATGTAAGATCAGATACACTGAGATGTTACCTGTACTCGAGGTCAAATGTAAGATCAGATACACTGAGATGTTACCTGTACTCGAGGTCAAATGTAAGATCAGATACACTGAGATGTTACCTGTACTCGAGGTCAAATGTAAGATCAGATACACTGAGATGTTACCTGTACTCGAGGTCAAATGTAAGATCAGATACGATGGCAATATAAACACAAATGCAGTATAATGTGATCCTTTATTGACTACGTTTCGCCCACACAGTGGGCTTTTTCAAGTCACAAACAGAACTACCTGGGGTGGAAGGAACGCGAGTATTTATAGTCCGGCTGAGGTCAGGTGAAGAATGCTGCATCTGATGATGTACCGAGTTGGGTTGTAGAGTCTAAAAACTTGGGTAGCTTGGAAAGGAGACTGGACAAGTTTGTGAGCAGACCTTCTACAGTGTTCTTATGTGGGATAGCGATGAAGAAGTTCTTGGCAAGTGGTTCAGCTATGTTATAGAAGCCACTATTCTGGTTGAAGTTGTCGGATATAGAAATAAGTGATGATTCCAGGATTCTTCGGTATTGAGTGTTGTCTTCTGTGGCGATAAGTCTTGAGTTTCTGTAGTTTATCAAGTGGTTGTGTGAATTACGGTGTTGTACGCAGGCATTCCTTGTGTCGTCAGACCTGCTTGCGTATTGGTGTTCTGAAATACGTGTTTGGAGGTCCCTTGATGTTTCGCCCACGTATAACTTGTTGCAGTCATTACAAGGGATTATGTATACCCCTGCAGAGGATGGAGGCTTGTCCTGCCTACTACTGGTGCAGCATTCTTCACCTGACCTCAGCCGGACTATAAATACTCGCGTTCCTTCCACCCCAGGTAGTTCTGTTTGTGACTTGAAAAAGCCCACTGTGTGGGCGAAACGTAGTCAATAAAGGATCACATTATACTGCATTTGTGTTTATATTGCCATTGTGTCGGTATTTTATACCATTTATTTCCAAGATCAGATACACTGAGATGTTACCTGTACTCGAGGTCAAATGTAAGATCAGATACACTGAGATGTTACCTGTACTCGAGGTCAAATGTAAGATCAGATACACTGAGATGTTACCTGTACTCGAGGTCAAATGTAAGATCAGATACACTGAGATGTTACCTGTACTCGAGGTCAAATGTAAGATCAGATACACTGAGATGTTACCTGTACTCGAGGTCAAATGTAGATCAGATACCTGAGATGTTACCTGTACTCGAGGTCAAATGTAAGATCAGATACACTGAGATGTTACCCGTACTCGAGGTCAAATGTAAGATCAGTACACTGAGATGGTTACCTGTACTCGAGGTCAAATGTAAGATCCCGATACACTGAGATGTTACCTGTACTCGAGGTCAAAAGTAAGATCAGATACACTGAGATGTTTTCCTGTACTCGAGGTCAAATGTAAGATCAGATACACTGAGATGTTACCTGTAATCGAGGTCAAATGTAAGATCAATACACTGAGATGTTACCTGTACTCGAGGTTCAAATGTAAGATCAGATACACTGAGATGTTACCTGTACTCGAGGTCAAATGTAAGATCAGATACACTGAGATGTTTTCCTGTACTCGAGGTCAAATGTAAGATCAGAATACACTGAGATGTTACCTGTACTCGAGGTCAAATGTAAGATCAGATACACTGAGATGTTACCTGTACTCGAGGTCAAATGTAAGATCAGATACACTGAGATGTTTTCCTGTACTCGAGGTCAAATGTAAGATCAGATACACTGAGATGTTACCTGTATCGAGTCAAATGTAAGATCAGATACACTGAGATGTTACCTGTACTCGAGGTCAAATGTAAGATCAGATACACTGAGATGTTACCTGTACTCGAGGTCAAATGTAAGATCAGAAAACACTGAGATGTTACCTGTACTCCCAGGTCAAATGTAAGATCAGATACACTGAGATGTTACCTGTACTCGAGGTCAAATGTTAAGATCAGATACACTGAGATGTTACCTGTACTCGAGGTCAAATGTAAGGTCAGATACACTGAGGGTGTTACCTGTACTCGAGGTCAAATGTAAGGTCAGATACATGAGATGTTACCTGTACTCGAGGTCAAATGTAAGGTCAGATACACTGAGATGTTACCTGTACTCGAGGTCAAATGTAAGGTCAGATACACTGAGATGTTACCTGTACTCGAGGTCAAATGTAAGGTCAGATACACTGAGATGTTACCTGTACTCGAGGTCAAATGTAAGGTCAGATACACTGAGAGTTACCTGTACTCGAGGGCAAATGTAAGGTCAGATACACTGAGATGTTACCTGTACTCGAGGTCAAATGTAAGTCAGATTACACTGAGATGTTACCTGTACTCGAGGTCAAAAAGTAAGGTCAGATACACTGAGATGTTACCTGTACTCGAGGTCAAATGTAAGGTCAGATACACTGAGATGTTACCTGTACTCGAGGTCAAATGTAAGGTCAGATACACTGAGATGTTACCTGTACTCGAGGTCAAAGTAAGGTCAGATACACTGAGATGTTACCTGTACTCGAGGTCAAAAGTAAGGTCAGATACACTGAGATGTTACCTGTACTCGAGGTCAAATGTAAGGTCAGATACACTGAGATTTTTACCTGTACTCGAGGTCAATGTAAGGTCAGATACACTGAGATGTTACCTGTACTCGAGGTCAAATGTAAGGTCAGATACACTGAGATGTTACCTGTACTCGAGGTCAAAAGTAAGGTCAGATTCACTGAGATGTTACCTGTACCGAGGTCAAATGTAAGGTCAGATACACTGAGTGTTACCTGTACTCGAGTCAAATGTAAGGTCAGATACACTGAGATGTTACCTGTACTCGAGGTCAAATGTTTAAGGTCAGATTACAGAGATGTTACCTGTACTCGGGGTCAAAAGTAAGGTCAGATACACTGAGATGTTACCTGTACTCGAGGTCAAATGTAAGGTCAGATACACTGAGATGTTACCTGTACTCGAGGTCAAATGTAAGGTCAGATACACTGAGATGTTACCTGTACTCGAGGTCAAATGTAAGGTCAGATACACTGAGATGTTACCTGTACTCGAGGTCAAATGTAAGGTCAGATACACTGGATGTTACTGTACTCGAGGTCAAATGTAAGGTCAGATACACTGAGATGTTACCCGTACTCGAGGTCAAATGTAAGGTCAGATACACTGAGATGTTACCTGTACTCGAGGTCAAATGTAAGGTCAGATACACTGAGATGTTACCTGTACTCGAGGTCAAATGTAAGGTCAGATACACTGAGATGTTACCTGTACTCGAGGTCAAATGTAAGGTCAGATCACTGAATGTTACCTGTACTCGAGGTCAAATGTAAGGTCAGATACACTGAGATGTTACCTGTACTCGAGGTCAAATGTAAGATCAATACACTGAGATGTTTTCCTGTACTCGAGGTCAAATGTAAGATCAGATACACTGAGATGTTACCTGTACTCGAGGTCAAATGTAAGATCAGATACACTGAATGTTACCTGTACTCGAGGTCAAATGTAAGGATCAGATACACTGAGATGTTACCTGTACTCGAGGTCAAATGTAAGATCAGATCACTGAGATGTTACCTGTACTCGAGGTCAAATGTAAGATCAATACACTGAGATGTTACCTGTACTCGAGTCAAATGTAAGATTCAGATACACTGAGATGTTACCTGTACTCGAGGTCAAATGTAAGATCAGATACACTGAGATGTTACCTGTACTCGAGGTCCAAAAGTAAGATCAGATACACTGAGATGTTACCTGTACTCGAGGTCAAATGTAAGATCAGATACACTGAGATGTTACCTGTACTCGAGGTCAAATGTAAGATCAGATACCTGAGATGTTACCTGTACTCGAGGTCAAATGTAAGATCAGATACACGAGATGTTACCTGTACTCGAGGTCAAATGTAAGATCAGATACACTGAGATGTTACCTGTTTCTCGAGTCAAATGTAAGATCAGATACACTGAGATGTTACCTGTCTCGAGGTCAAATGTAAGATCAGATACACTGAGATGTTACCTGTACTCGAGGTCAAATGTAAGATCAGATACACTGAGATGTTACCTGTACTCGAGGTCCAAAATTTAAAATCAGATACACTGAGATGTTACCTGTACTCGAGGTCAAATGTAAGATCAGATACACTGAGATGTTACCTGTACTCGAGGTCAAATGTAAGATCAGATACACTGAGATGTTACCTGTATCGAGGTCAATGTAAGATCAGATACACTGAGATGTTACCTGTATCGAGGTCAAATGTAAGATCAGATACACTGAGATGTTACCGTACTCGAGGTCAAATGTAAGATCAGATAACTGAGATGTTACCTGTACTCGAGGTCAAATGTAAGATCAGATACACTGAGATGTTTTCCTGTACTCGAGGTCAAATGTAAGATCAGATACACTGAGATGTTACCTGTACTCGAGGTCAAATGTAAGATCAGATACACTGAGATGTTACCTGTACTCGAGGTCAATGTAAGATCAGATACACTGAGATGTTACCTGTACTCGAGGTCAAATGTAAGATGATACACTGAGATGTTACCTGTACTCGAGGTCAAATGTAAGATCAGATCACTGAGATGTTACCTGTACTCGAGGTCAAATGTAAGATCAGATACACTGAGATGTTACCTGTACTCGAGGTCAAATGTAAGATCAGATACACTGAGTGTTACCTGTATCGAGGTCAAATGTAAGATCAGATACACTGAGATGTTACCTGTACTCGAGGTCAAATGTAAGATCAGATACACTGAGATGTTATGTACTCGAGGTCAAATGTAAGATCAGATACCCCTGAGATGTTTCCTGTACCAGGTCAAATGTAAGATCAGATACACTGAGATGTTACCTGTACTCGAGGTCAAATGTAAGATCAGATACACTGAGATGTTTACCTGTACTCGAAAGGGCAAATGTAAGATCAGATACACTGAGATGTTACCTGTACTCGAGGTCAAATGTAAGATCAGATACACTGAGATGTTACCTGTACTCGAGGTCAAATGTAAGATCAGATACACTGAGATGTTACCTGTACTCGAGGTCAAATGTAAGATCAAAATACACTGAGATGTTACCTGTACTCGAGGTCAAATGTAAGATCAGATACATGAGATGTTACCTGTACTCGAGGTCAAATGTAAGATCAGATACACTGAGATGTTACCTGTACTCGAGGGCAAATGTAAGATCAGATACACTGAGATGTTACCTGTAAATCGAGGTCAAATGTAAGATCAGATACACTGAGATGTTACCTGTACTCGAGGTCAAATGTAAGATCAGATACACTGAGATGTTACCTGTACTCGAGGTCAAATGTAAGATCAGATACACTGAGATGTTACCTGTACTCGAGGTCAAATGTAAGATCAGATACACTGGATGTTACCTGTACTCGAGGTCAAAAGTAAGATCAGATACACTGAGAGTTACCTGTATCGAGGTCAAATGTAAGATCAGATACACTGAGATGTTACCTGTACTCGAGGTCAAATGTAAGATCAGATACACTGAGATTTAAACCCGTACTCGAGGTCAAATGTAAGATCAGATACACTGGAGATGTTACCTGTACTCGAGGTCAAATGTAAGATCAGATACACTGAGATGTTACCCGTACTCGAGGTCAAATGTAAGATCAGATACACTGAGATGTTACCTGTACTCGAGGTCAAATGTAAGATCAGATACACTGAGATGTTACCTGTACTCGAGGTCAAATGTAAGATCAGATACACTGAGATGTTTCCTGTACTCGAGGTCAAATGTAAGATCAGATACACTGGATGTTACCTGTACCGAGGTCAAATGTAAGATCAGATACACTGAGTGTTTCCTGACTCGAGGTCAAATGTAAATCAGATACACTGAGATGTTACCTGTACTCGAGGTCAAATGTAAGATCGATACACTGAGATGTTACCTGTACTCGAGGTCAAATGTAAGATCAGATACACTGAGATGTTACCTGTACTCGAGGTCAAATGTAAGATCAGATACACTGAGATGTTACCTGTACTCGAGGTCAAATGTAAGATCAGATACACTGAGATGTTACCTGTACTCGAGGTCAAATGTAAGATCAGATACACTGAGATGTTACCTGTACTCGAGGTCAAATGTAAGATCAGATACACTGGGGATGTTACCTGTATCGAGGTCAAAAAGTAAGGCAGATACACTGAGATGTTACCTGTACTCGAGGTCAAATGTAAGGTCAGATACACTGAGATGTTACCTGTACTCGAGGTCAAATGTAAGGTCAGATACACTGAGATGTTACCTGTACTCGAGGTCAAATGTAAGGTCAGATACACTGAGATGTTACCTGTACTCGAGGTCAAATGTAAGATCAGATACACTGAGATGTTACCTGTACTCGAGGTCAAATGTAAGGTCAGATACACTGAGATGTTACCTGTACTCGAGGTCAAATGTAAGGTCAGATACACTGAGATGTTACCTGTACTCGAGGTCAAATGTAAGGTCAGATACACTGAGATGTTACCTGTACTCGAGGTCAAATGTAAGATCAGATACACTGAGATGTTACCTGTACTCGAGGTCAAATGTAAGATCAGATACACTGAGATGTTACCTGTACTCGAGGTCAAATGGGAACTAGTGTTTGTCTGATATTGCAATGTTTTCCTTTATTTTTCAAGTTTTTTTTTTTTTTTTTTTTTTTTTCATTGTTGAAGAATAATAAATGTAGGATGTGTTGGCTGTACTCAAAGTGGTATTTGAGTTTGTTTTCTCAATATTACTATGATTATTTATTTTATCATTAATAAAGTTGAGAAGTATTCTCCTGTTCGGTTTAAACGTTCTTATTGTTAAACGTTAGTCACTGGTCATGCAGTAGTGACATTACCTGGAGTTTACCTGGAGTGAGTTCCGGGGATCAACGCCCCCGCGGCCCGGTCTGTGACCAGGCCTCCTTAGGTCAGTGTCCCAGGATGCGACCCACACCAGTCGACTAACACCCAAGTACCCATTTTACTGATGGGGAACATAGACAACAGGTGGAAAGAAACACGTCCAATGTTTCTACTCTGGCTGGGAATCGAACCCAGGCCCTCACCGTGTGAAGCGAGAGCGTTAACCACCAGGCCACCAGAGCCCATAACTGGAGTTTACCTCCCCCCCATCCCCCCACCCTTGAATTTCATGGGGGTGACACCAAAGATGCTGCCCCGGGTGACACCAACCCTGGCAACGCCACTACTGAGGACTCCTGTTATTTATACTAATTAATATGAAGGGGCCCGGCGTCCAATTAATTTTTTTTTTAAGTCAAGGATTCTGTTCGCTTTATTGCGAACACTTATGCACTGTTGTTTTGGTTTTATATCACTGCTGACCAAGTAAGGTGGAAGTGGATGGGGTCACCGTGTAGGTGGAAGTGGATGGGGTCAGCGTGTAGGTGGAAGTGGATGGGGTCAGCGTGTAGGTGGAAGTGGATGGGGTCACCGTGTAGGTGGAAGTGAATGGGGTCACCGTGTAGGTGGAAGTGGATGGGGTCAGCGTGTAGGTGGAAGTGGATGGGGTCAGCGTGTAGGTGGAAGTGGATGGGGTCACCGTGGAGGTGGAAGTGGAAGGGGTCAGCGTGTAGGTGGAAGTGGATGGGGTCACCGTGGAGGTGGAAGTGGATGGGGTCAGCGTGTAGGTGGAAGTGGATGGGGTCACCGTGTAGGTGGGAAATGAATGGGTCACCGTGTAGGTGGAAGTGGATGGGTCAGCGTGTAGGTGGAAGTGGATGGGGTCAGCGTGTAGGTGGAAGTGGATGTGGGTCACCGTGGAGGTGGAAGTGGAAGGGGTCAGCGTGTAGGTGGAAGTGGATGGGGTCACCGTGGAGGTGGAAGTGGATGGGGTCAGGCGTGAGGTGGAAGTGGATGGGGTCACCGTGTAGGTGGAAGTGGATGGGGTCACCGTGTAGGTGGAAGTGAATGAGGTCACCGTGTAGGTGGAAGTGGATGGGTCAGCGTGTAGGTGGAAGTGGATGGGGTCAGCGTGTAGGTGGAAGTGGATGGGGTCACCGTGGAGGTGGAAGTGGAAGGGGTCAGCGTGTAGGTGGAAGTGGATGGGGTCACCGTGGAGGTGGAAGTGGATGGGGTCACCGTGTAGGTGGAAGTGAATGGGGTCACCGTGTAGGTGGAAGTGGATGGGGTCAGCGTGTAGGTGGAAGTGGATGGGGTCAGCGTGTAGGTGGAAGTGGATGGGGTCACCGTGGAGGTGGAAGTGGAAGGGGTCAGCGTGTAGGTGGAAGTGGATGGGGTCACCGTGGAGGTGGAAGTGGATGGGGTCAGCGTGTAGGTGGAAGTGGATGGGGTCACCGTGTAGGTGGAAGTGGATGGGGTCAGCGTGTAGGTGGAAGTGGATGGGGTCAGCGTGTAGGTGGAAGTGGATGGGGTCAGAGTGTAGGTGGAAGTGGATGGGGTCACCGTGCAGGTGAGATATCTTGTAGATGGTGGACGTCTGAGTTGACAACACTAAACTGTGTGACTCGCGGTTCAGGTCCCTGGGTTGACAAGGCGTTTAGAAGAGAAGTGCAGCAGGTGAACACTAGCTTTGTAGTGTCGTCTAAATTATTTTAATTTTTTTTTTTTTACAGACGGTTTGACAAGGTTGAGGATCCCTAGCTTTATTGACAAGCTATTTACAGGTTAAGGATTCCTAACTTTATTGGCAAGCTAAGAGCTGTTACCTACATCAGCTCATTTGAAAGCATTTTCATTGTTATGAGACATGCAAGTAGGGAACAGGATGAAGTTGGAGCCATCTGTGGGCCAGCATTTTCATTTGATCAACTGACTTTATCTCGTTGACATCATTATGCTGTACGAATGTGTTCCATACTCGAGTCATCCTGGGTATGTATGATCTCAGATGAAGTGATGTTCTGGAGAAGGGTACAGCCAGAGTGAAATTGCTGCTTTCTGCCCGTCTTGTTTCACGCTGTCCTCGAAGTGGATCCAAGTGTGGTATTTTGACAATATTGGCCTTGTACATAACGGTAAGGCCACCCACATCCCTCCTATGTTGAAGGCTCTGCTGAAATGACAGATCTATCCAGGATGGGTCCAGGCGAGAGATGAGACGTCTTGCTCTATTCTCTACTCTGTCAAGCAGTCGCAGATGAGAGGGGGGGGGGCAGGCAAACCAAAAAAGTGGAGCATACTCAAGGTGTGAGCGTACTTGTGCCTCGTACAGAATCTTGCAACCCCTACTGTCAAGCAGATGCGAGATACGGCGAAGTGCTGTAAGCTTTCTGGCTGCCTTGTTTGCAAGATTTACAACATGGTTCTTCATGGTTAGTTTGGAGTCAAATTTTACCCCAAGGATATCAACGTCTTCTCCAGGTGCCAACACCCTCCCATTCATCCTTACTACTGCACCAGCATTACCATCATGGTGCCTAGAGACGATCATCATTTGCGTTTTCTCAGGTGCATCTATTTCCCCAAGCTGATATAGCTCTCAGCTGGTGATTGATGTAGCTTAGAGCAGCTGGCATTTCTTCTCTTGGATAAGTGAATGTCAGTGTACAGTCGTCTGCATATGCATGTGATTCTGGGATGAGATGAAAAGGGTCGTTGAAGTAGACATTCCATAACAATGGTCCCAGTACGCTTCCTTGTGGAACACTTGCCCCAATAGGATGTCTTGCTGATTCCGTTCCATTGAGAACTACACTTAGAAATCTACCATGAAGGTAATCACTGAGAAGACATAGCATAGAGCCTGCAATTCCCAGTGCTTGAAGTTTTGCTAAGAGGCCCTGGTGCCACACCCTGTCGAAAGCGCCAGCAATGTCCAGCGCTACCACACAGCTGACTTTGGATTCAACCAGTGACTGGTGCCACTTAGCGGAGAGGTTTAACAACGGATCAGCAGCAGAGTAACCTTTCCTGAAGCCATATTGGCGATCACAAAGTAGTGAGTGGTAGTCAAAAAACTCTGTCATTTGTCTTGAGATTATTGTCTCAAGGATCTTACCAGTGATTGACAGGAGTGACACTGGTCTGTAGTTGCTGATTTCTGCTCTGCTCTTCTTTTTGTGAACAGGGACTACATTTGCCGCTTTCCATAGAGAGGGCCATTTACACTGTACTAGGCAGTGCTGAAAGATGTGAGTTAGAGGTGCTGCTAGCTGGTCTGCACATCTTCTCAGCAATCTTGGGCCCAACTTGTCTGGGCCCACAGCCTTTTCTTGGTCAAGCAATTTAAGAAGGAAATGCACCTCCTCCTGCCTTATTGTCACCACTGACAGTTTTGACACAGTTCTTGCAGCTAGCCAAGTTGAGTCCCTTGCTGGATCAGGAACTTGCATTTTGGTAGCAAAGTGTTCAGCAAAGAGGTCCGCCTTCTCTTGACTACTAGTAGAGGTGGTCCCATCCTGTCGATTTAGAGGTGGAATGAGTTCATCAGGCAGATAACCTTGTCTGTCCTTGACCAGGGACCACCAGGTTTTGGAGCCTACCCTACCTGATGCTAGCTTTCTTTTAGTGTCCACTTCCCATTTAGCAATGGCCCACTTTTGAACGTCACCCATATGCCTACAGGCTTGCCTGTGCAAGTTCCTGTTATAGGTGGTAGGATGTTTCTTATACCTTCGCCTTGCTTTGTACTTAGCAGTAGCAGCCTCTCTACAACGAAAGCCAAACCAAGGCTGATCTGTAGACTTCGTCACATATTGCCGGTGAGGAATGTGCTCTTGTTGTAGATTAAGGATGTGTCCAGTGAAGGCTTTCACTTGGTTGTCAACATCCCCTTGGAGAAGAGCATTCCAATCGGTGGTGGCGAGCTCAGAGCGAAGGGCTAGCCAATTACCTCTTTCCCATAGCCAGGTTGTGCGTGTGGACTCCTCACCTCGTTCTGTTGGGATCTTAAGTGTCGTAAAAACAGCCTTGTGGTCAGACGATCCAACATAGCCGAGGGGTTGACAAGTGACTATGCCTTCTCTCTCTCTCTCTCTCTCTCCTTCTTCTTCTTCTATCTATCTATATCTGTCTATCAATCTCTCTCTATTACATTTGTATCTTTATAAATAGGTTAAACAAATATGAGTGAGAATTGTTCAACCTGAAAAGATACACAAATAACCCGCACATAAAAGACAGAAGCTTACGACGACGTTTCGGTCCGACTTGGACCATTGACAAAGTCACACTAACAGAGATCAGATCAGATCGGACTCACAGGTAAGTACCCACGAGGGGCGAGGGGCAAGTGGGGACAGGACGAAGAATAGACGGGGAGAGGAATGTCTTGAGTCGAAGAGAGAAGAGTCAGGACTAAACCCAACTGCTAAGCCTGGATAACAATGACGAAAGACGATGTAGAGACAACAGGAACTCTGTAGGAGCTGACTGCAACTTGCTGGATGGAAGATTACTGCTTCTAGATGGTGATTGGTGGCTGCAGGCGACAAGGGAGGAGCTTAACGTTGATTGGTCATTTCATAATGGCTTGGTGGTTATCTAGACTTGTGGTGTTTTTTTATTCATTTTTTCTAAGTAACTGAGTGATGTTCCATTGTCAATACGTTTAAATCGTTGGAGAGGAATTTTAAAGAGATGAGTTAACGAGTGTCGATAGTGAGGGTTTTTGATTAAGTTTTCAGCATGCTTTATAAGGTCTGCAAGTTCAGTTGTATCAGCAGCTTTTTGTCCACAAGTAGCTTCGGTATCTACAAGAAACTTGACTGTTTTTTGGATGAGGTGAGATTTGAGTTCAGTTGGCTCCATTTCTTGAGGATAATTGTCTGTGGTAAAGAAAAATATTCCATGCCAATCAAGATAATCATCATGTTCAAATGGTTCAGTAAATGTTTCGGATAGTAGTGTTGGTGCTGGTGAAGGTACATTTTCCACTTCAACTTCTTCTTCTTCTTCTTCTTCATCTTCATCTTCAATGGACGAATGAGAGGATGTTTCTGGTGGAAAGGCTTCTGATTGGTCGGTCTCGTTGAGGAGGGAGGCGATGGAGACTTCTCTTGGGACGTTGTTGGAGTGACGTCATTAGTTGTTGAGGGTTTTGGGAGCTGCAGGCGTAAAGGTGTTGATTAAGTCCTTGGTGAATTTTAGTATTTCTTCCAAAGGGTTTGGAGATGCTGGGAATATAATGATGGCATATTATTTAGTGCAAATAATCGTTGATGGTAGAGTTAAAAGATCCAGGTACAGCCATATTCTGCATGTGAGCGTATAGTAGACAGTAGTGGATCTTGGTTACGTCACAAGCTGGAGGAGTGATGATGGTGGAGGCTGGCTGAGTAGTAGCTTGAAGTAATTTTTTTGTATTAGCTTGGATCTTTGCAATTGCTGCATACTTTGGGGTGTGTTGCTAGTAGGTTTTTTTCTTTGCTGCTTCTTGTGTTGTTTTCACAATTCCTTACTGTAGGACATTTTGCTGCCAGTGTATGGTGGTCGTTCCCTCTTACAGTTTAAGCACGATGGTTGTGGTGGAGTAGCAATGGTGCAGGAACTGAAGGTGTGTCCCTCACTACCACATGTAGTGCAGAACTTCTTGTCTTTTATGGACATGCTTTGGTGGTGTGATGGTAAGAATAACAGTTCCAGCAGTGTTGGATGAAACTGAATCTTTCTGCTTCGATGTAAGTTGGACTGATGAAGAAAGTAGTAAACAGCAAGACCTTCGTTCAGAGCAGTGGCAGCCATGTTAACGTCGGTGAAGGTGACCTTGAGCATGGACGATGCATTCGGGATTTTTGTGATGCTGTCAACAGTAGCCCAAGTATTTTGAGTCTCGATGGATGTCTTGAGTTCTGCTGGTGCACTAACAGAGGTGGAGCAGGACGGCTATATATAGGCAGGAAGAGGTGGAGGTAGTAGTAGTGGTAGTAGTAGTAGTAGTAGTAGTGCAAGAATTGTATATAATACCTTTCATCCTGTCGGTATTATATACAATTCTTGCACTACTACTACTACTACTACTACCACTACTACTACCTCCACCTCTTCCTGCCTATATATAGCCATCCTGCTCCACCTCTGTTAGTGCAGAACACTCAGACTTCAGACTTCACATTGCACTGCTGGCCTTGCTATTGGCAAGCCACAGTCGCTCCTCAAGTAGTGTCCCTGCGATCCCCGTTGGGGAGGGGAACCTCTACTCATCGTATCATCGTCTGCCCACTCCTTCATGATGTCAGCAAATCGTGTAAGGATTAAACCTAATAGTGGAGTAATAAACGACCACTAAACTCGCCCTAGCTGTCGCTGTAAGGACCTGCCTGCAGATCAAATTCACATCGATACTCTCGACGAAAGACTCTTTCATCGTCGTCTGTACAGACGATCATGAAGCCTCCAAACTTATGGCCGACACATCTACCAAGACTCTCAATGACCGACAGTTCACCATTAACCCTTCACCTTCCCTGCTGGCGAAACGTTCCGTTTTCGTTAAACGACTGGACAAACTCATCACTACACTACCGAATGAAGAACTCAAAACTTCAATCGAAGAACAAAATACTTGGGCAACGATTGAACACATCACCAGAATCCCAAACGCCTCAACCATGATCAAGATAACCTTCACGAGCATCGATATGGCCAATAGAGCATAAGAACATAAGAACATAAGAACGAAGGAACACTGCAGAAGGCCTACTGGCCCATGCGAGGCAGGTCCAAGTCCCTACCGGCTTAAGCCAATGCACCCAACCTAGTCAGGTCAGGTCACATTGACTTAAGGGAGGAACACGGCAACCGACCTGTTAGCACAAGCTATCAGGTCTAACTCACACCCACCCACATCTACTCATGTATTTATCCAACCTATTTTTAAAGCTACACAACGTTCTGGCCTCTATAACGGTACTTGGGAGTTTGTTCCACTCATCCACAACTCTATTACCAAACCATTTACTTTCCTATATCCCTCCTGAATCTGAATTTTTCCAACTTAAAACCATTGCTGCGAGTCCTGTCTAGGCTAGATATTTTCAGCACACTATTTACATCCCCTTTATTTATTCCTGTCTTCCACTTATAAACCTCAATCATATCCCCCCTAATTCTACGTCTTTCTAGAGAGTGCAGTTTCAGGGCCCTTAGTCTATCCTCATAGGGAAGGTTTCTGATACATGGCATCATCTTTGTCATCCTCCTTTGTACATTTTCCAGAGAATTTATATCCATTCTGTAATACGGTGACCAAAACTGTGCAGCATAATCTAAATGAGGCCTAACCAAGGATGTATAGAGTTGAAGAACAACCTGAGGACTCCTATTATTTATGCTTCTTGATATGAAGCCAAGGATTCTATTAGCTTTATTGCGAACACTTATGCACTGTTGTCTTGGTTTCAGATTACTGCTAACCAGAACTCCTAAATCTTTTTCGCAATCCGTAATATTAAGATCTACATTATTTAGTTTATATGTGGCATGGTTATTGTCCTGTCCAACATTTAGAACTTTGCATTTGTCTATATTAAACTGCATCTGCCACTTCTCCGACCACTGCATCAGTCTATTCAAATCTTCCTGGAGTGCTCGAATGTCCTCGTCAGAATGAATTCGACGGCCTATTTTGGGTGTCATCGGCAAACTTGCCGATGTCGCTCTTTATGCCCTCATCTATGTCGTTTATGTAGATTGTGAACAGCAGGGGGCCCAACACTGACCCCTGTGGAACACCGCTCGTGACGCTTCCCCACTCTGATTTCTCCCCATTTATGCAAACTCTCTGCTGCCTATTTGTCAACCATGCCTCTATCCAGGAAAAAATTTCTCCTCCTATTCCATGTGCTTTAATTTTCCTCAATAGTCTCTGATGTGGGACCCTGTCAAAAGCCTTACTGAAGTCCATATACACAATATCATATTCATTACCATGATCTACCTCCTCAAATACCTTAGTGAAAAAAGTTAATAAATTCGTAAGGCAGGAACGCCCCTTTATAAAACCATGCTGAGATTCGTTGATTAATTTATGCTTTTCAAGGTGGCTACGAACTGCCTCGGCAATTATTGATTCCATAAATTTTCCCACTATGGAGGTTAGGCTTATTGGTCTATAGTTCGAAGCTAAGGACCTGTCACCTGTTTTGAAAATAGGTATCACATTTGCCATTTTCCACTTATCTGGCACCATGCCAGTTTGTAGTGATATGTTGAAAAGATTAGCCAAAGGTGTGCTAAGCTCCTCTTTACATTCCTTTAGAACCCTTGCATACAGTTCATCAGGGCCTGGGGATTTGTTAGGTTTTAATTTATCTATTTGCCTAAGGACCATGTCACTTGTGACCCTAATAGTGCACAGTTTATTATCGTCCTGTTCTACATAATTTATCATTACTGGAATATCGCTGGTATCCTCCTGTGAAAAAAACTGAGAGGAAGTATGTGTTAAAAATTCTACACATTTCCTTATCACTGTCAGTAGCTGACCCGAGGAACTTTTGAGTGGGCCTATCTTGTCCCTGATCTTACTTCTGTATACCTGAAAGAATCCTTTTGGGTTAGTCTTCGATTCTCTTGCAACTTTAACCTCATAATCTCTTTTTGCTTTTCTAATTCCCTTTTTTATTTCTCTCTTTAACTGAATATATCGATTTCTTAATTGCCCCTCTCCTCTTTTGATTTGCCTATATATGCCTCTCTTTTGACCAATCAGATATTTTAATCTATTGTTCATCCATTTAGGATCATTTTTGTTTGATCTGATTTCCCTATTTGGAACATAATTTGACTGAGCAGCTAGAACTATGCCCTGGAAAGCATCATATCGGCAACCATCACCACCTACCTGACCCCTAGTCAGGTCATTCCAGTTCAGCCCACCTAAGTAATTTTTCAGTCCTATGAAATCAGCCAAGCGAAAGTCAGGGACGGAGACTTGATTGCCATTATTAGGGGAATTCCATGATACGTATGTTAAAACTGAGTGATTTGTGATCACTCTCCCCAAGCTCATCATTAACCTCAAGATTATTAATTAGTGTTTCCCTACTGGCAAGAACCAAGTCAAGGAGGTTATTTCCCCTAGTTGGCTCTGTCACAAACTGTTTTAAAAAACAATCCTGGATCGTGTCAAGAAAGTCACCCGACTCTAAATTTCCTGTCAAATTGCTCCAGTCAATCTGTCTATAGTTGAAATCTCCCATTAGCACAACATTTTCGTATGTAGATGCCTTACGAATTTCGTCCCATAGAAGTTTACTGCACTCCCTATCAAGATTTGGGGCCCTGTAAATCACACCCAAAATTAGTTTTACTCGGCCCTCGAGAAGCTGTAACCAAACAGATTCAGTGGCTGACGCTTCTAATTTAATATCTTGTCTAACACAACAATTTAAATTGTCTCTGACATACATCGCTACTCCACCACCTTTCCTGTTGACCCTGTCAGTGTGGAATAATTTATAGCCTTGTATGTGACATTCAGAGGGCATCTCTCTATCTTTCAGATTGAGCCAGGTCTCTGTTATAGCAATAATATCTATGTTTCCTGCACTTGCAATTAATCTTAGCTCATCTATCTTATTTCTAACACTCCTGCTATTAGTATAGTAAACCTTAAGGGAGCTAGTCCCTTGCTGCCCTCTGCTGTCCCCCCTTTGTTTGCTGACCTGTTCTATTGTCTTTATTTATAACTTCATGCTGAATGCCTTTTATACATTTACTGTTTCCAACCCTAGTGTTGCAACCTGCTTGTTTCCCACACACACCCATACCTCTATCTTCCATCAGTTTAAAATCATAGGCATTTCACCAATGGCCTTCTCAATCGAGTCTGCAAGTGCTACCACCCCTGCACCAGAGAGATGAACCCCATCCCTTGCATACATATCATGTTTGCCATAAAAGTTGTTCCAGTTGTCAATGAATGGGATTGCAAGTTCCTTGCAGTATCTGTCTAGCCAGCAATTTACACCAATTGCCCTAGACAACCATTCATTTCCTACTCCCTTCTAGGCAAGATGCTACATATGATTGGGATCCCTCCCTTAGACTTAATGAAATCTATAGCTGACCTGTACTTATCTAGCAGCTCTTCTCTCCTACCCTTCCCAATATCATTTCCACCAGCACTGAGACAGATAATGGGCTTGTTCCCATTACCTGACATGATATTATCCAGTCTGTTGACAATGTCCCCAACACCAGCTCCAGGGAAGCACACTCTATCTCTCATCTTCTTATTCCTATTACAAAAAGCACGGTCAACATATCTTACCTGAGAGTCACCAACCACAAGAATGCGCTTACCTTCATTAGCAGGGCAGTAGTACCCTTACCTTCACTGGCCACTGAAGTACATTCATCCTGGAGAACAGAGAAGCGATTTCCTACCTCCAGATCTTCACTCTTAACTTTCCTTACTCTGATGCGCCTCCCATTACTGTGAACAACTCGCCACTTGTAGCAGGTGCTGGGCTGCACCTCACTGCTGGTAGCCGTTGCTACCTCCCCACCTACAGCCTCCTCACAGTGAGAGACAGACTGCACCTCACTGCTAGAAGCCTCATTCCCCACATCTCCAACCACCTCACACTCTCTCCCAGGCCCATTGAGGTGGACCTTCAGCCTCCTAATCTCCTCCTGGAGAAGCAAGACCTCCTCCTTCAACTCTCCAACCTCAGTTTTTAAAACACTGCAGAAGCAAGCCATGCTTTGTAACCGTCCACGCTAATCCCCAAAGCAGCACTGTCAGATGGTCTGGCAATCTCATACTATCATATCCATCCCATTAAAATGGTATGAAATACCGACAGATTGTTAGTTAAGACACATATGCAACAGTTAGGTATCTTTAACTGTTGCATATGTGTCTTAACTAACATATCCATCCCAGCCACGTAGAACCGGAACGTTTCGCCCACATCTCGCCGTGCTGGACTTGTTACTCATACCACCACTCGACACCTGACTGTCCCATGAAAGGAAAACAATACTGCATAAACTGTTGTAAAGATGGACATAACTACAAGGAATGTTCCACCACCAATACCTCTCCTACCTGCCTCAATTGCAAAGGATCTCACCACACCCTTGCAGCCAAATGCCCTCTTCGCAAAGAAGTCCTGACCAAGAAAATTATCGCTGAAACCAAGAAAAACAACAACAAATCACCATCATATGCAGCAATTGCCAAAATTCAATCTGATACAACAAAATCCTTCAAGCTACAACAAAAACCATCCTCACCCAGCTTAGCACTCTCTGCTCTTCCCGACGCTGCCCCATCCAAGGTGCCTACTGCATGATGTATGCCCACCTTGCCAATGCTGCTAATCCTGGCTCCTTCAACACAACAATCAACGACTGTTCGCCTCAAAAACCCATGCCAAGCTCAACTTCCCAGACACACCACCATCTCAAGACCCCCCAAAGCTTATCCCTGACACCGTTAACCCTCACCACACCATCGGGTTTCCTAATCAAGTCTCCACTCCAGAACCCACGCCACCGTCTACTACCACGTCTTACTGCCCACCTGTCCAACAAGCCACAACTGAACCTTGCTCCCAGCCTCCTCTTAACACAATCACAGAAGACGACACGGAACAAGAGTATTATGAGCAACCCTCAGACGAGGAAGAAGAAGAAATCATCGAAGAAGACACAGAAGAAAGCGGCCATTACTTTAGTGATACCTTTAGCCGATCTCTAACCTTCTACACCACGCCCAATCTCCCAAACTGATATGAGTGCAGCTGATTTACTCCACTTACTGAAGGAAGGCCCCCGTCAAATATACCTGCAAACATCCTCACAAATTCCCTTTTTTAAAAAATGTACTATCCTTCCTCGTAAATCACCTGAACTGCCCCAAACTCAGAATGCGCCTATACACATGACCAAGAAAGACTTTAAACGGCTCAAGTGTGGAACAGTCATCAACGAGGCATAGCACAACAACTACAACACAAGATCTGAGCCTCCCGACACGTGACATTTAACGCGCTGCCAACCTCCACCTCACCTCAGTACGAGGCAAGCCAGCCAGCGAGCACTGTCTGCAATCTGCTCTCTCTGCGCTCCCCACACGTTCCCTCTACACTGCCTCATAATGCTCCGCAGCTGGGTTAAGCCCTGGCACTTTATCTCATCACTCAAGACATTCCTCTCACCGACTACCCTTCGCCTGTCCCCACTTCCCCATTCACCCACTCGTGGGTCTTACCTGAGAGTATATTGTATTGTATTGTATTGTATTGTCTGTTAGTGTGACTTTGTCAATGGTCCAAGTCGGACCGAAACGTCGTCGTAAGCTTCTGTCTTTTATGTGCGGGTTATTTGTGTATCGTTCCAGTCACGGTATTGTGCCTTTTTGTTATTTAACCTGAAAAGAACCTGACTAGGAAGGGCCAGTAGGCCTGCTGCAGTGTTTCTTCATTCTTATGTTCGTATATAATGTTAAGAACACCTTGTTCCTTAAAATGAGTATTAAAGTAGTTTTTTTTTTTTTTTTTTTTTTTGTTAAGTATGAATACTGGGAACAAAGAGCACAGCGAGTGTGCCGCTGACGCAGGAGACCTGAGATGATGGGATGACAGGTGATGACAAGTGATGACTTGCTACCATTTATTTATTTATTTATTTATTTACAATTTGAGCACACATACCTGGAGTTTACCTGGAGAGAGTTTCGGGGGTCAACGCCCCCGCGGCCCGGTCTGTGACCAGGCCTCCTGGTGGATCAGCGCCTGATCAACCAGGCTGTTGCTGCTGGCTGCACGCAAACCAACGTACGAGCCACAGCCCGGCTGATCAGGAACTGACTTTAGGTGCTTGTCCAGTGCCAGCTTGAAGACTGCCAGGGGTCTGTTGGTAATCCCCCTTATGTGTGCTGGGAGGCAGTTGAACAGTCTCGGGCCCCTGACACTTATTGTATGGTCTCTTAACGTGCTAGTGACACCCCTGCTTTTCATTGGGGGGATGTTGCATCGTCTGCCACAGAGGTACAAAAAAATACAGATAAGAGCAGCATGCCAAAGCCACTTATACTATGCATAGCATTACGGGCTGGCTTAAAATTAACTTAAGATTAACTAAGCAATGGTGAAATCAGTGATAAAACATTAATGTAAACAGATTACTATAAAGCACAAGTGAGTATTACAAAGACAGGTCATATGGTTGCATGCATTGTTGTACATTCAGTGTTCCTCCCTTAAGTCAATGTGACCTGACCTGACTAGGTTGGGTGCATTGGCTTAAGCCGGTAGGAGACTTGGACCTGCCTCGCATGGGCCATTAGGCCTTCTGCAGTGTTCCTTCGTTCTTATGTTCTTATGTTCTTATATGGAGTATTCTGTTAGATATTAAATTAGAAGCGTCAGCCACTGAATCTGTTTGGTTACAGCTTCTCGAGGGCCGAGAAAAACTAATTTTGGGTGTGATTTACAGGGCCCCAAATCTTGATAGGGAGTGCAGTAAACTTCTATGGGACGAAATTTCGTAAGGCATCTACATACGAAAATGTTGTGCTAATGGGAGATTTCAACTATAGACAGATTGACTGGAGCAATTTGACAGGAAATTTAGAGTCGGGTGACTTTCTTGATACGATCCAGGATTGTTTTTTAAACAGTTTGTGACAGAGCCAACTAGGGAAATAACCTCCTTGACTTGGTTCTTGCCAGTAGGGAAACACTAATTAATAACTTGAGTTGATAAATTAGACACATGTGCAACTCTTGGGTATCTTTATTGAGGAAACGTTTCGCCACACAGTGGCTTCAAACAGTCCATACGTAGGAGAAACTTTAAGAACAGGAGGAGAATGAGGTAATCAGTCCCTCAACCTTGAGTCGATGTGTTCAGTCCATCAATCTATTTAAGATTGATGGACTGAACCATCGACTCAAGGTTGAGGGACTGATTACCTCATTCTCCTCCTGTTCTTCAAGTTTCTCCTACGTATGGACTGTTGTTAGGTAAGACACATATGCAACAGTTAGACACCTTTATTCCGAAACGTTTCGCCTACACAGTAGGCTTCTTCAGTCGAATACAGAAAGTAGCAGGAACAGTAGAGATGTGAAGACGATGTAATCAGTCCATCACCCTTAAAGTCGTAGAATTTGAGGTTGTCAGTCCCTCGGCCTGGAGAAGTTCAGTTCCATAGTCAGGAACTATCTGAAGATCTTCAGATAGTTCCTGACTATGGAACTGAACTTCTCCAGGCCGAGGGACTGACAACCTCAAATTCTACGACTTTAAGGGTGATGGACTGATTACATCGTCTTCACATCTCTACTGTTCCTGCCTACTTTCTGTATTCGACTGAAGAAGCCTACTGTGTAGGCGAAACGTTTCGGAATAAAGGTGTCTAACTGTTGCATATGTGTCTTACCTAACAACCTGTCGGTATTGTATACCATTTTGATACGTATGGACTGATGAAGCCACTGTGTGGCGAAACGTTTCCTCAATAAAGATACCCAAGAGTTGCACATGTGTCTAATTTATCAACATGTCGGTTCTCTGAACCATTCATCTACAAATCTTGAGGTTAATGATGAGCTTGGGGAGAGTGATCACAAATCACTCAGTTTTAATATATCATGGAATTCCCCTAATAATGGCAATCAAGTCTCCGTCCCTGACTTTCGCTTGGCTGATTTCATAGGACTGAAAAATTACTTAGGTGGGCTGAACTGGAATGACCTGACTAAGGGTCAGGTAGGTGGTGATGGTTGCCGATATGATGCTTTCCAGGGCATAGTTCTAGCTGCTCAGTCAAATTATGTTCCAAATAGGGAAATCAGACCAAACAAAAATGATCCTAAATGGATGAACAATAGATTAAAATATCTGATTGGTCAAAAGAGAGGCATATATAGGCAAATCAAAAGAGGAGAGGGGCAATTAAGAAATCGATATATTCAGTTAAAGAGAGAAATAAAAAAGGGAATTAGAAAAGCAAAAAGAGATTATGAGGTTAAAGTTGCAAGAGAATCGAAGACTAACCCAAAAGGATTCTTTCAGGTATACAGAAGTAAGATCAGGGGCAAGATAGGCCCACTCAAAAGTTCTCGGGGCAGCTCACTGACAGTGATAAGGAAATGTGTAGAATTTTTAACACATACTTCCTCTCAGTTTTTACACAGGAGGATACCAGCGATATTCCAGTAATGATAAATTATGTAGAACAGGACGATAATAAACTGTGCACTATTAGGGTCACAAGTGACATGGTCCTTAGGCAAATAGATAAATTAAAACCTAACAAATCCCCAGGCCCTGATGAACTGTATGCAAGGGTTCTAAAGGAATGTAAAGAGGAGCTTAGCACACCTTTGGCTAATCTTTTCAACATATCACTACAAACTGGCATGGTGCCAGATAAGTGGAAAATGGCCAAATGTGATACCTATTTTCAAAACAGGTGACAGGTCCTTAGCTTCGAACTATAGACCAATAAGCCTAACCTCCATAGTGGGAAAATTTATGGAATCAATAAATTTCCGAGGCAGTTCGTAGCCACCTTGAAAAGCATAAATTAATCAACGAATCTCAGCATGGTTTTACAAAGGGCGTTCCTGCCTTACGAATTATTAACTTTTTTCACTAAGGTATTTGAGGAGGTAGATCATGGTAATGAATATGATATTGTGTATATGGACTTCAGTAAGGCTTTTGACAGGGTCCCACATCAGAGACTATTGAGGAAAATTAAAGCACATGGAATAGGAGGAGAAATTTTTTCCTGGATAGAGGCATGGTTGACAAATAGGCAGCAGAGAGTTTGCATAAATGGGGAGAAATCAGAGTGGGGTAGCGTCACGAGCGGTGTTCCACAGGGGTCATTTTGGGCCCCCTGCTGTTCACAATCTACATAAACGACATAGATGAGGGCATAAAGAGCAAACATCGGCAAGTTTGCCGATGACACCCAAAATAGGCCGTCGAATTCATTCTGACGAGGACATTCAGCACTCCGGGAAAAGATTTGAATAGACTGATGCAGTGGTCGAGAAGTGGCAGATGCAGTTTAATATAGACAAATGCAAAGTTCAAAATGTTGGACAGGACAATAACCATGCCACAATAAACTAAATAATGTAGATCTTAATATTACGGATTGCGAAAAAGATTTAGGAGTTCTGGTTAGCATAATCTAAAACCCCAAGACAACAGTGCATAAGTGTTCGCAATAAAGCTAATAGAATCCTGGCTTCATATCAAGAAGCAAAAATAATAGGATCCTCAGGTTGTTCTTCACCTCTATACATCCTTGGTTAGGCCTCATTTAGATTAAATGCTGCACAGTTTTGGTCACCGTATTACAGAATGGATATAAATTCTCTGGAAAATGTACAAAGGAGGATGACAAAGATGATCCCATGTATCAGAAACCTTCCCTATGAGGTAGACTAAGGGCCCTGAAACTGCACTCTCTAGAAAGACGTAGAATTAGGGGGGATATGATTGAGGTGTATAAGTGGAAGACAGGAATAAATAAAGGGGATGAAAATAGTGTGGCTGAAAATACTAGCCTAGACGGGACTCGCAGCAATGGTTTTAAGTTGGAAAAATTCAGATTCAGGAAGGATATATAAAAGTACTGGTTTTGGTAATAGAGTTGTGGATGAGTGGAACAAACTCCCAAGTACCGTTATAGAGGCCAGAACGTTGTGTAGCTTTAAAAAAGGTTGGATAAATACATGAGTAGAGTGGGTGGGTGTAAAGTTAGACCTGATAGCTTGTGCTACCAGGCCCGGTTGCCGTGTTCCTCCCTTAAGTCAATGTACCTGACCTGACAGGTTGGGTGCATTGGCTTAAGCCGGTAGGAGACTTGGACCTGCCTCGCATGGGCCAGTAGGCCTTCTGCAGTGTTCCTTCGTTCTTTATGTTCTTATTCTTATATGGAGTATTCTGTTAGTAGTGTATTTAAAAAAAAAATAAAGTTAGATTGGGTTTTAGGTTTAACATTTATGTGATATAATTGTGAGAAACATTTAAGATATACATTTATAAGGTTCAGTTATTCAGTATTTATTTGGTTTTGGGTGAGTAATGATCTTTGAGAAGAGACTTGAATTTATAAAAAAGGTAGTGTTCTTTTATATTTACGGGTAATAAATTCCAGATTTTAGGCCCTTTTTATGTGCATGATTTTTGCATAGCGTGAGATGGACACGAGGAACATCAAAGAGTGATCTGTGCCTTGTGTTATGGTCATGTGTTCTGTTGAGGTTGGCAAGATGTTTGAGGGGAGGGTTAATATCAGAGTTAAGTGTTCTATGTATGTAATGGTGCAGTAATAAGTATGGATGTTTTGTAGGGTGAGTAGGTTGAGTGTTTTGAAAAATTGGTGGAGTGTGCTGCCGTAGTGAGAATTTTTTTATCATTCTAACTGCACCCTTTTTGTTGGGTAATTAGTGGTCCTGAAAGGGTTAGTTGTTGTTTGGAGCCCCATGCACAAATTCCATAGTGAGATAGGGGTAAATAAGAGAGTGATAAAGGGCCAGGAGGGCGACTGTGGAACATAAAACCGTATCTCGATAGTATGCCTACAGTCTTGGAAATTTTCTTAGAAATTTGTTGTATATGTGTATGAAATTTGAGTCTATTATCAAGGGGGAAATTCCCTAAGAATTTTCCCTCTTTTAGCTTTGGGGATAGGTGATCCGTTTATCATTATGTTAAGAGGGACATCTGTAGCTCTGCTACCAAACTAAAATGAAGTAGGTTTTGTCAATGTTTAGTGAAATTTGTTAGTCCTCATCCAGGTAGATATTTTCTGAAATTTCGGTGTTAACAGTATTGGCTAGCGTGACTGGGCTCGGGTGGGAGAAGACGTATGTATGTCATCTCAAATAGTGGGGGTTTGAGTAATTGCGAAGCATTTGGTAGTCTTTTAAATGTATAGGAGAAAGAGAAGGGGGCCCAAGGACACTTCCTGTGGGACACCAACTGTAATTGGTTGCGCAGAAGATTTTTCCCCCCATTGCGTACACATATTGGCTTCTGTTGCTGAGGTAAGACTTGAGGTAGTTGAGGGAGTGCCCTCTTATACCATAGTGTGACAATTTACGTGGAGCAAGTCATGTCAACTGTATCAAAAGCTTTACGTAAGTCAATGAAGATCCCCATGGGACTAATATTTCTCTATCGCAGTGTATATATTTTTCTAGCATGTGTATAATAGCATCATTAGTATTTTTATTTGGCCTGAATCCAAATTGGCAGGGTTGAGTATGTTTTGGGAGATAAGGTGGGAGTAGATTCGTTTATGAATTAATTTTTCGAAGATTTTTGAGAGGGGGTGTAATTTTGGATATTGGCCTATAGTTATTCAACTCTGTTTGGTCTCCTCCTTTGTGGATCGGGGTGCCCCTTGCTATTTGAGAACTGTAGGGAAAGGTGGAGGATTCAATGGATTTGTTAAGAGTGTTGCAATGATTGGTGATAGCACTGTGACACTTTTTTGTAATATAAAGGGTGGTAAGGTAATTTAAATCTCCTGCCTTGTTTTCAGTGCGTTGATAATAAGGGAGACTTCGTATGGGTTAGTGGGAGCTAGGAACAGTGTGTTCGGGTAGTTGCCAGTGAGGTAGTCATTTGGTTGGGTATCTGACTTGGGATATTATTGGAAAGGGTTTTTTGACCTATAGTGGAGAAGAAATCATTGAGTCTGTTTGCTGTTTCTGTTGATGGGATTTGGGGGTTCACTGATTTTGCTAATTTTATTGCGCTATTTCGTGATATCTTTTTGTTCCCAAATTTCTGATAGGGCTTCCAGGTCTTTTTTATATCACCTCGTAAGTTTGGATAATCTGTTCTCATAATACAATTTTTTTGCCTTTCTTATCAGGCTGATTAGGATTGACGAGTAACGTTTTGTTTGGTCTCTGGTTATGTGACCCATTCTGTACTGTTTTTCATATCGGTGTTTTGTATTTATGGATTTGAGAATGCTGGTGTTAACCAGGGACTTTTTCAGTCTCTTAGCTGTCATCTGTTTATTTTTTTAGGGCAGTGCTTATTATAGAGGTATTGGGTCTTTTTTAGAAAATTATTAATACATTCGTCAATCTGTATAGATTTCTAGCTCAGTGTGCCAATCAATGTTTGTTACTGCTGTTGTGAAGTTATTAATGGCTGCCTCATTGTGAAGTCTGAAGGTGACTTTAGTAGTGTCTTGGGGTATTTTACCAAGAGTTGTTATGAGGAAAGTAGGGTAGTGGTCTGTGGTATTATCTGTAATTATGCCTGATTTTAAAGGGGATATGGTGTTGGTCCAGATGTGGTCAAGTCACTCTGTCTGACTTTTTTGGGTTATCCTAGGTTCTCTACACATATGCTGCTATGTATGATAATTCTATGTAACTGTATTGTGTATACCTGAATAAATTTACTTACTTACTTACTAGTCTCTGTAACTCTTGTAGGTTTTGTTACTGTTGGTAGCAACATGCAGTTACTCATTGTGTTTGTAAATTCAGTAAGGTGTGGGTCCTGGTCTTGCAGGAGATTTATATTGAAGTCACCTGAGAGTAGTAAGTGATCTTTGTTCATGCGTGCATCAGTTATCATACTTCCTAGGTTTTGACTAAATTGGCTAATGTTTGACTGTGGAACTCTGTAGATGTTTATCAATGTGAGAGGTTTTTGTAGGTATTTGGATTTGAGTTTAGCTATTATATATTCCCCATGTTCATTCCTTGTGCAAGTATTAGTGATACATTCTAGTTGGTCCGAGTAGTATATTGCTGTGCCACCCCCTTGTTTGACTGGCCTACAGTTGTGTATGGCTGTGTAACCAGGAATGGCATAGACATCTGTAGTATCAGGCTTCCATTCAAAATACAAATACATTTTGACCCAAATCAACACATTAAACACTTATTAGGCACTATAGCTTCGGAAATTAAATAATTTCCACAAAACTGTTATCTGTTTTACAATAATTTTTTTCGTCCACTGAATATATCATTGCTTAGTTAATTTTAAGCCTACCCATAATGCTCTGCATACAAGGAGCTTTGGCATGCTGCATTTTAAAAATTATATTCCTTGTACATCTCTGTATCATGTTCAAATAAATAAATAAATAAGAGGAGAATCAGTGGCAGCGGTGGTACTGGCACCAGCATCATCAAGAGTGAGCAGTGTACCATGATGGCGTCCAGGATGATGTTCTGCCCTGGTTACAGGCACTTCTTACTGAGAAATATTACTCCCTCACCTGCCAGGGTAAGACAATATTACTCCTTCACCTGCCAGGGTAAGACAATATTACTCCTTCACCTGCCAGGGTAAGACTATTACTCCCTCACCTGCCAGGGTAAGACTATTACTCCCTCACCTGCCAGGGTAAGACTATTACTCCCTCACCTGCCAGGGTAAGACTATTACTCCCTCACCTGCCAGGGTAAGACTATTACTCCCTCACCGCCAGGTAAACTAATTACTCCCTCACCTGCCAGGGTAAGACTATTACTCCCTCACCTGCCAGGGTAAGACTATTACTCCCTCACCTGCCAGGGTAAGACTATTACTCCCTCACCTGCCAGGGTAAGACAATATTGCTCCCTCACCTGCCAGGGTAAGACTATTACTCCCTCATCTACCAGGATAAGATAATATTACTCCCTCATCTACCAAGGTAAGACCATATTGCTCCCTCACTGGCTTAGCGCTTCTTTTTGATTATAATAATAATATAATATTACTCCCTCACCTGCCAGGGTAAGACAATATTACTCCTTCACCTGCCAGGGTAAGACAATATTACTCCCTCACCTGCCAGGGTAAGATTATTACTCCCTCACCTGTCAGGGTAAGACAATATTGCTCCCTCACCTGCCAGGGTAAGACTATATTACTCCTTCACCTGCCAGGGTAAGACAATATTACTCCTTCACCTGCCAGGGTAAGACAATATTACTCCTTCACCTGCCAGGGTAAGACAATATTGCTCCCTCACCTGCCAGGGTAAGACAATATTGCTCCCTCACCTGCCAGGGTAAGACAATATTGCTCCCTCACCTGCCAGGGTAAGAATATTGCTCCCTCACCTGCCAGGGTAAGACTATTACTCCCTCACCTGCCAGGGTAAGACAATATTGCTCCCTCACCTGCCAGGATAAGACTATTACTCCCTCACCTGCCAGGGTAAGACAATATTGCTCCCTCACCTGCCAGGGTAAGACTATTACTCCCTCACCTGCCAGGGTAAGACAATATTGCTCCCTCACCTGCCAGGGTAAGACTATTACTCCCTCATCTACCAGGATAAGATAATATTACTCCCTCATCTACCAAGGTAAGACCATATTGCTCCCTCACTGGCTTAGCGCTTCTTTTTAATCTTTATTTACTACAAGTACATGTACAAGGTATACAGCCCTAGCTGACAACAATGACATACTACTACATAGAAAGCCACTTGTTATGCGGTGCATTTCGGACAAATTAGGTCAGTGTCCCAGGATGCGACCCACACCAGTCGACTAACACCCAGGTACCCATTTTACTGATGGGGAACATAGACAACAGGTGGAAAGAAACACGCCCAATGTTTCTACTCTGGCTGGGAATCGAACCCAGGCCCTCGCCGTGTGAAGCGAGAGCGTTAACCACCAGGCCAGGCCACCAGGGTAAGACAATATTGCTCCCTCACCTGCCAGGATAAGACTATTACTCCCTCACCTGCCAGGGTAAGACAATATTGCTCCCTCACCTGCCAGGGTAAGACTAATTTACTCCCTTTACCTGCCAGGGTAAGACAATATTGCTCCCTCACCTGCCAGGGTAAGACTATTACTCCCTCACCTGCCAGGGTAAGACAATATTGCTCCCTCACCTGCCAGGGTAAGACTATTACTCCCTCACCTGCCAGGGTAAGACAATATTGCTCCCTCACCTGCCAGGGTAAGACTATTACTCCCTCACCTACCAGATTAAGATAATATTACCCCCTCACCTGCCAGGGTAAAACAATATAACTCCCTCATTTGCCAGGGTAAGACAATATTGCTCCCTCACCTGCCAGGGTAAGACTATTACTCCCTCACCTGCCAGGGTAAGACTATTACTCCCTCACCTACCAGGGTAAGACTATTACTCCCTCACCTACCAGGGTAAGACTATTACTCCCTCACCTGCCAGGGTAAGACAATATTACTCCCTCACCTACCAAGGTAAGACAATATTACTCCATTATCTGCCTGGGTAAGACTGTTACTCCCTCACCTGCCAGGGTAAGACAATATTACTCCCTCACCTACCAGGTTAAGATAATATTACCCCCTCACCTGCCAGGGTAAAACAATATAACTCCCTCATTTGCCAGGGTAAGACAATATTACTCACCTACCAGGGTAATACCACCTTGATCTAGTATGTCATCATTACTTATTTCACCAGGTCATCCAGTACACTGCCTGGAGAACTCGCTGGCGTCGGCGACTTCATCAAATATTCACCCAGGAATAACCAAAAATCTCGAATGCTCAGGATAGGTAAAGCGTGATAAATGAAGACATACAGTAATATATAAACTGCGTCGGGAAAATAATAAAAATTGCTTTATCTTGGCAGTACTTGAGAAAAATCCTGTTCACCTCATGATGATGGTGCACATTTAGCAACCATCATCACTATCACTGTATTATTAGTCTCAAAATACAAATTCAAAGTTTATTCTCTATAAGGATTACAATGCTGAGTTTACAGAATTTGGTTATTGTGTGGTTTACATGTAGTAAAATAATGATTACAGAGTGTACCACTAGAACACCTAGCATGGCTAGGCATTTCGGGCAGACATAGTTTAATTCTTAATTTTAAAATATTACAAATTATGAGGTAAGTTGATATTATGGCTAAGTGACTAAATACTAGTTTGAGAGTTTAGTAATGTGAATGCTTTTGTTTTGGCACAGTACATAGTTTCAGTATTGGAGTATCACAGGATTCATTATTTTAAGATTGAGATTAATATTTCTGTTTATGGTCAAATGGGTGAGTGAGTGCAAGTGTGAACCACCAGGTGGTATTCGTGTAGTTAGTTGACGGGGTGTATCAGGGAGATAAGATGTTTTCTAATGGTAGTTTTGAAGGTGATGAATGTGTCTGCAGTTCTAGAGTTCTCAGGTAGGGTGTTCCAGATTTTAGGGCCTTTGACATACATTGAATTTTTGTAAAGGTTTAGTCGGACACGGGGAATGTCGTAGAGATGTTTGTGTCTGGTGTTATGCCTGCGGGTTCTGTCACAACTATCAAGAAAGCGTTTTAGGTCAAGGTTGATATTGGAGTTTAAGGTCCTGTAGATGTAGATTGCACAGTAGTAAGTGTGGATGTACTGAACAGGGAGTAAGTTTAGATCTATGAAGAGTGGGGGGGTGTGTTGCCGGGGATGGGATTTAGTGATTATTCTTACTGCAGCTTTTTGTTGGGTTATTATTGGCTTTAGGTGTGTTGCTGCAGTTGATCCCCAAGCACAAATAGCATAGGTGAGGTATGGATAAATAAGTGAGTGGTATAATGTGAGAAGGGCATTTTGCGGCACGTAGTATCGTATCTTGGAGAGGATCCCAACCGTTTTGGATACTTTTTTGATTATGTGTTGGATATGGGTGCTGAAATTCAGGTTGTTGTCATGGTATAGGCCTTGGAATTTGCCCTCATTATGTCTGGTAATTAGAGTGTTGTCAATCTTAATGTTAATTTGTGCATCTCCTGCTCTGCTACCAAACATAATATTGTAGGTTTTGTCAGTGTTAAGCGTAAGTTTATTGGCTGTCATCCAAGTCGATATTTTGATCAGCTCCTCATTAACAATGGTGTTGAGGGTGGCAAGATTAGGGTGAGAGATGACATAAGTCGTGCCGTCAGCAATGAGTATGGGTTTCAGGTGTTGGGAAACGTTTGGAAGAACATTGATGTATATGAGGAAGAGCAGGGGACCAAGGACACTTCCCTGCGGGACTCCAGTATCAAGTGGCCGTGTTGTTGATGCTGTGTCTTTAAAGGTGACATACTGATACCTATTATTAAGGTAAGATTTGAAATAAGCAAGTGCAAGGCAGGTAGTAATTAAGTTTATTTGAGTACAGGTACACACTAGTACAATTATCACACCTAGTAACATACGTGTAAATTACTTTGAATAACAAAAAATGGTCAAGACTTATTACTATTGGGACCCTACTGTATTACAGAACTTAATTAATCATTGAATTTCATAGCATATTAAAAATGAAGTGAAAGACTGGCAATGACTGAAATATTAGGTATATACACTAATTATCAAACCCCAATGGAAATAAGTCACTCTGTCTGACTTTTTTGGGTTATCCTAGGTTCTCTACACATATGCTGCTATGTATGATAATTCTATGTAACTGTATTGTGTATACCTGAATAAATTTACTTACTTACTTACTTACATAAGAACATAAGAACATAAGGACGAAGGAACACTGCAGAAGGCCTACTGGCCCATGCGAGGCAGGTCCAAGTCCCTACCGGCTTAAGCCAATGCACCCAACCTAGTCAGGTCAGGTCACATTGACTTAAGGGAGGAAAAACGGCAAACCGCCCTGTTAGCACAAGCTATCAGGTCTAACTAAACACCCACCCACATCTACTCATGTATTTATCCAACCTATTTTTAAAGCTACACAACGTTCTGGCCTCTATAACGGTACTTGGGAGTTTGTTCCACTCATCCACAACTCTATTACCAAACCAGTACTTTCCTATATCCTCCTGAATCTGAATTTTTCCAACTTAAAACCATTGCTGCGAGTCCTGTTTTGGCTAGATTTTTTTCAGCACACTATTTACATCCCCTTTATTTTTTCCTGTCTTCCACTTATAAACCTCAATCATATCCCCCTAATTCAAAGTTTTTCTAGAGAGTGCAGTTTCAGGGCCCTTAGTCTATCCCCATAGGAAGGTTTCTGATACATGGGATCATCTTTTTTCATCCTCCTTGTACATTTTCCAGAGAATTTATATCCATTCTGTAATACGGTGACCAAAACTGTGCAGCATAATCTAAATGAGGCCTAACCCAAAGGATGTATAGAGTTGAAGAACAACCTGAGGACTCCTATTATTTATGCTTCTTGATATGAAGCCAAGGATTCTATTAGCTTATTGCGAACACTTATGCACTGTTGTCTTGTTTCAGATTACTGCTAACCAGAAAATCCTAAATCTTTTTCGCAATCCGTAATATTAAGATCTACATTATTTAGTTTATATGTGGCATGGTTATTGTCCTGTCCAACATTTAGAACTTTGCATTTGTCTATATTAAACTGCATCTGCCACTTCTCCGACCACTGCATCAGTCTATTCAAATCTTCCTGGAGTGCTCGAATGTCCTCGTCAGATTGAATTCGACGGCCTATTTTGGTGTCATCGGCAAACTTGCCGATGTCGCTCTTTATGCCCTCATCTATGTCGTTTATGTAGATTGTGAACAGCAGGGGGCCCAACACTGACCCCTGTGGAACACCGCTCGTGACGCTTCCCCACTCGGATTTCTCCCCATTTATGCAAACTCTCTGCTGCCTATTTGTCAACCATGCCTCTATCCAGGAAAAAATTTCTCCTCCTATTCCATGTGCTTTAATTTTCCTCAATAGTCTCTGATGTGGGACCCTGTCAAAAGCTTACTGAAGTCCATATACACAATATCATATTCATTACCAAGATCTACCTCCTCAAACCTTAGTGAAAAAAGTTAATAAATTCGTAAGGCAGGAACGCCCCTTTGTAAACCATGCTGAGATTCGTTGATTAATTTATGCTTTTCAAGGTGGCTACGAACTGCCTCGGCAATTATTGATTCCATAAATTTTCCCACTATGGAAGTTAGGCTTATTGGTCTATAGTTCGAAGCTAAGGACCTGTCACCTGTTTTGAAAATAGGTATCACATTTGCCATTTTCCACTTATCTGGCACCATGCCAGTTTGTAGTGATATGTTGAAAAGATTCAGCCAAAGGTGTGCTAAGCTCCTCTTTACATTCCTTTAGAACCCTTGCATACAGTTCATCAGGGCCTGGGGATTTGTTAGGTTTTAATTTATCTATTTGCCTAAGGACCATTCACTTGTGACCCTAATCGTGCACAGTTTATTATCGTCCTGTTCTACATAATTTATCATTACTGGAATATCGCTGGTATCCTCCTGTGTAAAAACTGAGAGGAAGTATGTGTTAAAAATTCTACACATTTCCTTATCACTGTCAGTGAGCTGACCCGAGGAACTTTTGAGTGGGCCTATCTTGTCCCTGATCTTACTTCTGTATACCTGAAAGAATCCTTTTGGGTTAGTCTTCGATTCTCTTGCAACTTTAACCTCATAAAAAATCTCTTTTTGCTTTTCTAATTCCCTTTTTTATTTCTTAGGGAGATAAGATGTTTTTTGATGGTAGTTTTGAAAATGGTGGCAGAGTCAGCAGTTCTAGAGTTTTCAGGTAGGGAGTTCCAGATTTTAGGCCCTTTAATGTACATTAAGCGTTTGTATAGAATTAGTCGGACACAGGGAATGTCATAAAGATTTTTGTGTCTGGTATTATGCCTATGGGCCCTGTCACAAGTATCAAGAAAGTGTTTTTGTTCAGGGTTAATATTGGAATTTATGGTTCTGTAAATGTAGTTTGCACAGTAGTAAGTGTGGATGTTCTGAACAGTGAGTAAGTTTAGGTCTTTGAAGAGGGGGGGGGGGTTGCCTAGGATTGGATTGCATGAAAATTCTTACTGTGGCTTTTTGTTGGGTTATTATTGGTTTTAGGTGGGTTGCTGCTGTTGATCCCCATGGACAAATGGCATATGTGAGGTAGGGATAGATGAGTGAATAGTATAGTGAGTAGGGCTGATTGTGGTACATAGTAATGTATCTTAGAGAGGATCCCAACAGTTTTGGATGCTTTTTTGTGCTATGTGTTGGATATGGGTGCTGAAATTCAGGTTGCTGTCAAGGTGTAGGCCCAGGAATTTGCCCTCATTATGTTTAAGTAAGTAAGTAAGTAAGTAAATTTATTCAGGTATACACAATACAGTTACATAGAATTATCATACATAGCAGCATATGTGTAGAGAACCTAGGATAACCCAAAAAAGTCAGTAAGAGTGTTGTCAGTCATAATGTACAGTTGTGCAACACCTGTTCTGTTACCAGACATAATATAGAAGGTTTTGTCAGTATTAAGTGTAAGTTTATTGGCAGTCATCCAGGTTGATATTTTTTTATAGCTCTTCATTAGCAATGGTGTTGAGTGAGGCAAGATTTGGGTGGGAGATGACAGAAGTCATATTGTCAGCAGAGAATTGGTTTCAGGTATTGATACATTGGGAAGATCATTGATGTAGAAGAGGAAGAGCAGGGGACCAAGGACACTTCCCTGTGGCACTCCAGTGTCAAGTGGCCGTGTAGATGAGGTTGTGTCCTTAATGGTGACGTATTGATATCCCCTTTAGTAAGGTAGGATTTGAAATATATAAGTGCATGGCCTCTTATACTGTACCGTAATGGTCAATGAAGAGTCCTAATGGATATTCCTTTCATGAGAGACTGAATGGTTGATGTGTCATTCACATTGTTTCATTAGGGGACTGACTAAAAAATTTGACTACCTCATTTTAATAATACAGTAAGATATTTGAAATTTATCACTCTTTACCTGACTAGACTTAAGTAATCTTTAAGTATTAGGTTAAGTCTGCCTGAAATGCTCTGGCATGATAGTGGCTTTCTTTGTACCAATCAAATTATGGAATGTAAACATACATTGTAAGCTTTGCAAAGAAATAAATTTTTTTTGTTCACATTGTTTCATTAGGATGGATAATGAGAACCTTCAAAACTAGGGAGGCCAAGCCCATGATGACACTCTTCAGGTCTCTTGTTCTATCTAGGCTGGAATATTGCTGCACTCTAACAGCACCTTTCAAGGCAGGTGAAATTGCTGAACTAGAAAATGTACAGAGAACCTTCACGGCACACACAACTGTGATAAAACACCTCAGTTACTGGGAACGCTTGAAGTTCCTAAACCTGTACTCCCTAGATTGCAGGGGGGAGTGATACATGATTATATACACTTGGAAAATTCTAGAGGGACTAGTACCGAACTTGCACATGAAAATCACTCTCTATGAAAGCAAAAGACTTGGTAGACGATGCAACATCCCCCAATGAAAAGCAGGGGTGTCACTAGCACGATGAGAGACAACACAATAAGTGTCAGGGGCCCGAGACTGTTCAACTGCCTCCCAGCATTCAGTATTATTCTTAAAAACCACCTTGACTAATTTGCTTTAGTATTAAGGTTAAATAAAACTGTAATACAGTTAATCACTACTACTTTTAAGTAGTTACTATGTACTATTATCTGTCTAGTTTTAAGTAGTTACTATGTATTAAGATTAGTCTGCCTGAAATGCCCTGGCATAATAGTGGCTTTCTTTGTACTTAGCAAACCAAAATTATAATTACATATTGTAACCTTTACAAAGAAATAAAGCTTTATCTTTATCTTATCTTTATAATGGGGATTACCAGTAGACCTTTGTCTTCAAGCAGGCACTGGACAGGCACCTAAAGTCAATACCTGACCAGCCAGGCTGTGGTTTGTACGTTGGGTTGCTTGCGGCCAACAGTAACAGCCTAGTTGATCAGGCCCTGATCCCCCATGAGGCCTGGTCACAGACCGAGCCATGGGGGTGTTGACCCCCGGAACCCTCTCCAGGTATACTCCAGGGGACTGACTGGTTGATAATAATAGTAATTTTTATTTTAGCATGATACTGTACATGTTTGTACAAAGGAGTATAACAATTGGAAGTACATGCCAAAACCCCCTTTACATGTACATGTATATGCAGAGCATTTTGGCCAAACTTAAGACTAACTTATGATTAATAAGGCAATAACAGTGCAATAATTGTACATATGGTCATTAGGTGAGCTGCAATGACTACAAGAAAATTCAATATTCTATTAGTTTGATAGAGAAGAATTACACTTTTGATTATTAACCTGAGGTGGACACCTTGGAATGATTGACATTTGAGAGGATTACAGATATTGAGAGTAAGTATATGTATATTGATTATGATGTTTTACTTATGTTCATGATATTGAGCAAATGCATGTATAGTTTTTACATATTTATTTATGATGGACTGGGATAAGTTAAGGAGATAAGGTGTTTTCTAATTGTAGTTTTAAAAATGCTAGCTGAGCCAGTGGTTCTGGAGATTCCTGGCAGTGTGCTCCAGATTTTGGGTCTTTTTATGTACATTGAGTTTTTGAGAAGATTTAACCTGACATGAGGAATGTCATAAAGATTTTTGTGTCTGGTATTGTGTCCATGGGTCCTATTGCAACTGTCAAGAAAGCACTTAAGGTCAGGATTTATATTAGAATTGATTATTCTGTAAATGTAGTTGCACAGTAGTACTGTATGAGTGGATGTTTTGTATAGTGAGTAGGTTTAGGTCTTTGAAAAGTGGGGAGGGGGGGGGTTGTCTAGCCATGGATTGTGTGATCATTCGCATTGCAACTTTGTGCTGGGTTACTATTGGTTTTAGGTGATTTGTTGTTGTGGAGCCTCAGGCACAAATAGCATAAGTAAGGTAGGGGTAGATCAGTGAATAGCACAGTATAGTGTAAGTAGTGCTGTTTGTGGTACATAGTAACGTATCTTCGAAAGTATGCCAGATGTTTTAGATACTTCTTTGTGATGTGTTGGATATGGGTGTTGAGTTTCAGGTTGCTGTCAAGGTGTAGACCCAGGAATTTTCCCTCGTTATGTTAACCAATAAGGTTGTTGTTAAGTATAATATTGAGATGGGCATCACTTGCTCTACTCCCAAACAAAATGTAAAAAGGTTTGGGAGTAGAGCAGGTGAGGTCCAACTAAATATTATGCTTAACAACATCCTTATTGTTAAACATAACATGGGAAAATTCCTGGGTTGTTCGATGTGTCGCTCACATTTTCATGAAAGGACTGCCGATGTGTCAGTCACATCATTTCATGAGAAGACTGACAACTGCTTAAGTGGTTCATTCAGTGTTGCTGAGATGGAAAACATTCATTCATACTACTGTGCATACTATGTATACAGGACACTTAATTAAAATACAAACCCTATGTAGAAATGCTTCCTGGTTAGCTGTAACAGAACTTGTAGGCACAAAATTATCTTTGATATCCCCAGTGTTTGACTCAATGTGAGTTGAAGCTATGTGCTTAAAAGTCCCTGAAATCTGAAATCTTTTTCCTGAAACTTCCAAGTGTTCCCTTTCGGCCAACCACTTCAATGTGATTTTTAACAGCAGTATATTATGCAAACAAACTTTATTTCTTTCTGCAGTATTACAAAATGTAGCTTTCATATAATAAAACACTGTTAAGCACAAAAGAAAGCCACTTGTTTTTCTGCAATTTCTTTCAGTTTCCATATATGTACAGTGGAACCCTGGTTAAAGGCCATTGTGGAAATCGGCCAATTTTGAAATCAAGTACTTTTATTGGCGAAATTTTGCTCCTGATATCAGCCATGCTCTCAGAAATCGTTGGTATGAGATGTGTCGCCACCGACCGGCGACGCTCTTCCTCATGCGTATGACACTCCGTCTGTGTGTCTTTCTTGTTGGATTAGGAATACATACTTTGCGGCTTCATCCATTGTTTCTGGTGCTTTTTTGTTAATTGCAACTGTGAAATAAGCCACCATGGGGCCAAAGAAAGTTCAGAGGCCAGCCCTTTGGTAAAGATGGTGAGAAACACGATAGAATTCAAGAAAGAACTCGTAGAATGAGTTGCAAAGTTTTGTGGAGAAATATCACTACCACCCTCTACAAAGGTAGAGCATGGTAGTGATGGTGGTAGAGGGTGATAGTGATGGTGGTAGAGGGTGGCAGTGATGGTAGTAGTGGGTGGTAGTGGTGGTGGTAGAGGGTGGTAGCAGTTGTGATGGTGGTAGTGATGTGGTAGAGGGGGGTAGTGGTTGTGATGGTGGTAGAGGGGTGGTAATGATGGCAAACAACGAAGATGTTGGGAAATTGTTGTTGGTGTGGACCAAGAAAAACAGTTAGCGGGAGATAGTGTTATGGAGGCGATAATTTGTGAAAAGGTAAGGCAGTTGCATGTGGATCTCGTAAAGAATATGCCAACCAGTCTTCAATAAAGGTATGTAATGTTCATTTATAATTAAAATTACTGCTTTATATTTCTTTCTCATTGTTTTCTGTATGTAAAACTATAGGCATTCTTGAAAAAATGTATTTTTGTTAATATTTTTGGGTGTTTGGAATGGATTAAGTGGATTTACATTATTTCTAATGGGAAATATTACTTCGATTTTAGGCCATTTCGGGTTTAGGCCTACCTTCTGGAATGGATTATGGCCTATAAGCAGGTTTCCATTGTACATTGTTAATTAGTTACTGAAAATATGAATCTTCGAGAGACGCTAACAAAACAAGACACCAGGATGACACAACTCGAGAACAAAATCCTCAGTCTTGAACAAAAGTTAACAACACCAGGAATGACTAACTGTGACAAGACCATCCAAACAGTCATAGATAGCCATACCCAACAAATAATATCTCTTAATACAAAGGTTGAAGAAGCAGTAAAAGAATGGAAGAACAACTTAGATAACCAGTTCAGCGACTACTTTGCTCTCCAAGAAGATAAAACTGAACAAGATAAACTATCGGACGCAGTAATAGTTAACAGTCCACTTTTTCCCAGTGATATGAACCAAACAAACAGTAAAGAAATTACTCTGCAGATCATAAAGGACCAAACAAGTGTTATTGTACCAGAGTCTGAAATAAAAGAAGCCAGGTTATAGGATCCATGGTTAGAAAAAGTGTTATGCTTAGATTCCACTACATGACAGGAAAAAAGACTTAATAATTGCATCTATTAAAGTAAAGAAAGAGGTATACATAAACGAGTGTCTTACCAAAAACGTCAGAACCTCCTGTATAGAGTCAGAAAACTTAAGCGGGAGAATAATGACACAATACACCAATGCTTCACACGGGATGGGAAAATTCTAGTTAGGAAAACAAATGTTGGTCAACTGTACACAATCATGAACGAGAATGATCTATCACGATTTCTCAGGGATACTAATCTTAAAGAGAATAACTAAACAATGTCCAACTTAAAAGCCTACGTAGTGTAGTGTATGTTTTGCTCCATTATTGTTCAAATTTCATAGTACAATCTCTTAGTAATTAAATAATCAACTACCTCATTATGTGATTTTACTAGTAAGCATAAGTCACCTTATGTAATTTTCTTATTTACTATTGTTTGGTTAATTATTAGCTGAATTGATACTTTCTCTGTCCATATTACTACCTCATATTTTTTAAATACTATTAATTGATATTACTTACTAAAATTAATAATTAATTACCATTTTTACTATCAGTACAATTTACTCTTAACATTTTTGACATTTAATAACCATTACTTGTCTAATTACCTTTACCTGTTTTATACCACATTTACTATCTTAGAGTACTCTTAATTACCTTGTACTGCCAAATAACCTCTAGTATAACTACCAGTGCAATATTGAATCCAAATAACTGTTCTTAAAATTTAATAGTTGAAATAAAAATTACTTTTTCACTTTATTTTTGCTAATTAATCTTTTTTTGTAATCATTATTACTTAATAAAATTTTATTAAACACCATATTTACTACCAGTCAATTTTACTTTTGTACATAAATCATTATTTTATACTTTTCATAACATTTTGTTGCCAAATTTTCAAGTTTGTATATTCAACTCCAACCTTTATATTATCCTTTGTACCTGTGTACCTGTCTACCATCTTACTATCATATTATAACCAAGTCATTGCCATTGTTATTTACTTATTATTCTTTCGGTACTTTAATTTGTGAATTTTATTTTGTCAATTTAAATCTAGTTATACTCTTGTTCTTGTTAACAACTTATATCAGACCCTAGTGCAATTGCAAGTACCATTTTAATTTGTATTTTTATATTATAAGTTTATACCTAGTTGTATTTTAGCTCATTCTAGCTCAATACATAGACAACACCTAAACTAACTATACCTAGTTGTACTTTAGCTCATTCTAGCTCAATACATAGACAACACTAAATTCATTATATTAGACCTTAGTGCAGTTACAAGAGTGAGTCTGGTGCCACTTGTAATTTTTTTTTTTTATAGTATTAGTTTATACCTAGTTGTACTTTAGCTCATTCTTGCACAACACATAGACAATATCAATTTCATTATGTTTATTAGTGACTATACTCTATATGGCCAAAGTGCTTAAGCGGCATACTTATCCAAACCTCCCACCACTACAGAAATCAGTATTAGAACTCACCACATAACACAGGATATAAACAACCACTATTTGAACCTAAAAGATGAATGATCACGTTGACCCTGATCTAAACCTCCATAATCTAACACAAAATAAAAACTTTTTGGGAAAGAATGCCTTTATTACCAGCATCACAAGCCCACTATCCTAACACTGCCAAAGTCTTTCGTTCTTAACTAAACATATCTTAAGAAAACACTATTGACCCCCGGGCACTCCCTTGAGTACTAAAGAACCCTTTCCTATTATTTTTATGAGACCTGGTTTAAGCAGGACAACAATAGATATCAAACCCACAACCGGGATACACAGCAACCCACAATGCAGCCCAAACCCAAGTTGGGGGTGGTCTGCTCTATTACTCTAACCCATCTTGTATAGACTAATTGCTTTATAAATAGGGGGAAAATTTTGAAATTTTTATTGAAAAAAAACCAAGATCCTTTTACAATCTTTGCCATAACGGATCCCCCACACAAACATCCCAAACTTCATAAAAACTAAAGGCTAAAACAAAGACAAAGAAAAAGCCCCACCTTTCTTAGGTGGAAAATTTAAAAATTTAACCTTTGGCCTACCAGTGTCAGACTGAACTATTTCTCACAATATGAACAACACATTCTATCCAACAAAAAACTAAACCAACCCTGACTGAGACAATGCAACCATAATAGACCACTTTGGGCCCAATATACCCCCCCCCCTTTAAACAGGAAAACAAAGACAGCACTACTGCCCACTACCCATCTTCCTTTAAAAAACATTAGTAGCCACCACTCAAATCAACAAATTTCATTTAAAACTCCATGCAGGCCTCAAAAGGAATTTTCACAGCAACCTAGAGCTGTTGAGGGCCTACAAATTTAAATCCAATACTATTGAGATTTGGACAACATTTTTCTTAACAAAATCTTTGACTATACAACAAACAGCCTATAAAAACAAACAATCACGAATAAACGGCTTGGTTTCCCTGCTAACCCCGAGCATTCTGAAAGTCCCTTTAAAAAAACCAATTGAAAAACAAAATAACAGGGCTTAATAAAAAAGATATTCCCAAAAATTCAACGTTTTTTCACCAAATTAATAAAGAAAGTCAAACAAATGTACAAATCCAGCAATTCATGACACAAAGGGAAAATAAAAAAGCCTGTAACACTTTTCCAATTCGGGGGCCCCAAACTGAAAAAACCAAGAATATTGTTCTAACTAAACCTCATGAAAAACCACTGATCCCCCTGCAGCTAAAAAGATAAACGACTTCTTTTCAAAAAAGGATCTAATCTGCCCGTAAAATCCCACTACCAAGCCCGTTGGGGGCACCTGAGGGGGAATTTTTCCAAAAATTCCTTCTATCTTTACCAATGAGCCCACGGGAAATCCCCTGCAATCATAAATTACTTAAAAAAATGGGGGAATCTGTCTTACTCCCACCATTTTGTACGGGACGGCCCATGTCCTTTCACATGCTATTACATTCTTTTAACAATCACTAGAAACTAGCACTTTCCCAAACACTACTCAAGACAGAAAGAGTTACACCAATACATAAAGGTTGTGACCCTACAGATGAAAACAACTATAGGCCAATATCAAACTTACCATTGCTATCCAAAATCTTGAGAAACTCGTGCACAGGAGACTATATTCATTTATAACGTCACAAAACATACTCAATCCCTGCCAATTTGGATTCAGGAAAAATAAAAGCACTAATGATGCAATTATAAAAATGTTAGACCTGCTTTACACAGCATTGGAAAATAAGGAATATCCACTAGGAATTTTTATTGACCTAAGAAAAGCATTTGACACGGTAGACCACGGCATCCTACTCCACAAACTTGACCACTATGGTATAAGAGGCCATGCGCTTGCTATTTTAAATCCTACCTTCCTAATAGGTATCAGTATGTCACCATTAAAGACACAGCCTCATCAATACGGCCACTTGATACTGGAGTTCCGCAGGGAATCTTGTCACCCTCAACACCATTGTTAACGAGGAGCTGCTCAAAATATCGAATTGGATGACAGCCAATAAACTTGGTAGCAGAGCAGGGTTGCACAACATACATTAAGACGACAACACTCTAATTGCCAGACATAATGAGGGAAAATTTCCCTTTGGGCCCTATACCTTTGACAACAACCTAAATTTTAGCACCCATATCCAACACATAACAAAAAAAGTATCCAAAACGGTGGGGATCCTCTCCAAGATACGATACTACGTGCCGCAAACTGCCCTTCTCACACTATACCATTCACTTACATATCCATACCTCACCTATGCTATCTGTGCTTGGGGTCCAACTGCAGCAACACACCTAAAGCCAATAATAACCCAACAAAAAGCCGCAGTAAGAATACTCACTAAATCCCATCCCTAGCAACAACTCCCCCCCCACTCTTCATAGATCTAAACTTACTCCCTGTTCAGAACATCCAACTTTCTATTTTGCAATCTATATCTACAGGACCTTAAATTCCAATATTAACCTTGACCTAAATGCTTTCTTGATAGTGTGACCCGGATCCCACAGGCATAACACCAGACACAAAAATCTCTATGACATTCCCCGTGTTCGACTAAACCTTTACAAAAATTCAATGTATTTCAAAGGACCTAAAATCTGGAACCACCCTACCTGAAAACTCTAGAACTGCAGACAAAATTCATCACTTTCAACTAACAGTTAGAAAACACTATCTCCTGAGCCCACCCGACAACTAACTACATGATAACCACCTACTGGTTCACAATTACACTCACTCACCCACTGACTATAAACCCAGAAATACTAATGTTATTCTTAAAATAATAAATCCTAACTAGTCATAAGTTTGCCTATGATACTCCAATATAGACACTTTGTATTGTGCCAAAACAAAAGCATTCACATTGCTAAACTCACAAATTATGATGTAGTCACTTAGCCTTAATACCATAATCCATAAGGATTTAATGTTAAGAATTAATCTAAGTCTGCACGAAATGCCTAGCCATGCTAGGTGTCCTAGTGGCCCCCTCTGTAATTAGTATTTTATAACATGTAAACCACACATACCCAAAACCTGTAAACCCCACATTGTAACCCTTATAGAGAATAAACTTGAATTGAATTGAATATATTGCAATTCCTTCTTTCTGACATAGGTATAAGAACGTAAGAACATAATGGAGGAATACTGCAGAAAGCCTACTGGCCCATACACGGCAGGTCCTTATCAAAACAACCTCTACCCAAAGCTACCCAAGAATTAACTCCTGTACCCAATGAAACCAATCAAACACAGCCCCTCTCACTCATATATTTGTCCAATCTTTTCTTAAAGCTACCCAAGGTCCTAGCCTCGATCACCCTACTGGGGAGATTGTTCCATGCATCCACAACTCTGTTAGAAAACCAGTACTTACCTATGTCCTTTCTAAATCTAAATTTATCCAACTTAAATCCATTATTTCTGGTTCTTACCTGGTTCGACACCCTCAGTACTTTATTAATATCTCTTTTGTTTATGCCCGTCATCTACTTACACACTTCAGTGATATCTCCCCTCATTCTACATCTCTCCAGAGAGTGGAGATTTAAGGCTTTAAGTCCATCTCCATACGGGGAGATTCCTTACAAAGTAAATCATTTTAGTCATTCTTCTCTGTATGTTCTCTAATGAGTCTATATTCATCCTGTAGTAAGGAGACCAAAACTGAGCAGCATAATCTAAATGAGGCCTCGCTAGTGATGTATAGAGCTTCTGTTATTTATACTTCTTGAGATAAATCCAAGTAATCTGTTAGCCTTGTTGTGCACATTTAGGCATTGCTGTCTTGGCTTCAGGTTTCTGCTTACCATGACTCCCAAGTCTTTTTCACATTCTGTATGACCAAGCTCTACTTCACCTAGTTTATAGCTTCGAGAGTTATTTTCATTACCAAGGACTAGTACCTTACACTTATCCACATTGAACTTCATCTGATAATTTTACATAGTACAGCCTCTCCTCTTTTAACAATGGAGTTCCATTCCTGGGACCACGTTGGTAAACGAATTTGTCGCTAAGTGAGGAGCATACTATAATGGTAGTGGGTTTGTGTCAACCATCTTTGATATTGTTTTAGTGTCACCTTTGCACCCATTATAACATTTCTAGTATATATATGTATTTTTAAAATGTTTATATAGTAGTGTACTGTATATTGTAATAAACAGAATACAGGAAATCAGCTCTAGTATATGTACATTATTTAGGTATGCATACTGGTCAGAGAGCCCGTCGTAAGTCCGAGGCATTGGTAAATGAGTACTGTTTATTATTTTCTCTATAATTCCAGATTTTGTCTATAGCAATAGTGTCTGTTTGTCTTGTGAAGTATCAGACCAAGTCCGGTGTCTGATGTTTGTCCAGTATAAGCCAGATTGGCTACATTCAGGATCAGTCTGTTTTCATTGTTACCTGACCTATAGACCACCTATGTCGATTTTTTTGTGCTCCCATATACACTCGTCATTTGGTCTCTAATTCCCTTAGATTTAATGTTTTGTGTAACTTTAACATATTAAGTCTACCTGAAGGGTGTTCCAAGGGGGGTCAACACCCCCGTGGCCCAGTCCTTGTAAAGCAAGTGGTGGTGACAAGAATAAACATGTGATTCTTAGTGTTAAAGCTTGAATTAATAAACAAGGTGGAGTCTGGCATCTCAGTGGCACGTCTTCTCATCATGCCTCTACATCTTTTCAGCCATCTACATCTCAGCCATCTACATCATCTCAGCCATCTACATCATCTCAGCCATCTACATCATCTCAGCCATCTACATCATCTCAGCCATCTACATCATCTCAGCCATCTACATCATCTCAGCCATCTACATCATCTCAGCCATCTACATCATCTCAGCCATCTCACATCTCAGCCTATCTCATCATCTTCAGCCATCTACATCTCAGCCATCTACATCTTCTCAGCCATCTACATCTCAGTCATCTACATCTTCTCAGCCATCTAGATCATCTCAGCCATATACATCATCTCAGCCATCTACATCTCAGCCATCTACATCTCAGTCATCTACATCTCAGCCATCTATCATCTCAGCCATCTACATCTCAGCCATCTACATCTCACGGCCATCTACATCTCAGCCATCTACATCTCAGTCATCTACATCTCAGCCATCTACATCATCTCAGCCATCTACATCATCTCAGCCATCTACATCTCAGCCATCTACATCTCAGCCATCTACATCATCTCAGCCATCTACATCTCAGCCTATCTCACATCATCTCAGCCATCTACATCTCAGCCATCTACATCATCTCAGCCATCTACATTCTCAGCCATCTACATCATCTCAGCCATCTACATCTCAGTCCATCTACATCTCAGCCATCTACATCATCTCAGCCATCTACATCTCAGCCATCTACATCTCAGCCATCTACATCTCAGCCATCTACATCTCAGCCATCTACATCTCAGCCATCTACATCTCAGCCATCTACATCTCAGCCATCTACATCATCTCAGCCATCTACATCTCAGCCATCTACATCTCAGCCATCTACATCTCAGCCATCTACATCATCTCAGCCATCTACATCTCAGCCATCTACATCTCAGCCATCTACATCTCAGCCATCTACATCATCTCAGCCATCTACATCTCAGTCATCTACATCTCAGCCATCTACATCATCTCAGCCATCTACATCTCAGCCATCTACATCATCTCAGCCATCTACATCTCAGCCATCTACATCTCAGCCATCTACATCATCTCAGCCATCTACATCATCTCAGCCATCTACATCTCAGCCATCTACATCTCAGCCATCTACATCATCTCAGCCATCTACATCATCTCAGCCATCTACATCATCTCAGCCATCTACATCTCAGTCATCTACATCTTCTCAGCCATCTAGATCATCTCAGTCATCTACATCATCTCAGCCATCTACATCTCAGTCATCTACATCATCTCAGCCATCTACATCTCAGCCATCTACATCATCTCAGCCATCTACATCTCAGCCATCTACATCTCAGCCATCTACATCATCTCAGCCATCTACATCTCAGCCATCTACATCTCAGCCATCTACATCTTCTCAGCCATCTACATCTCAGCCATCTACATCATCTCAGCCATCTACATCTCAGCCATCTACATCTCATCCATCTACATCATCTCAGCCATCTACATCTCAGCCATCTACATCTCAGCCATCTACATCTTCTCAGCCATCTAGATCATCTCAGTCATCTACATCATCTCAGTCATCTACATCATCTCAGCCATCTACATCTCAGCCATCTACATCTCAGTCATCTACATCATCTCAGTCATCTACATCTTCTCAGCCATCTACATCTCAGCCATCTACATCTCAGCCATCTACATCTCAGCCATCTACATCTCAGTCATCTACATCTTCTCAGCCATCTACATCTCAGCCATCTACATCTCAGCCATCTACATCTCAGCCATCTACATCTTCTCAGCCATCTACATCTCAGCCATCTACATCTTCTCAGCCATCTACATCTCAGTCATCTACATCTTCTCAGCCATCTACATCTCAGTCATCTACATCTTCTCAGCCATCTACATCTTCTCAGCCATCTACATCTTCTCAGCCATCTACATCTTCTCAGCCATCTACATCTCAGCACATCTACATCTTCTCAGCCATCTACATCTCAGCATCTACATCATCTCAGCCATCTACATCTTCTCAGCCATCTACATCTTCTCAGCCATCTACATCTCAGCCATCTACATCTTCTCAGCCATCTACATCTCAGTCATCTACATCATCTTAGCCATCTACATCTTCTCAGCCATCTACATCTCAGCCATCTACATCTTCTCAGCCATCTACATCTTCTCAGCCATCTACATCTCAGTCATCTACATCATCTCAGCCATCTACATCTTCTCAGTCGTCTACATCTCAGCCATCTACATCTCAGCCATCTACATCATCTCAGCCATCTACATCTTCTCAGCCATCTACATCTCAGCCATCTACATCTTCTCAGCCATCTAGATCTTCTCAGCCATCTAGATCTTCTCAGCCATCTAGATCATCTCAGCCATCTACATCTTCTCAGCCATCTACATCTCAGTCATCTACATCATCTCAGCCATCTACATCTTCTCAGCCATCTACATCTCAGCCATCTACATTTCTCAGCCATCTACATCTTCTCAGCCATCTACATCTCAGTCATCTACATCATCTCAGCCATCTACATCTTCTCAGCCATCTACATCTCAGCCATCTACATCATCTCAGCCATCTACATCTTCTCAGCCATCTACATCTCAGCCATCTACATCTTCTCAGCCATCTACATCTTCTCAGCCATCTACATCTCAGTCATCTACATCATCTCAGCCATCTACATCTTCTCAGCCATCTACATCTTCTCAGCCATCTACATCTCAGTCATCTACATCATCTCAGCCATCTACATCTTCTCAGCCATCACTTCAGCATCTACATATCTCAGCCATCTACATCTTCTCAGCCATCTACATCATTCAGCCATCTACATCTTCTCAGCCATCTACATCTCAGTCATCTAATCATCTCAGCCATCTACATCTTCTCAGCCATCTCATCTCAGTCATCTACATCATCTCAGCCATCTACTCTTCTCAGCCATCTACATCATCTCAGTTCATCTACATCATCTCAGTCATCTCACATCATCTCAGCCATCTACATCTCTCAGCCATCTACATCTTCTCAGCATCTACACTTCTCAGCATTACATCTCAGTCATCTACATCATCTCAGCCATCTACATCATCTCAGTCATCTACATCTTCTCAGCATCTAATCATCTTAGCCATCTACATCTCTCAGCCATCTACATTCTCAGCCATTACATCTCAGTCATCTACATCTTCTCAGCCATCTACATCTTCTCAGCCATCTACATCTTCTCAGCCATCTACATCTTCTCAGCCATCTACATCTCAGCCATCTACATCTTCTCAGCCATCTACATCTTCTCAGCCATCTACATCTTCTCAGCCATCTACATCTCAGCCATCTACATCTCAGCCATCTACATCTCAGCCATCTACATCTTCTCAGCCATCTACATCATCTCAGCCATCTACATCTTCTCAGCCATCTACATCTCAGCCATCTACATCTTCTCAGCCATCTACATCTCAGCCATCTACATCTTCTCAGCCATCTACATCTCAGCCATCTACATCTTCTCAGCCATCTACATCTTCTCAGCCATCTACATCTCAGTCATCTACATCTTCTCAGCCATCTACATCTCAGTCATCTACATCTTCTCAGCCATCTAGATCATCTCAGCCATCTACATCATCTCAGCCATCTACATCTTCTCAGCCATCTACATCTCAGCCATCTACATCTTCTCAGCCATCTACATCTCAGTCATCTACATCATCTCAGCCATCTACATCTCAGTCATCTACATCATCTCAAGTAAAAGGACACAAGTGCAACTAATGTGACATTTATTGTAGCAACGTTTCGCTCTCCAGGAGCTTTATCAAGCCATTACAAACAATACATGGACACAGAGGGTATATAAAGGCTCAGAGTGAGGTGAATACTAGTGAGGTACCATTTCGATGTTCACTAGTGGTAGTAGTAGTAGTGGTAGTGACAAAAGCAATTAATTCGTACATGAGTAAAAGGATATAAAAGCTATTACTTGGGTAACATAAAAATAGGTTGGACAAATATAAACTATACCCTGTGGAGGCTGTGACAAGATCTACGTAGGTGAAACAGCAAGAAACCTCGACACCCGCCTCAATGAACACATATACGCATGTAGGAACGACAACTTAAACAACGCCTGTGTACAACACCGAAATTCCACCAATCATCTTATGAAATTCAGAGACGCCCAATTAGTGATAAAAGAAACTAATTTCCGCACACGCAAGTGCCTTGAATCAGCACTGATCGCTGTTTCGAATACAATTAAACAAAACAACGGCAGCTTCACCATCTCCGAAGTCTTAGCAAGAATCCTCCTGAAAACAGTAAACCCTGCCATCACATAGTCTCTCCTGTTATTACTACACAAAGCACAGAGAGTGAACACTGAAACAACCTGCCTCATTCCAGTTTATATTTGTCCAACCTATTTTTATGTTACCCAAGTAATAGCTTTTATATCCTTTTACTCATGTACGAATTAATTGCTTTTGTCACTACCACTACTACTACTACTACTACCACTAGTGAACATCGAAATGGTACCTCACTAGTATTCACCTCACTCTGAGCCTTTATATACCCTCTGTGTCCATGTATTGTTTGTAATGGCTTGATAAAGCTCCTGGAGAGCGAAACGTTGCTACAATAAATGTCACATTAGTTGCACTTGTGTCCTTTTACTTTACATATTGTCGGTAATTCTACCAACTTTATTACATCATCTCAGCCATCTACATCTTCTCAGCCATCTACATCTCAGTCATCTACATCATCTCAGCCATCTACATCTCAGCCATCTACATCTCAGTCATCTACATCTTCTCAGCCATCTACATCTTCTCAGCCATCTACATCTTCTCAGTCATCTACATCATCTCAGCCATCTACATCTTCTCAGCCATCTACATCTCAGTCATCTACATCATCTCAGCCATCTACATCTTCTCAGCCATCTACATCTCAGTCATCTACATCATCTCAGCCATCTACATCATCTCAGCCATCTACATCTTCTCAGCCATCTACATCTCAGTCATCTACATCATCTCAGCCATCTACATCTTCTCAGCCATCTACATCTCAGTCATCTACATCATCTCAGCCATCTACATCTTCTCAGCCATCTACATCTCAGTCATCTACATCTTCTCAGCCATCTACATCTTCTCAGCCATCTACATCTTCTCAGTCATCTACATCATCTCAGCCATCTACATCTCAGCCATCTACATCTCAGTCATCTACATCATCTCAGCCATCTACATCTTCTCAGCCATCTACATCTCAGTCATCTACATCTTCTCAGCCATCTACATCTCAGTCATCTACATCATCTCAGCCATCTACATCTCAGTCATCTACATCATCTCAGCCATCTACATCTTCTCAGCCATCTACATCTCAGTCATCTACATCATCTCAGCCATCTACATCTCAGCCATCTACATCTCAGTCATCTACATCTTCTCAGCCATCTACATCTTCTCAGCCATCTACATCTTCTCAGTCATCTACATCATCTCAGCCATCTACATTCTCCAGCCATCTACATCTCAGTCATCTACATCATCTCAGCCATCTACATCTTCTCAGCCATCTACATCTCAGTCATCTACATCATCTCAGCCATCTACATCATCTCAGCCATCTACATCTTCTCAGCCATCTACATCTCAGTCATCTACATCATCTCAGCCATCTACATCTTCTCAGCCATCTACATCTCAGTCATCTACATCATCTCAGCCATCTACATCTTCTCAGCCATCTACATCTCAGTCATCTACATCTTCTCAGCCATCTACATCTTCTCAGCCATCTACATCTTCTCAGTCATCTACATCATCTCAGCCATCTACATCTTCTCAGCCATCTACATCTCAGTCATCTACATCATCTCAGCCATCTACATCTTCTCAGCCATCTACATCTCAGTCATCTACATCTCAGCCATCTACATCTCAGTCATCTACATCTCAGCCATCTACATCATCTCAGCCATCTACATCTCAGTCATCTACATCTCAGTCATCTACATCTTCTCAGCCATCTACATCTCAGTCATCTACATCTTCTCAGCCATCTACATCTTCTCAGCCATCTACATCTTCTCAGTCATCTACATCATCTCAGCCATCTACATCTTCTCAGCCATCTACATCTCAGTCATCTACATCATCTCAGCCATCTACATCATCTCAGTCATCTACATCTTCTCAGCCATCTAGATCATCTCAGCCATCTACATCTCAGCCATCTACATCTCAGCCATCTACATCTCAGCCATCTACATCTCAGCCATCTACATCTCAGCCATCTACATCTCAGCCATCTACATCTCAGCCATCTACATCTCAGCCATCTACATCTCAGCCATCTACATCTCAGTCATCTACATCATCTCAGCCATCTACATCATCTCAGCCATCTACATCATCTCAGTCATCTACATCTTCTCAGCCATCTAGATCATCTCAGCCATCTACATCTCAGCCATCTACATCTCAGCCATCTACATCTCAGTCATCTACATCATCTCAGCCATCTACATCATCTCAGCCATCTACATCATCTCAGTCATCTACATCTTCTCAGCCATCTAGATCATCTCAGCCATCTACATCTCAGCCATCTACATCTCAGCCATCTACATCTCAGCCACCTATGTTATTTTCACAACTAGAGCTTTACAACTCCTCTGTTTCAGAACAAAAAATAAATACAGTACTATAAAATTACTGTACAGTACAGTACTATACCATACTACTACAGATTACAATGTGTTTCCCTAGTGTCTGGTTGTTTGCTGAAGCTGTGCACCTTGTCCACTTTTACCAAAGACAGCTGGAAGTTCATGAAAAATTTATTTCATAATTCTGAAGTTTTGTATAGTTGGAATATCTTTTATCCTCTTCCCTTTATTAGTCTATTAATTAAGGGTCACTCTGTTGATATTTAATAAGGTAAAACCACTCACTCTCTTACAGCTAGATAATTATATATATATTTTTTTATGTATTAACTTGTAAAACAAGGGAAATAATGCCAATGGTGACACACTTCAAATTGCTAGTGCTCCCTCACTTAGAATGTTGCTTAGTGCAGACGGCCCCATTCAAAGCAGGAGAAATATCGGAACTGTAACAAATACATGTACAGACATTGTTTACGGCTCGCATTGAGCCAGTAAAGCACCCGAACTACTGGGAACGCCTTCAAGTCTTGAACATGTACTCATTGGAGTGGAGGAGAGAGACATACATGATAATACGTATATACGGTGGAACCCTGAGTTTCAGCTGTAAGCTATTCCAAGAGCTAGGCCTAAACTCGCAACGGCCGAAAGGCGAAGCAATACAGTGGACCCCCGCCTAACGATCAGCTCCCAACTCGACCAATTATGTAAGTGTATTTTTGTAAGTGCTTTTGTAGGTGTATTTTTGGGGATCTGAAACGGACTAATCTAATTCAAAATATTCCTTATGGGAACAAATTCGGTCTATAACGGCACCCAAACAGACTTCTGGATTGAAATAATATCGTTGGGGGGGGGGTTCCACTGTATTTCCCATAAGAAATAATGTAAATATAATTAATCAATTCCAAATCCACAAAAATATTCACAAAAAATGCATTTTTTAAAGAACAACTATAATTTAACATATAGTACTTAAAACATTCATATGGTATTAAATGAGTAATACAATACATAAGTAAACATTTAAATAAACATTTAAAATCACATTTACGTACCTTTATTGAAGACTCTTGTGGCATCTGGAAGATAGGGAGGAGGAGAAAGGGAGGACTTATTGCCTCCACCACTGCCTCAGCCACTGCCTTCACCACTGCGTCAACCACAGCCTCAACCACTGCCTCAACCACTGCCTCCACCACTGCCTCAACCTCTGCCTCAACCACTGCCTCAGCCACTGCCTCAACCACTGCCACTATGAAGTTTCTTTGGGCCCATGGTGGCTTATTTCACAGTCACAATCAATAAACAAGCACTAAATACAATGAATTTATTGTGAAATGTTCGGACGAGCTCGCAGCTAGACTGGCTCATGATTCCTGTGTGGGGAGGCACGCAGGCATGGGCAGGTGGACAGGTCTGGTACGCTGGCCAAAAAACTTGGGACAAAATTGGACCGAAAAAAGCGGTCGAAACTTGAAGTGGCCAGTACTCAGGGCGGCCAAAACTCGGGGTTCCACTGTACTGGACCTGGAAAGTTCTTAAGGGCCTGGTCCCAAATCTGCACACTGCCGTAATATACTGCAGTGAGAGATATGGGAGGAAGTGTAAAATAAACCCATTGAGGAACAGGGGTGCGGTGGGGGCAATAAGGAAGCACTGTATCAACATCCGGGGTCCCAGACTATTCAACATCTTACCAGAAGATATCAGAAAAACGGTGGAAACAAGTGTAGAAGCCTTCAAGAGGAAACTGGACAAGTATCTTCACCAGGTGCCAGATCAACCAGGCTGTGATGGATATGTGGGGCAGCGGGCCTCCAGCAACAACAGCCTGGTTGACCAGGCAAGCACCAGATGAGCCTGGCCCATGGCTGGCTCAGAGTAGAGAAACTCTCGAAACTCTTCAAAGGTACATCAAGTGTTCAAAGGTTGTATTTGTTTTTAAGTTCCTATTATTTTTTTTTTCAACAAGTCGGCCGCCTCTCACCGAGGCAGGGTGAGCCAAAAAAGAAAGAAAATTCCCAAAAAGAAAATACTAATTTCATCATTTAGTTTAATATGTTTATTGTGCACCCCATACACATCCTATGGGAGGTAGTCAAAAGATTACAGAGGTACATAATGGGTCCAGGAACTGGGCCCCAAAGTTTTGATAGCTGAGCAAGGAACAAAGGTAATGAATGCCAGGTAGATCTGGTTACCATCATGACAAGTTACAAGTTACATGTTTTATCATTCAACACTTTCACCTCACTTATACATAATCACGGTTTTTGCAGAGGCTCCCAGATACAACAGTTTAGAAGTGTATGTAAAGATATATAACATCCCTCCAAACTGCCAATATCCCAAACCCTCCTTTAACCTCTAAATGGTCCAAACATATATATACGTTCTCTCGCTTAGTGCCCCAAACGTATATAGTATACGTTTTCTTTGTCATTCATTCAACATTGCCACGATAAGCCTGAGTCGCCAAGACATGAGAGAATGGGTGTGCACACTCACTGTGTGCCATATTAAAATAATTGGGGACACTTGGGTACCATATGCTCTTTTTTCCTATTAAAAAAAAAATTTTTTTTTTCTCAAAAAACTCTGGGGCGCTACGCGAGTGAACGTATATATACGTTTGGACCGTTTAAGGGCAAAAGTACAGGCATTGTACTTCCCACTTCCAGTACTCAAGTTTGACTATATAAAAATAACAGATTTCCCTGAGTACCTTCACTAAATATTACCCTGCTCACACTTAACAGCTCGTCATGCCCCAAAAACCATTCGTCTCTATTCACTCCTATCTAACATGCTCACACACGCTTGCTGGAAGTCCAAGCCCCTTGCCCACAAAACGTCCTTTACCCCCTGCCTCCAACCTTTTCAAGGATGACCCCTACCCCTCCTTCCTTTCCCTTCAGATTTATACGCTCTCCATGTCATTCTACTTTGATTCATTCTCTCTAAATGACCAAATCACCTCAACAACCCCTCTTCAGCCCTCTGACTAATACTTTTATTAACTCCACACCTTCTAATTTCCACACTCCAAATTTTCTGCATAATATTTGCACCACACATAGAACATCTCCACTGCCTCCAACCGCCTCCTCGCTGCAGCATTTACAATCCAAGCTTCACACCCATAAAAGAGAGTTGGTACCACTATACTTTCATATATTCCCTTCTTTGCCTCCATAGATAACGTTTTTTTTTTTGTCTCCACAAATACCTCAACGCACCACTCACCCTTTTTCCTTCATCAGTAAACCCATCCGCTGACATGTCAACCCCCAAATATCTGAAAACATTTATTTCTTCCATACTCCCTCTCTCCAATGTGATATCCAATTTTTCTTTATCTAAATCATTTGATACCCTCATCACCTTACTCTTATGTGTTCACTTTCAACTTTCTACCTTTACACACCCTCCCAAACTCGTCCACTAACCTTTTCAACTTTTCTTTAGAATCTCCCATAAGCACAGTTATTTTATTTATTATTATCACACTGGCCGATTCCCACCAAGGCAGGGTGGCCCGAAAAAGAAAAACTTTCACCATCATTCACTCCATCACTGTCTTGCCAGAAGGGTGCTTTACACTACAGTTTTTAAACTGCAACATTAACACCCCTCCTTCAGAGTGCAGGCACTGTACTTCCCATCTCCAGGACTCAAGTCCGGCCTGCCGGTTTCCCTGAATCCCTTCATAAATGTTACTTTGCTCACACTCCAACAGCACGTCAAGTATTAAAAACCATTTGTCTCCATTCACTCCTATCAAACACGCTCACGCATGCCTGCTGGAAGTCCAAGCCAGTATAAGCACAGTATCATCAGCAAAAAGTAACTGTGTCAACTCCCATTTTGTATTTGATGCCCCATAATTTAATCCCACCCCTCTCCCCAACACCGTAGCATTTACTTCTTTTACAACCCCATCTATAAATATATTAAACAATCATGGTGATATTGAATATCGAAATGGTATAAAATACCGACAAGTTGTTAGGTAAGACACATATGCAATAGTTAGGTATTTTTATTTCGAAATGTTTTTCCTACTGTGTAGGCGAAACGTTTCGAAATAAAGGTACCTAACTGTTGCATATGTGTCTTACCTAACAACTTGTCGGTATTTTATACCATTTCGATGTTCACTCTGTCAGACACTGCAACACAATGGTATCTTGGTACAGAACAAAACTACTTGGACAACTTCTAGTGAGAATTGATGGATTTGAGACGGACCTGACCTCACAACGTCTACATTCTTACCTCTACTAGTGGCCTTCATCTCACCTCCTGGCGGTATATAAGGCTCCATCCTGTCACTCTAACACCATATTGTTTCAGACTATGGAACAATGCTCTTCTCCAGACTGAGGGACTGACCACCTCAAAACTTCAAGGGTGATGGACTGATTACGTCGTCTTCACGTCTTCTGCTTCTATCAACTTTTCTGTACTCGACTGAAGAAGCCTACTGTGTAGGCGAAACGTTTCGAAATAAAGATACCTAGCTGTTGCATATGTGTCTTACCATGGTGATATTGCACATCCGTTTCTAAGACCTACTTTTACCGGGAAGTAGCCTCCCTCTCTTCTACACACCCTAACCTGAGCCTCACTATCCTCATAAAAACTTTACAGCATTTAGTAACTTACTACCTATTCCATGTATGTACTTGCAACATCTGCCACATTGCTCCCCTATCCACTCTATCATATGCCTTTTCTAAATCCATAACTGCAATGAAAACTTCCCTATCTTTATCTAAATACTGTTTACATATATGCTTCAATGTAAACACTTGATCTACACATCCTCTACCCACTCTGAAACCTCCTTGCTCATCTGAAAACCTACTCTCTGTCTTACCTCCGATTCTTTCAGTAATAACCCTACCGTACACTTTTCTTGGTATACTCAGTAAACTTATTAACCTATAGTTTTTACAGTCTCTTTTGTCCCCCTTCCCTTTATATAAAGGGACCATACAAGCTCTCTACCAATCCCTAGGTAACTTCCTCTCTTTCATACATTTATTAAACAAAAGTACCAACCACTCCAACACTATATCCCCCCCTGCTTTTAACATTTCTGTCATGATCCCATCAGTTCCTGCTGCTTTACCCCGTTTCATTCTACGTAATGCCTCATGCACCTCCCCCACACTCACATCCTGCTCTTCTTCACTCCTAAAAGATCTTATACCTCGCTGACCAGTGCATGAAATTACAACCTCCCTTTCTTCTTCGACATTTAACCCTTGAACTGTCCAAACAGATCTACGTTCACATGCGTAGTGCTTCAAAAGTAGATCTACGTTTTTTTACATATTTTCAAATATATATATAAAAAAAGGTAATCAAATTTTTTTTTACACTTTTTCAAATGTAAAAAAAAAAAGCTGCATTTTTTTACATACTTTCAAATGTTGAAAAAACATAGATCTACATTTGGAGAGTTTAAGGGTTAAAAGTTCCTCAAAATGTGTGTGTGTTCCTGCCATCTACCCAATACCTCCATTTCCCCATCTACTAACTCCCCTACTTTGTTTTTAACTGACATATCCATTCGTTTCCTTGGCTTTCTTAACTTGTTTAACTCACTCCAAAATTTTTTCTTATTTTCATTAAAATTTCTTGACAGTGCCTCTCTCACTCTATCATCTGCTCTCCTTTTGCACTCTCTCACCACTCTCTTCACCTTTTTTTTTTACTCTCCATATACTTTGCTCTTCCTATAACACTTCTGCTTTGTGAAAACCTCTCATAAGCTACCTTTTTCTCTTTTATTACACCCTCTACTTTATCATTCCACCAATCACTCCTCTTTTCTCCTGCACCCACCCTCCTATAACCACAAACTTCTGCCCCTCATTCTAATACTGCATTTTTAAAACTATTCCAACCCTCTTCAACCCCCCACCCGACTACTCATACTTGCACTAGCCCACCTTTCTGCCAATAGTTGTAAAGTAGAAGGACACAAGTGCAAATAATGTGACATTTTATTGTGGCCACAATAAAATGTCACATTAGTTGCACTTGTGTCCTTATACTTTACATATTGTCGGTAATTCTACCAACTTTATTACAATCTGCCAATAGTTGCTTATATCTCACCCTAACTTCTTTGTCGCTTAGTTTATACACTTTCACCTCTCTCTTACTTGTTGTTGCCATTTTTCCTTTTGCCCCATCTACCTTTTACTCTATAGCTACAACTAAATAATGATCCAATATATCAGTTGCCCCTCTATAAATATGTACATCCTGAAGCCTACCCATCAACCTTTTATTCACCAACACATACATAATCTAGCAAATTACTTTCATTATGTGCTATATCATGCCTTGTATACTTATTTATCCTCTTTTTCATAATATGTGTATTACTTATTACCAAACCTCTTTCTACACATAGTTCAATTAAAGGCTCCCCAATTTCATTTACCCCTGGCACCCTAAATTTACCTACTACTCCCTCCACAACATTTTTACCCACTTTAGCATTGAAATCCCCAACCACAAGTACTCTCATACTTGGTTCAAAACTCCCCACGTACTCATTCAACATTTCCCAAAATCTCTCTCCTCTACACTTCTCTCTTCTCCAGGTGAATAAATGCTTACTATAACCCACTTTTCACATCCAACCCTTATTTTACTCCACATAATCCTTGAATTAATACATTTATATTCCCTCTTTTCCTGCCATAACTTATCCTTCAACATTATTGCTGCTCCTTTTTTTTAGCTCTAACTCTATTTGAAACCCTTGACCTAATCCCATTTATTTCTCCCCACTGAAGCTCTTCCACCCCCTTCAGCTTTGTTTCACTTAAAGCCAGGACATCCAGCTTCTTCTCATTCGTAATATCCACAATCATCTCTTTCATATGATTCGCAGAACATCCATGCACATTCAAACATCTCACTTTGACGGTTTTCCTCTTTTTGTTTTTAGTAGGCTATACAGGAAAAGGGGTTACTAGCCCATTGTTCCTGGCATTTTAGTTGACTTTCACAACACGCATGGCTTATGGAGGAAAGATTCTTATTCCACTTCCACATGGATACAAAAGGAAAAGAAATAAGGACAAGAACTATTAAGATAAAATCAAAGAAAACTCAGATGAGTGCATATACATAAATGTGCACATATATGTGTAGTGTGACCTAAGTGTAAGTAGAGGTAGCAAGATATGCCTGAAATCTTGCATGTTTATGAGACAGACAAAAGACACCAGCAATCTTACCATCATGTAAAACAATTACAGGCTTTCGTTTTACACTCACTTGGCAGGACGGTAGTACCTCCCTGGGCGGTTGCTGTTTACTAACCTACAACCTATTAATATTGTGTATAAACTGTTAAAAGGGAATTATATAAATTTTACTTACAGTTGCTATAGTCTTAAGTTTTGGCCAAAATTGTATGCAGCCTATAGGCCTAAAGATTATTGTATGTTTTGTATGGTAATTTTGAAGATAAAATTTTTTTGTTATGCTGATGATCAACAACAAGTTATTCTTATTAAATATATACAGTCATAAACAAATTAAATTATTAATTATCACTGAAAAAAATTATTTATTATTTATAGTGTCCCACTCCTGATAGAAAGTGTCAAAACTGGAACACTATAAACCAGTACTTGAATGCTAAGTGCTTATAATAGTAGCTAACTGCATAAAAAAATACTACTTAATAGTCAGTGTCTAATTCTTAAGTAGTCTTTAAGCATTAGGATTAGTTTGCCTGAATTGTCTTGCATAATATAATAATAATAATAATGATAATAATACTGTAATAATCTTTATTTCTACAAGTACATGTACAAGGTATACAGGCCTAGCTGACATTAATGACATACTACTGTAGAGGAAGCTCCTGGTTATGCAGAAACACGTCCTAATGTTTCCACCCATACCAGGGATTGACCCCTCAGACCTCAGTGTGTGAGCAGAGTGCGCTACCAATCGAGCTATGTGCTGTGTGGCTATCTTGTGTATCTACCACTGTTTTGTTACATGTAAACTATGTTATCTTTATACAGTATTAAAATAAATAAAATTTGTTTAACCATATGCAAGCTGTGTGGTAGCTGACCACTAAACTGAGGTACTGGTTGTATAGTGATTGTTGGGGTTTACAGGACTACATTTTACTAGATTGATCAAGACTGTTGGATAACATTTGGAAAGATGAATAACTGATCACTGGATAATAGATGTTTACTGTATTTTCTTCAGGATTGTTTAATTACTTTTTCCTAGAGGGTATAGATAGTTTATAATTAAGATAATCTGCTTATAGGCTTAGCTTAGCAGACAGATGGAGGTAGTGGATAGATGGTAATGGTGATTATGGTAGATAGATGAGATTGTTTTGTTGTGTTGTTATTGTGTTAGTGTTGTGATCTCTGCAATAATGGACAATTTTGTAACTAACGAATTTTGTCTGTTGATTCCGAATTAAATGACCCAATAGATTTTGTTCCATATTTTTGATACTTCTTATATGAAGGTGTATTAAATTGAAGATTTGGCTGATTTCATAGGACTGAAAAATTACCTGGGTAGGCTGAACTGGAATGACCTGACTATGGGTCAGGTAGGTGGTGATGGTTGCCGATATGACGTTTTCCAGAGCATAGTTCCAGCTGCTCTGACAACTTATGTTCCAAATAGGGAAGTCAGATCAAACAAAAATGATCCTAAATGGATGAACAATAGATTAAAACATCTCATTGATCGAAAGAGAGGCATATATAGGCAAATCAAAAGAGGAGAGGGGCAATATATTCAGTTAAAGAGAGAAATAAAAAAGGGAATAAGAAAAGCAAAAAGAGATTGTGAGGTTAAGGTTGCAAGAGAATCGAAGACTAACCCAAAAGGATTCTTTCAGGTATACAGAAGTAAGACTAAGGACAAGATAGGCCTGCTCAGAAGTCACTTAGGTCAGCTTGCCGACAGTGATAAGGAAATGTGTAGAATTTTTAACAATTACTTCCTCTCAATTTTTACACAAGAAGATACTAGTGATATTCCAGAAATAATAAATTATGTAGAACAGGATAATAATAAACTTTGCACAATTAGGGTCACAAGTGATATGGTCCTTAGACAAATAGATAAAATTAAAACATAAATCCCCAGGCCCTGATGAACTGTATGCAAGGCTTCTAAAGGAATGTAAAGAGGAGCTTAGCAAACCCTCAGCTAACCTTTTCACCATGTCACTACAAACTGGCATGGTGCCAGATAAGTGGAAAATGGCAAATGTGATACCTATTTTCAAAGCAGGTGACAGGTCCTTAGCTTTGAGCTATAGACCAATAAGCCTAACCTCCGTAGTGGGAAAATTTATGGAATCAATAATTTCCGAGGCAGTTTGAAGCCATCTTGCAAAGCATAAATTAATCAACGAATCTCAGCACGGTTTTACAAAGGGACGTTCCTGCCTTACGAATTTATTAACTTTTTTCACTAAGGTATTTGAGGAGGTAGATCATGGTAATGAATATAATGTTGTGTATATGAACTTCAGTAAGGCTTGTGATAGTCACACATCGGAGACTATTGAGGAAAATTAAGGCACACAGAAATCAGAGTGGGGAAGAATCATGAGCGGTGTTCCACAGGGGTCAGTGTTGGGCCCCTTGTTGTTCACAATCTACATAAACGACATAGATGAGGGAATAAATAGTGACATTAGCAAGTTTGCCGATGACACCAAAATAGGCCGTCAAATTCATTCCGATGAGAACATTAGAGCACTCCAGGAAGATTTGAATAGACTGATGCAGTGGTCGGAGAAGTGGTAGATTCAGTTTAATATAGACAAATGCAAAGTTCTAAATGTTGGACAGGAAAAATAACCATGCCACATATAAACTAAATAATGTAGATCTTAATACGTGTATTACTGATTGCAAAAAGGATTTAGGATTTCTGGTTAGCAGTAATCTAAAACCACGACAACAGTGCATGAGTGTTTGCACTAAAGTGAACAGAATTCTTGGCTTCATATTGAGAAGCATAAATAATAGGAGTCCTCAGATTGTTCTTCAACTCTGTATATCCTTGGTTAGGCCTCGTCTAGATTATGCTGCACAGTTTTGGTCACTGTATTACAGAATGGATATAAATGCTCTGGAAAACAAACAAAGGAGGATGACAGAGTTGATCCCATAGATCAGAAATCTTTCCTGTGAGGATAGACTGAGGGCCCTGAATCTGCACTCTCTAAAAATATCTAGCCTAGACAGGACTTGCAGCAATGGCTTTAAACTGGAAAAATTCAGATTCAGGGAGGATATAGGAAAGCACTGGTTTGGTAATAGAGTACAGTTATAGAGGCTAAAACATGTAGTTTTAAAGATAGGTTAGATAAATGCATGAGTGGGTGTGAGTTGGACCTGACTAGCTTGTGCTACTAGGTCAGATGCCGTGCTCCTTCCTTAAGTGAATGTGACCTGACCTGACTAGGTTGGGGCATTGACTTCAGCCGGTAGGAGACTTGGACCTGCCTCGCATGGGCCAGTAGGCCTGCTGCAGTGTTCCTTCTTTCTTATGTTTAACACAGACTTGTCATAGCTCTAGGCTCAGTCAACTTTTTGAGCTGACATCCTGGGTGAGAGTATCAAGTCTTCACATCTCAATGTCATTGTGTTTTCAGCACTTGCAAGCTGTCCATACATCTGCATTCATTCAAGATAAACCAAATGAAGGACCACAGGCCAAATATTTCCCAGCACTAAAGACACCTATGCTACCAAAGGATACTTTTAAAGGCAAAACTGTGTTCATCACTGGTGGTGGGACTGGGCTTGGCAAGGGCATGGCTATGATGCTCAGCTCTCTAGGAGCCAATGTTGTCATTGCTGCAAGGTGAGCACAAACTTTATAAGATTAACAGTTTATTTTAACACACTGGCTGTCTCCCACTGAGGTAGGGTGACCTGAAAAAGAACCACCTTCACCATCATTCACACTACCACTGTCTTGCCAGAGTCATGCAGATATGGGAGTTCAGATGTTCTTCCAAACAACATATATCTCTAACTCCTCCTTTCGAGAACAGGCATTGTATTTCCCACTTTCAGGACTCAAATCTGGCTAACCAGTTTTCCTGAATCCCTTCACAAAATGTTACCTTGCTCACACTCTAACAGCTTGTCACATCCCAAAAACCATTTGCCTCTACTCTTATTCCCAGCCTCCCTGGAAGGTCTCTGTATAACTACCAGATCATATATGTTGTACATGTATATGCTTAGTTCTCCCTGCATATTATATAATACTATACAGTACACAAGTGTGTCACTTGTTCTCTCATTTCTAAATAGTACACAGTTGTTACAAAATCAGAATACATTAATCAATCAAAACTAAGCACTAAACCCTCAAGGGTCATACTACTAAATTAGAAGACTTTTCATTCATACATTTTGGAAAGTCCCAGACCAAAAAAAATTACTGAATGGGAGGGGCTTGAACCCTTGGCAAGTTGGTCTTAAAACTGAGTTTCAGGACACTCTTGCCATGGGTACGAACCCCACCTGTTCCTTGATTTATTTGCAATTGTGTTCTTATGATTTCATGAGTCATGACAAACCCCTTGTTATGAAGAATATTTTAGGCAGACAAAAACTACCACTTAGAACTAAAACTTGACAACGTACAGTTGCATAATTGATGTTTATGTGAATGCTAAGTTAAATATAAATGTTTGAAGAAAAGATTATTAAATGCAATGATTAGTAACAAAAGTTGACTTCAGGCTGAGGGACTGATTACCTCAAATTCCTTCTCATCTTTCACCATTCTTCTCTACTGGACTGAAGAATTCACTTGCTGGTGAAATGTTTCCACAAAGATTCCCAAATGTTTCACAAGTGTCTCATTCTTCAACTTGAGTTGTGTCATACATGGATAAGTCCATAGTTATGTAAGTCATTTTAGGTATGCTCAAGTACATAATAGTAATAATAATTAATAATAATAATAATAATAATAATGAGAATGTTAGTGGGAGATAAGTATCTTAGCTAGTCAAGTACAGCACTAGCAAAGATGTTACAAGGTTATGACTCTTATGATAACTGGTTCAGCTAGGCCAGAGCATAGTTGTGTACAAGATTATAAACTTGTGACAGCTGACTGGGCAAAACCTGATCTAAGACTCTGTTAACAGTGATACAGAGGTTATAACTGAGATACTCCTAGTGTTGTTGTTGTTGTTGTTTATGAAATCTGAACACAAAACAGTTTTTATAGTGCTGAACATTATACTGTTCTATAATTTGTAGAAACTGAGTGTAACGTGTGTGTGTGTGTGTGTGTGTTAGTTACCATTTTTTTGTCCTAGGCACATGTCGATTAGACACTAGGCCTGTTGTAGGTTAGGTGTGTAGGTATGTGTGTGTGTGTGTGTGTGTGTGTGTGTGTGTGTTAGTTACCATTTTGTCCTAGGCACATGTCGATTAGACACTAGGCCTGTTGTAGGTGTGTGTGTGTGTGTGTGTGTGTGTGTGTGTGTGTGTGTGTGTACTCACCTATTTGTGGTTGCAGGGGTCGAGTCACAGCTCCTGGCCCCGCCTCTTCGCTGATTGCTACTAGGTCCTCTCTCTCCCTCCCCCATGAGCTCTATCATACCTCGCCTTAAAACTATGTATGGTTCCTTCCTCCACCACATCACTTTCTAGGCTATTCCATGGCCTGACTACTCTATGACTGAAGAAATACTTCCTAACATCCCTTTGATTCATCTGTGTCTTCAACTTCCAATTGTGACCTCTTGTGTGTGTGTGTGTACTCACCTATTTGTACTCACCTATTTGTGGTTGCAGGGGTCGAGTCCTAGCTCCTGGCCCCGCCTCTTCACCGGTTGCTACTGGGCCCTCTCTCTCCCCGCTCCATGAGCTTTATCAAACCTCGTCTTAAAACTGTGTATGGTTCCTGCCTCCACTACGTCATTTTCTAGGCTATTCCACTGCCTTACAACTCTATGACTGAAGAAATACTTCCTACTATCTCTCTGACTCATTTGTGTCTTCAACTTCCAATTGTGGCCTCTTGTTTCTGTGTCCCCTCCCTGGAACATCCTGTCTTTGTCCACCTTGTCTATTCCACGCAGTATTTTATATGTCGTTATCATGTCTCCCCTGACCCTCCTGTCCTCCAGTGTCGTCAGGCCGATTTCCCTTAATCTTTCTTCATAGGACATTCCCCTTAGCTCTGGAACTAACCTTGTCGCAAACCTTTGTACTTTCTCTAGTTTCTTGACGTGCTTTATCAAGTGCGGGTTCCAAACAGGTGCTGCATACTCCAGTATGGGCCTGACATACACGGTGTACAGTGTCTTGAATGATTCCTTACTAAGGTATCGGAATGCTGTTCTCAGGTTTGCCAGGCGCCCATATGCTGCAGCAGTTATCTGATTGATGTGTGCTTCCGGACACATGCTCGGTGTTATACTCACCCCAAGATCTTTCTCCTTGAGTGAGGTTTGCAGTCTTTGGCCACCTAGCCTATACTCTGTCTGTGGTCTTCTGTGCCCTTCCCCTATCTTCATGACTTTGCATTTGGCAGGATTAAATTCGAGAAGCCATTTGCTGGACCAGGTGTCCAGTCTGTCCAGGTCTCTTTGAAGTCCTGCCTGGTCTTCATCAGATTTAATTCTCCTCATTAACTTCACATCATCTGCAAACAGGGACACTTCTGAATCCAACCCTTCCGTCATGTCGTTCACATATACCAAAAATAGCACTGGTCCTAGGACCGACCCCTGTGGGACCCCGCTCGTCACAGGTGCCCACTGTGATACATCATTACGTACCATGACTCGTTGTTGCCTCCCTGTCAGGTATTCTCTGATCCATTGCAGTGCCCTTCCTGTTATATGCGCCTGATGCTCTAGCTTCTGCACTAATCTCTTGTGAGGAACTGTGTCAAAGGCCTTCTTGCAGTCCAAGAAGATGCAATCAACCCACCCCTCTGTGTGTGTGTGTGTGTGTGTGTGTGTGTGTGTGTTTGTGTGTGTGTGTTTGTGTGTGTAACGATTTCAAGTTTCAATGACCTAAAAATATGTTAATGTTTTTGCAATATGCATTATAACCACTGAAAAAATAATGAATTTCCAAGCATTTCCATGAGTTCTTGCATTATGAAATCATGAAAGCACTTGGAAATTCACTATTTTTTCATAGTGGTTATTTTGCATATTGTGATATCACCTGTTTAACCTTAATTGCATAAATATTTTTCATATATTCAGGCGACTTACAGTACTTGAGGCAACAGCAAGTGAGATTTCCAGTAAGACTGGCAATCAGGTTCTTGCTGTGCAGATGGATGTTCGTGACGCCGCAAATGTAACCGCTGCATTTGACTCGTGCGAAGCTAAATTTGGTCTCCCCAATATTATCATCAATAATGCTGCTGGTAACTTCATATCGGTATGTGGTAAACTTGACATGGTTCTTTTTGTCTTTCAAAATAAACTTTTACTACACATCAGCCACTTCTCTCTCATATTGTTCCATTAATTTTTTCGTTGAATCCTCAGTATATATGATTAATAGGAGATGGGGTGTTTGCTGAATCAAAACTCCTCTGAATTAAAATTTCGAAGTTGATTTTCCACGATTGTAACATAAATGGACAAGTGTCTGATGTAGTAGACTTTTGATCTTTTATATGGAGAGCGATGCCAAACACCTGTGGTACCATACCAGACAGATGTCATGTGCAGCCTACCTACCTGTGTAGTCTACCTACCTGGAGGGTGTTCTGGGGGTCAACACCCCCACGGCTTGGTCCACGGTAGATTCTGGGGAGTCTACCAGATCCACTATAGTACCACCAACACACATACATGCCTCATGGAGCAAACTTAGTTATATTGAGCCTTTGTCCTGCTAAATATTTTGTTCTTTGTAAAAAAAATTGTTACATAGGGGTCTATTACTTTGAAGGTTTACAAACTAACATAAGAAAGAAGGAACACTGCAGCAGGTCTACTGGCCCATGTGAGGTTGGTCCAATTTTCCTACTGGCTTAAGCCAATGCCTTAACCTAGTCAGGTCAGGTCAGGTCACATTCACTTAAGGAAGGAGCATGGCATCTGACCTCGTAGCACAAGCTAGTCAGGTTCAACTCACACCCACTCAAACCCACTCATGTAATTATCTAACCTATATTTAAAACTACACAATGTCTTAGCTTCTATGATGGTACTTGGGAGTTTGTCCCACTCATCCACAACTCGATTACTAAACCAGTGCTTTCCTATATCCTTCTTGAATCTGAATTTTTCCAACTTAAAACCATTGCTGCATGTCCTGTCTAGGCTAGATATTTTTAGCATGCTATTTGCTTCCCCTTTATTCATTTCTGTTTTCCATTTATACACCTCAGTCATATCCCCCCTAATTCTATGCCTTTCTAGAGAGTGCAGATTCAGGGCCCTCAGTCTATCATAGGGAAGATTTCTGATACATGGGATCAACTTTGTCATCCTCCTTTGTATGTTTTTCAGTGCATTTATGTCCATTCTGTAATGCGGTGACCAGAATTGTTCAGCCTAATCTAATTGAGGCTGAACCAAAGATATATAGAGTTGAAGAACAACCTGAGGACTTCTATTATTTATACTTCTTGATGTGAAGCCAAGGATTCTGTTAGCTTTACTGTTGTCTTGGTTTCAAATTACTGCTAACCATCAGCTCATTTCAAAATTTAGCCCTATCTTAAGTATACTACCTCCCCCTCCCCCTGAGAAGCAAGAATAACAGTAAGTTAACACTTAGGTACCTAGTTACTGCTAGGTGAACTAGGAGCAACAGTGTAAGAAAACATTTCCAGTCTCCACCTGCCTGTGATGGAACTCACATCCTTGGGTTGTGAGCTGAGAGTACTACTGTTAGTCAGGAATAATCATGGTACCAATCACAGTGGAATGATGATCTGGTTCAGGACAGCAAAAGAGTTGAGGTTGAACAAATTTAGATTGAACAGTAGTTGTGGTTTAGATGTGTGGTTTTGGAAGAAAACCAAACTGCAGATGGGTCTACACAGATTTCACTAAAGACATTAACAGATATGATCATGGTGTGATGGCCCATAAAACTAAGTCAATAGGTATAGCAGGAAAGGTTGGAAAAATGGATATTTAATTTTCTAACAAATCAGACATGCAGTTGGGTACCAGCTTTTGTTTCTCCACCTACTATGTTTTTGCCTGTTTGCAATTTTTTTTTTTAATTTGTTTCCACCCTTTGCAGAGGCTCTACCCATTTCCAGCTTGTGCTACAACATTGCCAGCCATTGCAGCAGTGCAGGCAGGCCATTTTCTCCTCCTATGTGCCTTGGGACTCCTTTATTTTGTGGTAAACCTAAGTTTGCCTACACCCACACTGTCACCTCCCACCCACACCACCGCCTTGTGGATGCCTACCATAAAATTACTCTTGCCTGTGTTATCACTCCATTTCTGATATTTTCATTGCCCATTGTCATGTCTGGATATTATGTTGAAGAGTGACAGCATGTGCTTTCAACCAAGACTTGAAAACATGAAGACATTCCTGACTCTTAACCCACACTACTAACCTGTTGAACAATCTAGGAGTTAATAAGAAAAGGCTCTTTCTGTGAATGATTTCTCCCCAACAGCATGAGGCTCAATCAGTTTAAATGGGTCCACAGTCATTTGCAGTAACATTAGCCTACTGTGTATGTAAAACATTTTCAAATAAATGTACTTAACTGTTGCACATGTTTCTTAATTATCAATAACATTCCTTAGCTTGATATGAGAGGCTCAAACACATGAGCAAGATACTTGGGTTTATTAAATTTAATAACTCATGTGTTGATAAACAGAGTTTAACTTCAGTTCTTGCCTGATAGGGAGCCAGTGCAGCTCATGCAAGTAGGAACTAGTGGTAACCTCAGGTGGGAGCAAAAACACCAGTCTAGGTGCACAATTCAGTACAGACTGAAGTCTTTTTTTTAGCAAGTAGTTAGGGAAACTCACAAACACATAATTGCAAAATTCATTTTGACAGGGAAATTCGTGAACAAGGGCTAAGATGCTTTTCTTTTCATGGTATTTTCTGAATGCATAGAGAATACAACTGTGAAAATGGGAAAATATAACAAATCTGTTGATATATCTAATAAATGACAATGAAGAATCCTGGTAGACACCCAGATCCTTCACTGATCTCACAGATTGCAAACTAGCAGTATCACAGTCAAAGATATCAAAATCTCCCATCCGTACTCCCCTGAGGTTTTCCCTTGACAGTCAAATCCTCTATCTTACCATTCTTTAGTTTCAATTTTCATTTTGTCATACAAGTCCAAATATCCAGCAAAAGAGAAGTAAAGCAAAGTTTTGCATCTTAAACATTAGAACTCAGATACAGATTTTGGTCTCATTAGCATAAATCAACCCCCATAGGCATCCAGCAGTAAGGCTAAGTCACTAATACAAACAGTAAACAATACCAGTCCAAGAACAGAACCCCAAGGAACACCATAGGGCACAGGAGACAACTCATTTACAGAAACAGTGACTGCTACTTGATATGACTGACCAGAATGATGTGATTTCTGAAACAAAAATGGAGTATCCCTAAGGCCACAGCCATAAAGACCTCTTATAAGTAATCCACGATCAGTTGATATCAAGTGCAGTGGAGAGTTGCAACAAAATTAGCACAGTCACATTTCCTAAACAAGTGTTCAGTGCCAAATCATTATTAACTTTACACAAAGTTGTCCCAATTGAATGAAATGGTGAGTATGCATACAGAACACAGTCAAACATTACTTTACTCCAGTAAAGGAAACTTGATCAGAAACAGCACTTTCAGTCAAATTAGAAAGGAACACAAGATTAAAAGCAGGTTGCTTGTTTGACATTTTCTCAATCAGTGGAAAGTTTCTTGAGAAGTGGTGCAGCACAACTTCCCCTTCACTTACTACAAAATATCTTGAATTTATGTTAAAAATCCCTTTGTTCACATCCATATTTTCAAATATTCAGGCCTAAGGACTCTTTAGTTTTCTTTATTCTTTTTTTTTTAAAAAACTGGCTGCACACCGTGGCAAGTTGATCCTAAAAGAAATTCAAAAGGTTTTCTTTTTTGATCAAAAGTGTTTCTTTTTAAATTTAGTATAATAAAATTATCTTTTGCAACCACTTTTTTTTACTGCAGTGTATAATGAAGACTTGTTATGATTGTTCACTTTGATGGTGACTGATAGTGTAGTTGTTGCAGCCCCCTACCAAACTAGTGGTTAAATAGTTAACCTGCCGGCCGGCAGTACCACTGGGTACGTCATCAAACCCATTGTGGGGACTGCTGAGCCGGCCTTAGAGCAGTAAGTACCTGAACACCTCACGGTACACATCTACTGGCTTTAGAAGCAGTAAGTACCTGAACACCTCACGGTACACATCTACTGGCTTTAGAAGCAGTAAGTACCTGAACACCTCACGGTACGCATCTACGCAGTAGTTACCAGAACACCTAATCGTACACATCTACTGGCAGTAGAGTATTCTACTGGCTTCTACTGGCGTTAGAGGAAGCGCTCACCGCAGCTCACTGAGTCTGTTGGCCTCAGTTACTTGACGGCCGCATTCAGTGAGCTTGCAGCATGGTGTTTTACAAACACTATTTATCAACTGGTCTTGAAGGCGGTAGGAAGTGCTCACCAGACCACCTTACGGTGTACTTCTACCGGCCTTGGAGAGTATTTAAAGGGCAGGTGATGTCTGTGGACTCACCGCCTACGCTGGTCAACTGTGGGCCAGAGTCATCGGATGCTGTTTTAGTGGGACACTACGTGAAGAAAAGGTTGGAGTGTGACACTGAACTGGGCTAGGACCGTAGTGACACTTAAGGAAGTATGATGGAGTGTAACACTGAGATATGCTATAGGACCGTAGTGGAACACTGAGAAGAAAAGGGTGTCGTGTGACACTGAAGATGGTATGGTTGTAGTGTACATTGAATAGTGTCATGTGACTGGCCTCTGATAAGAAAGACGCTGTGGGTGATAGTGTGCGACGTAGAGACAAGGGTGTCAAGAGTGACACAGTAGAGATATTGTGTATGACGCAGAGAAAAGGGTGTCGTGCGACACGGAGAGTAGGAGTGTCGTGTGACACAGAGAAAAGGGTGTCTAGTGGACACGGTTGAGCAGGAGCGTCATTACACGAAAGAAAGGGTGTCAAGTGACACAGTTGAGAGGGAGCGTCACAACACACCACGGATAAGTGTCGTGAGAGACACGGAGCCTCATAAGGAGTTGATTGTAATTTATTATTATACAAATGTTATTTATAATTTATTATTTTAGCATAGATATATTATTATTTTAAGATGCTAATAATTTATTATTGTAACATGTATATATATTTTAAATACCTCTAGACCAAATATTGATTTTTATATAATATTAAAGATTCATTATTTTAATGTGTATATATATGTATCCCAAACTTTTTATTACAAAATGAGTAAAACAACCATCATAAAAATCACTTTTTTTGTAATAGTAGTTGTTTATTGTTTCTTCTTCATGGTGACTGATAGTGTAGTTGTTTATTGTTTCTTCTTCATGGTGACTGATAGTGTAGTTGTTCATTGTTTCTTCTTCATGGTGACTGATAGTGTAGTTGTTTATTGTTTCTTCTTCATGGTGACTGATAGTGTAGTTGTTTATTGTTTCTTCTTCATGGTGACTGATAGTGTAGTTGTTCATGTACTGCTGTGGTTGTTCAGTGTTTCCTTGTCATGGAGGGGAAACACTGTGCTCAATTGTATTCATCTATTTGTGGTTCCAGGGGTTGAGACTCAGCTCCTGGCCCTGCCACTTCACTGATCGCTACTAGGTCCTCTCTCTCCCTGCTCCATGAGCTTTATCATACCTCGTCTTAAAACTATGTATGGTTCCCGCCTCCACTACATCACTTCCTAGACTATTCCACTTCCTGACAACTCTATGACTGAAGAAATACTTCCTAACATCCCTTTGACTCATCTGAGTCTTCAACTTCCAATTGTGACTCCATGTGTCTGTGTCCCATCTCTGGAACATCCTGTCTCTGTCCACCTTATCTATTCCTTGCAGTATTTTGTATGTAGTTATCACGTCTCCCCTAACACTCCTATCCTCCGGTGTCGTCAGGCCGATTTCCCTTAACCTTTCTTTGTAGGACATTCCCCTTAGCTCTGGAATTAGCCTTGTTGCAAACCTTTGCACCTTCTCTAATTTCTTGACATGCTTGACTGGGTGTGGGTTCCAGTATGGGCCTGGAGATTACCTGGAGAGGGTTTCGGGGGTCAATGCCCCCGCGGCTCGGTCTGAGACCAGGCCTCACGGTGGATCAGGGTCTGATCAACCAGGCTGTTACTACTGGCCGCATGCAAGCTAACGTACAAACCACAGCCTGGTTGGTCAAGTACTGACTTTAGGTGCCTGTCCAGTGCCTTCTTAAAGACAGCCAGGGGTCTATTGGTAATCCCTCTTATGTAGGCTGGGAGGCAGTTGAACAGTCTTGGACCCCGGACACTTAGTATTGTGTTGTCTCTCAACGTACTTGTTGCGCCCCTGCTTTTCATTGGGGGAATGTTGCAGTACTCTCTCAACGTGCTCGTTGCACCCCTGCTTTTCATTGGGGGAATGTTGCATCTCCTGCCGAGTTTTTTGCTTTCACAGGGAGTGATTTTTTGTGTGCAGGTTTGGTACGAATCCCTCCAGAACCTTCCAAGTGTATATTATCATGTCTCTCTCTCTCTCGCCTGCGTTCGAAGGACTACAGATCAAGGACCTTCAACCATTCCCAGTAATTTAGGTGCCTAATCGTGTTTATATGTGCCGTGAAAGTTCTTTGTACACTCTCCAGGTCTGCAATGTCGCCAGCCTTGAAGGGGGCTGTTAGTGTACAGCAGTATTCCAGCCTAGAGAGCACAAGCGATTTGAAGAGAATCATCATGGGTTTGGCATCCCTAGTTTTGAAGGTTCTCATTATCCACCCTACCATTTTCCTAGCAGATGACATACATGTTGTACAGAGTCTTGAATGATTCCATATTGAGGTATTGGAACTCTATTCTTAGGTTTGCCAGATGCCCATATGCTGCAGCAGCTATCTGGTTGATGTGTGCTTCCGCAGACGTGCTCAGTATTATACTCACCCCAAGATCTTTCTCCTTGAGTGAGGCTTGCAGTCTTTTACCACCTAGCCTATACTCTGTCTGTGGTCTTCTTTGCCCTTCTCCGATCTTCATGACTTTGCATTTGGTGGGGTTAATTCGAGGAGCCAGTTGCTGGACCATGCGTCCAACCTGTCCAGGTCTCTTTGTAGTCCTGCCTGATCCTCATATGATTTAAATCTCCTCATTAACTTCACATCATCTGTGAACAGGGACACTTCTGAGTCTATCCCTTCCATCATGTCATTCACGTGTGTATGTGTTCATATAATGTATTATGTGTTTTTATCCTTGCAGCCATCAGAAAGGCTGAGTCCAAATGCTTGGAAGACCATCACTGATATTGTCTTAAATGGAACAGCTTATGTTACCTTGGAGGCTGGTAAACGACTTATTAAAGCAAACCAAGGTTAGTCAGATGTTTTTGATGTCTTCACAATCTTGAAAGTCAGTTTATCCAAATGTTCTTATTACAGTAAAACTAACTTTAGTTTTGCAATTTAACCAAAATTTTGTTATTTATTTTACGCAATTCAGAATATTTACCATTAAAATCTGGTTACCGGATGATTGCAGAGCATAGCGAAACTGGGCCCAGCTAGGTCAGGGTGGGGTGAAGTATGGGTCAGCAGTGTTCCAGTCCACACAAAAGTATTTTGATGTCATTTTGCAGTGCTTATATCTATAATGTTTGAATTGCCTCAAATAACCTTGACCAGTGAGTGAAGTATGGGAGACCCTTGAGTAGAGCGCACTTACATAAAACATTCTGTGATAAGACAGTTAAAAATATTGCAGCATAAATTTGAAGAGAAAGTTGTAAATCCTGAATGGAACTGAGATCTTTTCCCTTTGTCTTGCGATCAGTTATGGGTACGGCCATTGTCTTAATGAAGGATAATTAGTCTTGTTCTTAACATGAATGAACCTCCCACATTATCAGTTTTCCATGTATAAGTGCCCCATATCATGCTCACTCATAACTGTGTATCACTCTTCACCATCTGAAACAGCAAGTAGATCTACAGATTTTTAATTAGTTTCTATTTATTGGATAAATGATGCAAAGTGTTTCCTTGACTGAAGAAGGTAACCCAGAAGGCTCGGAGCAGCACTACAGACAAGGTGTTTCCTTGATTGAAGAAGGTAGCCCAGTATGGTAACAATATTTATGGTTTTTCCCACCTTGCAAGTCAAATATATTTTTTAGTGAACTTCTACACCAATTAGCTTAAAGATCAGTTTTAAACCTTTTAAACCAGTTTGCTTACCTAGAAAATATTTTCAAGTGTACCAGAAGCAAAGTTGTGTTGGGGAAGCAGTGTAGGTGACTGTACAGGATGGTAAACAGAGTACAGGACTGCACACGGCACATTAAACACTCTAAATAGCTAGTGTTACACCATTACACAAAGGCGGAGACCCAACAGATGTAAACAACTACAGGACAGCATTAAACTTGCCTTTACTATACAGAATCCTTGAGAAACTCATACACAAGAGTTTATACTTCTTTATAACATCACAGAGCATTGTCAACCCCAGGCAGTTTGATTTCAGGAGAAACAAAAGCAAAAGTGATGCAATTATAAAAATGCTAGACCTAGTTCACACAGCACTTGAAGAAATGAATATCCACGAGGACTCTTTACTGACCTAAGGAAATCTTTTGATATGGGAGACTAAAGTATCTTACTTCACAAACTTGATCATTATACACTTGCATATATGTATAGTCTTACCTTACTAATAGACAGCAGTACAGTGGTACCTTGACTTACGAGTGCCCCAACTTATGAGTTTTCTGAGTTATGAGCCATTGCTCGGTCGATGTTTTGCTTTGAGTTGTGAGCCAAAATCCAAGTTATGAGCAATCTTCAGATACGCCGCCACTCGCAGGAGATACCGAGGAAATATCAAAAACCTTGATAATAACCAGTGTGTAACATCCTTTCAATTTTGATACCACTGGTAGTGTTATCCTGCCAGAATGTTCTACAATGTATGCCCTAAGTAAAGAGAAACAATTCTGGAACATGTGTAATACATGTTCAACAGGCTGGCTGGTTGGGTGGCCAGCTGGCTGGCTGGCTGGCTGGCTGGCTGGCTGGCTGGGCTAGCTAGCTGCCTGATTTGCTTTGGCTGTCTCTATCTCCATCTGTTTGTATCTGTTTGTATCTGTCTATCTGTGTCTGTCTATCTCTGTCTCACAGGTACACATAAATACAGTGGAACATCCACTTGCGAGCGTGTCCACATGCGAGTTTTTCCAAATACGAGCAGTTGATGGGTTGATTTTTTGTTTCCATACGCGAGCAAAATTTCCATAAGCAAGCTGACCTCAAGGTAGGTTCCTTGACACTGGTGAGGGGCTCTTGCTTTTGATCTAGGGAATTGTATCTCATTTGTTTGTTGGACTATCTTTATATGTATATTCTTCTAAGCTGTTGTATTCTGGGCACCTCTGCAAAAACAGTGATTATGTGTGAGTGAGATGAAAGTGTTGAATGATAATGAAAGTATTTTCTTTTCGGGGATTTTCTTTCTTTTTTGGGTCACCCTGCCTATGTGGGAGACGGCCGACTTGTTGAAAAAAATATTAATAATAATGTACTACATAATAATAATTATAATAATAGACGGCTTCAAAAGGCCGTCACTAGATGGCAGTGTTTACCACAAAGAGGGAGCAGTTGTAGCTGCCTCCACCTGTTACATAATGTCATATTTTATTCATTCTAGAGAATATATCAGGTTTCTATGTTTTTTTGTTGTTTATTATTTCATATTAGATGAACTGTGATAGATAAATAAGCCATAGAGTTGATAGCGAAATATTCAAGGAGTACAGTGGACCCCCGCTTAACGATCACCTCCCAATGCGACCAATTATGTAAGTGTATTTATGTAAGTGCGTTTGTACGTGTATGTTTGGGGGGTCTGAAATGGACTGATCTACTTCACAATATTCCTTATGGGAACAAATTCGGTCAGTACTGGCACCTGAACATACTTCTGGAATGAAAAAATATCGTTAACCGGGGGTCCACTGTAGTATTTTGTCCTGTCTCCAGACAAACTCTTGTCAGCCGTCACTGCCACCTCACATATATAATGACATATTTTATTCATTCTGGAGTACAGTGGACCCCCGGTTAACAATATTTTTTCACTCCAGAAGTATGTTCAGGTGCCAGTACTGACCGAATTTGTTCCCATAAGGAATATTGTGAAGTAGATTAATCCATTTCAGACCCCCAAACATACACGTACAAACGCACTTACATAAATACACTTACATAATTGGTTGCATTGGGAGGTGATCGTTAAGCGGGGGTCCACTGTATATATAGTATAAGGTTTCTATGTTATTTATATTGTTTATTATTTCATATTAGATGAACTATGATAAATAAATAAGCCGTAGAGTTGGTGATAGCGAAATATTCAAGGAGTATTTTGTCCTGCCTCCAGACAAACTCTCGTCGGCCGCTGCCACTGCCGCCACCTCGCATATATGATGACATTTTATTCATTCTAGGGTATATATCTGGTTTCTTTGTTATTTATATTGTTTATTATGTCATATTAGATGAACTTTGATAGATAAATAAGCTGTATAGATGATATTAGCAAAATTATTGAAGTAGTATTTTGTCCGGTCTCCAGACAAACTCTCGTCCACTGCTGACACCGCCCTATCACTACATGAATTAGATATTTTATTCATTTTAGAGTATATATCAGGTTTCTATGTTATTTATATTGTTTATTATGTCATATTAGATGAAGTGAGATAGATAAATAAGCCGTAGAGTTGATATTAGCGAAATTATTGAAGTACAGAATTCCACTGGAACAGATTACAGTGGACCCCCGGTTAACGATTTTAATCCGTGCAAGAGGGCTCATCGTTATGCGAAATAATCGTTATGCGAATGAATTTTCCCCATAAGAAATAATGGAAATAAAATTAATCCGTGCAAGACGCCCAAAAGTATGAAAAAAATTTTTTTTTACCACATGAAATGTTAATTTTAATACACACAAACTGAAAAAGGCATGCACAATTACATGACACTTACTTTTATTGAAGATCTGGTGATGATTGATGGGATGGGAGGAGGGGAGAGCATTATCTTCTTACTGTTTAGAAGGGGAATCCCCTTCCATTACGACTTGAGGTAGCAAGTCCTTTTCCGGGGTTACTTCCCTTCTTCTTTTAATGCCACTAGGACCAGCTTGAGAGTCACTGGACCTCTGTCGCACAACAAATCTGTCCATAGAGCTCTGTACCTCCCGTTCCTTTACGATTTGTCTAAAATGGGCCACAACATTGTCATTGAAATAGTCACCAGCACGGCTTGCAACAGCTGTGTCAGGGTGATTTTCATCTATAAAGGTTTGCAGTTCAACCCACTGTGCACACATTTCCTTAATCTTTGAAGTAGGCACAATGGATTCCACAACTGGCATAGGCTTCTCAGGGTTAGCCCCAAACCCTTCAAAATCTTTCTTAATTTCCATACTAATTCTCACCCTTTTTACCACAGGGTTGGCACTAGAAGCTTTCTTGGGGCCCATGGTCACTTATTTTCCAGAAACAGCACCGAAAACACTGTAATAATACGAAATATTCCGAGTGTATGCTTGGATGTTACCGCGGAGGCTGGCTGGTAAACAATGGGACGGCCGGCACATGTGAGGCTGGCTGAGGGCACATTGGACGCGTCTCGGACGAAAATCGGTAAGCGGGTTTTTAATCGGTATGCGCGGCAAAAATTTTGCGATAAAAGTAATCGGTATGCGGAAAAATCGCTATGTGATGCCATCGTTATGCGGGGGTCCACTGTAATTGCATTTCAATTAATTTAAATGAGGAAAATTAAGTCTGCAAACGAGCAAATCCAGTTGCGAGCAAGGTCATGGAACTGATTAAACTCGCAAGTAGAGGTTCCACTGTACAGTTATTTTTTTTTTTTTTTTTTTTTTTTTTCTCAACAAGTTGGTCGTCTCCCACCGAGGCAGGGTGACCCAAAAAAGAAAGAAAATCCCCAAAAAGAAAATACTTTCATCATCATTCAACACTTTCACCACACTCACACATTATCACTGCTTTTGCAGAGGTGCTCAGAATACAACAGTTTAGAAGCATATACGTATAGAGATACACAACATATCCCTCCAAACTGCCAGTTATACTTCGTGTAAATTACTTAGCATAACCCAAAAAATCCAGACAAAGTGCTATGCTATACTTGTAGATATCAAGCATGACTGGCAAGTAATACACATTTTCACTTGTTCAGGAATCAGAGATAACGACTCTGCATCATGTGTAATACCTGTTGGTTCATGAGCGGCTCTCTCTCTGAGACAGAGAGACAAGTGGAGAGACAGGAAGACAGAAACACAGGCAGACAAAAAGACAAATAAGCAGAGACAGAGATAAACATAGAGCTACGCAGACAAATAGACAGAAACAAACAGGTAGACATGTTTATGTGTAACAGTGAAAATTAAAGCCAAGGCAGTGCACGATCATCAAATGTCACTACTGCTGCACTGTCAGCAGTGGAGTGACACTCATCTTACACAGTGCTTCAAGGAGTTTCGTATATATTCCAGCATTTCTAAAACATTGCTGGGACCTGGCAAAAAAGGCAAAAATCAATTCTTATTTATAAATACATTTTTCTTATTTAAGAACCCATAATAAAAAAATGTTTTTTTTTTGGAGGGGGGGGGCTGTAACGGATTAATGGCATTTCAGTTAATTTCAGTGAGGAAAATTTATTTGATGTACGAGCAAATTGAGTTGCGAGCTAGGTCATGGGACGAATTAAACTCGTAAGTTAAGATACCACTGTACAGTGGACCCTCAAGTAAAGGCTTTATTGGTTAGCGCCAAAGTCAGCTAACGGCTCGCTTTGGCGTAAAAATATTGGCTTGGCTAACGCCAAATCACTCGGCTAAGGGCTTTCGTCCCAAACGAGTGGGCCCGGCCACTCTATGTCTCCGTGTGCAGCCAGTGTGCCATTGTTTACAAGCCAGGGAGGATGGTTCCTCGCGTACATGCGATATGTTTAGTATTATTCCATTGTTTTTAGTGCCTGTAACTGCTAAATAAGCTTCCATGGGCCCAAACGAAGCTTCTAGTACCAGCCCTGTGATAAAGAAGGAAAGAACCACAATAAAATTCAAGAAAAAACTTGTAGCAAAGTATGAAAATGGAGGAGGAAAAGAGAGGGGAGAATGTGGCTTCTGCAGTGATTCAGTGATTCTGTGATATGTACGATACTAAAGCAGCAGGCATCGATAAAGGCTATAGTGCCAGCCAGCGATGAAGTGTAAAATTAACAGTGTAGCATGTAAGTTAAGCGAGTAAGTGATAGAAAAACGACACGAAAGTAACTCCAATGTTGTTGTATGTGTATAGGACTGCTGAACATACGCTGCCTTGCTGTCTTCCACCACTCTAAACCTCTGCCAGCATCTCCTCCATCAAACTAATTAAACTAACATCTCCTCCAAGGTAAGTGTAAATATAAAAGTGTAATATAAAAGTAAATTTAAGTGTAAATATAAAAGGACCTCAATGGAAATAAGTCACTCTGACTTTTTTGGGTTATCCTAGGTACTTTACAAGTACGTTGCTATGTATGATAATCTATGTACGTAACTGTATTTGTGTATACCTGAATAAACTTACTTATTTATAAATTAAAATGTAAATATTTCTTATTTATAAATTACATACATTGAAGCTGCACATGGTGGTGGAGGCGGCAGCAGAACCTAACACCACTATCACACTTAAACAATTTTTTTTTTTTTTTTTTTTTTTTTAAACATTGTTTAAGTGTGATAGTGGTGTTAGGTTCTGCTGCCGCCTCCACCACCATGTGCAGCTTCTCTCAGTGGCCCTTATAAACCCAACAACAGCACTTACACCATTTACTCCTCTCATACTTTATGACATATTTTATTCATTCTAGAGTATATATCATGTTTCTATGTTATTAATATTGTTTATAATGTCATATTAGATGAATTATGATAGATAAATAAGCCGTAGAGATATTAGCGTCATATTGAAGCATAATAAACTTGCCTTCCTCTTGCCTCCTACGTGTCTACCATACACTAACAAGTCAAGTCAATAAAGGTAAGTGTGATGTTAAATATTCATTTATCCATTTTATTAGTACTTTATATTTACTTGTCATTATTTTCTGTATGTATATTTATATTAATCTTTAAAAAAATATTTTTTGTTAATACTTTTGGAGTGTGTGTAAAGGTAGAAAGTTGAAAGTGAACATAGAAGAGAGTAAGGTGATGAGAGTATCAAATGATTTAGATAAAGAAAAATTGGATATCAAATTGGAGAGGAAGAATATGGAAGAAGTGAATGTTTTCAGATATTTGGGAGTTGACGTGTCAGCAGGTGGATGTATGAAGGATGAGGTTAACTATAGAATTGATGAAGGAAAAAAGGTGAGTGGTGCATTGAGGTGTATGTGGAGACAAAAAACATTATCTATGGAGGCAAAAAAGGGAATGGTAGGTAAGACACATAGGCAACAGTTAGACAACTTTATTCCGAAACGTTTCGCCTACACAGTAGGCTTCTTCAGTCGAATACAGAAAGTAGGCAGGAACAGTAAAGATGCGAAGACGATGTAATCAGTCCATCACCCTTGAAGTCGTAGAATTTGAGGTTGTCAGTCCCTCAGCCTGGAGAAGTTCAGTTCCATAGTCAGGAACTACCATTTTGATGTTCAAAAAAGGGAATGTATGAAAAAATAGTGGTACCAACACTCTTATATGAGTGTGAATCTTGGGTTGTAAATGCTGCAGCAAGGAGGCGGTTAAAGGTGGTGGAGACGTCCTGTCTAAGGGCAATATGTGGTGTAAATATTATGCAAAGAATTCGGAGTGTGGAAATTAGGAGAAGGCGTGAAGTTAATAAAAGTATTAGTCAGAGGGCTGAAGAGGGGTTGTTGAGGTGGTTTGGTCATTTAGAGAGAATGGATCAAAGTAGAATGCACACTCCAGTACAACCATCGACTTCAGTACCAGAACCTCTACCATCCACCTCAGCCCAGTAGGGCCACAGCATAACTCTCCACTCTCCACAATCATCCACAAGCACCAGCACCCACAATTTAAGGTCTACCTACTTGGAGTCTACCTGGAGAGCATTCTGGGGATCAACGCCCCTTGCAGCTCGGTTCATGACCAGGCCTCCTGTTGGATCAAGGCCTGATCAACGAGGCTGTTACTGCTGGCCGCATGTAGTCCAACATACGAACCACAGCCCAGCTGATCTGCACTGACTTTAGGTATCTTTCCAGCTCCCTCTTGAAGACAACCAGGGGTCTGTTGGTAATTCCCCTTATGGCTGGTGGGAGGCTGTTGAATAGTCCTGGGCCCCAGATGCTTACTGTGTTTTCTTTTAGTGTACCAGTAGCACCCCTACTTTTCACTGGGGGTATGTTACATCGCCTGCCAAGTCTTTTGCTTTTGTAGGCAGTGATTTCTGTATGCAGGTTAGAGACCAGTCCCTCCAGAATCTTCCAGGTGTAGATTATGATATCTCTCTCTTGCCTGCACTCCAGTGAGTACAAGTCAAGTGCTTCCAGGCATTTCCAGTAGTTGAAGTGTTTGTTGGAACTTATGCGTGCAGTAGGGGTTCTCTGTACATACTCTAGATCTGCAATTTCACCTGCCTTGAATGGGGATGTTAATGAGCAGCAGTATTCCAGTCTAGAGGGAACAAGTGATTTAAAAAGGATCATCATTGATTTGGCATCTCTCGTCTTGAATGTTCTCATTATCCATCCTTTCAGTTTCCTCGCAGATGTGATAGTGGGTAAGAAATACTACTATTTCTGTTGCATTTGTAATGTTAAGCAGTAAAAACATAATACATCACGACAGTGAACTACAGTTACATATTCGCTTTTATTTTTATAAGATCTGTTGGTCTAAAAAAAAGTTGTTTGGCTTTTTGGGGACTCCCTGGAACGTAACCCTATTTTTCCTGTAAATTCTTCAGTTTGTCTAACATGGTTTTAACTACCATGGCATTTTCAGGAACGTAACTCTCATGTTAAATGACAGTCTACTGTAAAACAATATAATCTTATTCTCAATATGTGTAATCCTCCCAAACATTAAAACATTGATTGTGTCTTTTATGTTAATATGCTGGAATCCTCATTACCTGTAATCATAATCAAACCTGCGATTCCTTAACAATTAAACTTGATAAAAGCCATATGAGCTAATAGAATATTCAGTTCTCTTGTATTCTGTAACTCCTAAATTTATGTACTTACATGCACCTAAGAGACTATATGCATAAAATTACAGAAATTGTCATTCCCTTTTTTAATCTTAAGTTTGCTTGAAATACTCTGCATATTAAGGGGCTTTCTGCATGTAGACCTAAATGTCATTCACCTTTGTACAAGCATTGCTCAGGCTGATTCTCTTCAGTTTGCTTGTTCTCTCTGGGTTGGAATACTGCAGTACACTAACTGCCCCCTTCAAGGCAGGTGAAATTGCTAACCTGGAAAATGTACAGAGAACTTTCAAGGCACACAAAAGTATATTAAAGCACCTAAATTACTGAGAACAGTTGAAAGCCCTGGATTTATATTTCCTGGAATGCAGGCGAGAAAGATACATGATAATATACACTTGGAAAATACTAGAGAGATTAGTACCAAACTTGCACACAAAAATCACTCCCTATGAATACAAAAGACTCGGCAGGAGATGCAACATTCCCCCAATGAAAAGCAGGGATGTCACGAGTACACTAAGAAAGAACACAGTAAGTGTCAGGGGACGAAGACTGTTCAACTGCCTTGCAGTATACATAAGGGGGATGACCAATAGACCCCTGGCTGTCTTCAAGAAGGTGCTGGACAGGCACCTAAAGTCAATACCTGATCAGCTGGCTGTGGTTCGTACGTTGATTTTCGTGTGGCCAGCAGTAACAGCCTAGTTGATCAGACCCTGTTCCACCATGAAGACTGGTCTCAGACTGGGCCGCAGGGGCATTGACCCCTGAAACCCTCTCCAGGTATTTACCTGGAGTTTACCTGGAGAGAGTTCCGGGGGTCAACGCCCCCGCGGCCCGGTCTGTGACCAGGCCTCCTGGTGGATCAGAGCCTGATCAACCAGGCTGTTGCTGCTGGCTGCACGCAAACCAACGTACGAGCCACAGCCCGGCTGATCAGGAACTGACTTTAGGTGCTTGTCCAGTGCCAGCTTGAAGACTGCCAGGGGTCTGTTGGTAATCCCCCTTATGTGTGCTGGGAGGCAGTTGAACAGTCTCGGGCCCCTGACACTTATTGTATGGTCTCTTAACGTGCTAGTGACACCCCTGCTTTTCATTGGGGGGATGGTGCATCGTCTGCCAAGTCTTTTGCTTTCGTAGTGAGTGATTTTCGTGTGCAAGTTCGGTACTAGTCCCTCTAGGATTTTCCAGGTGTATATAATCATGTATCTCTCCCTCCTGTGATCCAGGGAATACAGGTTTAGGAACCTCAAGCGCTCCCAATAATTGAGGTGTTTTATCTCCGTTATGCGCGCCGTGAAAGTTCTCTGTACATTTTCTAGGTCGGCAATTTCACCTGCCTTGAAAGGTGCTGTTAGTGTGCAGCAATATTCCAGCCTAGATAGAACAAGTGACCTGAAGAGTGTCATCATGGGCTTGGCCTCCCTAGTTTTGAAGGTTCTCATTATCCATCCTGTCATTTTTCTAGCAGATGCGATTGATACAATGTTATGGTCCTTGAAGGTGAGATCCTCCGACATGATCACTCCCAGTCTTTGACGTTGGTGTTTCGCTCTATTTTGTGGCCAGAATTTGTTTTGTACTCTGATGAAGATTTAATTTCCTCATGTTTACCATATCTGAGTAATTGAAATTTCTCATAGTTGAACTTCATATTGTTTTCTGCAGCCCACTGAAAGATTTGGTTGATGTCCACCTGGAGCTTTGCAGTGTCTGCAATGGAAGACACTGTCATGCAGATTCGGGTGTCATCTGCAAAGGAAGACACGGTGCTGTGGCTGACATCCTTGTCTATGTCGGATATGAGGATGAGGAACAAGATGGGAGCGAGTACTGTGCCTTGTGGAACAGAGCTTTTCACCGTAGCTGCCTCGGACTTTACTCTGTTGACGAGTACTCTCTGTGTTCTGTTAGTGAGGAAATTATAGATCCATCGACCGACTTTTCCTGTTATTCCTTTAGCACGCATTTTGTGCGCTATTACGCCATGGTCACACTTGTCGAAGGCTTTTGCAAAGTCTGTATATATTACATCTGCATTCTTTTTGTCTTCTAGTGCATTTAGGACCTTGTCGTAGTGATCCAATAGTTAGACAGACAGGAGCGACCTGTTCTAAAACCCATGTTGCCCTGGGTTGTGTAACTGATGGGTTTCTAGATGGGTGGTGATCTTGCTTCTTAGAACCCTTTCAAAGATTTTTATGATATGGGATGTTAGTGCTATTGGTCTGTAGTTCTTTGCTGTTGCTTTACTGCCCCCTTTGTGGAGTGGGGCTATGTCTGTTGTTTTTAGTAACTGTGGGACGACCCCCGTGTCCATGCTCCCTCTCCATAGGATGGAAAAGGCTCGTGATAGGGGCTTCTTGCAGTTCTTGATGAACACAGAGTTCCATGAGTCTGGCCCTGGGGCAGAGTGCATGGGCATGTCATTTATCGCCTGTTCGAAGTCATTTGGCGTCAGGATAACATCGGATAGGCTTGTGTTAATCAAATTTTGTGGCTCTCATAAAAAATTCATTTTGATCTTCGACTCTCGGTCTGGTTAGCGGCTTGCTAAAAACTGAGTCATACTGGGACTTGAGTAGCTCACTCATTTCCTTGCTGTCATCTGTGTAGGACCCATCTTGTTTAAGTAGGGGCCCAATACTGGACGTTGTTCTCAATTTTAATTTGGCATAGGAGAAGAAACACTTTAAGTAATTATTATTACTGTTACCATATTTTTCGAAGTCATGAGATAGCAAGTTGTTTTTACCATCACTTACAATATTGTCTTACAACCATCACTTACAATATTGTCTTACAACCATCACTTACAATATTGTCTTACAACCATCACTTACAATATTGTCTTACAACCATCACTTACAATATTGTCTTAAAACCATCACTTACACAATATTGTCTTACAAACATCACTTACACAATATTGTCTTACAACCATCACTTACACAATATTGTCTTACAACCATCACTTACACAATATTGTCTTACAACCATCACTTACAATATTGTCTTACAACCATCACTTACAATATTGTCTTACAACCATCACTTACACAATATTGTCTACAACCATCACTTACAATATTGTCTTACAACCATCACTTACACAATATTGTCTACAACCATCACTTACAATATTGTCTTACAACCATCACTTACAATATTGTCTACAACCATCACTTACACAATATTGTCTTACAACCATCACTTACACAATATTGTCTTACAACTATCACTTACACAATATTGTCTTACAACCATCACTTACAATATTGTCTCACAACCATCACTTACAATATTGTCTTGCAAACATCTCTTACAATATTGTCTTACAACCATCACTTACACAATATTGTCTTACAACCATCACTTACAATATTGTCTACAACCATCACTTACACAATATTGTCTTACAACCATCACTTACACAATATTGTCTTACAACCATCACTTACACAATATTGTCTTACAACCATCACTTACACAATATTGTCTTACAACCATCACTTACACAATATTGTCTTACAACCATCACTTACACAATATTGTCTTACAACCATCACTTACACAATATTGTCTACAACCATCACTTACACAATATTGTCTTACAACCATCACTTACAATATTGTCTTACAACCATCACTTACAATATTGTCTTACAACCATCACTTACACAATATTGTCTTACAACCATCACTTACAATATTGTCTTACAACCATCACTTACACAATATTGTCTTACAACCATCACTTACACAATATTGTCTTACAACCATCACTTACACAATATTGTCTTACAACCATCACTTACAATATTGTCTTACAACCATCACTTACACAATATTGTCTTACAACCATCACTTACACAATATTGTCTTACACCCATCACTTACACAATATTGTCTTACAACCATCACTTACAATATTGTCTTACACCCATCACTTACACAATATTGTCTTACAACCATCACGTACACAATATTCTTACAACCATCACTTACACAATATTGTCTTACACCCATCACTTACACAATATTGTCTTACAACCATCACTTACAATATTGTCTTACAACCATCACTTACAATATTGTCTTACAACCATCACTTACACAATATTGTCTTACAACTATCACTTACACAATATTGTCTTACAACCATCACTTACACAATATTGTCTTACAACCATCACTTACACAATATTGTCTTACAACCATCACTTACACAATATTGTCTTACAACTATCACTTACACAATATTGTCTACAACCATCACTTACAATATTGTCTTACAACCATCACTTACACAATATTGTCTTACAACTATCACTTACACAATATTGTCTTACAACCATCACTTACACAATATTGTCTTACAACTATCACTTACACAATATTGTCTACAACCATCACTTACACAATATTGTCTTACAACCATCACTTACACAATATTGTCTTACAACTATCACTTACACAATATTGTCTTACAACCATCACTTACACAATATTGTCTTACAACCATCACGTACACAATATTGTCTTACAACCATCACTTACACAATATTGTCTTACAACCATCACGTACACAATATTGTCTTACAACCATTACTTACAATATTGTCTTAAAACCATCACTTACAATATTGTCTTACAACCATCACTTACACAATATTGTCTTACAACCATCACGTACACAATATTGTCTTACAACCATCACTTACACAATATTGTCTTACAACCATCACTTACACAATATTGTCTTACAACCATCACGTACACAATATTGTCTTACAACCATCACTTACACAATATTGTCTTACAACCATCACGTACACAATATTGTCTTACAACCATCACTTACAATATTGTCTTAAAACCATCACTTACAATATTGTCTTACAACCATCACTTACACAATATTGTCTTACAACCATCACGTACACAATATTGTCTTACAACCATCACTTACACAATATTGTCTTACAACCATCACTTACACAATATTTTTCTTACAACCATCACTTACACAATATTTTTCTTACAACCATCACTTACACAATATTTTTCTTACAACCATCACTTACACAATATTGTCTTACAACCATCACTTACAAAATATTGTCTTACAACCATCACTTACACAATATTTTTCTTACAACCATCACTTACACAATATTGTCTTACAACCATCACTTACACAATATTTTTCTTACGACCATCACTTACACAATATTGTCTTACAACCATCACTTACACAATATTGTCTTACAACCATCACTTACACAATATTGTCTTACAACCATCACTTACACAATATTGTCTTACAACCATCACTTACACAATATTGTCTACAACTATCACTTACACAATATTGTCTACAACCATCACTTACACAATATTGTCTTACAACCATCACTTACACAATATTGTCTTACAACCATCACTTACACAATATTGTCTTACAACCATCACTTACAATATTGCCTTACAACCATCACTTACAATATTGTCTACAACCATCACTTACACAATATTGTCTTACAACCATCACTTACACAATATTGTCTTACAACCATCACTTACACAATATTGTCTTACAACCATCACTTACACAATATTGTCTTACAACCATCACTTACACAATATTGTCTTACAACCATCACTTACACAGTATTGTCTTACAGTCATCACTTACACAATACAGTGGACCCTCTAGTTTCACGATTAAGCCGTTCCAGAGAGTCTGCCGACTAGCAAAATTCACGATTGACGAATCTATTTTGCTCGTAAGATATAATGGAAATCCAATTAATCCGTTTCAGACACCCAAAAGTATTAACACATGCATATATATATACATACATCTAGGCTTTTCTCCTTTTTCTAAATAGTTCTTGTTCCTCTTTATTTCTTCTATTGTCCATGGGGAAGTGGAAAAGAATCTTTCCTCCGTAAGCCATGCGTGTCGTATGAGGTGACTAAAATGCCGGGAGCAATGGGATAGTAACCCCTTTTCCTGTAGACATTTACTAAAAAAGAGAAGAAGAAAAACTTTATAAAACTGGGATGCTTAAATGTGCGTGGATGTAGTGCAGATGACAAGAAACAGATGATTGCTGATGTTATGAATGAAAAGAAGTTGGATGTCCTGGCCCTAAGCGAAACAAAGCTGAAGGGGGTAGGGGAGTTTCGGTGGGGGGAAATAAATGGGATTAAATCTGGAGTATCTGAGAGAGTTAGAGCAAAGGAAGGGGTAGCAGTAATGTTAAATGATCAGTTATGGAAGGAGAAAAGAGAATATGAATGTGTAAATTCAAGAATTATGTGAATTAAAGTAAAGGTTGGATGCGAGAAGTGGGTCATAATAAGCGTGTATGCACCTGGAGAAGAGAGGAATGCAGAGGAGAGAGAGATTTTGGGAGATGTTAAGTGAATGTATAGGAGCCTTTGAACCAAATGAGAGAGTAATTGTGGTAGGGGACCTGAATGCTAAAGTAGGAGAAACTTTTAGAGAGGGTGTGGTAGGTAAGTTTTGGGTGCCAGGTGTAAATGATAATGGGAGCCCTTTGATTGAACTTTGTATAGAAAGGGGTTTAGTTATAGGTAATACATATTTTAAGAAAAAGAGGATAAATAAGTATACAAGATATGATGTAGGGCGAAATGACAGTAGTTTGTTGGATTATGTATTGGTAGATAAAAGACTGTTGAGTAGACTTCAGGATGTACATGCTTATAGAGGGGCCACAGATATATCAGATCACTTTCTAGTTGTAGCTACACTGAGAGTAAAAGGTAGATGGGATACAAGGAGAATAGAAGCATCAGGGAAGAGAGAGGTGAAGGTTTATAAACTAAAAGAGGAGGCAGTTAGGGTAAGATATAAACAGCTACTGGAGGATAGATGGGCTAATGAGAGCATAGGCAATGGGATCGAAGAGGTATGGGGTAGGTTTAAAAATGTCGTGTTAGAGTGTTCAGCAGAAGTTTGTGGTTACAGGAAAGTGGGTGCGGGAGGGAAGAGGAGCGATTGGTGGAATGATGATGTGAAGAGAGTAGTAAGGGAGAAAAAATTAGCATATGAGAAGTTTTTACAAAGTAGAAGTGATGCAAGGAGGGAAGAGTATATGGAGAAAAAGAGAGAGGTTAAGAGAGTGGTGAAGCAATGTAAAAAGAGAGCAAATGAGAGAGTGGGTGAGATGTTATCAACAAATTTTGTTGAAAATAAGAAAATGTTTTGGAGTGAGATTAACAAGTTAAGAAAGCCTAGAGAACAAATGGATTTGTCAGTTAAAAATAGGAGAGGAGAGTTATTAAATGGAGAGTTAGAGGTATTGGGAAGATGGAGGGAATATTTTGAGGAATTGTTAAATGTTGATGAAGATAGGGAAGCTGTGATTTCGTGTATAGGGCAAGGAGGAACAACATCTTGTAGGAGTGAGGAAGAGCCAGTTGTGAGTGTGGGGGAAGTTCGTGAGGCAGTAGGTAAAATGAAAGGGGGTAAGGCAGCCGGGATTGATGGGATAAAGATAGAAATGTTAAAAGCAGGTGGGGATATAGTTTTGGAGTGGTTGGTGCAATTATTTAATAAATGTATGGAAGAGGGTAAGGTACCTAGGGATTGACAGAGAGCATGCATAGTTCCTTTGTCTAAAGGCAAAGGGGATAAAAGAGAGTGCAAAAATTATAGGGGGATAAGTCTGTTGAGTATACCTGGCAAAGTGTATGGTAGAGTTATTATTGAAAGAATTAAGAGTAAGACGGAGAATAGGATAGCAGATGAACAAGGAGGCTTTAGGAAAGGTAGGGGGTGTGTGGACCAGGTGTTTACAGTGAAACATATAAGTGAACAGTATTTAGATAAGGCTAAGGAGGTCTTTGTGGCATTTATGGATTTGGAAAAGGCGTATGACAGGGTGGATAGGGGGGCAATGTGGCAGATGTTGCAGGTGTATGGTGTAGGAGGTAGGTTACTGAAAGCAGTGAAGAGTTTTTACGAGGATAGTGAGGCTCAAGTTAGAGTATGTAGGAAAGAGGGAAATTATTTCCCAGTAAAAGTAGGCCTTAGACAAGGATGTGTGATGTCACCGTGGTTGTTTAATATATTTATAGATGGGGTTGTAAGAGAAGTAAATGTGAGGGAGTTGTCACAGTTGCTCTTTGCTGATGACACTGTGCTCTTGGGAGATTCTGAAGAGAAGTTGCAGAGATTGGTGGATGAATTTGGTAGGGTGTGCAAAAGAAGAAAATTGAAAGTGAATACAGGAAAGAGTAAGGTTATGAGGATAACAAAAAGATTAGGTGATGAAAGATTGGATATCAGATTGGAGGGAGAGAGTATGGAGGAGGTGAATGTATTCAGATATTTGGGAGTGGACGTGTCAGCGGATGGGTCTATGAAAGATGAGGTGAATCTTAGAATTGATGAGGGGAAAAGGGTGAGTGGTGCACTTAGGAGTCTGTGGAGACAAGAACTTTGTCCTTGGAGGCAAAGAGGGGAATGTATGAGAGTATAGTTTTACCAACGCTCTTATATGGGTGTGAAGCATGGGTGATGAAATGTTGCAGCGAGGAGAAGGCTGGAGGCAGTGGAGATGTCATGTCTGAAGCAATGGTGTGGTGTGAATATAATGCAGAGAATTCGTAGTTTGGAAGTTAGGAGGAGGTGCGGGATTACCAAAACTTGTCCGAGAGGCTGAGGAAGGGTTGTTGAGGTGGTTCGAGACATGTGGAGAGAATGGAGCGAAACAGAATAACTTCAAGAGTGTATCAGTCTGTAGTGGAAGGAAGGCGGGGTAGGGGTCAGCCTAGGAAAGGTTGGAGGGAGGGGGTAAAGGAGGTTTTGTGTGCGAGGGGCTTGGACTTCCAGCAGGCATGCGTGAGCGTGTTTGATAGGAGTGAATGGAGACAAATGGTTTTTAATACTTGATGTGCTGTTGGAGTGTGAGCAAAGTAACATTTATGAAGGGGTTCAGGGACTTGAGTCCTGGAGATGGGAAGTACAGTGCCTGCACTCTGAAGGAGGGGTGTTAATGTTGCAGTTTAAAAACTGTAGTGTAAAGCACCCTTCTGGCAAGACAGTGATGGAGTGAATGATGGTGAAAGTTTTTCTTTTTCGGGCCACCCTGCCTTGGTGGGAATTGGCCAGTGTGATAATAAAAAAAATAAATTTTTTTAAAGATTAAATATAGATTTACATACAGAAAACAATGACAAATAAATATAAAGCACTAATAAAATGAATAAATGAATATTTAACATCACACTTACCTTTATTGAAGACTCTTGTTTGTGTATGGAAGACAAGTACATGTAGGAGGCCAGAGGGAGGCGAGTTTATTATGCTTCAATATGACGCTAATATCAACTCTGCAGTTTATTAATCTATCACAATTCATCTAATATGACATAATAAACAATATTAATAACATAGAAACATGATATATACTCTAGAATGAATAAAATATGTCATAATGTATGTGAGAAGTAAGTGGTGGAAGTGTTGTTGTTGGGTTTATAAGGGCCACTGAGAGAAGCTGTACATATTAGGGGTGGTGGAGGTGGCAGCAGAACCCACCACCACAATTCACACTTAAACAATATACGTAATTTATAAATAAGAAATATTTGCACTTTCCTTAGAGATGTTAGTTTAACCCTTTCAGGGTCCAAGGCCCAAATCTGGAGTCACGCACCAGTGTCCAAGAATTTTCAAAAAAAAAATTTGTTGTTTTTTCTTATGAAATCGTAGAGAATCTTTTTGTGAAGGTAATAAAACAAAAAGTACGAAATTTGGTGGAAAATTGACGAAATTATGCTCTCGCGAATTTGATGTGTCAGCGATATTTACGAATCGGCGATTTTGTCGACTTTGACTCCCATTTTAGGCCAATTACATTATTCCAATCAACCAAATTCTTAGCTATTTCACTAGTATTACTTCTATTCTATCGATTGAGCACAAGAAATCGCCAAGTCAACTGTTTCAACTACAAAATAAAGTGATCGGAAATTTTTAATTTGGCCAATTTAACACAAAGTTCAAAATATTCCAATTTGAAAATAGGGTCCAGAATGAACAATGTAGGCATTCCTGGCACTAAACTAACATTTCCTCTGTTCATTAGTTATGTTTTGAGGCTTTACAAATAAATTCCATTTTGATTTTTTATTCACATAATGAATTTTTATTCACACCAAAAAATAGAAGATTTACTGTTATGCAATACTGTAATAATTGTATAAATATCATCACCATATTTGTGAATGTATATTAGACCCACCAGCTGATGTGTATTAGACGTGTGAGGTCGTTTGTTTATTCTTGAATATTGGCAAAAATTTAACATTTCTGCTACTTTGAGCTCAGTTTCAAGCCATTTCCAGTGCTAAAACCAATCAAAATCATCTCTATTTCTGTAATATGTCTTCCATTCTATCAAATGAGACCAAGAAATCGCAAATACAACTATAAAAAACATACGAAAAAACACTGCAAAGTTGCTGTTTTAATCGAAAAATCATGATTTCATTTTTTTTCTCTCATTATACACAGTGTGCTGCAGAATCTGTTTTATGTGGTGCACACATACCACATAGATGTATTCTCTCATATCTAGGCCCAAATGTACCACTCACAGTTTATCAGAGTGAGCTGAGCTCATGGCGTAGATCTACGGTTTGGACCCTGAACGTAAAGCCGTAGATCTACGGGACGGACCCTGAAAGGGTTAATTAGTTAGTTTGATGGAGGAGATGCTGGCAGAAGTTTAGGGTGGTGGAAGATAGCAGAGCGGTGTATGTTCATTGGCCCTATACACCTCCAACAACATTGGAGAGTTACTCTCATGTCGTTTTTCTATCGCTTAACTTACTTACTACACTGTTAATTCTAAACTTTATCGCTGGCTGGAGCTATAGCCTTTGTTGATACGTGCTGCTTTAGTATCGTACATATCGTAGAATCACTGAAGAAGACATTCTCCCCTCTCTCTTCCTCCTCTACTTTGGTACTTTGCTACGAGTTTCTTCTTCATTTCTATTGTGTTTCTCATCTTCTTTACCAAAGGGCTGGCATAGGAGCTTGCTTTCGGCCCATGGTGGCTTATTTAGCTGTTGGAAGCACAAAAAACAATGGATTATCATGAAATGTATCTTATGAACCCATGGGGTGATGGTCACATGCTGGTAAATGATGGCACACTGAGTGTGAATGATGTGGGAGACTGGTTTTGTGTGCACGCTGAGGGTGGGTGCTTACTGGGTGGTTGCTGAATCATGAGGCCAATCACGAACCGCAAAACTAAATTTTGGCGAAAAAAGTTGCTGAAAGTCGGATTTCACGAAAGTCACGGCCGCCGAATGGCGGGAGTCCACTGTATTGTCTTACAACCATCACTTACACAATATTGTCTTACAACCATCACTTACACAATATTGTCTTATAACCATCACTTACACAATATTGTCTTATAATCATCACTTAAACAAAATTAAAATTACAGTATCTCGGTTTGCTCTCAGAATATACCAAGATTCTTGGGATTATTTCAATGTGTTTCTGTGTATTATTCACAATTTAACATATTCAGAACATTGAAATCTTTGTTTTGTGCTTCACCATGAATATTTTTTTTTTTTTTTTTTTTTTTTTTATCACACCGGCCGATTCCCACCAAGGCAGGGTGGCCCGAAAAAGAAAAACTTTCACCATCATTCACTCCATCACTGTCTTGCCAGAAGGGTGCTTTACACTACAGTTTTTAAACTGCAACATTAACACCCCTCCTTCAGAGTGCAGGCACTGTACTTCCCATCTCCAGGACTCAAGTCCGGCCTGCCGGTTTCCCTGAATCCCTTCATAAATGTTACTTTGCTCACACTCCAACAGCACGTCAAGTATTAAAAACCATTTGTCTCCATTCACTCCTATCAAACACGCTCACGCATGCCTGCTGGAAGTCCAAGCCCCTCGCACACAAAACCTCCTTTACCCCCTCCCTCAACCCTTCCTAGGCCGACCCCTACCCCGCCTTCCTTCCACTACAGACTGATACACTCTTGAAGTCATTCTGTTTCGCTCCATTCTCTCTACATGTCCGAACCACCTCAACAACCCTTCCTCAGCCTCTGGACAACAGTTTTGGTAATCCCGCACCTCCTCTAACTTCAAACTACAAATTCTCTGCATTATATTCACACCACACATTGCCCTCAGACATGACATCTCCACTGCCTCCAGCCTTCTCCTCGCTGCAACATTCATCACCCACGCTTCACACCCATATAAGAGCGTTGGTAAAACTATACTCTCATACATTCCCCTCTTTGCCTCCAAGGACAAAGTTCTTTGTCTCCACAGACTCCTAAGTGCACCACTCACTCTTTTTCCCTCATCAATTCTATGATTCACCTCATCTTTCATAGACCCATCCGCTGACACGTCCACTCCCAAATATCTGAATACGTTCACCTCCTCCATACTCTCTCCCTCCAATCTGATATTCAATCTTTCATCACCTAATCTTTTTGTTATCCTCATAACCTTACTCTTTCCTGTATTCACCTTTAATTTTCTTCTTTTGCACACCCTACCAAATTCATCCACCAATCTCTGCAACTTCTCTTCAGAATCTCCCAAGAGCACAGTGTCATCAGCAAAGAGCAGCTGTGACAACTCCCACTTTGTGTGTGATTCTTTATCTTTTAACTCCACGCCTCTTGCCAAGACCCTCACATTTACTTCTCTTACAACCCCATCTATAAATATATTAAACAACCACGGTGACATCACACATCCTTGTCTAAGCCTACTTTTACTGGGAAAAAATTTCCCTCTTTCCTACATACTCTAACTTGAGCCTCACTATCCTCGTAAAAACTCTTCACTGCTTTCAGTAACCTACCTCCTACACCATACACTTGCAACATCTGCCACATTGCCCCCCTATCCACCCTGTCATACGCCTTTTCCAAATCCATAAATGCCACAAAGACCTCTTTAGCCTTATCTAAATACTGTTCACTTATATGTTTCACTGTAAACACCTGGTCCACACACCCCCTACCTTTCCTAAAGCCTCCTTGTTCATCTGCTATCCTATTCTCCGTCTTACTCTTAATTCTTTCAATTATAACTCTACCATACACTTTACCAGGTACACTCAACAGACTTATCCCCCTATAATTTTTGCACTCTCTTTTATCCCCTTTGCCTTTATACAAAGGAACTATGCATGCTCTCTGCCAATCCCTAGGTACCTTACCCTCTTCCATACATTTATTAAATAATTGCACCAACCACTCCAAAACTATATCCCCACCTGCTTTTAACATTTCTATCTTTATCCCATCAATCCCGGCTACCTTACCCCCTTTCATTTTACCTACTGCCTCACGAACTTCCCCCACACTCACAACTGGCTCTTCCTCACTCCTACAAGATGTTATTCCTCCTTGCCCTATACACGAAATCACAGCTTCCCTATCTTCATCAACATTTAACAATTCCTCAAATATTCCTTCCATCTTCCCAATACCTCTAACTCTCCATTAATAACTCTCCTCTCCTATTTTTAACTGACAAATCCATTTGTTCTCTAGGCTTTCTTAACTTGTTAATCTCACTCCAAAACTTTTTCTTATTTTCAACAAAATTTGTTGATAACATCTCACCCACTCTCTCATTTGCTCTCTTTTTACATTGCTTCACACCACTCTCTTAACTCTCTCTTTTTCTCCATATACTCTTCCCTCCTTGCATCACTTCTACTTGTAAAAACTTTCTCATATGCTAACTTTTTCTCCCTTACTACTCTCTTTACATCATCATTCCACCAATCGCTCCTCTTCCCTCCTGCACCCACTTTCCTGTAACCACAAACTTCTGCTGAACACTCTAACACTACATTTTAAACCTACCCCATACCTCTTTCGACCCCATTGCCTATGCTCTCATTAGCCCATCTATCCTCCAATAGCTGTTTATATCTTACCCTAACTGCCTCCTCTTTTAGTTTATAAACCTTCACCTCTCTCTTCCCTGATGCTTCTATTCTCCTTGTATCCCATCTACCTTTTACTCTCAGTGTAGCTACAACTAGAAAGTGATCTGATATATCTGTGGCCCCTCTATAAACATGTACATCCTGAAGTCTACTCAACAGTCTTTTATCTACCAATACATAATCCAACAAACTACTGTCATTTCGCCCTACATCATATCGTGTATACTTATTTATCCTCTTTTTCTTTAAAAATATGTATTACCTATAACTAAACCCCTTTCTATACAAAGTTCAATCAAAGAGCTCCCATTATCATTTACACCTGGCACCCCAAACTTACCTACCACACCCTCTCTAAAAGTTTCTCCTACTTTAGCATTCAAGTCCCCTACCACAATTACTCTCTCACTTGGTTCAAAGGCTCCTATACATTCACTTAACATCTCCCAAAATCTCTCTCTCTCCTCTGCATTCCTCTCTTCTCCAGGTGCATACACGCTTATTATGACCCACTTCTCGCATCCAACCTTTACTTTAATCCACATAATTCTTGAATTTACACATTCATATTCTCTTTTCTCCTTCCATAACTGATCATTTAACATTACTGCTACCCCTTCCTTTGCTCTAACTCTCTCAGATACTCCAGATTTAATCCCATTTATTTCCCCCCACTGAAACTCTCCTACCCCCTTCAGCTTTGTTTCGCTTAGGGCCAGGACATCCAACTTCTTTTCATTCATAACATCAGCAATCATCTGTTTCTTGTCATCCGCACTACATCCACGCACATTTAAGCAACCCAGTTTTATAAAGTTTTTCTTCTTCTCTTTTTTAGTAATTGTATACAGGAGAAGGGGTTACTAGCCCATTGCTCCCGGCATTTTAGTCGCCTCATACGACACGCATGGCTTACGGAGGAAAGATTCTTTTCCACTTCCCCATGGACAATAGAAGAAATAAAAAAGAACAAGAGCTATTTAGAAAAAGGAGAAAAACCTAGATGTATGTATATATATGAACATCAAAATGGTATACAATACCGACAGGTTGTTAGGTAAGACACATATGCAACAGTTAGGCAACTTTATTCCGAAACGTTTCGCCTACACAGTAGGCTTCTTCAGTCGAATACAGAAAGTAGGCAGGAACAGTAGAGATGTGAAGACGATGTAATCAGTCCATCACCCTTAAAGTCGTAGAATTTGAGGGACTGACAACCTCAAATTCTACGACTTTAAGGGTGATGGACTGATTACATCGTCTTCACATCTCTACTGTTCCTGCCTACTTTCTGTATTCGACTGAAGAAGCCTACTGTGTAGGCGAAACGTTTCGGAATAAAGTTGCCTAACTGTTGCATATGTGTCTTACCTAACATGTATATATATATATATGCATGTGCGTGTCTGTGAAGTGTGACCAAAGTGTAAGTAGGAGTAGCAAGATATCCCTGTTATCTTAGCGTGTTTATGAGACAGAAAAAGAAACCAGCAATCCTACCATCATGCAAAACAGTTACAGGTTTTTGTTTCACAGTCATCTGGCAGGACGGTAGTACAGTGGACCCCCGCTTAACGATCACCTCCAAATGCGACCAATTATGTAAGTGTATTTATGTAAGTGCGTTTGTACGTGTATGTTTGGGGGTCTGAAATGGACTAATCTACTTCACAATATTCCTTATGGGAAAAAATTCGGTCAGTACTGGCACCTGAACATACTAATGGAATGAAAAAAGTTCGTTAACCGGGGGTCCACTGTACTTCCCTGGGTGGTTGCTGTCTACCAACCTACTACCTATGAATACCCATGAATATAATAATGTGAAATGTTGGTCAGTACTCACTGTTGTATGATAATGTTGTGGCAGGTGGTGTGTTTCTGAGCATCACTACACCATACACACGCAGCGGCTCAGCCTTCGTCTCTCCCAGTGCTTCAGCCAAGGCCGGAGTTGAGACCTTAACAAGGTAACCTACTACTAGTACAACTATGACTACTACTACTAGTAGTACAACTATACTACTACTAGTAGTACAACTATACTACTACTAGTAGTACAACTATACTACTACTAGTAGTACAACTATACTACTAGTAGTATGACTACTATGATTACCACTAGTAGTATGACTACTACTAGTAGTATGACTACTACTAGTAGTATGACTACTACTAGTAGTATGACTACTTCTAGTAGTATGACTACTTCTAGTAGTATGACTACTTCTAGTAGTATGACTACTACTAGTAGTATGACTACTTCTAGTAGTATGACTACTACTAGTAGTATGACCACTATACTACTGCTAGTAGTACAGCTATACTAATACTAGTAGTATGACTACTGCTACTATTACTACTGATATTACTACTATTACTACTGATGTTACTACTATTACTACTATTACTACTACTATTACTTCTATGCCTACTACTACAAGTACTGTTACTTTTATGACCACTACCATGACTGATGCTACTAGTCTACTACTAGTACTGCTACTAGTATTACTATTAGCACTACTACTACTATGACTACTACTACTAATAATAGTACTACTAATACTAGTACTGTTACTATACTAGTACTCTTACTAGTACTATACTAGTACTATTACTATACTAGTGCTATTACTATACTGTTACTATTACTATACTGTTACTATTACTATACTGTTACTATTACTATACTAGTACTATTACTATACTAGTACTATTACTATACTAGTACTCTTACTGTACTAGTACTCTTACTATACTAGTACTCTTACTAGTACTATTACTATACTTGTACTATTACTATACTAGTACTCTTACTATACTAGTACTATTACTATTACTTGTACTATTTATTATTATTTATTTTTTTTATTATCACACTGGCCGATTCCCACCAAGGCAGGGTGGCCCGAAAAAGAAAAACTTTCACCATCATTCACTCCATCACTGTCTTGCCAGAAGGGTGCTTTACACTACAGTTTTTAAACTGCAACATTAACACCCCTCCTTCAGAGTGCAGGCACTGTACTTCCCATCTCCAGGACTCAAGTCCGGCCTGCCGGTTTCCCTGAATCCCTTCATAAATGTTACTTTGCTCACACTCCAACAGCACGTCAAGTATTAAAAACCATTTGTCTCCATTCACTCCTATCAAACACGCTCACGCATGCCTGCTGGAAGTCCAAGCCCCTCGCACACAAAACCTCCTTTACCCCCTCCCTCCAACCCTTCCTAGGCCGACCCATACCCCGCCTTCCTTCCACTACAGACTGATACACTCTTGAAGTCATTCTGTTTCGCTCCATTCTCTCTACATGTCCGAACCACCTCAACAACCCTTCCTCAGCCCTCTGGACAACAGTTTTGGTAATCCCGCACCTCCTCCTAACTTCCAAACTACGAATTCTCTGCATTATATTCACACCACACATTGCCCTCAGACATGACATCTCCACTGCCTCCAGCCTTCTCCTCGCTGCAACATTCATCACCCATGCTTCACACCCATATAAGAGCGTTGGTAAAACTATACTCTCATACATTCCCCTCTTTGCCTCCAAGGACAAAGTTCTTTGTCTCCACAGACTCCTAAGTGCACCACTCACTCTTTTTCCCTCATCAATTCTATGATTCACCTCATCTTTCATAGACCCATCCGCTGACACGTCCACTCCCACTTGTACTATTACTAGTACTATTACTTGTACTATTACTAGTACTATTACTATACTTCTAGTACTATTACTATACTACTTCTAGTACTATTACTATAGTACTATTACCATACTAGTTCTATTACTAGTACTATTACTATACTAGTACTATTACTATACTAGTAATATTACTATTACTATACTAGTAATATTACTATTACTATACTAGTAATATTACTATTACTATACTAGTAATATTACTATTACTATACTAGTATTATTATACTAGTAATATTACTATACTAGTGCTATTACTATACTAGTGCTATTACTATACTAGTGCTATTACTATACTAGTGCTATTACTATACTAGTGCTATTACTATACTAGTGCTATTACTATACTAGTGATATTACGTACTATACTAGTGCTATTACTATACTAGTGCTATTACTATTACTATACTAGTGCTATTACTATTACTATACTAGTACTATTACTATACTATTGCTATTACTATACTAGTACTACTGCAATTACTATTACTACCACTAGTATCACCACTGCCAGTGCTGCTGCCACCACCACCATTCTTACTGCTACTACTGCCACAACTGACAAGCACTGCTATTACTACTATTATTTTTACTATTACTACAACCATTATTATTATTATTATTATTACAACCTTTATTATTAATACTACTACCACCATTATTATTACTATTATTACAACCATTAATATTACTACTACTACCACCATTATTATTACTATTATTACAACCATTATTATTACTACTACTACTACGAGCATTATTGCTGCTACTACTACAGTACTCTTACTACATCCAGTATTATTAATACTACTGTTACTACTGGTACTGTCATGGGGATTTGATGATGAATTGGAATGAGTGATAGGTTGAAGGATATCTCCATGTATTGTGTAATATATAGTGTTTTATGAGGGAGCTTGTGATAGCCATCCCACCATCACATCTATCTACCTTCCACTGCTCCTGCATCTGGACTTGATCCTTATTATGCCTACTCTTTCCTCTTAATTTCCTAATAGTGCTCTAGGAACTTTGGGTGATGAGGGTTCTTATTAAGCACACATTATCATTGATCATTCTAAAGTTCTTCCTACAGTGTCTGGGTGTTTAGAACAGTCTTCTAGTTTTCTTTTATCAGACAAGCAACTACAGATTTTCTGTCATATCTGGGAATTCCTCTCTAGATCATGGTCTTCTAGACATGAGACGAGTCCATCACAGTGGGGGTTTGAATGTCATGAATCCGACTCATTTGCTTGGTCTTATGTTGCTGCCTCTGGTGATGCAAACAATGTACAATTTGTCTAGGTTCTTCTCGGTGGCTGGCTAGTTCCAGCCAACCATTGGTGTTTAGATCCAGCCACCTCTCCATGGTGAGTTCTGAGTACAGTGGACCCCCGATGTACAATGTCCCCAACCTACGTAAAAACCGACCTTCGATGCATTTCAGTGTAAAAATTTGACCCCGACGTATGGTGAAAAACTCGACCTACAGCATTCGTCCCGTACGTGTCCACGTGTTTGTCCGCCTGAGCACACCTCAGCTGGCCTGCCTTCAGTTAGTGTGCCAGTGTTTACAAGCCAGAGTGGTCGCTCCCATGGATACATTCAGAACATTTTGTATTATTCCAGTGTTTGTAGTGCTTCTAACTGCTAAATAAGCCACCATGGGCCCAAAGGAAGCTTCTAGTGCTACAGCAGCTGCTGCTGCTGTAGTGCCGTCAGCTGCTGCTGTAGCACCGTCAGCTGCTGCTGCTGCACCATGGTCAGCTGCTGCTGTTGCTGTAGCACCATCAGCTGCTGCTGCACCATGGTCAGCTGCTGCTGTTGCTGTAGCACCATCAGCTGCTGCTGCACCATGGTCAGCTGTTGCTGTAGCACCATCAGCTGCTGCTGCTGTAGCACCATCAGCTGCTGCTGCACCACGGTCAGCTGCTGCTGCTGCTGTAGCATCTTTAGCTGCTGCTGCTGCTGCTGCTGTAACACAGTCAGTTGCTGCTGCACCACAGTCAGCTGCTGCTGCTGCTGTAGCACCATCAGCTGCTGCTGCTGCTTTAGCACTGTCAGCTGCTGCTACACCACAGTCAGCTGTACTACTCGAAGATGTGGAGAGACTGTTGTTGGTGTGGCTTATTGAGAATACCAAGAAACGATTAACCCCAGAGAGTTAGCCACCCAGGATAACCCAAGAAAGTCAGTGTGTCATAGAGGACTGTCTAACTTATTTCCATTGGGGTCCTTAATCTTGTCTCCCAGGATGCGACCCACACCAGTCGACTAACACCTAGGTGAATGGGAAAAAATGCCTGGAACTAGTGCTCATATTGGTGAATTTAAGACCAGCAAAGGTTGGTTTGAGAGATTTAAGAATCGTAGTGGCATACACAGTGTGATAAGGCATGGTGAAGCTGAAAAATTCCAACCCCAACAAGTGTTCACTTGTTACAAAACAAGCCTGTTCTGGAAGAAAATACCAAACAGGACCTACATTACTCAGGAGGAAAAGGCACTCCCAGGACACAGTGTCTCATCAGTCATTGCTACATCTTCGATAAAGGTAAGTGTCATTTATTCTTCATTTAGTAGAGTAGTACATGCACAATATATATTGTGCATGTACTACTCTACCATTGTGCATGTATCCTCCTTTTTGTGTGTAGGAATATGTATATTTCTTGTGGTAAAAATTTTTTTTTCATACTTTTGGATGTCTTGAACAGATTAATTTGATTTCCATTATTTCTTATGGGGAAAATTAATTCAACCTACGATCATTTCGTCTTACGATGGGCTCTCATGAACGGATTAATATCATAGGTCGGGGGTCCACTGTACAGTGGACCCTCGCATAACGATATTAATCCGTTCATGAGAGCTCATTGTTATGCGAAATTATCGTTATGCGAATGAATTTTCCCCATAAGAAATAATGGAAATCAAATTAATCCGTGCAAGACACCCCAAAGTATAAAAAAAAAAAATTTTACCACATGAAATATTAATTTTAATACACACAAACTGAAAAAGGCATGCATAATTACATGACACTTACCTTTATTGAAGATCTGGTGATGATTGATGGGATGGGAGGAGGAGAGAGTCTTAGTGTTTAGAAGGGGAATCCCCTTCCATTAAGACTTGAGGTGTCGAGTCCTTTTCTGGGGTTACTTCCCTTCTTCTTTTAATGCCACTAGGACCAGCTTCAGAGTCACTGGACTTCTGTCGCACACCATATCTGTCCATAGTGGCTTGTACCTCTCGTTCCTTTATGACTTCCCTAAAGTGTTTCACAACATTGTCAGTGTAATAGTCACCAGCACGGCTTGCAATTGCTGTGTGAGGGTGATTTTCATCCATAAAGGTTTGCACTTTCAGCCACATTGCACAGATTTCCTTAATCTTTGTAGTAGGCAACTTCTTCAATTTCTCTCTCCCCTCCTCCGAACCAATTTCCTCAGGTCTGGCCTGTTGCTGTTGAAGTTGATCTAGCAGCTCATCAGTGGTTAGTTCTTCATTGTCCTCCTCCACCAACTCTTTCACATCATCCCCACTAACCTCCAACCCCAAGGACTTTCCCAATACCACAATGGATTCCTCAACTGGCATACTCCTCTCAGGGTTAGCCTGAAACCCTTCAAAATCCCTTTGGTCTACACATTCTGGCCACAGTTTCTTCCAAGCAGAGTTCAAGGTCCTCTTAGTCACCCCCTCCCAAGCCTTACCTATAAGGTTTACACAATTGAGGATATTAAAGTGCTCTCTCCAAAACTCTCTTAGAGTCAATTGAGTTTCTGAGGTCACTGCAAAGCACCTTTCAAACAGAGCTTTTGTGTACAGTTTTTTTGAAGTTTGCAATAACCTGCTGGTCCATGGGCTGCAGGAGAGGAGTGGTATTAGGAGGCAAAAACTTCACCTTAATGAAGCTCATGTCCCCATAAAGTCGCTCTGCCACGTCTGTAGGATGACCAGGGGCATTGTCTAACACCAGGAGGCACTTAAGGTCTAATTTCTTTTCAGTTAGGTAATCTTTCACATTGGGGGCAAATGCATGGTGTAACCAGTCATAGAAAAAGTCCCTAGTGACCCATGCCTTACTGTTTGCCCTCCACAGCACACACAAATTAGCCTTGAGGATATTCTTTTGCCTGAACGCTCTGGGAGTTTCTGAGTGATACACTAATAAAGGCTTCACTTTGCAATCACCACTAGCATTGGAACACATCAACAGAGTAAGCCTGTCTTTCATAGGCTTATGTCCTGGGAGTGCCTTTTCCTCCTGAGTAATGTAGGTCCTGCTTGGCATTTTCTTCCAAAACAGGCCTGTTTCATCACAATTAAACTTGTTCAGATTTCAGTCCTTCACTGTCTATGTACTCCTTGAATTCCTGCACATATTTTTCAGCTGCTTTGTGGTCCAAACTGGCAGCCTCACCATGCCTTATCACACTATGTGTGCCACTACGCTTCTTAAAAATCTCTCAAACCAACCTTTGCTGGCCTTAAATTCACTCACATCATCACTAGTTGTAGGCATTTTTTTAATTAAATCCTGATGCAACTTCCTAGCCTTTTCACTTATGATCACTTGAGAGATGCTATCTCCTGCTATCTGTTTTTCATTTATCCACACCAATAAGAGTCTCTCAACATCTTCCATCACTTGCGATCTCTGTTTCGAAAACACAGTTGAACCTTTGGCAAGAACAGCTTCCTTGATTGCCATTTTGTTGCCCACAATAGTAGCGATGGTTGATTGGGGTTTATTGTACAACCTGGCCAGCTCGGAGACACGCACTCCACTTTCATACTTATCAATGATCTCTTTCTTCATCTCTATAGTAATTCTCACCCTTATTGCTGTAGGGTTGGCACTAGAAGCTTTCTTGGGGCCCATGGTCACTTATTTTGCAGATAAAATCACCAAAAACACTGTAATAATACAAAATGTTCCGATTGTATGCTTGGATGTTACCACGGAGGCTGGCTGGTAAACAATACTACCGGCGGAACATGTGAGGCTGGCTAAGGCCACACATTAGACGCGTCTCGGACGAACAGCGTTGAGCGGGTTTTTTAGCGGTATGCGAGGCAAAATCTTAGCGATAAAATATATCGGTATGCGGATTTAACGTTATGTAAGGCCAACGGTATGCGGGGGTCCACTGTATTTTGAGTGATTGGTCATGACCAGTCATGCAAAACAGATGAGAGCTTTCACACTGTATATATAGTGTCTGTCTTGGCAATATATACCTGCCTGGGATTATATCTCAATCTTATTCCATAATTGCTGTATGATCCCTGAGGGTTCAGTACTTCCCTGTACAGTGGAACCTCGGTTTTTGTTTGCCCTGGTTTTTGTCGAATTTGGTTTTCGATGACCTTTTTTGTCAAAATTTTGTCCCAGTTTTCGTTCATCACCTTGGTTTTTGTCCGCCATACCAAACGTGTCCACCTGCCCGCACCCACACACAGCATCCCACGCATGTGTTTTGAGTCAGTCTGGCTTCGTTTCTCGTTAAGTGAACATTACCCTGCGCTCTCATACGAAACATTTCATAATAATCTATCGTGTTTTGTGCTTGTTTATTGAGTGTGACTACTAAATAAGCCACCATGGGGCCAAAGAAAGTTCCGAGTGCCAGCCCTTTGATAAAGAAGGCAAGAAATTGTGGCCAGAATGTGTCCAGGAGAAGGATTTTGAAGAGTTTGAGGCTGACCCTTACAACCCTATGCCTGTTATGGAATCTATTGTGGCTTTGGGGAAATCCATACGGTTGGATGTGAGTGGCCAGGATGTGGAAGAGTTGGTGGACAGCCACAGTGAAAAGCTAACCACTGAAGAGCTGCAAGACCTTCAACTGGAACAGCAACAACACGCAGCTGAGGAATTTGCTTCAGAGGAGGAGGAAGAGAGAAGGAAGAATGTACCTTCTTCAGTGATTAAGGACTTGTGTGCAAAGTGGAGTGAGTTGCAAAGTTTTGTGAGAAATATCACTGTAACAAAGCTGTTGCAAGCCATGTCTGCAACATGCTCAATGACAATGCCTTGTTCCATATTAAGCAAATCTTAAAGAGACACTAAGAACAGACCTCTCTGGACAGATTTTTCGTGCAACAGGGGTCCAGTGACTCAAGCTGGTCCTAGTGCCAGTAAAAGAAAAAGAAGAGAAGTAACCTCGGATAGGGACTTGATACCTGAAGTCCTTATGGAGAAAGATTTTGAAGAGTTTGAGGCTCACCCTGACAACCCTTCCAAACAGTAACTTCTCCTCCCTCTCCCCTCCTTGCCATCTTCCAGACACCAGCAAGAGTCTTCAATAAAGGTAAAAGTTATGTTAAATGTTCATTTATCCATTTCATTATCTCTTTATATTTATTTCTCATTTTTTCTGCATGTAAAATATAGTTATTCTCTATAAAATGTATTATTTGTTAATACAGTAGACCCTCGACCAACAGCATTAATTCGTTCCAGAGAGCTAGCTGTTAGTCGAATTTGCCGTTAGTCGAATTAATTTTCCCCATAAGAAATAATGGAAATAGAATTAATCCGTTCCAGACACCCAAAAGTATTATACAAAATTATTTTTTTTGCTTGAAATATACATTTCCCTACACAAAAATGAATGGGACATGCAAAATAAGCAATAATTAAATGCCACTTACCTTTATTGTGGAGTTGTTGAGTGATGAGATGGTAGGAGGGCAGATAATGCAGGTGTTTTATTGTTTGGAAGGTGAATCCCCTTCCATAAAGACTTGAGGTACTAAGTCCTTTGGTAGGGTTACCTCCCTTCTTGGTTTTTTAATGCCACTAGGACCAGCTGGAGAGTTACTGGACCCCTGTCACACAAAATAGCTGTCCAGAGAGCTCTGTTTCTCAGGTGCCCTTAAGATTTCCCTAAAATGGGACACAAAAGTGTCATTGTATATGTTGCCAATGCAGCTTGCAACTTCTGTGACAGGATAAAATTCATCCATAAATGCTTGCACTTTTGTAAACATTGAACACATTTCCCTAATCTTTGACGAAGTCATCTTCCTCCATCTCTCTTCCTCCTGCTCTGAACAACATTCCTGAGATGTGATCTGTTGCTGTTGCACCTGAAGCTCTTGCAGGTCTGCAGTGGTTAGTTCTTCCTCATCGTTCTGCACCAGCTCTTCCACATCCTTGCCACAAACCTCCAACCCCAAGGACTTCCCCAGTGACACAGTAACTTCCACTACTGGCATAGGTTCCTGAGGGTTAGCCCCAAACCCTTCAAAATCTCTCTCTTGTACACATTGTGGCCACAGTTTTCTCCAAGCAGAGTTCAAAGTCTTGCAAGTCACTCCCTCCCAAGCCTTACCTCTAAGGTTTATGCAACTGAGGATATTGAAGTGATCTTTCCAGAACTCTCTTAGGGTCAATTGAGTGTCTGAGGTCACTTCAAAGCACTTTTGAAACACTGCTTTTGTAACCTGCTGGTCCATGGGCTGGAGGAAAGGAGTTGTATTAGGAGGCAAAAACCTCACCTTAACAAAACCAAACTCCCCTGTAATTTCCTCTTGCAAATCATGAGGATGAGCAGGAGCATTGTCCACTACCAGGAGGCACTTGAATGACAATTTCTTTTCCTGGAGGTATTTTGTCACAGTGGGGCCAAACACACCATAAAACCAGTCCAAGAAAAATTCCCTAGTGACCCATGCCTTACTGTTTGATCTCCACAGCACACACAAATTACCCTTGACGATATTGTTTTTCCTGAACACACTCAGAGTTTCAGAATGATACACCAATAAAGGCTTCACTTTGCAATCACCACTAGCATTACTACACAACATTAATGTCAGCCTGTCTTTCATAGGCTTATGTCCTGGGAGTGCCTTTTCCTCCTGAGTAATGTAGGTCCTGTTTGGCATTTTCTTCCAAAACAGGCCTGTATCCTCACAATTAAACACTTGTTCAGGTTTTAGGTTTTCAGTCTTTATGTATTCCTTAAAATCCTTCATATATTTTTCAGCAGCTTTTTTGTCTGAACTGCCAGCCTCCCCATGCCTTACTACACTGTGTATGCCACCACGATTCTTAAATCTTTCAAACCAGCCTTTGCTGGACTTAAATTCATCAATATCATCACTATTTTGAGGCATTTTCTTAACGAGATCATCATGCAACTGCCTTGCCTTTTCACAAATTATAGACTGAGAACACTATCTCCTGGTAATTGTTTTTTGTTTATCCATACCAATAACAGTCTCTCTACCTCTTCAGTTATTTGCGGTCTCCGTTTTGAAAACATATACTTGCACCTTTTGCAACAACAGCTTCCTTGATTGTTTTTCTGTTTTGCCAAGATAGTACTGATGGTTGAATGGGGTTTGTTGTATAGCCTTTCCAACATATGCACTCCACTTTCGTATTTTTCAATTATCTCTCTCTTCATTTTCATCGTAATTCTCACCCTTTTAACACAGGCTTGACACTAGAAGCTTTCTTGGGACCCGTGGTGGCTTATTTAGTGGTTACAAGCACTAAAAACACTGGAATAATCCAAAATACAGTGGACCCCAGCCTTATGATATTAATCCGTTCCTGAGAGCTCATCGTAAGCTGAAATTATCATTAGCTGAATTAATTTTCCCCATAAGAAATAATGGAAATCAAATTAATCAATTCCTGACACCCCAAAGTATGAAAAAAAAACAATTTTTTTTTACCACATGAAATATTAATTTTAATACACACAAACTGAAGAAGACATGCACAATTACTACTATACTAAGAATAGAATACATGACACTTACCTTTATTGAAGATCTGGTGATGATTGATGGGATGGGAGGAGGGGAGAGTGTGGAAGTTATTGTTTAGAAGGGGAATCCCTTTCCATTAGGACTTGAGGTAGCAAGTCCTTTTCCAGGGTTACTTCCCTTCTTCTTTTAATGCCACTAGGACCAGCTTGAGAGTCACTGGACCTCTGTCGCACAACAAATCTGTCCATAGAGCTCTGTACCTCCCGTTCCTTTAAGACTTTCCTAAAATGGGCCATAACATTGTCATTGTACAGGTTGCCAACACGGCTTGCAGTAGCTGTGTCAGGGTGATTTTCATCCGTAAAGGTTTGCAGTTGAACCCACTTTGCACACATTTCCTTAATCTTTGAAGTAGGCAACTTCCTCAATTTCTCTCTCCCCTCTGAAGCAGTTTCCTCAGGTCTGGCCTCTTGCTGTTGAAGATGATCTTGCAGCTCATCAGTGGTTAGTTCTTCATTGTCCTCCTCCACCAATTCTTCCACATCCTCCCACTAACCTCCAATCCCAAGGACTTCCCCAATGCCACAATGGATTCCACAACTGGCATATGCTTCTCAGGGTTAGTCCCAAACCCTTCAAAATCCCTTTCTTCTACACATTGTGGCCACAGTTTCTTCCAGGCAGAGTTCAAGGTCCTCTTAGTCACTCCCTCCCAAGCCTTACCTATAAGGTTTACACAACTGAGGATACTAAAGTGATCTTTCCGAAACTCTCTTAGTCAGTCGAGTGTCTGAGGTCACTTCAAAGCACTTTTGAAACATAGCTTTTGTGTAGAGTTTTTTGAAGTTTGAAATGACCTGTTAGTCCATGGAATGCAGGAGAGGAGTGGTATTAGGAGGCAAAAACTTGACCTTAATGAAGCTCATGTCCCCAGAAAGTCGCTCTGCCAAGTCTGAAGGATGACCAGGAGCATTGTCTAATACCAGGGGGCACTTAAGGTCCAATTTCTTTTCCATTAGGTAATTTTTCACAGTGGGGGCAAATGCATGGTGTAACCAGTCATAGAAAAAGTCCCTAGTGACCCATGCCTTTCTGTTTGCCCTCCACAGCACACACAAATTAGCCTTGAGGACTTAGTTTTGCCTGAACATTCTGGGAGTTTCTGAGTGATACACTAATAAAGGCTTCACTTTGCAATCACCACTAGCATTGGAACACATCAACAGAGTAAGCCTGTCTTTCATAGGCTTATGTCCTGGGAGTGCCTTTTCCTCCTGAGTAATGTAGGTCCTGCTTGGCATTTTCTTCCAAAACAGGCCTGTTTCATCACAATTAAACTTGTTCAGATTTCAGTCCTTCACTGTCTATGTACTCCTTGAATTCCTGCACATATTTTTCAGCCGCTTTTTGGTCCGAACTGGCAGCCTCACCATGCCTTATTACACTATATATGCCACTGTGATTCTTAAATCTCTCAAATCAACCTTTGCTGGCCTTAAATTCACTCACATCACCACTAGTTGCAGGCATTTTTCTAAGTAAATCGTCATGCAACTTCCTAGCCTTTTCACATATGATCGCTTGAGAGATGCTGTCTCCTGCTATCTGTTTTTCGTTTATCCACACCAATAACAGTCTCTCAACATCTTCTATCACTTGCGATCTCTGTTTTGAACACAAACTTTATTTTATTATTATTATGTATCCTCCTCCTCCTCCTCCTCTTCCTCTTCCTCCTCCTCCTCTTCCTCTTCCTCCTCTTCCTCCCTATTCCTCCTCTTCCTCCCTATTCCTCCTCCTCCCTATTCCTCCTCCTCCCTATTCCTCCTCTCCCTGTTCCTCCTCCTCTTCCTCCTCCTCCTTCTCCCTCCCTCCCTTCCTTCCTCCTCCTTCCTCGTCCTCTTCCTCCTCCCCCTCCCCCCTCCTCCCCCCAACAACAACAACTACTGCTACTACTACAACAACGTAAAAGTTATTTAAATGATCATTTACCCATTTCATTAGTCCTTTATATTTATTTCTCATTTTTTCTGTATGTAAAACAATAGTTATTCTTGGGTTTCTATTTTTTGTTCCTCAGATGAAACATTGCCATGTTTAGCTTCAGAACCAACTTCAGTAGATACAGGATGTTTTCTAGAGCGTCCACGTCTTTTTCTCACACTAGGTGAATGGCAGTTTGTTTTGCTTGCTGAAAACAAGTTTAGTTCAATAAAATGTATTTTTTGTTAATACTTTTGGGTGTCTGGAACAGATTAATTGGATTTACATTATTTCTTATGGGAAATATTGCTTCAGTTTTCGTCGAATTCGGTTTTCATCAGACTCTCTGGAACGAATTAAAAACGAAATCCGAGGTTCCACTGTATATATAATTTTTTCAACAAAGCAGCTGTATCCCACTGAGTCAGGGCGGACCACAAAGAAAAATGAAAGTTCCCTGTATATATTCAAATTAAAAAATGAGTTTTAGGTCACTTTACTTTTTTCCCCTTGCTTGAACTTGCTTGTGATGAACCATTCATGTGAGGGCTGAGGTGCTACCCTCATGGTGCCTACTCATTGTGTAGCTTTGTTCTACTCATCAGATCCCATTCTGAGTATTCTAAAAGGAGTTTACAACACTTCTCATGCCTGTCTTGTGCTAGAACCACACAGGGAGTTTGACACTGATTGTTCCTTATTCAGTCGTCATGCTAGGCATCTCATTACTGTGATGAATTGACTGTTCCGTTGTCATCATAGGCTTCATGAGTAGGAACTTCACATGACATCTTTCCAAGGTCTGATGGATCACTAAAGCACTCTGGACATAGGACTTGTTTGCCACAGTTTTTCTAACCTTTGTCTCTATTTTCCTAAACCAGTGAGCTTCACTCACAGATGCAGTGTTTCTTAACTGGCTGGAGTGCAAGTTTCCTTAACTATTCCCTATTACACCTTTAAGGATATTTCTTGCCATACTCAGCTGCATGTCCTGTTTATTCTCACTGCTCTGTGATGTCCTTTGCAACCTTGGTTCCTAACCTTGTAGGCCCTTGACTATTATATGTTTCATATGCAGCACAAACTACTGCTGTTGTTGCAGTCATCAGAAGATAGTGTGTTCATAACCATGGAGTGTTTCTCTGCTCCACATTAAGCTCTTAGGAGGACCATTTCTCTCATGGTCATACAGTGGACCCCCGAGTTTCGTGATTAATCCATTCCAGAGAGCCTGCCGAATGTCGAAATTGCCGAATGGCGAAACCATTTTCCCCATAAGAAATAATGGAAATAAAATTAATCTGTTCCCAACACCCAAAAATATTAAAATAAAATATTTTTTTTCAAATTAAATGAAGATTTACATACTGAAAACAATGAGAAATCAAGTACATACATATAAAAAATAATAATAACATTACACTTACCTTTACTGAAGACTTCTGGGTGGATGGAAGACGGAGGAGGGGATAGGAGGAAGGTGTACACTATTGTTTGGAAGGAGAATCTCCTTCCATTAGGACTTCAGGTATGAAGTCCTTATCTGGGGTTACTTCCCTTCTTTGTTTTTTAAAGACACTGGGAGCAACTTGAGAGTCACTGGACCCCTGTTCGCACAAAATAACTGTCTAGAGAGCTGTTTCTGGCATTTCTTTAAGATTTGTCTGAAGTGGGACACAACAGTGTCATTGTACATGTTGCCAGTACGGCCTGCAACAGCTTTGTTAAGGTGAAGTTCATCCATAAATGTTTGCACTTCAGTCCACTTTGCACAAATGTCCTTAATCTTTGAAGAAGGCACCTTCCTTCATCTCTCTTCCTCCTCCTCTGCAGCAGTTTCCTGAGCTGTGATCTCTTGCTGTTGCAGATGAAGCTCTTGCAGCTCTGCAGTGGTTAGCTCTTCCCTGTGGTTCTCCACCAACTCTTCCACATCCTCACCACTCACCTCCAACCCCAGGGACATCCCCAATGCCACAATAGATTCCACAACTGGCATAGGCTCCTTAGGGTCAGCCCCAAACCCTTCAAAATCCCTCTCTTGTACACATTCTGGCCACAATTTTCTCCAAGCAGAGTTCAAAGTCCTGGAAGTCACTCCCTGTCAAGCCTTACCTATAAGGTTTATGCAGTGGAGGATATTAAAGTGATCTTTCCAGAACTCTTAGGGTCAATTCAGTGTCTGAGGTCACTTCAAAGGACTTTTGAAACACTGCTTTGGTGTACAGTTTTTTGAAGTTTGAAATGACCTGCTGGTCCATGGGCTGGAGGAGAGGAGTTGTATTAGGGGGCAAGAACTTCACCTTGATGAAACTAAACTCCTCCACTATTTGCTCTTCCAAGTCTGGAGGATGAGCATTACCAGGAGGCACTTGAGTGGCAGTTTATTTTCCAGGAGGTATTTCTTCACACTGGGGCCAAACACTTCATTAAACCAGTCTAGGAAAATTCTCCTTGTGACCCATGCCTTAATGTTACCCTTCCACATCACACACAAATTACTCTTGGTGACACTTTTTCTTGAACACTGGGATTTTCAGAGTGATACACCAGTAAAGGCTTCACTTTGCAATCCCCACTAGCATTACTACAAAACATGAGAGTAAGCCTATCCTTCATAGGCTTGTGTCCTGGCAGTGCCGTTTCCTCCTGCATGAAGTAGGTCCTCTTTGGCATTTTCTTCCAAAAGAGGCCTGTTTCGTCACAATTAAACACTTGTTGGGGTTTGAATTCTCCAGTGTCTACGCACTCCTTAAACTTCTGTACAAACTTCTCAGCTGCATTTTTGTCAGAACTGGCAGCCTCACCATGCCTTATCACACTGTGAATGCCACTACACTTCTTAAATCTCTCAAACCAACCTTTGCTGGCCTTAAAATCACAAGCATCACCACTTGTTGCAGGCATTTTCTTTACGAGATCTCATGCAACTGCCTTGCCTTTTCACATATTATCGGCTGCATAACACTATCTCCTGCTAACTGTTTTTCGGTAATCCACACCAACAATTACCTTTCCACTTCTTCGAGGATTTGCGATCTCTTTTTTGTCAGCATATCTACCCCTTTTGCAACAACAGCACACTTTATATCCTTTCCCTTCACCACGATCGAAGTGATGGTTGAATTAGGTTTGCCATACATCCTGGCAAGTTCTGTAACACGCACTCCACTCTCATATTTTTCAATGATTTCCTTCTTGAATTCGATCGTGTTCCTCACTTTCTTCACCAAAGGGCTTGCACAAGCTTTCCTTGGGCCCATGGTGACTTATTTAGCAGTTGCAATCACAAAAAACAATTGATTATTATGAAATGTATTGTATGAACCTGCGGGGTGATGGTCACGTGCTGGTAAACAATGGCACACTGAGTGTGAATGGTGCAGGAGACTGGCTTTGTGTGCGCGGTGACAGGCGGACAGGTACCTGACGGTCGCCAAATCATGGTCCAATCACGAATGCAGGCTAATTTGCCAAAAAAACTTGCGAAATCGGATTTACGAAACTCAATGCCGACGAAACTCGGGGGTCCACTGTACTCTGTAATCCTGATCATCCTTCTGGAACCCTCTGGAACTCTAGGTTGTCTAGTGGCTTTGGGACTGTCCTTCTAGACTAACCCTAATCCCTCAGTAATGGAACTGGGTCTCATGTTGTCTTTTTTTTCCTTCAGTTCCTGCTACACTGGAACCCTCTGGCTTCTACTTTGTACATAGTCTCTCACTGTCTCAGGATCCTGGCTCCTCTCTAAGCGCTCACACTCTGTATTCTACTCTTCATTGCTTCTGGTTGTGCCAGTTGTTGTCTGTGTTAGATAAGTAATAATTTCGTTGATTTTACCCCGGAAGGGTTGCCCCAGGATAACCTAAGAAAGTCAGTGGTCTCTGGACTGTCTACTATTTCCTTGGGTTTCTTAATCTTGTCTCCAGGATCACCACACAGTCGCTAACACCCAGTACTATTGCTGCTAGGTGACAGACAACAGTGTAAGGAAACTGTCGAATTTTTCCCACCTGCCGGGTCGACGGCCCTCTTGTGTGAAGCGGGATTTAGCACCAGCAGTACTTCAAATTCATGGCCTATGACCAACACCTTGGGCAGGCAGCTGCCTAACTTCTGTGGCTATGACATCTGGGGCATAGTTGGTTCTGTCCTGTTGGCCCACACCACTTTGCAATTGATTCTCGCCAGTCTGTGAGCCTCCTGCCAGTCAGTAGATACTGAATGCTGTGCGAGTCTCCTGCTAGTCAGTGGTTACTTATCACTATGCATTTGAAGTCTTGCTGGTTCTTTGTGTAGCCTTTCCAGGGTTTCCTCTCTGTTTCCATGATACAAGTCCTTCCATTTATTTTGGTTTTCTTCAAGGATAAGTTGGGATTCTTCAGTTTGGATGTTAAGCAAGTTATATTTTTTTGACTATTGTACACACTTCCTGGGTCAGTGTCTGGGGTCAGCCAGAGGTCATGCAGCAGTCAGGCAGTGATAGTTTGCACATACATACACCACACCTGCTTTAGTTAATTGGTGAGAACCTGTTTTTATTTTTCTCCTCTTACAGTTACCTAGACGAGCATTATGCATGAGGATGGCTTCCCTAGTCTAGAGCCATAAACATGTCCAAGGACACTGTTCCATGCGCTCAGTAAGGTCATGGTTTCCTCGGGTATTAAATTCAACATGACCAAGTCCTTAACAACATAGGGTTGAATGCTTCTTTCTGCCTTGGCTCAGATGACTCCCTGTTATATGGGGTGTTTCTCTGTCACAAAATTTTCAAGTTATGTCAGCTATCCTGGTGGGCAGAGGCAGTGCCAACCCTTGGTCATGTTGATGTCTACCACCTGTAGGTCATTGATGTGTTCCTGGGGAGTCTTGCCTCTAGCTACTCTTGTGGTTCTCCTGCTGTTGCTTATACTGCTACATGGTATTGATGATACTGGTAGTACATGGTATGTATGATGGTAGTGGTACAGGGTGTGTATGCAGTAACAAGGCTGGTGTGACCTCTCAGGCTGATGCATGGCTGATCACCTATATCAGAGTTGTTCAGTCTTGCTCATACAGTCATGTATGACAGTGGGCTGTCAGGCCTGTCATCACTCCAGCTAAATCATGCTTCATGCTGCCTGAGCTAGTCTGTGTGACTGCTTCCTCTGTAATTCTGCTAACATTCAACAGTTGTGTACTCAGACTTTCTGGTGCTGGTGTAGTTTTTGGTGGGCATCCTAAGGTTGTTACTGCTGGATAGTACATTTTGCCTTGAAAAGTGTGCTTCCAGTGACATCTTCGACCTCCCCCACCTGTTGTGATTTGGACGCAGGCTGGATTTTAAGGCTTTGCCACTCCCAGATGATGGTGAGCAAATAAAACCAAATAAACTCTGGTAAAAAGAACATTGTACTAAATGTAGAGCTGCACAAGACCCTACTGGAGCTGAAGGAGGGAGGTATTAAGAAAAGTATCACAATATCAAGTGAGTTACTTGGGACCCCGTCTTCAGTAATGAGTTTTTCCAAATCAAAATGTACTATTTCTACAATGTAGCATATTTCAGCAATATAGACTTACCTCTTCTGTACAGTGCTAAATGATACTTGGGCATTTAGTTCTTTTTGTGATTATTTTTGTCCATACTATGGCATATTCTAAGAAAATTTGCTGTACTGTAGTTGTATTTTTAGTTGATAGAATCCAATTTTCTTGAAATTATTATTTATTGTTATGCTGTGAGTTGTAATTATTTCTTCAGCTGCAATCAGTATAATTAAAGTATGTCTTCTTAGATACAGTTATAATTTTGTCCCTCTTCTGCTGAAGAGGATCCTAGAAGGGGGTTGAAATATACAGATCAATAAATCTTGAGTTTCTGTCTCCATGTGGGTTCTTATTGAGCATTGACAGATGTTCATTACACTTAATTTATTCACAGTTATAATTGCTTAACAGATCTTTGACAGCTGAATGGGGAAAGTATGGTATGCGCTTCAACTGCATAGCTCCTGGTCCTATTGGGACAGAAGGTGCATCTAGTCGTCTGGACCCAACTGGTAAATTTATGAAGCGCGCGCATGAGTATATTCCTGCTGGACGGCTGGGTGAAGTAGAAGAGGTGGCTAATCTAGCAACTTACCTTGTTTCTGACTATTCAACATGGATCTCAGGAGAGGTATGTTAAGTGTTTGGAATTACATTGCATATATACCCAAGCATTACTCTCCAATGTGCATAGATCGACTACTGACATTTTTCCAAATGCTCCTTAATTTTTTTATATTTCTTGGGTATAAGTCAACTCTAGATTTTAACCCCTTCAGGGTCCAAGGCCCAAATCTGAAGTGGTGCCCCAGTGTCCAAGAATTTTCAAAAAAAAATTTGTTATTTTTGCTTATGAAATGGTAGAGAATCTTTTTGTGAAGGTAATAAAACAAAAAGTACGAAATTTGATGGAAAATTGACGAAATTATGCTCTCGCGAATTTTGATGTGTCAGCGATATTTACGAATCGGCGATTTTGCCGACTTTGACTCCCATTTCAGGTCAATTACATTATTCCAGTCAACCAAATTCTTAACTATTTCACTAGTATTACTTCTATTCTATCGATTGAGCACAAGAAATTGCCAAGTCAACTGTTTCAACTACAAATTAAAGTGATCGGAAATTGTTAATTTGGCCAATTTAACACAAAGTTCAAAATATTCCAATTTCAAAATAGGGTCCAGAATAAACAATGTAGGTATTCCTGGAATTAAACTAACATTTCCTCTGTTCATTAGTTATGTTTTGAGGCTTTACAAATAAATTCCATTTTGATTTTTTATTCACATAATGAATTTTTATTCACACCAAAAAATAGAAGATTTACTGTTATGCAATACTGTAATAATTGTATAAATATCATCACCATATTTGTGAATGCATATTAGACCCACCAGCTGGCGTGTATTAGACGTGTGAGGTCGTTTATTTACTCTTGAATATCGTCAAAAATTTAACATTTCTGCTACTTTGAGCTCAGTTTCAAGCCATTTCCAGTGCTAAAACCAATCAAAATCATCTCTACTTCTGTAATATGTCTTCCATTCTATCAAATGAGACCAAGAAATCGCAAATAGAACTATAAAAAACATACGAAAAGACACTGCAAAGTCACTGTTTTAATCGAAAAATTATGATTTCAGTTTTTTTCTCTCATTATACACAGTGTGCTGCAGGATCTGTTTTATGTGGTGCACACATACCACATAGATGTATTCTCTCATCTCTAGGCCCAAATGTACCACTCACAGTTTATCAGAGTGAGCTGAGCTCATGGTGTAGATCTACGGTTTGGACCCTGAATGTAAAGCCATAGATCTACGGGACGGACCCTGAAAGGGTTAAGGGACTTTAAAAGGGTCAAATGGTTCTCATGTGAAAACATTCCAGCTGAAACCTAGAAAAATGTACCAAAAATGTAAAAATAGCACCACAGGCCTGTCAGTATTTATGACTAAAGCAGAAAATACTATACCTAACACTTGATAAGCATAATAATAAAGTAACACCGCAATAAACATAAACCCTCGATATAATGGCCTTATATGGGGATTGTCTATTGTCCATTATATCAAAATAATATTCAAAACAAGCACTTAAGTATCCTACTATATACCTAATATGTATAATACTGTACATATAATTTACAGTTAAGTTACAATGAACATGGCAGTAAAGAAGTTAAAAGTACTATTTACTCAGGGATTTTAACCATTATTTTAAAAGTCCGTTACATGAAGGTCTGTTGTATGGAGACTTTACTGTACTGTCTCATGATATGCAGGTTTTACTCACAACCATTCAGCACATAAGAACAGATTTAGAAAGGACATAAGAAAGTACTGGTTTTCAAAACTGAGTTGTCAATGATTGGAACAATCTATCAAGTTGGGTTATATAAGCTAAAACTTTGGGTAGTTTTAGAAGTAGGTAAGATAAATATATGAATGAGAAGTGTTGGGTTTGATTAGGACCCGAGGTATTGAAGCTAACCTCTTGTGAAGCTTTGGGAATAGGTAGGACATACATGTATGTGTACAGGAGGGCCCCACTTATACAGCAGGTTCAATTGTAGGCTGCCATAAAGTGAATCACCCTTTTTTCACTCTTAACCCTTAAACTGTCCAAACATAGATCTATGTTCACATGCATAGCACTCCAACCCTTATTTTCTCCATTTGAAAGCATATAAAAAAACATAGGTCTACATTCGGAGCACTATGCACGTGAACATAGATCTACGTTTGGACAGTTTAAGGGTTAAATGCAAGTAAATGCCTGATAACATGTTTATACTATCATATAGTATTAAGTTAGCAATAGAACTAGGTATAAAAACAATAAAAAATAAAATGCATGTACAGTACACTCATTACTTACCTTAAAATATTTATAGTCTTAATGTAGAGTGAGAGGTGAGCAGTATTTATGTGTAGGAAGTCAGGTGTAGGTAGCCCAGGTGTAGGTAGCCCAGGTGTAGGTAGCCCAGGTGTAGGTAGCCCAGGTGTAGGTAGCCCAGGTGTAGGTAGCCCAGGTGTAGGTAGCCCAGGTGTAGGTAGCCCAGGTGTAGGTAGCCCAGGTGTAGGTAGCCCAGGTGTAGGCAGCCCAGGTGTAGGCAGCCCAGGTGTAGGTAGCCCTGGTGTAGGTAGCCCAGGTGTAGGTAGCCCAGGTGTAGGCATCCCAGGTGTAGGCAGCCCAGGTGTAGGCAGCCCAGGTGTAGGCAGCCCAGGTGTAGGCAGCCCAGGTGTAGGCAGCCCAGGTGTAGGCAGCCCAGGTGTAGGCAGCCCAGGTGTAGGCAGCCCAGGTGTAGGCAGCCCAGGTGTAGGCAGCCCAGGTGCAGGTAGCCCAGGTGCAGGTAGCCCAGGTGTAGGTAGCCCAGGTGTAGGCAGCCCAGGTGTAGTAGCCCAGGTGTAGGCAGCCCAGGTGTAGGCAGCCCAGGTGTAGGCAGCCCAGGTGTAGGCAGCCCAGGTGTAGGTAGCCCTGGTGTAGGTAGCCCAGGTGTAGGTAGCCCAGGTGTAGGCATCCCAGGTGTAGGCAGCCCAGGTGTAGGCAGCCCAGGTGTAGGCAGCCCAGGTGTAGGCAGCCCAGGTGTAGGCAGCCCAGGTGTAGGCAGCCCAGGTGTAGGTAGCCCAGGTGTAGGCAGCCCAGGTGTAGGCAGCCCAGGTGTAGGCAGCCCAGTGTAGGCAGCCCAGGTGTAGGTAGCCCAGGTGTAGGTAGCCCAGGTGTAGGCAGCCCAGGTGTAGGCAGCCCAGGTGTAGGCAGCCCAGGTGTAGGCAGCCCAGGTGTAGGTAGCCCAGTGTAGGCACCCAGGTGTAGGCAGCCCAGGTGTAGGCAGCCCAGGTGTAGGCAGCCCAGGTGTAGGCAGCCCAGGTGTAGGCAGCCCAGGTGTAGGTAGCCCAGGTGTAGGCAGCCCAGGTGTAGGCAGCCCAGGTGTAGGCAGCCCAGGTGTAGGCAGCCCAGGTGTAGGCAGCCCAGGTGTAGGCAGCCCAGGTGTAGGCAGCCCAGGTGTAGGCAGCCCAGGTGTAGGCAGCCCTGGTGTAGGTAGCCCAGGTGTAGGTAGCCCAGGTGTAGGCAGCCCAGGTGTAGGCAGCCAAGGTGTAGGCAGCCCAGGTGTAGGCAGCCCAGGTGTAGGCAGCCCAGGTGTAGGTATCCCAGGTGTAGGTAGCCCTGGTGTAGGTAGCCCAGGTGTAGGCAGCCCAGGTGTAGGCAGCCCAGGTGTAGGCAGCCCAGGTGTAGGCAGCCCAGGTGTAGGCAGCCCAGGTGTAGGCAGCCCAGGTGTAGGTAGCCCAGGTGTAGGTAGCCCTGGTGTAGGCAGCCCAGGTGTAGGCAGCCCAGGTGTAGGTAGCCCAGGTGTAGGTAGCCCAGGTGTAGGTAGCCCAGGTGTAGGTAGCCCAGGTGTAGGCAGCCCAGGTGTAGGCAGCCCAGGTGTAGGCAGCCCAGGTGTAGGCAGCCCAGGTGTAGGCAGCCCAGGTGTAGGTAGCCCAGGTGTAGGTAGCCCAGGTGTAGGTAGCCCAGGTGTAGGCAGCCCAGGTGTAGGCAGCCCAGGTGTAGGCAGCCCAGGTGTAGGCAGCCCAGGTGTAGGCAGCCCAGGTGTAGGTAGCCCAGGTGTAGGTAGCCCAGGTGTAGGTAGCCCAGGTGTAGGCAGCCCAGGTGTAGTAGCCCAGGTGTAGGTAGCCCTGGCTCCCCATCCCAAACTTAATATACAATATTTAAAGCAGCCCAGAGAGATAAAATACACATACAGTACACTCATTATTTACTTTAAAATATGTGTAGTCCTAATGTAGGATGACAGGCGAGTAGTGTTTATTTGTAAGAAGTCAGGTGTAGGTAGCCGGTAGATGTAGCTATGAAGTCTGCCTGGTTATGTAGCTGCACCTACCTACATACCTATACGATATTTAATGCGGCCCAGAGCCATATTATTGCCATCAACATACCTTGTTCACTGAGTTTAATTGTTTCTAACCTGCCATATAAGTTTGGCCATCATAAATGAAGGGAGAAGTAATGAGAATTTATGCCAAAAATTGTAAACAAAAGCGGAGGGGAGTGACTGGGTCAAACACAGATTCATACACGTTTCTCTGGTGCTGGACCAGAGAAAACGTAATGTTTTCCCTCCGCACCTCATATTTATGTTAAATTTATTGTGCTGGGGGTGTATATATCATGTTTATATGCTATGTAAAGTGTTTCTTATATAATTTTGAAGAAAATATCATAGATGGATTAATGAAAATGTCCATATTAACGTAACATAAGACATTTTATGTGCCCAAGAGTGATTATTATTAATTATCATTAGTATTACTATGCCGTTAAGACTAGAGGGACACTCTTAGTGGTTCTAATGTGTACCTGCATGCCAGCACAGCGTGTAAGTATATTTAGGTACAGGGACACAAGTACAGTGGACCTCCGCCTAACGATATTATTTCAATCCAGAAGTCTGTTTGGATGCTGTTATAAACCGAATTTGTTCCCATAAGAAATATTGTGAATTAGATTAGTCCGTTTCAGACCCCTATAAATACACCTACAAAAGCACTTACAAAAATACACTTACATAATTGGTCGAGTTGGGAGCTGATCGTTAGTGGCGGTCCACTGTATAATTATCAGAGTACATATAAAATATGGAATAACTTTAAAACACTTGAAATTTTGGGAAGTTTCCAGACATAATAGAGGAATGTGTTTTGGAGAATGTAAAGAAACCAGGTGGGGCATGCTGTATTAGAAAGATGGGGAGAGAGATAGTGAGTTTTGGTCATAATTTGAAATCGCCATATTAGCAGAACGCTGTAAGGCGAAATGCTGTAAAGTGGGGCCATACTGTAGTATTGTAGGAAGTCAAGTGTAGTAATTTGCCCGGCTACAACACCTTACAGTTATATTTATTTGTTTTACTATGGTTATATATATTTTGTTTGTATGATATGTAACATAATTATATAATTTTGAAAAAATGTCATGGGAGATTCTAAAGAAAAGTTGCAAAGGTTAGTGGACGAGTTTGGGTGGGTGTGTAAAGTTAGAAAGTTGAAAGTAAACATAGGTAAGAGTGAGGTGATGTGGGCATCAAATGATTTAGATAAAGAAAAATTGGATATCACATCGGAGAGAGGGAGTACGGAAGAAGTGAATGTTTTTAGATATTTGGGAGTAGACATGTCATTGGATGGGTTTATGAAGGATAAGGAAAAAAGGTGAGTATTCAAGGTATGATAGTGTGCAGTGACAGAAGTTTGCTAGACTATGTATTGATGGATAAAATGTTGACTTCTGGATGTGCATTCTGTTAGAGGAATAAGTGATATGTGATATTATTTAGCAGTAGCTGCAGTAAGAAGCACATGGAGTACAAGAGAACGGGGTCCGTGGTAAAAAAAGTTTTAAAAGTATATAAAAAAAAGGGTAATTAGGTGGGTAACTTGAATAAAAAAAGGTGTTGTCGCGGCTGTAAAAAAAAAAAAAAAATTTTTGTAAAATAAACATTCCTTATACCAACCAAAACTTTTTGCCAACCCCCATGTTTTTAAAAACAATGCATGTCTCCCCTACCACCACATTCAACCACCACATCGTCTTTTTTTAATTAAAACTTTTTCCAAAATTAATTATTTCCCTTTGTGGGCCAATTTTTGAAAAATAAAAAAAAACTTTTTTGTTTTAAAAAGGGGGGAAAATTTTCTGTGTGGGTAAACCCCCAAAAAAATTTTTCCCCAAATACACTGAATTTAGTCCCCAGGGGCTCTAGTTAGGAAACATCCAGCCGCGTTTCAGAAGTGTTGCAACTTTTTTCTTTTTTTTAAATTTTAATTTTTATTTTGAAAACAATTTAAATTTTCTTTTTTTCTAAAAATTTTTTTAAAATATTTTACAAAAAAAGATAAAGAACAACGACGAAGGGGAATTTTTACCGCCCTTTATATACTTTTTGAAAAATAACAAAGAAAAGGTCCAGCAATTTTTTAGACTGCTCCTCTTCGGGGGGGGCCCCCTTCTTAAAACCTTTCCGAAAATTACCCTTTTTCCCCTAAACCCGACCAAAAATTTCCCCCCCAATCCCCCCCCCCTATCCCCACCCCCCTTTTTTTCCTTTCCTCCTCCCCCCCCCACCCCCCCCTTTTTGCCCTTCCCTTTTGGCCTTTGGGTTTTTTTCCACGGGCACACAGTTCCTAATAGGGGAAAGGGTCCGGGGTCCATCCCATTCCTTTGGGGTTCTTGGCGTGGGTATTTTTTCCGTGGAATCGATTGCCGGGGGGATGTCCCGATCCCTCCCCGGAATCCCGGAGGGTGGCTTTGGTGTCTTTCGGGCGACGGCTGTATCTCTGGAAGCCACCTTTCAGATTCCGGGGGTGGTGGCTGAAGGAGGTATGCTTTTGGGGATATCCGGCCCCCCCTCTCTTTTGTCCACCGAGGTAGCTCGGCAGATATGAGGTTGCTATCCTGGATTGCTGGTTTACTGGCATGATGGGTAGGGTTTGGCAGGGGTTTTCCATGCTGCATCTGCGCTACTTGCGGTTCTGAGGTCCTCTTGGCCGCGGAGGGAGATTTCTGGCCCTTTCATTCCTCCTAGGAACTATCCCTCCCCGGTCCCCCCTTTTTTTTTATTCTTTTTTTTATTTTTATTTTCTTTTCTTTCTTTTTTTTTCTTAAAAATAAAAAGAAAGAAAGTAACCTAACCATGGAGTACCTGATCCATGACCCTGCTACCCCCGGGGCCCCTTATTGTACTGCACCCTGTTAGACTCGCCTCGTCTTTGGCCACTCTTCGGGACTTTCCCTTTAGGCCCCTGTACCTCTTGCTGGTGCTGTTTCCTTGCCCGCTTCAGGTACCGGGGCTTCCACTGACTCCTTCGATTTGTCTGACCTCCGCTCTCCTTAGACTATGCTTCCGGCTTCTCCCTCTACTGTGCGGCGATTTTCGAATCGCCAGCCCGTCCCACGTCGGACCGACTCTGGTCCCACTTCTAAACATCAACGACAATCTCTTAATGATGTTGCTTCGTTGCCTTCCCATTCTACTTGGAAAAGACTGACACGTCATGCACTCCCTCTCCACACTCGGTTTCGGACCACACAATGGACTAAATTCTTTACATTAAGACCGACTTCTTCTACTGCCTATCTTTCTGACCATAGTATTGGCAAAGCGCTCCTATGCCACGTTGGTAGAGATATTTCCTTTCATGCTCTTAAGAGTGATACGTGCATCATCACAGTCCAGAATTCTACCCAAGCTCATGATCTTTCTCTTCTTCCACATATCGATACTATTCCTATCACTATCGAAAAACATCATTCCCTCAATTCTTGTAGTGGTACTGTTATTCTGCCCCATACCATAGTCCAACAGAATTTCCAGACATGTGGCACTGACATTCTCGAACAGCTGGAACTTCAAGATCTACCAATTTTCAAGGTAGACACTTATGTTCTTCCTGCCCGAGGGCGAAGATGATACCCTTGTAATGTGGCTCGTTTAACTTTTGACAGCTGTGAACTCCTCTCCTCTGTTTATGTAGCAGGACATCGGTTACAAGTTCGGAAGGTGATCCCTACACCGCAACAGTGTAGGAATTGCTGGCGATTTGGCCACCCAGCAAAATATTGCAGATCTATAGCCGAATGCCCAGTCTCTGGTGCCGATGACCATTCTAATACGTTTTGCAGTCAAACTCCCTCTTGCCTTAATTGTCACGAGGCTCACCCTTCGTACTCTCGCTGTTGCCAAGTCTACTTAAATGAGTGGGAAATTCGTTGCCTCAGAGGCAGAAGGTCTCCCTTATGCTATGGCGGTTTCTCATCTCCACCTCCAAGGGAGACTGCCCCGTGTTTCTTATTCTCGTGTTTCAAAGCATCCCCCCACTTCTGGGGTCACATCTTCTGCAGCCTCCTCTGCGGTTGCCAGTCCCATAGTCACTCCTGTATCTAATTCTTTTGCTGTCCTGGGCTCAGACATCCCTACTTCAACACCTCAGTCTGTCCTCACTTCTTCGTGTCCTCCCTCACAAACCCTGGTATCAACAAGACCTCGTACGGCACCTCCTCCCAATCATCCCTCTACTTCTCAGAGGCCCAAAAAATCTCCTTTAACCCCTCCTCCCCTTCATCCACCTCCACATTTTACCTTCCCAGTCTCTGTACCTGGGTCTTTCCCTTTCACTGGCTCTGTTACAAGTGTGGAGTTTCATCCTCCTCCTTGTACTGTGCCTTCCTGCCCTGTCCCCTCCCAACTTTCTTCTTCTTCTTTTGCCACCTCCCAGGTTTCTGCCTCTTCTGTCCCCTCCTACACTTCTCCAGTTCCCTCCACCCTTTCCGCCCCCCCCCCTACCTTGGTACAGTCCATTACAGCTCCAATCTTTACTCAAACTCCTCCTTCTACCATCTCCAATATTGTCTCCCATACGACGTCTCTGAACTCAGAAACACTTGAAGCAGTCTCTGAATATATTGCAGAGACCAAACCATCAATGGACACTGATCCACCCTCTGTTCCTTCTCTCTCCTCTCCTCCATCTGCGCAACTCCTTTCTTCACAACGCACCGTTCCTTCGCTACTTGAACATTTTCCTTTGCCACAGCATGTGGACTTTTCTAACCCCTCTAGTCCATAGGTACCCTTACCTGCGGATTTCAGGTATCTTTATCGTTGCCAATCATGGCCTATTTACAGTGGAATATTCACGGCCTCAGGGGTAATCGGGGTGAGCTTCAGATGTTGCTCTCCCAGTTTTCCCATTGGTGTTTGCTTGCAGGAACCAAAATTACACTCTGCTGTTATCTATCCTATCTCAGGCTATAATTTATTGTATTCTTCAGATCCTTTTCCTGATGGGACCTTCAATGAAAATGCCCTTCTTCTACACACTGATATTCCGTACCATCAGCTATTTGTTCGTACTTCGCTGCATTACACAGCAGCCTGTATCCACTTGCATAGGTGGTATACACTCTGTTCTTTGTATCTCTCTCCTTCTCGGGCATTATCTATCCCAGATATTGCCTTTCTTGTTTCGTCATTACCGCCACCACTTCTGTTACTTGGCGATTTTAATGCCCATCCTCTGGGGGGGTCTCACTGTGATTCGCGTGGCATTCAGTTAGAGGCTTTTCTTGCTACCCACCCCCTCCATGTTTTAAATACAGGTACTCACACCCATTTTGATCCTTGGACTCATACTCTCTCTTGCATCGATCTCTCAGTCTGTTCTTCCTCCGCCGCATTAGACTTCACCTGGTCTGTTCTCCCGGATTTACATGACAGCGATCATTTCCCAATCATTCTTACTTCCCCTTCATATTCACCACCTTTTCGTAACCCACGCTGGCAATTTGATCAGGCAGATTGGAACCTTTACTCACAACTAACTGTTTTTAGTGAGGTTCCTTCTTCGTTCTCCGTTTTAACCGCGGCTTCTCATTCTATACCCCAAACTTCGGGCAGGCACTCTCAGAAATGCATGCCTTGGTGGTCTCCTGCTTGTGCTCGTGCAGTACGTTTGGAACGCGCTGCGTGGGGCAGGTACCAGTACAGTAGAACCATGGAGAGACTTCTTGATTTTAAGCAGAAGCGTGCGATCGCTCTCCGTTCATTCTTGACGCTAAACACACTTGCTGGCGAGATTATGTCTCCACCATCACCTCTGCTTCCTCTGAGTGCAGTCTGGAAAAAAGTACGAAAACCGAGTGGTAAATATTCTCCTGACCTGGCTCCTGTTCTGCGGGTTGCCGGTGTTGATATAGCAAACCCACTAGATGTTGCCAATGAAATTGGCAATCATCTGGTCCATATTTCTCAGGGGGCTCCATCTATGCCCCTCGTTTCTTTCCTCAAAGTCTGCCAGAGTTAGCACCATTGGACTTTTCTTCTCTCAGAGAAGAACAGTATAACGTGCCTTTTACACTTCAGTAACTGGAGGCAACACTCTCAGCTTGCCAATCATCGGCAGCTGGGCCCGACGACATTCATATTCGTATGCTACAACATTTACATCAGTCAGCCCTTGCAGTCCTATTATGCCTTTTCAATCTTATTTGGTCACAGGGAGTTCTTCCACAGCTGTGGAAATCTGCCATTGTTCTCCCTTTCCGCAAACCGGGTACTACGGGACATGAAGCCTCCCACTATTGTCCCATTGCTCTTACCAGTGCAGTTTGCAAAGTGATGGAATGCCTGGTAAATAGACATTTACTGTGGTATTTAGAGAGACAACAGTCTCTCCACTTGTCAATATGGCTTTCGTAAGGGTCGTTCTACCATTGACCCCTTACTATGCTTGGATACGTATGTTCGTAATGCCTTTGTGAATAACCACTCAGTTATTGCCATATTTTTTGACCTTGAGAAGGCATATGACACAACTTGGAGGTATAATATTTTGGTCCAAGCCCACTCCTTAGGCCTTCGAGGCAATCTACCATCCTTCCTTAAGAACTTTTTAACTGACAGACATTTCCGTGTTCGGGTTAATAATGTGCTCTCCCCGGACTTTATCCAAGCTGAAGGTGTCCCCCAGGGATGTGTTCTGAGCACAACACTTTTTCTCCTTGCTATAAATGATTTGGCCTCTAGTCTTCCATCCAATATTTGGTCATCACTCTATGTTGATGACTTCATTATTGCATGTGCAGGTGCTGACTGTCACCTCATTACAGTTTCTCTCCAACATGCGGTTGACCGTGTTTCCAATTGGGCCACCACACATGGGTTTAAATTTTCCGGTACCAAAACTTGCCAAATTACTTTCACTAGACGCTCTGTCATCTCCGATCATCCTTTGTACCTCTGTGGCTCCCGTATCCCTGAACGTGATAGTCAGGTTTCTAGGCCTCCTCTTTGACCGTAGGTTATCCTGGAAACCTCACATTACCTCTCTGAAGGCAACTTGTCACAGCCGGCTGAACCTTCTTAAAACCCTTGCTCATCTTTCATGGGGAGCTGATCGTCGACCTCTCCTTCACCTACATTCTGCCCTCATTTTATCGAAACTTGATTATGGTGACCAGATCTATTCAGCGGCTTCTCCTGCTACTGTCTCTAGCCTTAACCCCATTCATTGCCAAGGATTACGTTTATGCCTTGGTGCTTTTCGCTCTTTCCCTGTTGAGAGCCTCTATGCAGAAGCGAACGTTCCATCCTTATCCGATCGCTGTGATGCCCATTGCCTTCGCTACTATGTACGCTCTCATGATCTCCGCAATCCTTCCATTTATAGAATGGTCACCGATATTAGTAGACATTCTTTATTTGTTCGTCGCCCCTGTTTGCTCCGTCCCTTCTCCCTTCGCCTACATTCGCTCTTGTCTTCTCTTCAATTACCACCTTTCTATGTTCTTGTAACATCTCACTTTTCCCTACCCCCCTGGGAAGTTCCAACTGTTCGAATCTGTTCTTTCTCACTCCCTTGCTCGAAAGCCCAACTGTCTACAGTAGCTTCCTGCTCTCTTTTTCTTGACCACTTCCACTCTCATTCTCATGCCATTGCAGTGTACACAGATGGCTCTGTCTTCTGATGGCTTAGGATTCGCAGCAGTGTTTTCGGACAGCGTCGTACGAGGGCATTTACTATCTTCGGCTAGTATCTTTACTGCTGAATTGTATGCCATTCTTGAGGCACTTATCCGTATTGCATCTATGCCTGTGTCATCATTTGTGGTTGTCTCAGACTCCCTTAGTTCTTTACAGGCTATACAGAAATTTGATACACCTCACCCCTTAGTCCTCCATATCCAACTTTGGCTATGCTGCATCTCTTCCAAGCATAAAGATATTGTTTTTTGTTGGGTCCCTGGTCATGTTGACGTCCAGGGCAATGAACAGGCAGACACTGCTGCGCGGTCAGCAGTACATGACCTACCAGTTTCATATAGAGGTGTTTCATTTACGGACTATTTTGCTGCAACAGCTACCCACCTTCACACCCGTTGGTAACAACGTTGGTCTACTCTGCTCGGTAGCAAACTTCAGTCTATTAAACCGAGTATAAGTTACTGGCCGTCTTCTTGTCACCAGTGTCGAGGTTGGGAGACTGATCTCTCCCGTCTTCGCATTGGCCATACTCGTCTTACTCATGGTTATCTCATGGAGAGGCGCCCTGCTCCTCTCTGTGAGAATTGTCAGGTTCCATTATCGGTTAGCCACATTCTGTTAGACTGCCCACTTTATCAACGAGCACGCAGAATATACCTCCAACGTCGTCTTCGCTCCGCTCTCTCTTTACCTTCCCTTCTCGCTGATGTACCCACCTTTCATCCGGACTCTCTCATTGACTTTTTGACAACAACTGACTTACTTCACAAACTCTGATGATACCTTCAACCCTTTCTACCTCATTCTCTTGCTGCCCTCTACCCCGGCACTATCCCCTGCCCCGCTGTTTTCTGTAACCTACTGATCATCCCTCCCCCCTTCTACTGCCCAGTACCCTCGCTTCCTTCCCTACCCTGCAGCGCTGTACGTGTATAGCCCTTGTGGCTTAGCGCTTCTTTTTGATTATAATAGTAATAATTTAGACATGCTGGAGTATGAAACTCCTTGAAGCATGGTGTTATGACAAGGGTCAGATGAGTGACATTTGATGAATGTGCCCTGCTGGAGGGAACCTTGCCTTTATATGTTTTTATTCTTGCACACAAACATGTCTTTGTATGTCTGTCAGTCTGTCTGCCTACCTGTCTGCCTGTCTATCTATACATCTGTCTGTACATCTCTGTCTATCTGTACATCTATCTGTCTGCCTAGCTCTGCTTATCTGTCTGTCCAGTTCAGCTTATCTTTGTCTTGTGTGTGTGCCTGGAGTATAATATAAACTCCTGGAATAATGGTGTTATGACAACGTCAGATAACAAGTGACATTTGATGAATGTGCGCTGCTGGAGGGGGGAACTTTGCCTTTATATGTTTTTACTCTTGCACACAAACATGTCTTTGTATGTCTGTCAGTCTATCTGTCTGCCTGACTGCCTGTCTATCTGTCTGCCTGTCTATCTGTCTTCCTGTCTATCTGTACATCTATCTGCCTGCTTAGCTCTGCTTATCTGTCTGTCTAGTTCTGCTTATCTGTCTTTCTGTCTGCCTGTGTGTGTCTGTCTTTCCATCTGCTTGTCTCTGTCTCAGGGAGCGGCTAGTAAACCTGTTGGTTTGTGGTGTATGGGCTGCTCCCTGATTGCTGAGCAAGTGACACTGCTATTATTTGCGTCATGTTTATTTATGTCTTATATCTACAAACACTGTATAGCACTTGACCTGGAATTTTTGCGTTATCCTAGGTAATTTACATTATGTATAATAACTGTATTTGAGTACATGTGAGAGACAGATATAGACAGAGATACAAATAGGCAATGATATAGACAGATAGACAGAGATATAGATAGAGATATAGACAGACAGAGATATAGACAGATACAGACAGAGACGGCCAAAGCCAGCCGAATACGTAAGAACATAAGAAAGAAGGAACACTGCAGCAGGCCTACTGGTCCATGCAAGGCAGGTCCATGTCACCCCCTGGCTTAGACCAATGACCCACCTAGTCAGGTCACATCCTCTGAAAGAAGGAGCATGACATCTGACCCAGTAGCACAAGCTAGTCAGGTCCAACTCACACCCACCCACACCCACTCATGCATTTATCTAACCCATTTTTACTTTCCTCTTAAAACGTGAGTGTTAATATGACACGACATCAGTGAATCACTGGAGTTTGCCACATTATTTGCTCTAGCTGGCGTTCAGTTGAACTGGTGCTCCCACAAGGTACTAAGTGGTCCCTGATATTTTTCATAGTGTGCACACTGAGTGGACAGACCCATTCTTTCATGTCTAGGCAACTCAGGCCTATCACACCAAATTTGAAGGAATGAAAAATAAAACGTTGATCTATGTTTGGAGCCCACCGCACTTGAACGTATATCTACGTGTGGACAATTTAAGGGTTAAATAGTGCAAATCAAATTACTAAACAAGATTCATTCTTGATTGCAACTCATGCAATAGCAGTAAATGGCGAATGAATTTGGCATTTTATTTTAAGGTGAATGCATTATGTAAATACAGTGGACCCCTGGTTCACGATATTAATCCGTTCCTGAGAGCTCATCGTAAACCAAAATTATCAGAAAGCAAATCAATATTCCCCATAAGAAATATTTTTTTTTATTATCACACTGGCCGATTCCCACCAAGGCAGGGTGGCCCGAAAAAGAAAAACTTTCACCATCATTCACTCCATCACTGTCTTGCCAGAAGGGTGCTTTACACTACAGTTTTTAAACTGCAACATTAACACCCCTCCTTCAGAGTGCAGGCACTGTACTTCCCATCTCCAGGACTCAAGTCCGGCCTGCCGGTTTCCCTGAACCTCTTCATAAATGTTACTTTGCTCACACTCCAACAGCACGTCAAGTATTAAAAACCATTTGTCTCCATTCACTCCTATCAAACACGCTCACGCATGCCTGCTGGAAGTCCAAGCCTTTTCGCACACAAAACCTCCTTTACCCCCTCCCTCCAACCTTTCCTAGGCCGACCCCTACCCCGCCTTCCTTCCACTACAGACTGATACACTCTTGAAGTTATTCTGTTTCGCTCCATTCTCTTACATATCCGAACCACCTCAACAAAACCCTTCCTCAGCCCTCTGGACAACAGTTTTGGTAATCCCGCACTCCTCCTAACTTCCAAACTACGAATTCTCTGCATTATATTCAAACCACACATTGCTCTCAGACATGACATCTCCACTGCCTCCAGCCTTCTCCTCGCTGCAACATTCATCACCCATGCTTCACACCCATATAAGAGCGTTGGTAAAACTATACTCTCATACATTCCCTCTTTGCCTCCAAGGACAAAGTTCTTTGTCTCCAGAGACTCCTAAGTGCACCACTCACCCTTTTCCCCTCATCAATTCTATGATTCACCTCATCTTTCATAGACCCATCCGCTGACACGTCCACTCCCAAATATCTGAATACATTCACCTCCTCCATACTCTCTCCCTCCAATCTGATATCCAATCTTTCATCACCTAATCTTTTGTTATCCTCATAAACCTTACTCTTTCCTGTATTCACTTTCAATTTTCTTCTTTTGCACACCCTACCAAATTCATCCACCAATCTCTGCAACTTCTCTTCAGAATCTCCCAAGAGCACAGTGTCATCAGCAAAGAGCAACTGTGACAACTCGCACTTTATGTGTGATTCTTTATCTTTTAACTCCACGCCTCTTGCCAAGACCCTCGCATTTACTTCTCTTACAACCCCATCTATAAATATATTAAACAACCACGGTGACATCACACATCCTTGTCTAAGGCCTGCTTTTACTGGGAAATAATTTCCCTCTTTCCTACATACTCTAACTTGAGCCTCACTATCCTCATAAAAACTCTTCACTGCTTTCAGTAACCTACCTCCTACACCATACACCTGCAACATCTGCCACATTGCCCCCCTATCCCCTGTCATACGCCTTTTCCAAATCCATAAATGCCACAAAGACCTCTTTAGCCTTATCTAAATACTGTTCACTTATATGTTTTCACTGTAAACACCTGGTCCACACACCCCCTACCTTTTCTAAAGCCTCCTTGTTCATCTGCTATCCTATTCTCCGTCTTACTCTTAATTCTTTCAATAATAACTCTACCATACACTTTGCCAGGTATACTCAACAGACTTATCCCCCTATAATTTTTGCACTCTCTTTTTATCCCCTTTGCCTTTATACAAAGGAACTATGCATGCTCTCTGCCAATCCCTAGGTACCTTACCCTCTTCCATACATTTATTAAATAATTGCACCAACCACTCCAAAACTATATCCCCACCTGCTTTTAACATTTCTATCTTTATCCCATCAATCCCGCTGCCTTACCCCCTTTCATTTTACCTACTGCCTCACGAACTTCCCCCACACTCACAACTGGCTCTTCCTCACTCCTACAAGATGTTGTTCCTCCTTGCCCTATACACGAAATCACAGCTTCCCTATCTTCATCAACATTTAACAATTCCTCAAAATATTCCCTCCATCTTCCCAATACCTCTAACTCTCCATTTAATAACTCTCCTCTCCTATTTTTAACTGACAAATCCATTTGTTCTCTAGGCTTTCTTAACTTGTTAATCTCACTCCAAAACTTTTTCTTATTTTCAACAAAATTTGTTGATAACATCTCACCCACTCTCTCATTTGCTCTCTTTTTACATTGCTTCACGACTCTCTTAACCATAAGAAATAATGGAAATCAAATTAATCCGTGCAAGATACCCAAAAGTATGAAAAAAGAAAACTTTTACCACATGATATATTAAGTTTAATGCAATATAATAATTACAATAACAATAATAACAATAGAATAATCACAATAGAATAATTGACACTTACCTTTAACCCCTTGACTGTCGCAACCCCCAATCCTGAGGTGTCTCCTGGTGTCGCACAATGTGAAAAAAAAAAAAAATGATTTTTCTTATGAAATGATAGAGAATCTTTTCCCGATTGTAATGACACTAAAAAAACGAAATTTGATGGAAAACTGACGGAATTATGCTCTCGCAAAGTTAGCGACCCCGGCGATATTGACAAATCGGCGATTTCGCCCACTTTGAGCCCTATTTTCGGCTAATTCCTTTGTGCCAGTTGACTAAAGTCATAGCTACTTCTTTAGAACTTAATTTTTTCTATCGATTGAGTACAAGAAACTGCCCATTTACCGATTTCAACTACCCAATAATGTGGTCAGAAATTTGCAACTTGGCCAATTTCACGAAAATTAAAAAATATAACAATGTCAAAATAAGGTCCAGAATGAACAATGCAGACATTCCTGGCTCTAAAATAACATTTTCTTTGTTCATCAGTCATGTCTCCAGGCCCCTGTGATATTACTCTTGCTTTCTATTTTGAATTTTTATTCAAACAAAAAATAGAAGACTTACTATTATGCAGACTACTGCAATACTGTAATAATTGTATAAATAACATCAACCCATTCATGACTGCATATTAGAATGGCTAGTTGGACATTTATTGGACAATGACATCATTTGTTTACTTTTGAACATCGGTAAAAATCAAACATTTCCCCTACTTTGAGCTCCATTTCCAGGTTCTTTTTATAGTAAAATCAATCAGTCACCTCTATTTCTATAATATGTTTTCCATTCTATCAAATGAGACCAAGAAAACGAGAATACAGCCATAAATACTATACGAAAATAGACCACAAAGTCGGCATTTTAATTAAAAAAAACGGTCGGAGTTTTTTTTTTTCTCATTATGCACTGCGTGCTCCAGGATTTTTTTTTATATGGTGCACACTGACCACACAGACCCATTCTCTCACATGTGGGCCTACCAGCTTTCACCTGCTTGATTTGAAGCCACTAGAATTTATGAGTATATATACGTCAAACACGGTACCTCGTAAGACGTATATATACGGCCGCGACAGTCAAAGGGTTAATGAAGATCTGGTGATGATTGATGGGATGGGAGGAGGGGAGAGTGTCGACGTTTTTAATGTTTAGAAGGGGAATCCCCCTCCATTAGGACTTGAGGTAGCAAGTCCTTTTCCGGGGTTACTTCCCTTCTTCTTTTAATGCCACTAGGACCAGCTTGAGAGTCACTGGACTTCTGTCGCACAGCATATCTGTCCATAGAGGCCTGTACCTCTCGTTCCTTTATGACTTTCCTAAAGTGGTTCACAACATTGTTAGTGTACAGGTTCCCAACACGACTTGCAGTAGCTGTGTCAGGGTGATTTTCATCAAAAAAGGTTTGCACTTCAAGCCACTTTGCACACATTTCCTTAATTTCAATAGTCATTAGCACCCTTGGTCTCGATGGGTTGGCACTAGAAGCTTTCTTGGGGCCCATGGTGACTTATTTTGCAGAAACAAGCACCAAAAACAGTGATAATATGGATAATATAGAATGTACCGAATGTATCCTTAGATGCGCGCACACTGGCTGGCTTGTAAACACTGGACACGTCTCATACGAATCGAATCACGTACTGGGTTTTGTAACGGGAACCGAGGCAAATTCTCTGCGATATAATGCATCGGTTACCGGATTTATTGGATACCGATAGCATCGCGAACCGGGGGTCCACTGTACTGGTAGTCAGAGAAATTAACATTGATCAATTATCTAATGCTATCCCATTAATGGAGTGGGTAAAAGAGTGCTTATTTCATTACTGCAATATTACAGACTCTTGCTTTGGATGGTGGAAGTTTTTGGTACAAGTCTGGAGAGATGAGCCGCCTCTCAGAAGTTACTGCTGATCAGTGGGATGTAATGGAGAAACTGATCCGAGGAACTTCAAGCAGAGATAAAGCGCTCATCAAGGCTAAACTGTAAAATTTGTATTATAGGTAATGTCCATTATCATTCTATTTCCATCTGGAACATCTGAGCGGTGGAGCTTGAGAATCACCAATGGTCAGTATTACCTGGAGTATACCTGGAGGGCATTGGGGGATGTCAACACCCCCGCAGCCTGGTTCATGACCAGGCCTCACGGTGGATCAGAGCCTGATCAACAAGGCTAACATTAATGAAAACCTTTTTTTATCTGACACTTATAATAAGGTTGTTCACTGGGCAAGGTACATGGGTAACACAACACAACTTACCCAAATTAATTAATCCCATATTTTTATTTATGTATAATGTTGGAGTGTGAGCAGGGTAATATTTTGTGAAGGGAATAAGGGAAACCAGTTAGCCAGACTTTAGTCCTAGAAGTGGAAAGTACAGTACCTGCACTTTAAAGGAGGGGTTTGGGATATTGACTGTTTGGAGAGGCATCTCAACTGTCGTATCTGAGTGCTTCTGCAAAGACAGTGATTATGTATGAATGATGGTGAAAGTTCTCCATGGGGAGATGGAGCAGAATTCTTCCTCCATAAGCCATGCTTGTCATAAGAGGTGACTAAAAGGCCGGAAGCAATGGCTAGTAACCCCTTCTCCTGTATACATTACTAGAGTTAAAAAGAGATACTTTTATAAAACTGGGATGCTTGAATGTGCGTGGATATAGTGCGGAGGACAAGAAACAGATGATTGCTGATGTTATGAATGAAAAGAAGTTGGATGTCCTGGCCCTAAGCGAAACAAACCTGAAGGGGATAGGGAAGTTTTGGTGTGGAGAAATAAATGAGATTAAATCTGGAGTATCTGAGAGAGTTAGAACTAAGGAAGGGGTAGCAATAATGTTCAAGGATCAGTTATGGAAGGAGAAAAGAGAATATGAATGTGTAAATTCAAGGATTATGTGGATTAAAGTAAAGGTTGGATGCGAGAAGTGGGTCATAATAAGCGTGTATGCACCTGGAGAAGAGAGGAATGTAGAGGAGAGAGAGAGAGATTTTGGGAGATGTTAAGTGAATGTATAGGAACCTTTGAGCCAAGTGAGAGAGTAATTGTGGTAAGGGACCTGAATGCTAAAGTAGGAGAAACTTTTAGAGAGGGTGTGGTAGGTAAGTTTGGGGTGCCAGGTGTAAATGATAATAGGAGCCCTTTGATTGAACTTTGTATAGAAAGGGGTTTAGTTATAGGTAATACATATTTTAAGAAAAAGAGGATAAATAAGTATACAAGATATGATGTAGGGCAAAATGACAGTAGTTTGTTGGATTATGTATTGGTAGATAAAAGACTGTTGACTAGACTTCAAGATGTACATGTTTATAGAGGGGCCACAGATATATCAGATCACTTTTTAGTTGTAGCTAAACTGAGAGTAAAAGGTAGATGGGATACAAGGAGAATAGAAGCATCAGTTAAGAGAGAGGTGAAGGTTTATAAACTAAAAGAGGAGGCAGTTAGGGTAAGATATAAACAACTATTGGAGGATAGATGGGCTAATGAGAGCATAGGCAATGGGGTCGAAGAGGTATGGGGTAGGTTTAAAAATGTAGTGTTCGAGTGTTCAGCAGAAGTTTGTGGTTACAGGAAAGTGGGTGTGGGAGGGAAGAGGAGTGATTGGTGGAATGATGATGTAAAGAGAGTAGTAAGGGAGAAAAAGTTAGCATATGAGAAGTTTTTGCAAAGTAGAAGTGATGAAAGGAGGGAAGAGTATATGGAGAAAAAGAGAGAGGTTAAGAGAGTGGTGAAGCAATGTAAAAAGAGAGCAAATGAGAGTGTGGGTGAGATGTTATCAACAAATTTTGTTGAAAATAAGAAAAAGTGAGATTAATAAGTTAAGGAAGCCTAGAGAACAATTGGATTTATCATTTAAAAATAGGAGAGGAGAGTTATTATATGGAGAGTTAGAGGTATTGGGAAGATGGAGGGAATATTTTGAGGAATTGTTGAATGTTGATGAAGATAGGGAAGTTGTGATTTCGTGTATAGGGCAAGGAGGAATAACATCTTGTAGGAGTGAGGAAGAGCCAGTTGTGAGTGTGGGGGAAGTTCGTGAGGCAGTATGTAAATTGAAAGGGGGTAAGGCAGCTGGGATTGATGGGATAAAGATAGAAATGTTAAAAGCAGGTGGGGATATAGTTTTGGAGTGGTTGGTGCTATTATTTAATAAATGTATGGAAGAGGGTAAGGTACCTAGGGATTGGCAGAGAGCATGCATAGTTCCTTTGTATAAAGGCAAAGGGGACAAAAGAGAGTGCAAAAATTATAGGGGGATAAGTCTGTTGAGTATACCTGGTAAAGTGTATGGTAGAATTATTATTGAAAGAATTAAGAGTAAGATGGAGAATAGGATAGCAGATGAACAAGGAGGCTTTAGGAAAGGTAGGGTGTGTGTGGACCAGGTGTTTACAGTGAAACATGTAAGTGAACAGTATTTAGATAAGGCTAAAGAGGTTTTTGTGGCATTTATGGATTTGGAAAAGGCTTTTGACAGGGTGGATAGAGGGGCAATATGGCAGATGTTGCAGATGTATGGTATAGGAGGTAGGTTACTGAAAGCAGTGAAGAGTTTTTACGAGGATAGTGAGGCTCAAGTTAGAGTATGTAGGAAAGAGGGAGATTATTTCCCAGTAAAAGTAGGCCTTAGACAAGGATGTGTGATGTCACCGTGGTTGTTCACTATATTTATAGATGGGGTTGTAAGAGAAGTAAATGCGAAGGTCTTGGCAAGAGTTGTGGAGTTAAAAGATAAAGAATCACACATAAAGTGGGAGTTGTCACAGTTGCTCTTTGCTGTTGACACTGTGCTCTTGGGTGATTCTGAAGAGAAGTTGCAGAGGTTGGTGGATGAATTTGGTAGGGTATGTAAAAGAAGAAAATTGAAAGTGAATACAGGAAAGAGTAAGGTTATGAGGATAACAAAAAGATTAGGTGATGAAAGATTGGATATCAGATTGGAGGGAGAGAGTATGGAGGAGGTGAATGTATTCAGATATTTGGGAGTGGACGTGTCAGCGGATGGG